>OU612045.1:44300231-45500231 GCA_914767935.1 Coremacera marginata | reverse complement strand
ACTCTATGACCAAAGTGTGTTATGGTGGCGGTCATTTGATCCCTGATCACTACTACACTTTTCGCTACTTTTAGTACTTTAGTACTTCAAAAAAGTATCATTTATGTTAATAAAAAATTGTTAATCTACCACTTTTTCGCGCGTATTGTACGTATTCAACAAGTTTTAACGAATTTTTAGAAATCGAAAATATTGATTACGGACTGCAGGCGTTAAAGTTTGGCATCGCCTATTCCAAAAACAATATATTTTGGCAAGATAGGCACAGGAACATCATTAAGAAATATTTGAAAATATATTTATTGACGCAAAATAAAAAACGCAACCGCAAAAGCAGATCATGTTAATTAAGTTATTATGATAAAATTATGCATAATAAATAAATTCATTACTTACGCTATCCTTTTTGTTTTCGCCACTTTCGATAAATGCAGTCAAACAAAAATTGCACAAATAAACATGGCTAGCGTAGTGTTGCTTTGCGCAAGTTTTATTTATGATTTCCTACATTTCTCACAAAAAGTGTACTATTTTCATACAAATCAAGGAATGTCGTGAATAATTTACCAACGCAACACTGCTGTGATCCCGTGATTTGGCAAAGACAGCCGAATCATTTGGTGACCATTGCGGTCAAAATTTATTCCCTCACTCACTCTCTCAAATTTCCCATTTACATTCAAACAACAACAATGCGTGACCGTGACGTGCCCATGACCGCCAGCATAACATAGCCCTAAGGGCTATGTTATGGTGGCGGTCATATGATCCTCGGTCACGTCAGTTTTTACGCTCTTTTTTGATTTGATTCACTCTATGACCAAAGTGTGTTATGGTGGCGGTCATTTGATCCCTGATCACTACTACACTTTTCGCTACTTTTAGTACTTTAGTACTTCAAAAAAGTATCATTTATGTTAATAAAAAATTGTTAATCTACCACTTTTTCGCGCGTATTGTACGTATTCAACAAGTTTTAACGAATTTTTAGAAATCGAAAATATTGATTACGGACTGCAGGCGTTAAAATTTGGCATCGCCTATTCCAAAAGCATTATATTTTGGCAAGATAGGCACAGGAACATCATTAAGAAATATTTGAAAATATATTTATTGACGCAAAATAAAAAACGCAACCGCAAAAGCAGATCATGTTAATTAAGTTATTATGATAAAACTATGCATTATAAATAAATTCATTACTTACGCTATCCTTTTTGTTTTCACCACTTTTGATAAATGCAGTCAAACAAAAATTGCACAAATAAACATGGCTAGCGTAGTGTTGCTTTGCGCAAGTTTTATTTATGATTTCCTACATTTCTCACAAAAAGTGTACTATTTTCATACAAATCAAGGAATGTCGTGAATAATTTACCAACGCAACACTGCTGTGATCCCGTGATTTGCCAAAGACAGCCGAATCATTTGGTGACCATTGCGGTCAAAATTTATTCCCTCACTCACTCTCTCAAATTTCCCATTTACATTCAAACAACAACAATGCGTGACCGTGACGTGCCCATGACCGCCAGCATAACATAGCCCTAAGGGATTCAACAGTATAGATACACATATTATTCAATAAAGCTTACTACAAAGTTAAGCCTACTGATTTTTAAGTTTCTCTAAAATAAGTAAAGCTAATACATCATTGAAAAATTTTGATTTTTTCTGATCTGTTCTTGATTAACAACAGGTCAACATTTTTTGAGTTCAGTAGCGCTAACGTTGCTATTCATATCGTTGCATATTCGTTGTCATTATCGTTCATTGAGCGTCAGACGTTCATAGAAACTGACAGTTTTTGTTAGCTAACGATAGCGAAAATCATCGTTAAGGCGTTTGTTTAGGTTCGTTACAGAGGTCTATTCTCTAACAGCCTTATTCATAATCGCATTTTAGAGGCTGTGTAACCTTAAAAAAAGCTTTAAACAACACATCATTATTAATAAAGTTTTTTCCGCTTGTTTAAAATCTGCGTAACTTTAACGCCGAAATTTTCGTTTAAAGGCTGCGTTAGTTTAACCTAAAATTTTTTGTCGTCTTTTCGGTTAAGGTTGATGCTTATGATAATTTATCATAGACATGCTCCATATCCGGCCTTTTCACAATTTTTTTCATAAACAGATTGGCAAATGTACTAGAATTCTTCTTTTTTGTAAAAGATTTTCGATTGCTTAGACACAAACCTTACCCAATTAAGCAATGAATAGAGGCTTTCGCATGGTCCAACAAATTGGACCAACATGGCGTAAGTACCGTGCGTAAGCTAAAAACGACAGTCGGTCCAACATTTTGATGAAAACCAAAAATTTTTGATTTTTCTGGCCATCGTACAACAAATTAGACCATGCGAAAGCATGTTGATCAAACTCGCTGCATTATTTCATTCTGTTTTGGTCGTCGGACGGTAAACATCGCACCGGTTATTCCAACCATTGAATTTTAGATAGATTTTATTAAATTTTGTAAAAGTTTTCCTGAACATGGAAAGGAAAAGTTGAATCAAACGAAAATAAAGTACAAATATTGGTCAGTTATGAAAACAGCCAAAAATAATTTTTTCATTCCGCCGAAGTACTCTGCTTGAGAGCTTGCAAATAATGATGTTCTTTCATAAGTTGGATCATACGAACGCTCAATCAAATTTCGATATCCAACTTATCGTACAACGAGTCATCCAATTTGTTGGACCATGCGAAATCCTCTAATAAAAAAATGGTTTTAAGTCCCGGCTTACACTCGTCAAGAATTGACGATCAAGTCTTGCATTTGTGGATGAAAGACGCGGACATCAACGTGAAAGAGCGTAAATTTAAAAGGGAATAGCAAAGAATTGACGTCAATTCTTGATCAATGTAAATCAGGTATAAATAACAATATAAGCAAGGTTGCGTAGGGGATGCGTATTTCCTTAAACAGTGTGTACCTAAACAAACGATTGTTTGATTGAAAGCAGTGTACACAAAATTTTGTGTACACGTCCAGTTTCGATTTACTAGCTTTGAAAATTACTTTTCAACTTAATAAAAGTAAACACAATCAACAAATTTTTGTCACAGTAATTTTTTCTGTGAATATTTTATTTTTGTTATAAACGTGTTGTTGTGATTTGCCTGGCGTAATAAGGGATTGCATTTTTAAAAATTTTGCCGTCAATCTGGGAATGAGTGTTTTCATTCATACAAACATTATTTTATCCATAATGATATTTATTTATGGTTGAAATTGAATTTTCACTGTCAAAATCTTGAATTTGTTCATTAAAATTTACAGGCACATATTTTTATTCAGCAATTTGTTTTTTCCAATATGTAAATGTACATTTCAGTTTACAGAATCACTGACTGAAATTCTGTACAGAATCACTTGAAATTAAAAAGTCCACACATGGAGTGAATATGAGTTTTTAAATTTTATATACATACACAAATTTTATGTATAGTTACAGAACATTAATGATGATGATTATCGCTGTCGGTAGCTACCGAGAACTGTCATTTTCTATGAACGTGGCACGCGCAATGTGCAATAACAGAACAGAGCGATAGCAAAGGTACAATTTTTTACCTTTTTTTGCCGGATTCTGAAGATGCAGAATTTTTAACATTTAGACATGAACTCAAAAAATATTTACCTGTTCTTGATCAAGAAGAGGTCAGAATAAAAGATAAACATTTTTCCAATGATGTGTTTTTACTGCCGTTTTTAATTTTTGAGAAACTTAAAAATTTATTTTGCTTAAATTTGTATTAAGAAATAATTTATATTTATTTGTAAATGGATTATCCAACAATATATTTAAATTTATGATGCATCATATAAATTTGCTGACGTTTTTTATAAAAGTTTTTGAAGTGGAGCGTCTCAAATAATTCTTTGTTCGGTCAAAACGTTTCCACTTGCCTTGGTTCGGACCAAGCTTTTCCACTACTGAAATAAACAAGAAATATTCATTCGCTCGCCCAATTGAAACGCTCGGTAATAAGTTTGATATTTGCCTAGAATGTCACTTTACGTGTATTCAGTCGGAAACATTTGTGGACAGAAAAACATCCACTTGGTACATAGCCTATAATACTTTTGGATTTTACGTGCTTTGCACATAGCTCTTGCGAATTTTTTGCACAAACCTAACCTCGAAAAAGTTGACAACTGTCATTCGATCGAAATGCAGCTAGCTTCATAACTTATATGTTGCGAAAAAAACTCATCTTATCTTTGTCGCGCATTCGCCTCTCTTTACGGTGTGTCTGAATTTTTCCATATATGCGTGGCCATTTTGAGTGATTTGGAAATTAAGCCAGTAATAAATTCAACTGAATTTCTGGTTTATAATTGTTAAATTAAGGCTAAACGGCGCTTAAAGTGTTGCAGAAAGCTTAAACGTTGATCTAGAAATTATTTTTTTGGTAGATTTGAAATATTTGTCACAATAAAGTCTCATAATTCCGACAGCTTAAACGAGAAAAGAGAAGAAAAACGTGATTTTGTGAGCAAAAAAAAAAAAAAAAAAAAGCAGAAGAAAGGTGAATCGAAAAGAAACAAAAAACGTGTCTGTCTGACAGTCTGTTCGTCGTTCGCTGGTTGTTGGTGGACTGCAAACTTAAATTGCAGGGAAAACTAATTTTATTGCGATAACATAAACATAGAAAAAATTACATACAAAAAATGGCTCAAGAAAACAGCGATATGTCTACAAAATTTTCCACACTCAACGTAAATGCAGTGGAATTTGTGCCCAGCTTTGGTTACAGCAGCGCCGCCGCTAGTGCGGTCAATTCAAATGCAGCGGCGGCTCCAACTGCAGCAGTGGCTCCAGCGGCGGCGGCGGCAATTGCAACTGCTAGTCCAGTGCAAATGGACACAACATCCGTTCCAACATCTGCTAATGTTACACCAGCCACAACGCCAGACTCTGCTGCGGATTCAATCTGTTCCGGCTCTGGTATAGGCACGTTAAATGCTATCGACATCAGCGTGACTGCTGCATTAACGACATCAAATCAGGAACAATCCTCAGAATCACCAATGCAAATTTCACCAGTGCAAACGCCATCGTTGGGAGCAGTGCCTGTCGAAAATATTAATATTGCGGATAAAATTATGGTGGACAATGGTAAGTGGTGTTGTTGGTCGAACAGTTGGGCGAGGGTTGGGCAGTAGGTGTCTAGGGAAAAATAAAAAGGTTTTGTGAAGTCATTGCTACCACACCTAATATGATATGGCAGACTTCGTGTAGGATAAAAAGATTTACTCGAAAATGCTGAAATCTTCCAAAGGGGCGTTAAAGAAAGACTGAAAAGTTTTTATTGTTTATATTTTCTTAACATTGAGGTTGAGATGCAATTTATATTAAGGGTTAGGTTAGGTTGGTGCGGTTGAGACGGCTACCGGCTTGCGAATTTAGGGCATTGTGGATGCATTGCGATAACATAAAATTTGTATTAACATATCAAGTGAATTGTTTGAGCCACCGTTTCAAGTGGCATATTTATAGAGAGTATTTTTTTCCTGTGACTCAAAATAATGGCCGTTTCATACGGTCGTGGGTATTCTGCCTGTTTTAGTAGCTGTTCCAGCTGTGAGAGCTTTCCTTTGTGTCTGCAAATTCACTAGCAGCTATTAACACATTAGCATGTAAATTAGTAGCTTTAACTTTACTATCTTAAGCTCATTAATTAAAAACCTTCGCAACATTGTTGCCAACCTTATAGCAAATTTTAGGTATTTAAACATTTTTAATTTAAGCAATTTAGATAAACTAAAACCGTCTTGAAACATGTAATGTAGTTTAACATATATGCCATATTTTAGAAACATAAATAAATGCCTATTTTAAATTTCCTTACTTTGCTGAAATTAGAGTAGAATATATTTTGTGTAAGTTTAGAAGGCAGTCTGGCAATGCTTTATTTAGTGTCTTTCGTTGTTTCTCTTTCGTCTCACTAGCACACACTTTCATTAACTCTTCCTCGTCGTTTCTTTGCCGCTTCGCTCTGTACTTTGTCCACCTTGCTATTAACAGTTTCTTTGGTCTTGTCAACTACTTGACACGTTAACTAAATCAGCAGCTGACGCGACTCGTTTAATTTTTCATAACATTTTGTAATTGATAAAGTTTTTTCTTCTTTTCATTTAATTTCTTGTTTTCTTTGAAACTTAGTTGCCATAAAAAGAGTTATTGTTATTCTCTATACTAGCTGTGCCTTTAAAGTCTTAGTTTTTTATTTAAACTAAATAATGGGAAAAAGTCAAGGTTAGTTTTCTTTAATCTTTGGAGTGACACAAAAAAAAAAAAAATGCTGACTTCCATGTAAAGCCTTTTTCAACATTGATGAAGTTTTTGTGTAGTTAACCTGTTGCATTGCAATAATTTTCTTTAAAACCTTAATACAATCTTCCTATATGATGCGCCATAGTTGAACATCAACTTAAATGATTCATCTATAGCAAATTCTTTAAATCGTTATAAAAAGCTGTTGTATAAAAGTTTTGATGGAAATATTAGTCAAAAGTATTTCATTTAATTATATAAATTATGCAACTAAAACAACTGCTTTTAAGACACGTGATCAACAAGTGTTGACAGCTTTTTTGGAAAGTAATAATTAAAGTGGTACTTATTTTGTTGCGCTTTAAATCATGTTAAACATAACTTTAATATTTGGCATAAAGTGGAAGTGTAACACTCGACAACCAAGTGTTACTTAATTTAGTTTCTCACTATTTTTATCTTCAGCTCAAAATTTTCCCAACAGTAGTTATCAATTTATGTGATATGCCTCTTTTTATACCAGTTATTTTAATGTGATAAAGGAGAGAAACGGTCAAAGTGGACGGATTCTTATCGAAAAAGATTCCTTTAAGAAAGGAATATAAAGACTTATTAAAAACCAAAGGTGGCAAAATACCGAAGAATAAATTGGTGTATAAATTAGGAACAGTAAGTTGTATGAAAACCTCAACAAAAAATTACAGTATCATAATGAACGATGAAATCTGCGCTTACTTGGATTGTAAAGTTCTGCCGTAATTTAATAGAATAGGTCAAGGTTCTACGTTATAGGACTAAGTTGAGGCAATCGAAGAAGATAAATTTTAAATTTGTAACTTTTTATTTATTTATTTTATTAGCCCGACACAACGACTGAAAATGTACTGACGTTTATCAAACATAATAATTTACTAACTCGAAATGCATTCTTTTCATGCAAGAAAGTAGGTAACAAACCTTCCCACGCTTTTTTTATTCTCACATGAATAAGAAGTTGCTGAAGAGTTTGCAACAGTTCGTAACTCTAATTTGTGGGCCGATAATATTCTCGTTTCTGAGTTCAAGCCTAAGAACAGGTCTCGAAGAACTTAAGCCACCTTTCAGGCTCAAAAAAACTAAATAGGCTATCCCTTTACTATCAAAATGTTAAGGCATTACGTTCAAAGACGCGAGACATATTTTTGTCAACTCAGAACTTCTCCGAGGATATTATCGCGTTGACTGAAACTTGGCTGAATGGAAGCATTACTGACTTAGAACTGTATTATAATAGTTTCAAGTTTATAGAAAGGACAGGCACACTGACAATACTTCTGCTGTCGGTGGTGAAGTTCAGTTCTATTAGCTGTAAGGAACTCTTGTAAGTTCCTTTATTGATATTCCCTACTCTGCTAATATCGAACTCATATGCGTTAAAGTTATATATTGTAGTTCTAATTTATATGTTATTGATGCTTATATTCCGCCAAAAAGAAGTGCAGAGGTTTATGCAAACCTTGCTGAATGCATAACAGTACGTTCAATAAGTCAATAGGATGACACATAGATGGCGTTACTAGATTTTTTTCCATATGATTTTTATTTAGTACCAACCTTCAAACGATACGTATACAAATTTGACAACAATCTGACAATTGATTAGTGAGTTATAGCATTTTGTGTGCAACTATTGTTATTGGAAAAAAAAAAATGGAAAAAAGTGAATTTCGAGTTTTGATAAGGCATTGCTTTTTGATGAAAAAAAAAGTGGAAACAAAACAATGGCTTGATAAACATTATCCGGACTCTGCTCCATGGAGACAAATGGTAGAAAAGTGGATTGCTGAATTTAAACGTCGTCGTACCAGCACAAATGATGCAGAGCACAGTGGACGCCCAAACCAGACTGTTATTCTACAAACATCAAAAAAATCCACAAATTGGTTATGAACGATCGCAAACTGAAAGTGCACGAGCTAGCTGACATTGTAAAGATATCAGATGGTAGTGTTTTTACCATTTTACACAAACATTTGGGTATGCGAAAGCTCTGTGCAAAGTGGGTGCCGTGTGAGCTCACAGTCGACCAAACACAACAACGAACTGATGCTTCAGAGGAGTGTTTGGCGCTATTAAACCGCAATAAAATCGAATTCTATCGTCGATATGTGACAATGGATGAAACATGGCTTCACTATTACACACCAGAATCCAAAAGACAGACAGCTGAGTGGACAGCAGTCGACGAACAGAATCCAAAGCGAGCAAAGACCCAACAGTCGGCTTGTAAGGTGATGGCGTCTGTATTTTGGGATGCGAAAGGAATAATATTCATCGACTATCTCCAAAAAGGAACTAGCATCAACAGGAACTATAACTGTGCACTTTTGGATCGACTGAAGGCAGAAATCGCCGAGAAATGGCAACATTTGCAAAAGAAAAAAGTGTTGTTTCAGCAAGACAATGCAACGTATCACAAATCGATGAAAACTATGGCAAAATTTAATGAGTTGGTCTTCGAATTGCTTACCCACCCACCGTATTCTCCAGATTTAGCCCCTAGCTACTTTTTCCAGTTTTCAGATCTCAAGAGAATGCTTGCTGGAAAGAAATTAAAGTTTAATGATGAAGTAATCGCTGAAACTGAAATCGTAATCTAAAATGTGGTATCGAAAAGTTGGAAAATCGCTATACTCGTATCGCTCTCGAAGGCAACTATGTTGAATAATATAATCGTTGTCCTACGGATTTGTTGAATGACCTGTTAGCATATATTATAAAATTACTTGACGTAAATGATGACATCTTATTTTTGGGCGATTTCAATCTGCCTAATTTAAAATGGCATACTTCAGACAATGATACACATTTTTGTCTAATCTAATCTAATTCGAAGAAACTCCAAGAAAATATATTTGTTGACAATATATGTATGTTCTGACTTACAACAAGTGAGTTGTATTTATAATAGTCTTGAAAGACTTCTTGACCTGGTCTTGACTACAGACAGTAGCAATGTTGTTGTTAAGAGGCCTCTTATGCTCTAACTACTGTTGATGAATTCCATCCATCATTGAGTATTTGGTACAAATCCGACCGAGAAAATATAGTAAATTCGAATTCAGTTGATAAGCTTTATGAATTCAATTTTAAAAGCTGACTTTTTGAAGTAAAATCATTTGATTCATAGTAAGCTTAATGTAATTTTAGAATACTAAAATTAATATAGTCTTGATAATTCCATTAGTTTTTTTTTGTATGGAACTTTTTGCTATGTTTTCTCAGTCATTTCTTATCTGAATCCGTGCTCAGAGATTTAAAAATTGCTTGTAAAAATCAAATTGTAGGAAAAAAAGATGACATTCCTATTTTTTTGAAAATAAAAAAGACCAATAAAGGGGTTGAAAAAGCATCCCCAATTTGGAATATCTTTCGTCTGTAGGTTTTTAGTTTAGCCTTGAGAGGGAAACAAACGTGTAAAAAAACGAATTTGCCATTTCAGCCTTTGAAAGGATTTTGACCGAATTTCTTATGATCAATTGTGTTGTGTGTGTTGTTAAATGTTTGAACACAAATTATCGAGAACTGGACCTACAAGCTTTATGCCGACTCCGAACGGATTATGTTGACAACAAGAAGCTTTACATGACAGTTTTTACTCTGTCTGCCATTGTCTGGCGGCCGAACAAAAAAATTATTTTAATTGAAAAACATTCTGTACCAGTCGCCACCAAACATGAGTGTGTATCGAATTGCGTGCGTAACGTTTCGGATAATGGAATAGTAATTTTCGGATTCGTAACAAAGTCTTATTACGACGTATCCTGGAATAAGATGGAATATCTAGAACCATGAATGATTTAAACATGCTCTTAAGAGCACATAATCGACTTTTATATTATTAAGGATAGCTTTAAAACTATGTTAAATAGATTTCATATCTATGCTTCTTAAAAGTCTTAATATGGAATATTTCTAATGTATTTAAGTTATTATTAACATAATCACACCTATTCCAGGATCCTTGGTAAGAAGAAATTGTTACGAATCCGAAAATTACTACACCACAATTCGAAATTCGTAACATTTGCATTCTAGGATACGAACGCATTAAAATTTAACAGATCTTTTTGATTTTATTTTACGAATATACGAATTTAATTATAAAAATTCCTTACATTTCTCAAGAATGTACAAGGTAAATCAATTGTTTTAAAAATATTAAATATTTGCATCAAAATTTATGATGCAATGCTAAACTCGATTCCGTTAGGGTCCTATTATCGCAAATTTTTCATATTCGTAGCGTTACTTTATTAAGACGGATCCTGGAATAGGGGTGAATATATTTAACTCTAGTCTGTAAGGATTGTATCCACATACAAATAATCAAATTTGTACCGAAAAAACATACAAAGAAGAACGCGAGCTGCTTTTATAATTTTCGTTTTACTTTCTAAATAAAAATTAAAAATTCAGTACAATAAATAATTTATAGTTATCACCGTTTCAGAGTGTTTCTGTGCCTCTGAATTTAAATTTCACTACAATTATTGTATTGTTGCATTCATTGAAAATTTAAAGATTGTTTATCTTGAGAATGTTGACCAAGTTTATTCAGCCATATTGAAACTTAGTACATTCCATTTAATATATTTTTACTACTTTTATAGGCTCAATATCAACCGGTATCTAAATTGTGCCTTGAGAGCAAATAGATTTAGATTATTTTTAGATAAACATGGAAGAAAATGTTTCCGGTACGGAGTGTTGTCAGTTGAAAATACCTTACAAATTCTTTTTTTCTCGCGTTGAATTCTCACAAATTGTCATATGCCAAAAATACCAAAAATTACCTAAAATTACCACAAAATACAGCAAGTCAATGAAATACCTCAAAATTGCTAAAAATATCACATTTTCAAAGAATTTAACGAAAGCAAACTTAAATTGCAATAAATTTTAAAATTTTTAATTCATAAAACTTCAGTTTTTTTTTTAATTATTTATTATAATTATTATATAATTATTTCTATTTTTCACTTTGAATTTTTAACGTTTTACTTGCCGAATAAGTTTCAAACACAAACACACAACCATAAACGTATCCATAAAGTGCATTCATTCATTAAGCCTTTTCTTTATGCATACATAAATAATATTTTTTTCTAGGTAGAAATCTCGTTTAGGTAGTTTGTTGTAATTTGTGGTATTTTTTGGGATTTTTTTACTCTCGCGTGGTAAATAACGCACATGTGGTATACATTTTCTCTATGAGATTTTTCTCACATTAAGCTGCGATTTTTACCTTATACCAAAGCATCTCACAAGAGCAGAAAAAGCAGATTTATCGTGCAAAACTATCAACCCCTCTGTCGGTACTCTAGAATTCAAAAAAATTGTTTTTTATGTACTTTCTTTTTAATACAATCCTTAATAGAGTAAATTTTAAACTCTCAATTTAATCACCAGTATATAGCGAAATGTTCAATCCATTGCTTTGGTAGTAAAAGTAATGTACGGTTCCACAATATTATTTTAATTGTTCATAATTCGATTTAAATTTATTATAAAAATGTTTAGGAAAAGACTCAATCTAAACGTAATGCTATAATACGTTACGTAACGCGTTACGTAACAAAAAATAGAAGTGGGTTTTGACATGGACTACGAAATTAGCAAAACCCTGTTAGTTGGCAAGGGCTTTTGTTGTGAAAACTTTTTTAGAAGGATTTGAAATAATTCAAGTTTTTTTACACGTAATCAAATTTAAAAATCTTTTCTCGTTTTTTTAGGCTTATGACCATATTTTGTGCAACATAAGCGATCACGTCACTTGGTGTTTTTTTGTCTGGCAATTATGTTCTCATATGAAGTAAAACAAAACTCTTTCTCTCACTGAAAATTTCTACTGAAATTTATTGCCAGAATAAAAACCACAAGTGACGTGATACACTTATACACAGTGTTATACACAGTGGAAAATAAAAAAAAAAATTTGTCATTCGGACATGCAGTAAAAAAACTATATCTTCAAAACCCTTAAAAATGCTAAAGATATATTTTATAGAGACCTTGAATTGGTCGTCTTTGTGGTGTAGTTTTGTACCAAAATTTTAATGAAAAATTTAAATTTTTTGGCCCCAAAAATTTCCTTCACATTTTACGAAGGTCAGCACACTATTTTTATGCAGCCCAATTCTGAATGAAATCTACCCAGGAATTGAAAAAAGGAATTTTCGTATTTTTAACAATGTTCACAGCGTTTTTGAAACATTTTTAGTCAATTTTTTAAGATTACAAGAAAAACATCTTTAAAAGCATTATCCCCTGTCTAAAAAATTAAAACTTTTTTTTTCAATTCCCGGGGAGATTTAATTTAGAATAAGGCTGATAGTCGAATTTCCATATAGACTTCGTAGAGTGGAATCATTTGAAAAATCGATACGAAAAACGAATGAAATGGCCATTTCAGCCCTTGAAAAGACTTTGAACGAGCTTCTTATGATCAATTGTGTTATGAGTGTTGTGAAATGTTTGAACACAAATGATCGAGAACTGAACCTACAATTTTTATGCTGACTCCGAACGGCTTATGTTCTCAAGAAGCTTTTTCATGGCAGTTTTTACTCTCTGTGGTTTGCCATTGTCTGTAGAGAGGTGACGGCCGAACACAAAAATTAATTCAATTGAAAAAACATTCTGTGACAGATGGGATATGAACCTGGGTCTTATCGCATACAAGCCACGCACCTCAACCGGTATGCCACGGCCGTCACTTGTACCGACCCTTAAGCAGTTGTAACCATTGATTAAGTGAAATCCCTCCCAAATGTGGGTGGCTACTTATTTGGTCCGTCAAACGATAATTTTTTTTTATAAACTATGCAACTCCTCTTATTGCGTGCAGTAATTGTATTCGTCTATATTTGATTCGATGGTCAGATCTAGACTTGAAAATGCATACGTTGTTTGGAAACTTCTAAAAACTGTTTTGTTGTTAGAAATATTGCTCAACCACTTAAAAATTAATAATTTGAAACAAATAAATATAATATTTTCCCTATAGAAAATGATCCGGCGGACAGCTGGGATGTCGAGGATGATCCTGTAATAACGCCTGACGAAGAGGAGGGTGATGATACCGAGGATGGTGAAGCCACACCAAAAATCTCTAAGAAAAAAGTACCAAAAATCGAAGAGTCCAAGAGTAAAAAGGAACACGTCAATGTCGTCTTTATTGGTCATGTTGGTAAGTGCAACTCACTTTTACCATTTTTCCATCGACCTCTAATCTACCATATTAATAACATGCTTTTCTTTCTTTCAACCTCAGATGCTGGTAAATCAACAATTGGCGGACAGATTATGTCCCTTACCGGCATGGTCGACAAACGTACCTTGGAGAAATATGAACGTGAGGCACGTGAAAAATCACGTGAAAGTTGGTATCTCTCTTGGGCATTGGACACAAATCAAGAAGAGCGTGATAAAGGTAAAACTGTTGAGGTAGGACGTGCTTTCTTCGAAACTGAACGCAAACATTTCACCATACTCGATGCACCCGGTCACAAGAGTTTCGTACCGAATATGATTGGTGGTGCTGCGCAGGCTGATCTAGCTGTGCTCGTTATCTCCGCGCGAAAAGGAGAATTCGAGACGGGTTTCGATCGCGGTGGGCAGACACGTGAACACGCTATGTTAGCTAAGACAGCTGGTGTTAAACATTTGGTCGTGTTAGTGAATAAGATGGACGACCCAACGGTGAACTGGGACGAAATACGTTACAACGAATGCAAAGACAAAATTTTACCATACCTCAAAAAATTAGGTTTCAATCCGGCCAAGGATTTAACCTTCATGCCTTGTTCGGGATTGAGCGGTGCTGGAATACGTGAACAAATTTCCGAAGCCATTTGTCCATGGTATAGAGGGCCCGCATTTATTCCATTTATCGATGAGTTGCCTTCGCTGAATCGTAAATTCGATGGTCCATTTATAATGCCCATCGTTGACAAATACAAGGATATGGGTACAGTGGTCATGGGTAAAGTGGAATCGGGCTGTGCGCGAAAGGGACAGAATTTACTTGTTATGCCTAATAGAGTAAGTTGTCAAGAGCTATCAACAAGCATATGGTTGGTTTTCTTTATACTTTTTTGAATTTTCCATCTAGACGCAAGTTTCTGTAGATCAGCTTTGGTCCGATGACGATGAAGTCACCTCTGTGGGTCCCGGTGAAAATGTTAAAATAAAACTTAAGGTAGTTAACACAGAATTTTATTAATAAAAACTGTTACTCTAACGCACTGTTTACAATTTTCATAAAATTTCAGGGGATTGAAGAGGAAGATGTTTCACCTGGTTTCGTGTTATGTGATGCCTCAAATCCCATTAAAACTGGAAAAATTTTCGATGCACAAGTTGTTATACTGGAACACAAATCAATTATTTGTGCTGGTTATTCAGCGGTGATGCATATTCATTGTGCGGCAGAAGAAATAACAGTTAAGGTGAGAATATTGAATCATAACACTGTATATTAATGGTCGGTGTATAAATGTGAATGCATGATAAGTTTGTTATTGGATAGGTTTATTTATACAAACATAGATAATAACCAGGCCTTTATAATTTTTATCCATAGTTTTCAGGATATTTCAAATAATTACCCACGACATGATGGCTTTGCGCTATCTCTGTTGCGATATCATGGTTCGAATACTCTTTTAAGTACACACTAGTTTTGGTCGTTTCTGCCAAAGTTGAACGTTTATTTTTACACATTTCTTAAATCCATGAATTAATACTACAGAAATCTAAACTTTTGGTTTTGAATTCAAAATGATCTATTTTAATTTATATTTATATAATATTTTTAATTTATATTTATATAATATTTTAATATTTTATTAATTTAATTTATATAATATTTTTACCAAAACAAAAAAGTCTATAGGTACATATTATTAAACCCTATTTTGTTATTGAAGCCGGTAGATATTGTCTCTAGTTCCTTTTTCCCTTTTTGTTTTCAAAACCTCACTCGGTCTGCTATCAAAAAAGATATTCACAAACAAAAACTAATTTGATGTTGACTGGGTCTAATCTAACCATTTCATCTCAATTTTGTCAAAAAGGGAGTCTTGCCTTCCAAATTTTGCCAAAAAAGATGTTTTTTATTTCACAAGGAGGATAAAAAAAAACAATGAAAACTATTTTCAAATTTAATTTTAATTGGAGAACTGAATACGAAATACATAGTCAATAACATATTCTAAGTGCATTTCCTCAAATTCATCTTTGTCAACTGTTTGTTCGTCGTTGGCCACATTATATTTCAATTTCGAACGAATAGAATTGTAGGCACGAAGTTACTTTACTTACTTAGTTGGTCGTAACAACCCGTGTCCGGGTTTCAACCGACCTCATCAGCTCTCGCCAGGCGCCTCTGCTTTGCGCGCGCCTTCTCCAATCGGATACACCAAGTGCGGTTAGGGCGGTTAGGCACGAAGTTAGGGTATGCAATTATTCGATATTATTAAAAAACCGGTTCCGAATAGTTAAATTTTAACAGAAACCAACTCTCGAATTATTCGAACAGGAAAACACCGAGAAAACTGGTAAAACCGGTTTTTTTTTAAAAATCAAAAAGGTTTTAATATTTTTCTAAAATATATGTAGTTTTTATATATGTGACAAAAAAAGTAACAATTCATTAAAAAAAATAAAGGTACTTGTGCAATATTACTCTTATAAGTATATGACACTTTACTTTGATCAGCCTTTTTAGCACAGGTTTAACATCTTTTACCAATTCTTTAAATGTTGACTTAATTGTTTTTGTTAAAATAATACCTTAAGAATAAAATACAATTTAAGTGCTTAGCTTTTAGGTGGTTTTTGGCTTTATTTTTTATAAAACGAGAGGCCGTATTTTTACATTTGTTGTGTTCTTAGATATAGAGGGAGCTTTTAATAACGTCACACCACAATTAATACGACTTACATTAGTTATATTAGGTGCGAATAAAATCATAACAGATCTTATAGATAAGCTACTAAATAGCAGGGCGCATATAGCGCTGTAAGATCTGTTTCAAGAGGCAATCCTTAATTGGGCAAGATCGGATTTTACGTCCCGTATCGTTCACTGGCTGTATACTGATGTCATTAGACCTATTATTCTATATGGAGTATAGGCAATAGGTGGCCTTCCTTACAAAAAGCCACTATATGAAACAACTCTAATCAGCATTTTATCAGCATTTTATGCATCAGCGGTGTTCTGAAAACAAAACACCGACTTCCTCCTTAGAGAAAAAAGGAATATGGAAAAGTCATAAGGGATACTCAACAGCTTAAACTTCAATCGAACAAGCAGTAATTTATGCAAACCCTCGTTTTCTTTCGCTGGAAGCTATTGTACGCTTATTCCAATCAGGACATACTGGGACAATGGTGCACTATAGAAACTAGGGTGTCTATACTTCCATGCAGATACGTCAAAGTTAAATGACAAGGTCGGGTCAACTCAAAAGAGCTAGTGGTGTTTCTTCGGGCAGCCTGGTTGCGATCAAATCGATGGAAGGAATTATTTTAGCATTAACATAATATGGGAACCAGGGCATAGAGACATGAAAGGAAATGAAAAGTACATCATTAGTGTACCTATCATGTATCGTGTTAGCGACTCTTAAGTTGGTGATCAATAATAATATCACATCGAAAGCCAACATTAGGGGGGGTGACAACATGCCTGCAAATTAAGAGTTATTTCAAATGACTGCTGTAGAATCTGCTGGGACGAAGAAGAGGAAGAAAGCATTTCCCACCTTCTATACTCCTGTCCTGCGCTAGCGAAAAGAAGGCACAAATATTTAGGGTCCTCTTCTATGAGCTTGAAAACCTGTCAACGCCTAGCGCTTGGTGTCTAATAGATTTTATTAGGAGCTCGATGTGGCTCTATTTGTAATGAAGAGCAGTGTGCAGCGCCATCACAATGGACCAATTTGGTCTAAGTGAGCTGGTGTATATCTAAAGGGTGCTTTTTTAGAAGTATAGAATTTCCTAGAGGGATAGCTCTCAAAGCAGTTGTCAAAGTTTGACATTTATGTTCAGTATACTTTGGCACCTTACCATGCAAAGGCTTACACTGAAACAATGTTTACAAATCGTGAAAATTTATTTCCAAAATTCGCGTTCTGTGCGGGAAACTTACAGAGTACTTCGCACGCATGATACGCATAAACGTCTTTCTGAGCAGGTTATGTCAACGTTTTATATTCATCCAATACGAACTCATATACTGTTCGTACCGAAGAAGCCATTGTCACTGTAGAGGTGAGTGGGACCGAGGACCCAAAGTTATCGATTCGATGCCGTTCTCAACAACTCGGCCTTTGCCCGTCCACTACGTGGAAGATTTTGAGAAAAGATCTTGGTTTGCGCCCATATAAAATTCAGCTGATGCAGGAATTGAAAAAATCAGACCATCCATTGCGTCGTACGTTCGGTGAATGGGATGGAAATCAATTGGAACGCATTTTTACCGTGAAATCATCTTCAGTGTTGAGGCACATTTCTGACTTAACGGATACAAAATTAGACCGACACCGGATGGTCTCCATAAGACACATTCGCAGTGAACATATGTCCGAAATTGTGTTCAAACACTAAAAGCTATAATATTTGCGAACTAATAAAGCCAAAATATTGGCCATTTTATTAATGTTTTTGTGTTATTTGTAAAAAAGTTCTATTCCTCTAAAAAATACCCTTTATTTGTATACATCGGCTACCGCCTCTACTTAACCCTCTGCAGCTGACGTTGTAGCCTCACAGACACCGAAAATTAAAACTTCGTGCGTACAAACGTAAAATTCGAAACCAAATTCAAACCAAATCTTTTAAAAAAACTTATTTTATTTTAAATTTTGTTCTTATGTTAGCCTAAAATGTATTTGCTGTTATATGGAATAAGGTCAAGAAAGTTACAGTCAGAAATGTATCATATGAAGTCAGTTTAAAAGTGAGGTCTGCTATACCCCACGTCAGTTATATTGTTAAATTTGGAGCACGTCAGCTGCAGAGGGTTAATCTAACCTAAAAATAAAAACTATATTCGTCCGGGACATTAAGCTTTCTTAGAGCGAAAAAAATAGTAATTTAAATTTTTTTTTAAATTAATTTAGAGAATAGAATTTTATAAGCTTAAAAATGAGATAACGATTTTAAAAATTGTTTATTTTTTTAATCGCTTACAAAAGTAGCTATAACTTCGAAAAAAGTTTAAATTCTAACATAACCTTTGGAGACAATATTTTTAAGTCATATTTAAAATAAAAAATACAAACATAAATTAGGTTCACCTCGTGTTTAGGTTTTAAATTTAAGAAAGATTTAAATCAGCTCGTTAATCTGTTGATCTGATCAACTTATGCTATCTTACAATAAATAAATAAATAATAAAAAATAACTCCGAAAGCAGATTAAATTATAAAATATCCCTTATTGACAATATTTTGAAGATATATATCTATAAAAAAATGCAAAAAAGTATGTAGTTTGATTTACATACAATAGATTGCCTCTTAACTAAATTTAGACAATTTTGATTTTATATGTTTTGAACTTTATTGATAATAAGAATGCAAATACTTGATTTAAATGAAAAACTTCTTCTCATTTTTTTAGGCTCTTATTTGCTTGGTTGACAAAAAGAGCGGCGATAAATCAAAAACACGTCCACGATTTGTTAAACAAGACCAAGTTGCAATTATGAGAATTGGATGTTCCGGAATGATTTGCCTTGAACAATTTAAACTGTTCCCACAAATGGGAAGATTCACTTTGAGAGATGAAAGTGAGTATAACTAATTTTTAAGTCCTTGAAGAAATAAATAATTAACAACTGCTCACTTTTTTTTCAGATAAAACAATTGCAATTGGCAAAGTGTTGAAGGTGATCGAATAAATAATTAGCATCTAATTTCAACAAGCAGCACTAAACACGCTCGCATTTTTTTTTTTAAACAGCGCGTCAAACGGAATAGCAAACATAAAAAAAATCCTCTACCCAACCCTTTAAACCCTCATATAAAAATAAAAGAAAACAAAACTTTAAAATTTAATTATGAAACGAACGACAGAAAGAAAAACAAAGTAAAAATACATTATATAAATATATATTATATTATTACTATTATTAAATATTATAATTATATATAATTATTTTTTTTTGTTAAACTATAGATATTAATATACAGTGCGGATAGTGAAACAAAGAAAAAAAAAAACATTGAACAAAGCTGAGCTGAGCAGAGGAAAAATGTTTAAGCATTAACTTAAAAATGTTTTTTTATTTTTAACAATGAAATAAAGTCAAACGTTAAAAACGCAGTACGATAGTCACTAAAGAAATTTTTTAACTAATTTAAGTATCACAACAGCGGATTCCGGCACACTCAAACACACACACATTATCAAGCGTACACTTTATTTCTTTCTATTAGTTTAATTTATGCGTATACTATAGACAAGAATTTTGAACCTCTTGTACACACGCATTAAAAAATTGTTAACAAAATTAAGAGAATTTTTTTTATGCTTGTCAAGAAAAAAATTATTGTCCTTTTTACCACTTAAAAACAAAAAAAAAAAAAAAAAACATGCTTGAAACTATACTGGAAAACGAAAACAAAACGTTTATTAATAAAAACGAAAATTTTTTAAAACAACTTTTTTGTTATAATCTTCATTATGTTAACACTGAAATTTTTTAAAAAAAGAACCTAGCTGAGCTTAAATGATTAAGTTGCTAAATGAAAAACAGAAGAATCCAAGCATGCGCCTTTCGACTGTGAGTCAATCAGTAAACAAATCATGCAATATGCCCGGATGCAACAAATCCTCTGAATTGTTTTCTCTATATAACTTTTAATGAAACTTTCGTAATTAAACTTTTTCTATAAATATTAAATTAAAGTTCCTTGAGTCTTAAAATTTTTTAAAAACTGTTTAATTATCTTAAATAAGGGACTAAATTATTGAGTTTAAAATTATGAGTTTAGTAAAATAATTTTTTCACCACTATATATTTGCATGAAAGTTATTTCTTTTTACGCCTTATTTGCTCAATAAACCTTACTACGAAAACAGTTTCATAAACTTATTTTGTGAATTCGTAACAAACATGAACTTCTTTGGTCTTTAAATCTAGTCAAACGGAAATCTGGTATATTTCTATAAACAAAACATTCAAAATTTTGACACTTTTTTTATTTTCATTATTATAATGTTCCATGCTATAATGCAATAAGATTGAGTTCCACATTTTTGAATTAAAATTAAAATTTGCTTTGTTAGTCCGGGCGTGTTTCTTCTCTTTGTAGCTTATTTTTATGTTATAAAGTACTAAACTATAAAGTACTAAACCACTCACCATCAATTTTTATATTTCTCAAAACTAATAGACATTTTTGTAATTTTTACTTTGAATTGCAGGATTTGACAAATTTTTAAATTTAATCGAAAAATTTTACATTTAAAAATTTTCAAGCTCTTAATTCGATATTGTATTTCTATCCTCAGTTTTGGAGTAATAAAAAGACTAAAGAATAAAAATTAAAAAAAAAAAATCAACTAAATTTTGTATGGTTTTGAAATATGTATAACCGTAAAATACAACTCAACGATAAATTTTTCGTTAAAAAATAAAAAAATGTATGCTATACAAAATAATAACGCAATTTTTATATTTCAGTTTGAGTACTTATATTAATCAATTAAAACGCCCACAATAAAAATGCTTTTTTTGTGACTTATAACAAAACTAAAGATAAAAATTAAATAATAAAAAAAAGAAACCAATTATATATATAGCGAAATTTCAATGCTAAAAACAATAACCACAAATTTTGTTTCAACAAAATAATAGCAATTTTATTAAAATATATAAATAATAAAAATGTTCTTTATAAATTATCTCGTCAAAACAATTTACAAAACTGACGAATAATTTATACCAACTAAATGAAAACAATATTTATAAAAAAAGAAAAACTTAAATATGCTGATAAAATTTTTTTATTAATTAAAACTAATGAAAAAGGAAAAAAAAAAATCCAGAATAAAATATTACAAAAAGATTTATTCGGCATTTAAATATATTCAATCATTCGGACATGGGCATACGGTTCCAGGGGGGAAAAAATGTGCCTTGAAAACTGTTTGCTGATTTTGATCTATCACGTTAACAAATATAAGTAGCTCGTTGCCTTATCTATTCCGGTTATATAGGGAAAATATGTAGGCATATCCTGGGTACATTTTTAATTTCAACTTATTCCCCTTACAATGGGCGTTTTGAAATTATTTAAAATAATCATAAAACACCGGAACATATATTGAGTTGTTCAAAAAGAAAGTTCATCACTGTAATCGTCAAAAATCTGTCATATGTTGACGTTTATGTTATTTTTTGTGCTCAGCTGTTTGTTTACATCAAAAAGAAATAAATGAATTCAGTGTTTTCTGCTTTTCTTTTGAAGTCGTGTTTTAAGATGGACAAAAATTAGTTTAAGTTTGTGGCGAAGATGTGATTAAAGAAAGACCCATTCTCAAGCGTATGATAACGGGTGCCGAAAAGTGGATTGATTACAACAAGGTCAACATTAAAAGAAGCTGGTCCAAGGAAGATGAAGCGCTGGAGAGGCAAGCAAAAGTAGACATTCACCAGAATAGGTTATGCTCTGAATCTGGTGGAATTGAGCGATTTCATCCAATAGAAACGTCCCGAGTTGGTCAATCGGAAGGTGGTGCTCTTCCACCACGATAACGTCGGGACTCTTACGCGTTTAGTAACTCACCAAAAATTCCTCGAGGTCGGATGGGATGTTTTGCCACATCCACCCTATAGAACAGACCTTGCGCCCTCGGATTACCATATGTTTCGCTCTCTGCAAAACTTTACTGAATGGCATAACCTTTTGTAATGAGGGTCTTATCAAACAGTACCTTGAGAGGTTCTTTGCATGGAAAAGCGAAAACTTCTACCTGCGTGGAATTATGAAGCTACCAATGAGATGGAGAAGATGATATAAAAAACGACGAATATGTAACTGCTTAATGTTGATTTGATTGCCTAAACTGTAAGTAGAATTGACTTTTTGAACAACTCATTACATAGCATAAAACACATTCGAAAGCTGCGTCGAAAATGGATAAAAAAGGCTTAATAATAGTCATAAATAAAACATTGGTAACTTTGTCTTAGTAACAGAGATTTGTTTATATTTTCGTAATACTTGCTTATTACTTATAACCCAGACCATAGGGCTAAGAGCTATGGTGCCTGAAAGATCCAATAGAAGGCTACAACTTCGGTAGGCAATTTCAAGAAAACGGTTAATCGATGACAGTTTTTCGACTCCTTCATTATATTAAAGGTTCTTCTTAATATTCATCATTCAAAATTATTCAAAAGAGTATTAGTGTTATTATTGTGTGCTTATTTGGTTTTTAGACTGCGCGGGTATTTGGCAAATCGTATCCTTAGTATCATATCTTACTAGTTTAAGTCCTTTATGGTGTCATTTAATCCTCGTAGCTCTTGATCTAGACCTGCCATTTTATATGGAAATTTTAAGAAAAAACCTAGAATATGAAATATTTTCAAAATATATGGTTACCTAATATTATTGGGTCATATTTTGTAAGCCGAATCTTTAATTCTATAGTTCTTTTGTATAGACACCCATATTTTTTTCTAAATTCAATGTAATAGTTTTCAAACACCTTTATTAAATCGGGGCCCTTTTTTTAAATCAAGCATTAACAAATTATCAAAATACAATTCTTAAGAGAAGATACATGTTATGCAATGTTTAATAAAAAGTCATCCCTATCAATTTGTATAAATTTTGATCTCAGTTTCTTAAAAGCGGAGGCCAACAAAAGCTTTCTATTAGGTCTTTCAGGCGACTTAAGTCTTAATCCAGACCAGCCAGAAATTTGTTATTATAAAGAAGTGTTTAATAATAACGCGAAACCACCTGTTAAATAAAAAAGTAAGATACAAAAATTTAATACTATTGTATTTTACTTTATTTTTAATATTTTAAAATATTAAATATTTATTTTTATTAATATTTAATTAATATTTAAAATTTAAATATAAATATTTAATATTTAATTAATATTTATTTTAATACTTTGCTGAGTCATAATTTGAGAACCGTATCTTTGATAGTTTTGAGTTTCTTGGACATCTATATCATTTTTCGAATGTGAACATTTCTTCCCAAGCCTCTGATATATTTCAGAATTTTTCATTAAAAAATATGCGTTTAATAAGTTCGACTGATCTTCAATTCTCATAAATAATATCATTTATTCGAGGAGATACAAGACAGGCTCTGTGGAATAAGGCCACAGGAAATATGGCCCAAAAAAAAAAAAAAGACCCAAAATATGGGACTTTATTTCATTATGAAATAACACCCTACGAAATAAAGCCCCAACATAAGGAATGCCCTGCTCGTCTTTCTAAACTTCTTTACTTCAGCCCAATAGCGCTCGATGGGGCGAAGCTCTGGGAATTTGTTGGATTTTTCTCTTTACAAACAAATTTTACCCCATTTTGATTAAAAAGCTCCATAGTTGACTTCGCGTAATGAGCTGTTGCCAAGTCAAGCCAAAATATTGTTGAACCATTATGGCGTTTGTAAAATGAAACTAGTCGTCTTTTCAAGGACTCCTTCTGGTAAATTTCAGAACTTATTGCGCCTTTTGTAAGAAAGTTGTTGTTTTAAGGCAGCAACTGAAAATACCTTGCCAGACCAGAACTTTCTGTCCAAATTTTTCCAGTCGAATTTTGCTGATTGAGTCGTCAACATTTCGCCCTTTAAATTTTGTGTAGAATTGTAGACCCAACAAGACTGTAGAGTCCTTTTTTTTCATACTTTTTCCGGCCCCCCATTTTGGCAAGTTCACTCATTCCCAATATTAATAATAATATTTTTTACCGAATCCTCTGACTACTCTTAAGATATCGCATCTAAAAATCTTTTAAGTTTGGCCAACAGCCATAAATTACATGAACTGCCATGCAATGCAAGAGAATGAATCTTGTTTTAAGTAATTGTATTTATTTATCAGAAATTGATGAGTTTTGAAATTTTTGCGGAGCTATTTCGTCCCAAAAAACGAAATTATTTCGTTATGAAATAATGCCCCGTTTTTTAAATGCAATAAAGCCGCACAACAGCAAATAATACGCCAATTATTCGTGTTGTTGTTTTGTATAGAAATGCTTGGGGGCCTTATTTCATTTGTAGTTTAGGGCGACAACGAAAATATTCTTAATTATAACAGTTTTGTTGTGTCGAAAATTGGTTAGGAAAAGTGCTGCTAAAAATAGGAAAATGGAAAAAAACGGGAAATGCGCACCTTTTCCATATAGCCTACGGTGTCTTCTATGGAAGTAAAAAACCGACAGCGATTTTTCGACATTCATGGAAATCTCACCTAAATTTTTTTTATTTTTTCTATCAACTTCTATGGTCCCCCCGGGCACATATTACAGAACTGCATCAAAATCGTACGATCTATGGACAGGCTTTAATGGGTTAAGAATCTTGTAGATTGCAAAAATCTATATCCCCTTAACTAGTTTCGGGTTGCACTGTATAATTAAAAGATTCAACCAGAAAACTCAGAGATAGTTTTGTATTTCCTTTTTTTTCTAAGCATATATAACTGATCAAAATACCTTTTACAAATCAGGAAATTTAATTCTGATTAAATAAAAATTCTTCAATGTTTTTCAGTAAAAATATAATTGTAAAATTAACTTAATTACAATTCTGAAGTTAAGGCAATACGTGAACCTTTTGAAGTAATCTATTACATTTTGAATTTAAGGTTCTAGGCCAGTATGAAGCCTCAAAAATTAAAAGAACCATATAATTTTTTTTTGGATTGAAAAAAAATGTATTTACGAAACAAAAGATATCACATGCTTACATACGTTTTCAATAGTGTCCAAAATCTCTTATTTTGTGTGACATACTACAAAATATAATTGAAAAAATTTATATAATCGGGTCGTTCGTAAAGTTTCCGTCCTAATATAGAACAAAAAATGTTTTTGATGAAAACAATATTTAGATTTTTGGAACTATGTCCATCTCTGAAAGTCTCAGCTCGTTTCACTATCATTGCATTAGTTATAATAATTTATAGGACGAAGTAAAGTATTGCGCTGTGATAGAGTTTTTGCATTTAAAAAACAATACGCCGATAAAGCTGAACCAGACGAAGCTTACGGGAACTCTATGCCATCATATTCCACCGCAAAAATGTGTTTGAATGAGTTTAAGCGTGGTCAAACTAGCTTAGTTAACGAATACCGTTCGGGACGGCCAAAACCGGAAACTACTGATGAAAACATTGGAAAAGTGCACTAAATGGTTTTGGATGACCGTCAAATCAAAGTTAGGGATCTTGCTGAGGCTGTGCGCCTATCGCAGGAAGAAGTTTGGAAAATATTTATTGAAGATTAAGGGATGTCAAAGCTTATGTTAAAAGCTAATGTTGAAACCTTGGCTCGAAGGGAAACATTTTACGTTAGTCAATATTTGGAGCGCTTAAAGGAGTTGTAGCATCACTGGCAAAAGTGTATAAAGCTTAAAGAAGATTATGTTGAAAGCAAAAAACAATAAAATATAAAAAATTTCTCCTTCTATCATATGTTAGGCCATGAACTTATATACAGGCATATCATGATGATGAGTAATTTTTTAACCCGGAATCGGAAAAGGTTATTTCCGTTTTTTAAGATAAAGTTCAAGAACCGTCAAAATTCATGAGTGTAAAAAATTAAAAGCTGAAGTCTTACTTCCTATCATAAAGTATTAAAAAATAAATACTGAATTTCAGTCGGACACTAGTTAATGCACAAATATGCATTTTTCAATATTAAAAATTTTACAAAATGGTGTCACAGGGCATTATTCAAAAAATCGGCTGAAAGCTTAACTTAACATTTTTTAACTAAAGATTAACATTTTTCATTCGACTGATTTTAATTTAAAGAAATAAAATAATTACAGGCTTTTGATAGTCGATGAAGATGGTGATTACTTAGTTATAGTAATTTTTTTATGTATAAAATAGTTTTGCATTAAACAGTCAAAATTCAGATAAGTCAAATTTATGAAAGAATGAATGAGAAAGAAAGTGAACTCTTATTGCATTAACGCGTAATTAAAATATACTATAAGCAACTTTTTGAACTACATTAATCCAGTTTAATTCCAACAATAACAAAACAACCATTTATTCCAAAAATAGTATAGCATTGTCAGCAGATAGGTGGTGGCCGAATAAAAAATTAATTTTAATTGAGAAACATTATGTGTTAAATGGGACTTGTAAACGGGCGCCACTGCGGCTTTTCAGTATGCAGTTTATTCCCCTAACTGTTCACAAAATAAAAACAATTTTCTTTAACTTGAAATCTGTTGGTAGAATCAAAACAAAAACAAAAGTAAATTATTTCAAGTTAGAAAAAGCTAAGCAATCATAGACCCAAGCCGTTACAACACTACAAAATTTGTGTTCGTAAGAAATTGCGTGTTATTGTTATTAGCCATGAAACGACTGATAAAAGGGGGTAACAGTATAATATGCAATATGCACAAGAATACTTTCTTAGCAAATGTTTCTTGTGTAAATTGCATTTCCATTATATATGTTACTGACCAGTAAAGCTTTCTATAGTCATTGCATTTCTTGAAAATTTTTGTTAATTTATAAAAGTTTTATACAAAAATAATTGGACAAATACACAGTTCATGCTTATTAAGGTTTGATGTGCTAATTCTGAAGTGTGCTATTTTGCCTGTTTGTATTTGCATGCAAACACTAGTCAAACCCATGTGTTAAATGTTGTCACTTTGTACATGCCCTAAGGCATTCTTTTGTAGAGTATTAATGTGTCATTTCGTGAACAGCTGCTTTACGTGAATCAAAAAAGAGTCGAATAATTAACAAAAATATTCACTGACCTCTGCACACACAATCCATCCAAAATCTTTTGTTACTTCTCCATGATTGAGTCAGCTTTCATTTTAATCAGCTGTTTTGAAACTGCAAATTAATATATTTGACTTAAGTTGTGCTCACAGTTGTCAAAAATTTGTACATTAAAATGTTAGTTTATTGAAACATTACAATGAACTGTGAATTGCCCAAATTTTATAAATAAGTATTATATAATTTTAATACAAAAATAACTTGTAAGAGTACATTTTTTACTAAACACACCTTAAAGTGATTGTACAAACCACAAATATTATATTGTACTAGCAGAGACCGTAAAACTCTACAATGTTTTCGGCTGTCAAAAACTCTACTACTTTTACCAAAACATCAAAAAACATGGCGCTTTAAGAATTTTTGCATGCAAATTGCGTGAACAATTATTGTAGTTATCAAACAAGTAAATGTGATAAATTGAACGTAAAATATCTTCAAACTATTCTCTAATAAAAATTGAAACTGAATTGCATAAAATATAACGCAGAAATAAGGTTCAAATTGTTAAAAATGGCTTTGAAAATGTGCGTGTGAATTCTTTTAGTTGGTTGCATAGAATAGATTGAAAAGCAACAAAAATATAAGTTTGCGGGAGACTCCACACTTTTTTGTTATCTCCCCCATTGTGGCCGTAAATGTCAACGCCAAAGACAATGTGTGAAGACTGAGCTGAGGAGAAAAGTAAAAAGAAACAAAAATTGTCAAGAATATCAACAATTTGCGCGAAAAAATACTTTCTTAAGTAACCAGTGGTTTTGAAATAATTGTTTGTGTTAAGAAGGCATAGGCAATAAGGTTTCAACGTGCTGATTTCGCGCAACCTAAGTTCATGAACGAAAAAAATGTCCAAAATGAAATCCGACACATTCGATGTAGATTTGTTCGAAACGCGTTTGGAATCGCTTAAAGACACACAGGAAGGAATACAACAGATGTCGTCTTGGTGTCTGCAGCAGCGAGCACATCATAAGAAAATTGTTGCAAGTTGGCTAAATGTTTTAAAGCGAGGTTTGTAACATATCCTATTTATACTTCCCTTCATTTTTGACCGCTAATTTTATAGAGTCTAATAATTCATAGGCATTATTATTGTTATGAGCTGTTAAATCTACGATTATCCACGATATTGTTTTGTACTATTGCGTCTGCCTTGTTTGGAAGTTGCCAACTTGCAATATGTTTGCAATGTTATGATTAAGTTCATTTTAATGTTTAATAAAAGTTGCAGATTATAAATCCTTTGTAATACTTGAAGAACTATGCTTTAAAATGAGCCAAATGGTAACGGGAGAATAGAAACTCCGAACTATTTAAAGTGCCTCAAAAGGAGCTTATTTCTTTTTAAATAAATCTTGCTTATCCCCTTTTTTTAAAACATTTGAAATTGTATCTCTCTCAACCCTTCGAGAGCCAAGCTCTAACAAAGTCAAATTTTCACAGAAATTGTTATGTTCACTATGATTTGGGGCAAAAAATTATTTTTCTTTTGCTAAATAAACATGTACTTTCATCGAACTTAATTTTATGTTTTACATATAAAATATTTACATGAATAAAAATAATTCCATTTGAATTATTTTCTTTCAAACATTTTTTTTTACTTTCATTCCTAATCAAAAGCGGTGGACTGCAACCATTACTTCTGTTAAATTTTGGATACTAAAAACTCGAAACTCCACAAATATCTCGAAAATTATTTTATATACTTTTATATTCTTTGACTTCGAATTCAACAAGCATGTAAAATAACTAAAGCTTTAACCTTTAATACCTTTTCCAAAAAGTCTTTAATATAAGAGCCTTAAAAACTTATCTCTATATAATAAATTCTTCTGTACATGGCTTTGTCACTGAACTCCTCTTAAATGGCTAGACCGATTTTGATCAAATTTGGTGTTTGCGTGCGGCTGGGTCTGTAGATGATATAGGTCTAAAGTTTGACCCGATAGGTGGCGCTGTTGTTGCTGTGGCAGTGTTCAAAGGGGTATTTGAAAGTATAACCCACAAACGAATTGAAAAATTGTTATGATTGCCGTGCCACTAAGTATTAAAATAAAAATCAAGCGTCCTCTGATTCTTCTTTTATATAACTGAGTGGAAAATAAAAAAATATCAAAATGGATAAAAAAATAATATTATCCATCAGATGGATTATCCATCTGTGTATACAACAATACGGCGAGCTAAATGGGGGGTAAAACCAATGTAACGAAAATGGTTATCATGAAAACAACAACAGCAATTCGTCGCACTAGTTGCATAAAACCGAAAAAATTGCTATATACATTTTTTATATTTTTGCTTCCACTGAGGTTTGAACACAGTACGTTTGTATCCATAGCCGGCTCTAAAAATTTCAATCTGAACGTAGCTGTTTTTCATAACATTAGCATACTTTTAGGCATTTCTCAAATTGAGTTTTTATTAATTCAGATTGATTGCATTGATTGATTTGGGAACAGCACATGCTACAATATTAACGAATGCGATCTGTAATTTCCATATAAATATCGTGTTTTTCATATAATTCAAATGTAGTTTTTAACTCACACTTCTATCTATCGAAATAAAAAAATTTTCGCATGCAGCGGTATTTTAATACATAAAATACTGGTAACAAGTTCTTTCATTACCAACTGAGCTCTCAGATTACCTACGATATCATGGTCGAAACTAAAACATAAGAAGGATATGTACTTGAATATTGTGCCGAAAATTAAAAATTGTCAATGCATATGTAACCCAACCGGCGAAAGTTCGTTTGCAATAAACTTTTATCGAAGAAAAATTTCGTATATTTCCCTAATTGGCGATCAAATATCGAAAGTTATTTCATACCAGTGTTATCGCCTCAGAAATAATAAAATTAAGTCTGAATGCGCCAAAAAAGTTATCCGAAAGTATCCACCTTACAGTAAAAAAGTAGAAAATATAATTATCTTCGCAATTTGTCTTGAAGAATTAATCGCTTTGGAATAATAAATGAATAATTTTTCGAAACATAAGTGAACCTTCGTTTACGAAGTAACCTTTACGTCCTCAAAACGTATCTTTTGCGAATCGTAATCGATATCGAATTCGATTGTTATCATCGCAAACTATTCGTAAATTTTTAAATTTTCGATATTGAAGTCGGATTTTGTGCCGTGTGGGAAATAGCAGAATTTTTGAGATAATGTTGGAGTTTCTTTTATATATATACATGTCTGCATCAGAGACTTGCATCAAGTGAATTCACTTGGTTTGAACTTGAAAAAACCAAGCAAAGCAAGCTTCGTATCAAGCTAATCAATCGCAAGCTTTACTGCTCTGCTGCGCACAAAAACTTGAAGCGCTTGAAATTTTCGGAAAACAACTTGAAAAGATTGATATGTTCGGAAAAAGCTTATAAGCTTGCAAGTATCCAAATAGTTCAAATAGTTCAAATTAGGAAAGCTTGTTGACTTGGGGGTTGCTGATTGCGATTCTGATGTCAGAATATAAAAAGTTGTTTGGACACTAGGGTGGACCGTAACAATACTTTTTTGTGATTTTGATAGATTTTGCCCTTTTTTGCAATCTAAGTCGGATCAATTATTTGGATTCTGATGTTATGAAGATGATGTTCTGTGATTATAAAGTTCCATATCTCGAAGGGGAAGCAAAATAGGTAAAATCTAACCATTTTTTGGGGGTTACTATAGGAGGAAGCATTTTTGAGACATACAAATAGGGGGTCTATCACTTCCCCATTTTGCACATTTTTAGGAGAAGACGTTGAAACACGTGTTTAACTGTCCACTGAAAGTCAAATTGTAAGTCATACACGTGTTTCGGTTCCATCCTAAAAATCCCTTATCAGCGACCCATATTTGTTCACAAACTATTTTTAAAACTATTTATTTGGGTACACCCTTGTGCCCAACAAATTTTTCTTTAACTATACTTTTCTTAAGCAAGTAAGTTGAGTTAGTTGAAAATTCAGAAACAAATTCAAGCTTTTCAATCTCTATTTCAAGTCTGCTGCCGCTTGTTTTTACTTCGTGTCGTAGATCACGCGTTCATAAATTCGGGCAACAAGCTGACGTCGACTTGACTAATTTCAAGTTACTTGAACTTGATTGAAAATTATCAAGTTCAAGCGCGCATGTATTCATAAATTTAGCAAGTACTTGAAATTGCAAATTAATAGGCTTGTGCAGTTCTCTGGTCTGCATCATTTAGCATTAAATATCGTCGCAAATGCAACATAAAATACGATGCAAACAAAAACGCATCAACATTTTCAACTGGGTTGGCACGGTAAAATAAACCCAAAAAAATATATGCGGTAGCATAAGGTCAGAGCTTCTGACCACGAATCAAAGGTTTAGTGGTCCTAACTGCAGTTGAAATTTTGTGCTTTTTTTAAATTATAAATATTTACAATCATACGGGGAGTTTTTGTTTTTAAGAAAAATTTAAAATAAATTATATAAATAAAGCCAAAATTATATAATCGATTGATGATTACTTTGGACAAACAATTAATTCTCTTTGGCATCAATCCTATGGAATAAATTGGAAGATTTATACTATGCTTGCTTTTAGGTCTGTTCGTATTTTGTTCGCTTTAATGCAAGGGAGGTAAAGGTTAGATGGTAGCACGTTCAACTTGCAGTCGAATTGTACGCGGTTCGATGCGAGTACGGAAAGGTACTCGAGTATGCATTATTCCAGACATAGGTTTTTTGACAATTTTTTCTTTTTAATATTTATAAATTAAAATATAATTAACAAACAAAATAAAACAGTAAGATCTGTCGTCTGTGCTATGAGGATCGAGCCTGGGATAACTGAAGTCATCAAATTAAAATAAAAAAACCCTCTTGATAACCAACTGTGTCACGAAAGTAAAAAAAACTGATCTAATTCTGTTCGTGAATATTGAACTTTTCAGTAACTGTCAATAAGCAAAAGGGACAATTGAAGCGTCGACGCGAATAACGTTGTAAGCGTTTATTAGTAATTATTAGTAACTAATTATAAGTTTTCAGAAATTGAATAGAACGTTTTTAATGGCGCACTTAGAGCCACTTGATTTCCATTTCCAATTTTTTGGTGTAAGAGTTTTAAAGAAATTTGCCTGTATATATACGCCAGAGCATTTTTAACGATAGTTTGCAAAAAAAGCATTTTTGATTAATTTGTCGCTTGCAACGTTATTCGCGTCGACGCTTCAATTGATATTTCCCATGATATCGCCATGTTGAAAATACTACCCAGCAAACCATAGTTGACGACTTTGTCGAAACTCCGACTAATTCGTAACTATTTCGAGCTGTCTTAAAGAACTCGTTACAATTTCGCTCCGCAAATATCGGAACAGTTTCACTTTTTATACGAATTTATAAAGAATTTTGTTATGCGACTTTTGTACGACATATTGAAATGCAAACAGAGTAAAATTTCCTTTCTTCCGAACTGTCTGAACGAAATCGTAACTTTTTCGTAACATTTTCGTTAAGACCCGTTTCGATGTGTCATGCGATATTCTTTACGATTTCCATTTTTGGTTTTGGATATTTTTCTAACAAATATTTTTACCAAATTTTTTGCGAAATAAAGAAATTCGTTAAGGTTTTTTTTTGGAAAATTGTATAATTAGAAGGGAAATTAAAATGGATAAGATTGAAACACGATTGGACGGACAATTAATCAAAATTTTTAACAGCCACCAAAAATGGCTTTTTTAATATTCTCTCATATGGTATGCATAAATGTAGGGTTTATTTAAAGTTTCTATCGTAAAAATTTTAAAAGTTGTATAGATCGAAAAATCAAGCCTTACATTAGACCTAACCTTATCATAAAAATTCAAGTTTTTTTCTTGTGTTATATAAAAGTTAAAAATAACTTTTAATAATAAGAGTTATTAATAGCTTTTACTTTAAACTCTTATTGAATAACTCTTGCTTTAAAGAACTTAATTTAACTTTCGTCTTTGAAGACTTATTTTTTAAAGATAAGATATTTTTTTTTTAAAAGTTTAATTTAATTGGAGTCCAAATAATTTTTTGATATGAAGACGTATTTGATAGACTTTGTGACGAAATTTAATTTTTCCCAAACAAATGCGGCCAACCCATTTTCACCGTTTTTAAGAGATTGGTAAGAGCCGTAAAGTTTTTTCCCATTTGAAAATCATCGCAAAAAACTCTTCACCTCGTATTATTGTCGCTCGCACCGCCATATTGGCAAAATGGCGGCTAAAAACAGTTTTTTGTTAATATCGCCTTTCTAACTCATTTCACGATAAAAACATATATGTACCAAATGAAACTAGAAAAATTCCCCTACAATTCATGTTATAACCTTTTTTTTCGTTAAATCATTAGTTTTGGCGTACCGCCAAAGTGGAGCGCCGCAAAGTATATTGCAAATAATGTAAAAAATTGTATATTATTAATATATATATTGTATTAATTAGACTGTGTTAGATTTGTTTTTAAAATGTTTAAATATTTGGGATCCGGCGTTGTAAACGATGGTTGCGAATGAAATAATTTGATTAAAAGTTCAAAAATTATCGAAACCGGCCCGGTTATGCTTGAAAATCCGTTTTATTTGGACAGCTATGGGGGACACGCCGGATCTAACACAGTCCAATACAATATATATATTAACATAAACATTTTTTAATTTATTTGAAATACACTTTGCGGCAGAAAATTTAAACTCACAACTTATTTCGTGCATACACTTTTTTCAAGAGAGCTCTCATTCGTGATCTCGTTACTCGGTGTTTTTTTTATTTTTTTATTATGTCGTTGTTATTGTGATCAAAGTTAGCAGTAAATTTCAGTTTTAATTCACAACCTTAATGACAATACTGATTTGCTTTAAAAAAGGGGTCGTCGCATAACAGTAGAACAGCGTGAACTAGTTTTATTTCACTTCAAAAAAGAGAAATCGTAAACTTGAGACCCTCTTCAGTGCAGAGTATTATCCAGCGCTTTTTGCATGAAAATCCTGTGGCAGATAAGGGCAGAAATACTCCGCATAAAATATTTACAGAAGCGGACGAGAGACTTATTCTGTGTAAAATAAGTTGAGAAGGAGTTGGACAAGAAATGTTGTGCTGAAGCTATTTGTCGTCTGCTGTGGGCCAACAAACTCGTCGAGTAGCACGCAAAAAGCCTTTTATAACAAAAAAAAAAAAAAAAATCAGCTATTCCTACTTAACTTCGCCAAACAGCATGTTGCCCATCCTTGTTCATTCTGGAACGATGTTATTTTCTCGGACGAGTCCAAATTCAATCTTTTTGGCTCAGACGGAATGCAATATGTGTGGCGTAGCTCTAATACATAGCTAAATAATAAACACCTTAAGCCTACAGTAAAACATGTTGGCGGCAGCATGATAGTTTGGGTTTTTATGGCTGCATCGGGCGTAATGAAATAAGTTTTGAATGAATTAGTAAACATTCTAAAGGAATGTGTACTTTTAGGTACTGATACCTTGGGTGTATGAGAGAAATTTCGATTCTATCAGAACAACGACCTGCAACATAAATTGGGAATTGTCCAGTCATGGTTGATATGGAATTGCCCGCATTTTATGAAACTACCGGCACAGTCACCAGACTTAAATGTCATTGAAAATTTGTGGGCAATTTTGGAGAGTGGCATTCGAAAGCGGAACATTTTCAATATAAATTATTAAAAAAAGCCCTGAAGGAAGAATGGCAAAAAATTTCCTCTGAGACTACGAAAAAACTAGTGAATCAATGGTTAGCTAGCTAAAAGATGTTATAAAACACAATGGCGGCCACACAAAATATTAAGAAAATCGTACACAAAATAAAACCTTCTTTAATATACAGTGCAGTGCATGAAATAAGCTGTGGCGTTAAATTTTTCTACATATTGAGTTTTTTGTTAATTATTCTTTTTAATTGACTGTTAAGTTAAACAATTTAAGTTTTCCTAAAAACATATAATTGTATCTTTCCAAGATATCAATCGGTTGGATATAGGCACCTTCCCAATTAAGAGTTCGGACATTCCAGGTGCATATCCGTAAATTGTTCAGTTCAGTTTACGTTTTCGGTATCATCAGTTTTTCGTTATCGGTAGTCGTCATCAGATTTGGGGATAATTTTTCTCATATTTCTTAAAGGACTTTTCATTGAAATGGTTTTTTATGTGGTGGGGTTCAAACCCGACGCACAACCAATTTAAGGCCAGGTAACACGCTGCTCAAATTAGCCGTCAAACTGACTGTTGGAACACCACGTGGAGGTTTGAGTCGTCTTGGGACGATTTCGACATGGATAAACATATAATCACTAGTATATAATGAATTTCACATGATAGCATTTTGAAGTTTAATACAGCGTCTGCACGAAATAAGCTGTGAGCCGCTGTATATAGTATATACACTCAACTCTCTTTTTACGCGGTCTTTTTTTGCAAGATTTTGAAATAACAAAAAAATGTTGGTGGACCATTTTTTTACAACGATTTTTTTTTTTTTACACGATGACAATTTTTATTCTGTTTTCAAATCTGATCGGCTTATGCCCACACGTGTGCATATATTTTTACACGAATTTTCTTTTACACGTTTTACTTAGGAACGTATCTACCGTGTAAAAAGAGAGTTGAGTGTATACTCATTTCTGTGATACGTTACTTACTTGAGAAAAAGTCTGCAGAATTAACATTGAAATAATTTTTAGAATTATGCTTTTCCAAAAAACAATTAAAAATTCTCAATTTGGATCATCAGTCACTGACAGTTTTCTTATCTGTTAGTCAGAACTGTCAAAATCAATACATTTTCTATATGCTTTTGCTGCTCAGCAAAATTTCGAGTATTTTTGAAATTCTGACTTACAGCTCTCCGCCAAGTGCCCAGTTGAATAAGCGATCTTTCCAATATGGCTTCTTGGCACATCCTTTAAGACTCGGCGATCGTGCACCTTCACTTCTAAATGCCATATCTTTTTATGTATGGAGCTGCTACGTAAGTGGTATTACTCCCTTCGTCACATCTTCGAGTACTTAAGAAGTGATTAGTCAAGAATCCGAGTACCTTCTTTTGGCAATGAAGGAGAATACGGATGTCGGTATGGATGCACATTTTTTCCAATTTTGTTTTGCTTTTACTTTAGCATTTTTCGAATTTTCTTTCCAACACATCGCTTTGCAGCTTTTTTCAATAAATACTTGAGGCAATAAGAAAAGATAGATCACCTTAGAGAGGTGTTCGCATACTTTCCGACTGGGGGGTGGCTACCTTGTTGAGATAAAAAATTTAAATTAAAAATGTTCTCAAACTTTCAAAAATACTATCATACTTTCAAAAATACTATTAATCCCGAGAAACAATTTCATATTTTGTGTCCATAAAGTAGCAGACATCGCACACTAAATACAAAACAGTCACAACTCAAAATTTACAAATTTTTTCTTTTTAATGCAAAACTATTCGTAGTGGTCATATGTTTTGACTGTAACACATCAAATTCGTTTTGTATACATCTTCTTTCTCTATATATATATATATATAGTTTGATAAAAAAGGATTATCTCATTACTTTGTATGAAGTTCCTTCAAAAATAAAATTGTGTTTTGTTTCACCTAGAAATTTAAGAATTTTGAGTTGTGACTGTTGTATTTAGTGTGCGATATGTGTCCAGTGCCCATGTCGGTATATCTCCCACACATGTACCGAAAGAAATGCTAGTTCTGTAACACCTTGATCAGTCACAGTGTCTGAATGAAGACCTAATAGGGCACTCGTCGGTTCATTGTGTCCGAATATAGTCGGCCGTTTTTTGGACACTTTTTGGTAAATTTACAGGGAAATGTGAGTAAAATATTGGTCGAACTTCAGTTAAAACATCGATTACTTTTCGGGTACATTAAAGTTAAGACCTGTCAGGCCTGTTACATTACTATTTTGGGAAATGGAATTAAAATATCAGTAAATTTTCGTTACTGCTCGTACTTTTTAATAAAATTGTGCCTGATACTCAGGACTTTTGTGTCCGAGTTATTTGGTACGGATGTGCGATTGGTTTTTTTCGAACACTTCGGAGTTTTTCGTTACAGCTCGTAGGTTTTAAAAAATAAAATTGTGTCCGATACTCGGGACTTTTGTGCCTGAGCTCTTTGCTACAGACATAAATTGTTTTTCGGCAATAGTAATCGATTTGGATTTGGTTCTTTGCTGCGGACATAAATTGTTTCTCGGCAATAGTAATCGATTTGGAGTGGAAAAAAATAACAATATTAAATTTTTTATTTCTACAACTTATAACGACTTAATAATTTTTTAAATTAATAACTTAATATTAACACTGTGTTATTAACTTAAAGGAAACCTCCTTAAATTTTCAAGTTTTATACAATTTATATGAAAAGCCGAAAAATTTACAATATGCAAATACAACAAGTCTGCACCAGAGTGATGATCTATCCCTTAAACAATAATGCACAAAAATATGGGCTTTTGCCTTTACGTATCTAATAAACAAATATCTAACTCCCTTTTTATTTTAACTTATTAATTTTGTGCAGTTCGCATCGAACATAGATTATGTTTATTTTACTTGGCCAACGATGTTATTCAATACAGTAAAAGGAAACGTTATGAATTTGTTGAGAGTTGGGCGACAGCGTTGCAGAGAGCTACGACTATGGTAAGGTATGTATCGCAAACATTTAATGCACTTATTTCTACATAATTGTAAAATTGTTTTTATTATTGTCTTCTGTCTCAACAGAGATGAGCGGGTAAAAGGAAAAATCTTAAGGATTTTAAATATTTGGGAACAACGTGAAGTATATTCGGATGAGTTCATCAGTGATTTGCATGGCTTATTAAATATTAATCCGCCAAAGAAAGTGCAACCGCCAGTCGATCAATCAACAGACGACTATCAGGTTATTATTAAATATTACTCTCAGGTCTGACATACGAAAGGACTTATTTATTCTACTTTTGATTGTCTCTTAGAATACAACATTTATAACAAATGTACGCGAATGTGTTGAGCTCTCAAATGCTACCGATTTAAGTTTTAAAAAATTACCCAGAGCACCAAATTGTGATATTGAAAATATAAAACAACAATTGAAAGACAAAAGCCATTCTGAGGATGTGGAAAAGGAAATTGAACGTTATATGGCTTACATAGAAGCGTATAACAAGAATTTACAGTGTGAAATAAGAAGTCGCAAAGCAGTGCTGACCAGTTTGGACACGGCTATAAAATTCTATTCTAATCAGCGCGGCGAAGTTAAAGTCGTAGTGGGCGTAAGTTTGATTTAACTCTCAAATAGTTTAATAAATTTTGAAAACTTTCCTATTCCATACATGAAATAATATTGAAGTAAATGTAAACATTGTAACAACTACTTTATTTTCAGGCCTATAAAAATTTCGGTAGTCGCATTAAATTAGTAAAGAAAAAGCTTGATGAAATCATACCAAATTTACCTAGTCCCATACCATCGCCGGACATAAATGCACCGTCTCCAGAACCAGACGCTGACTTGCAGTTGCCAGATGAGCAGTCTACGATCTCAATGGTATTTCTTCTTTATAGCATTTCATATAAAAATATTTGCTATCTGTTTTGCTTTCAATTTTAGAATATGTTCAAAGGTCCCTTCAATGGCTTCTCTAGTTATTTGGATGGAAATTTACCGTTTGACATCAATGACTTTAAGCGAGATGACAGTAAAGCAAATACATCATCTTCTTCTACAGCAAGTGAGTTTCTTTACAAAACTTTGTCTGCCTCTTCTGGTAATAATACAGAACATATTCCAGGCCAACCTATTGAGGTCATTGCGACACGTCCAGATGATACTCCAAACGACAGTTTTAACTCTACAGTTGAATATTACAAACCCGAATCGATCAGTGCCTACTCTGGCAACAGCAACGTAGAAATTCCGGGACTTAGTCCCATGCCAGTGCCTCCAGTGCAATCAGAATATACATCCCTAGCACGATCGGCCAATCAATATGGCATAATACCTGCACCGCATCCGCCAACTTTTGGAAATAACAGCGTAAATCGAGGCTACAATCCTTTGATGCCAACTTATAACGATAACAGTTATCACAACAATGTTGGCTCTGGTATTTCTGCAGGTGGAGGTGGAGCTGGAATGCCATTGATGCCACCACCCATGCCACCTTCAGCAATTGGTGGACCAATTGGCGATGGTCGGCAACAGAATGCTGGTGATGAGTTTAATTCGACGTGGGAAATGAATATGTCCTGGACACAATTGGAAACCTCAAATGTTTCCTCTTCTGCATCTTTTAATATCAGTGACACATCTATTTCACCGGCATTTGATCGTAAAGACCAAAGTGCGGAAGATGGCACGGTTGTTTATGGGGAACATGATAATTTGGGCACCACACAAGATGTTGATCATCGACAGCTGCATTTAACAACGGTAGCAGCTAGTATTGGCATAAAACTAGGTTTAAGTAAAGGTTTGCACGTCATACAATTTAGTTTAATACAATCCGAAATTATTTCTGCTCTTACCTACCTTTTCTTTTAATTAATTTTACTTTTTGTTTACTATTTCCAGAGAAATCACGACAGCTAGATATTGATCATAGAAATCTGATCTCACTCACTGGTTCTCCGAGCGCCGATGATGCATCAGCAAAGAAATCTTGGCTCTCTTCAGAAGATAAAGTAGGCTTTTGTTTAATTTTATTCCATTTATTCTGTAATGCATTTTCACTTGCAACAGGATTTTCGTACAAATGATTTATTTGCTACCGGTGATGTTGATTATCGTTCTGGCGTTGGTGTTGGCCAAGCTATACAGACCATTGACACTATACCGAGTCCTCAGGCTACCAGTGCAGGAATTATGAAACCGCCGCCTTTGCCGCCCGGCTTTTTAGGATTCGGTGTAAGTAATTAATTTTTGATGATTTTTATTAAGATAACTCTTAATAATTTTGTGTTATATAGGCAATGGAATCACCAAATAAAGTTTTATCAAAGGGTGGTGAGTCTGTATCACCAAAAAATAATACCAACAGTAAGTTATATATTTTGATGTGCAGCGCAGCTTTATTCCTGATTATTGCAGCTTTTTATCAAATGTTAATATTTTTTTTTAAGGTACTGCTTCACCCGCTGAAAATCATATGGATAATTCGGGTGGTAATTCAGTCGGCTATGATCCTGCTGATATGGTTGTTGACATGGATATGTCCGATGAAGATCTTGAGGATATTTTCAGAGGTTTGAATATGATAGGGGCGGAATCTTTTATATTTTTTATTTTATTGCGCAATGATATTGATAAGAAGCGTTGAAATTTTCAAAAGCTAGAAATTTTAGAATATTGTTTAAATTTTTTAACTACTTACGTAGTTCTTCGCAAGATTTTTTACATCAACAAAAAAATCAAAGAAAAATCGTAGTAAACTATCTTCGGCTTGGCCTTTGATATACTCTAGTTTGAAATTTGGGAAAATCGAACAAAAGCCACATCTATCTCCCATACATAGTGATTTTAACAGAATGGTAAAATCTTTAAAAATTGTAGAAGAATTAATCTAATGACTTGAATTTTCGCACATAAACTTTGATCCTAAGTACGCACTATAAATTAGAAATATGACAACATCGAATGAAAATCACACTTATCTCCGATACAAATTCACTTTATTGAAATGGTAAAATCTCTAAAAATTCCACAAAAATTAATGTAACGACTCGAAATTTAGAACATAAACTTTGCTTTTTAACATGACACCCCAAGTTTAAAATTTGACTAAATTGAATGAAACTCTGCCTTGGTCCCATACAAAATAACATCATCAAAATAGCAAAGCCTTCATTAATTCCACAAAAATTAGTGTTTTGACTTGATATTTAAAAAAAATTGGATAAAAACCTAGACCCCCATACAAAGAGATGTCCTCAAAGTAATAAAATCTTCATAACCGAATATACTCAAACACGGCTATGTGGTATTTTAACTTCGGCAAAGTCGAAAATAATTCCGTATTTATTTAGACAGAAGCTTATGTATCGAATTCCATTGCGATAGCTCTTAAATTACGGCTGTAATCGTAATCACAGACGAAAAGACAGACAGGTTAACGGATAGGTGGATCCGTTTATTACTGACTTTAATTAGTCACTTTTAAATGTTTAAAGAAAAAATATCGCCATTTATAAAAAAAATGACTTTAACTGGTTTTGATTTATCGCTTGTGTAAAATGTTCCTATTCGTAGCTTTGCCTAAATAAATCAATAAGGTTGCTTCTCAGCTATATGATTGTAAAGTAAATATGAAAGAAAAGCATGCAAACAGAAGCTGACTAAACATGAAGTTGAAATATGAACTAATATTTATTACTCTATTTTATAATGTGTTCCTTTCTGATTCCTTTCTGTTCCTTCGGATTTGCGAAGAAATTTTATTTCAATTGCAATTCAAAGAAGACATTGTAATGCAGCTAAAAATACTGCGCTGATACAACAATTCAACTCCAGTTAATTGAATCAGCGAAATGCATTAACTCAATTGCGTCATGATGTACGTTGAAATGCTATAATCCCTGTATCACTTACTTTACTTAGATGGCTATATAAACCCCAATAGAGCTAAGGTCGACTTTATCAAATCTCGCCAGGCGCCTTCTGCAATTAGTAACACCAAGTAAGGATTTCTTAGGCCTGGTCAATTCACCGTCGTCGCCCCTAGGTTTTCGTCACAAAAACATTTTTCAGCGTTGAATAATTATACGTGGAACTACGTGAGCTCATATAGCTCGCGGTTTATTCGAATGCCAACTCAAACAGTACCAAAGATTTTGCGAAAAACTTTCCTCTCAAACACTGCTAAATCGGTTCCGTCTGTTTGCGATACCACCCCTGCCTCAGCGCCATAAGAGGTAGTATATTAAGCGTCTTGTAGAGTGTTAGTTTTGTTCATCGGGCTCTACAACCTAATTGATTACTAAGCCCGTGATAGTAACTATTAGCAATTGTGCTTCTTCGCTTTAAATCCAGGCTGATGCTGTTGCTGTTAGCGGCAGTCAAAAGGTATTTGAATTCCTTGTCTCTATTGGTCCGACCGATATTATCGATATCATCAGTCTACGCAAGGGACTGAACATTTTTCTAGAAAATGATGCCATTGCGTATCCTTTCGTAGGATCCCCACTATAATGAAGTTGAGATCGCAATGAAGCAGATTCGCCTACTCTAAAATCTTTTTCAGTATTAAAGGTTTCGTAGAGGTAACTTAATAGTTTGACGGAACTACATGTATTGCTCAACGTCATCTTGCAGAGGTTTATCAACTTTGCAGGTATACCGAAATCGGGCATTTTTGCATACAGGCAATCCCGCTTTGGGCTATATATTGAACCCATCTTTATAATTAGCAAAGTGGTGATGAGTGTCGATTTGATTTTTGTGGGATGTTTTCACTATGGACTATATTTTGAAGTCTTTTTTTTGTATATTTATTACTCAAGATTTTTTATTTGAATAACTGCATCTGCTCGAATAACTTTGAAACTCAACTGTAGCAGGATTCCCAAACAGTTAACGATAATCGTAGTTGTCGTTATCGGTCTTTGTGCATGCACAGTTTCATAGTAAATGGCAGTTTTCGCTAGTTGAATACAGCGACAATCGTCGTTAAGGCGATTGGGAATCCCGCAACTGAAAGCCTCATCTGAAATAATTTCGTTTAAGTACACTTAATTGCCGGCCATAAATTGCTAAGGCGATTGGGAATCCCGCAACTGAAAGCCTCATGTGAAATAATTTCGTATAAGTACACTTAATTGCCGGCCATAAATTGCTTCGGTAGCCCTGTGGTCTAAGCAAACAGATTATGAGTCAAGAGTTTCGTGGTTCGACTCCGGGCACAGATACATTTTTTTTATTTTCTTTTTTTCTATTGAAAAATCATGTGTTTTTTTATAATAGATATTTACTTGAGTAAAAATCTTCTTGAAAACTTCCTAAAAATGCCTCCTTGAATAAAGCTTTGTAGAAGGAATTATACTTCAGCAAATATCTATAACATATTTTCTATAAAATATTTGTTATATTTATGTTAAATGTACCCAGTAGTCCTAGGCTTAAATAATTGATAAACGAATCATGAACGATTTTTCTTCATCTTTGACGAAACCTGCTGATTCAGTCATACATTTCATTAACGGAAATCCCATATAAAATTACAAAATTCGTGCACGAACGCAATACAGAAATGTTGAGATTTTTCGTGCATGAATATATTACTGAATCGTTGCGGAAATATCGTCAACAAACAAGACAGAAATATGAAAAAATCGTTTTCTTGTTTCTCTTTATATATTTTTTGACTTTATTTTACATGTTTTTTTGGATCAGATTATTTCCGATTTGTAATCTTTAATATATCAGTCATGCAGTCCATTATTATGCCACGTTTTTAAAATGATATATAAGCCTTTGTAAGGGAAACATGAACGAACACAAAGCAGAAAGGTTGAAGAATTTTCGACAAATTTTTTATTGAACGAACACAAGCCGGACGCGTTAAAGAGTTTTCGACAAGAAATACAGGAGAGAAGAGTTATGGGTTATCGCGTGTTCTACTGTTTTCGTTGTTTCTTTGTTGTGCTTGTTTTTTTTTAATGTTGACGAAATCAATGCAAATGAGTTAAATAATATTCTGAATATCTGTTATTGACGAATACAAAACAGAAGCGTTAAAGAATATTCTGCAAGTCTGGCTTAAGGCCTCTGCCCACTGACGGCACGTAACGAAACTACAAAATATAACTATCCTGTGTTTTTATGTATTCATGCACACTAACAGGCGACGAAACGGCAACGACCGACGAAAAAGCCGGTGGCTATAAAACCAAAAAATTCTGACCGGCTTGTCGTTTCGTTTCGTTACGTGCCGTAAGTGGGCAGAGGCCTTTATGCAGCAAGTTTCTTTAATGAAATCATAAACAGAAATTTATAAATGATTCCATGACCTGCAGGGAGTACTTAAATTTTGAATGTTTTAATTGTTAAAATGTTTTAATGGCTTAAATTTTTCCCCTGATAATGATTGCCGACGGCGAAATATTGGAAATAAAAATTTAAAATGAAAGCTATAAAAGTTTTTAATATTTAATATTTTGGAGCTTCTAATTCAAAATAGATATTATTTTAAAATGGTCGAAAAACAAATAAATATATTACATATTATAATTACCTATGTTAGTGAATTTACCAACATTTTTGTATGCGGCTTCAACCGTGCACAAAATACCCTCGAGAGTTGAAAACTAATAGCCGGTAGTTGGCGCAGATTGTTGGTTTTCCTTTCTTTAGTACAGGACAAATTGTTTGCTGATGAGTTTTTTTTTTGAGTGAACCGTATGCCAATCGTGAACCTGGGTCCAAATCCCACCTGATAGTAATACATTTTTTGCCCGTCACCTCTCTGCAAATAATAACAGAACTCAGATAGTAAAAAAAGCAATGTAAAACTATTTGAGAACATGAATACTAGTTCTTTGGAGTCGACATTCATCTTGCTTACAATTATTATTAAAACATTTAATAACACACACAAAACAATTTTTCATAAGTACCTCCATCGAAGTCCTTTCAAGGGCTAAATGGTAAATTTTTTATATTTTTTTTATGGGCTCTGAAAACCAATTACTTTCTCAGCAGTAATGAGCATGGATTGGAAAATGTTCGCCCAAAGTTCAACGACGTCGTCGGGTCCAGAGCTTGATTGGTTAAACTTAACCAAGATTTAGGCGAAGTAGGCGTCGTTGTGACGTTGTGTCACGTTGTGACAGCTTAGGGACGTCTAGCTTAATTGGGTTTATAGTCAAGAATTTCGCATTAATGCCCTTTTCAGAGATGTGAATAGGGAAACAAAATGACGTAGTTTTTTGGCTTTCGACGAATCTGCATCCAAAGTCCCACTTCTGCACATGACAGTTATAATAGATTTTGCAGTCTACTCGTTTAGAGTAGTCTGGCCCTTTCCGTCGCATCTCAGATGTCAGCCTTAATTATCACGAGACCTTCCGTCAGTTAGACAGTGTCCCTCTTCCCTATGGAGGGTCCGGACATTCCAGGTGCATATTATGATTTATTGTTCGTTTTTCGTTTACGGTTAGGATGACTTAGTAGGATTTTTTATCCAATGTTGGTTCCTTTTATTAAAAAGACTTTAATCTGAGCAATGAGTTTTTGAGCTGACTTATGTAGTAATTTTTTGAGTGGTGATCAAATTAAAAACTCAGCAAATTTGAAAGTTTAAAGTTAGGGATTAAAGTTTGCTTCCACTTTTTAAAGCGAACACTTTCGAATGAACGAGCAAGAAAAATAATTTGTACCGCATGCCTCACAGTCAGACACTTTTAGTGTACTTTTAACTTTAGAAATGTTTGCTTTCGCAGCTATCAAGCAAAAAGTTTTCCTTGCTTCCATTATATACATTCTCAGACAGTCAGATAGTCTTTTATGTGTTGTTCTTGCTTCTCCGCGATAGAATATAAACAGCGATAAACTCCCCATACAAACAATTAATTTGGTAGAAGACCAACATAAACAAAAACGAAATGGCCAATTTCAACCCTTGAAAGGACTTTGACCGAGCTTCTTATGATCAATTGTGCTGTGCGTGTTGTGAAATGTTTGAACACAAATGATCGAGAACTGGACCTACAAGTTTTGTGCCGACTACGAACGGCTTATGTTCTCAAGAAGCTTTTCATAGCAGTTTTTACTCTCTGAGGTTTGCCACTGTCTGCAGAGAGGTGACGGCCGAACAGAAAAATTAATTCAATTGAAATAACTTTCCATGTCAAGTGGGATTCGAACCAGAGTTCTTTGGCGTATGGGCCACACACTCTACCTACTACGCCACGGCCGCCAACTAAGAAGACCAACACAGGTTTATTTATTTTAGGTGTTCTCTTTTTTTGCGTGACCACTTTCGAGGGATTCACATTTTTAGTCATTACAAATTTATACGAAAAAACACTCAAACACTATCTTCTCCATTAATTTTAAACATTAATTTGGAGTCTAAATTTAAGATTTTAGAATCATTGGGTTATATTTTATAGTGCAAACTGCCTTAAATAGCACTACGCGAATAGAGATTAAATGTCATTAATTTTTTCTTTTACTATCTTATTTTTTCTTTAAAAATAAAACACTTTTATATCGTTAATGTTACACATACTTAAAACAAGTTATTATTGTATGTTATACAAGGAAAGGTGCTTCAGAATTAAGTGTTCTTATATGGCAAATTTTTATTATTTAAATTTTTTTTGCTTAATTGAAAAAATTTAATTATTATTTTATTTAGTTCAAACTAAAATTTCATAAATTTTTATAATTTCAAAGAAAAATTTTCCCTCAATCAATGACTTTTCTTTACCAGAGGTAACCGAAGAGCAAGAATCACAGGAACAGCTAGAACTTTCGCAAACGTCAACAGGTACAGATGCTTCAACAGCACAACAGCAGCAACTTAGTGAAAATGTTGAACATGCTGAAGAAGAACAGCAAGAGGAAGTCAGTACCAACAGTACGCGTCCACCGCTACTCGAAACGCCACCCGAATACGTGCCACAAAATAATATATGGGACCATTCACCTGGCCACTCCGCTCCTATAAATCCTTTCCAAGGTGGCGGCATCGGCATTGATAATATGCAAGAACAGCAGCAGCAGCATGATAATTGGAATCAGCCAATGCCTTACATGGGTGGTGGTGGTGGCTCCATGTACCCACCGCCGCCGCATCCACCAATGCATCCACCATTGCATCCACCATTTCAAATGCATCCGCAGCATATGCTGCAACAGCAAGATCCACAACAGCCACACTTTCCACCACATCCGCAGCAGCAACAATATCCGCCACAATACATGGGTGGTGGTGGAGAACATGGCGGTGGGCATATTGGTCGTGGACGTGGGCGTGGTTGGGCACACGCATCATCAAATCCATTTCGTAATGCACAAAGACCACCACGCGGTGGTGGTAGTCCGTATTTCAACAATCGCGGCGGTCGTGGTGGCGGTATGCGAGGCTCATTTCGTGGCAAATTTCGTGGAAATAATTCATGGATATAAAAACATGTCGAATTTTCATTTGTATATTATAATTAAAATTTAATTTTACTGAAATGAATTGTATGTAAATATATATAAAATTCCAGTAAAAGTTAAAAAAAAGTTAGTAGAATAGAATGAACAACAGAGCTCAATCAATTTAGACATCGGCAGTTCGATTCTAATAATTTTGCTGATACTGAACATAAAGTAGAAATAAAATTTATTTAACAAGAGTTTTTGGAATACAATATTTGTGCCACAAAAATGCTGTTATTTAAACATCACGAAATTTTACAATATCGTTTTGGGATTTAATGTGTATTGAGCTGTGTTGTCAAAATCATGAATTCTATGCTTACATATATCATTAACAAAAAAAAAAAAAAAAAAAAAGAACCATATTGAGCTATCTTTGGAATTATTTGACTATTTAACTGATTTACGCTTAAAATAGACCGCATTAAGTTATTTTTCGATTTATTTTTGCAATACTATTATTTCTCAATTGACTGTTTTCATCTCTTTATAATAATAACCATACATATATATGTAAACTCAAAACATAGCTTAAGTTATTTTCGCTGTATTCTTACAAGAATTGACGCTTTATACAACAACATTAAATAACTTAGTTATAATCACTTCTATTATTAAAATGTATTTAATATTTAAAAAAAAATATATCTTTAACCGACATCCGTTGCATATTTTCAAATTATAATAAACTCTTAAATATCGCTGCATTGTAATTGCATTGGAATCCACACGATTTTCGTCAACAGTAGTAAAATAATGGATTAGCGCAGAGTTTTTAATCGAAATAACAACAAGTGTTGCAGTTTCAGGAATCAGAGAACTATTTGAATACTTCACAACCACAAATGTGTTTCAACAACATGAATTGTTTTGCATTGTTTTGCATCAGCATGAATTTAAATAAAAATTGGAAGTTCTAAGAAGGCTGCTTTAGTTCGCATGAAATTTCAAGAAAAAAAAAAATTTGTTTTATCTCTCTTTTTATCTTTTAATTTGTGATTTATCACACTTTTTCTTGTAATTTAAAAAAAGTATAAATTTTTTTACACTTATTCGATTCGATTATTAAACACAGAGTTCCTCCTTTCACAAGGCCGTGCAAGAAAAGTAAGGCTCCTATTATGTAAGCAACTCAACTTAAGTTGACACGATTGAAGTAAATTTTTTTCGTATAACGTATTACATATTACATACATATTTTGAATTGAACCATGTAGCTTGTCTTATTCTTTTAAGAAATTTCAAACTACATGGTTCATATGAAAAAAATTTTGTTGAATCGAGTCAACTTCATTTGAGTTGTTATACATTAAATAGAAGTTTGGGCGGTGTAATTCAAACATGGTCTTGAAAAACGCAAGAGGGAGATAGTAAGAATGAGAAACGGCTAAATTATGTCTTGGAAAATTTCGAGTTTATCTTAAATTTTTATTTCTTTGCTTAAATTTTTCACAAAACTTGTTTTAATTTTTGAAACAAATAACTATAACTTAAGAAAAGTTTAAAAAATTTTTGGAATCAAACAAAACGCGAGAATTTCTGGAGCTGGCGAATTAAATGCAAACTCGAAATTTTCAAAAATGTAAGTAAGTTATTTTGATCAGTCACTCAAGTGTGTATTTGGACTTTAATGCAAAGCGAAATTTAAATTTTTAGGAAAGTTGAAAGTAGTTCATAGGAGGGAGGAAGGAAGGAAGGAGTGAATTTGTAATTTAATGGACTTCTCAAATGGAATATTAATCTCTCTAAACTGGGGCGCGTTGTTCGCAAAGCGTATAAATAAACGTAAGCCTTGCGATTTTTTTTTTGGAATGTTGCATCTGTGCTGGCCATCAGCGTTTATGTAAAATTTCGATTCAGTATAAAGCCTAGTTACCGACTTCCGGGCTTCGTAAAAGTTGGGGGCTTAGAGGGGTGTTATATACTCAAAAAGAAGTCCAATCGGAAGGCTACATTTTGTTACATCTCGGCTTCAAGTGAGATGTACCTGTAGGCTGCGGGGGGTAAAACCAATTCAATGGAACAAACCTCTGGACTGTGCTTGACATGTTCCATAAAATATGTATTTTTATCGGTTGGGTTCCAAAGTTTTGAGGTAAATTGCTGATAACTTCTTCGGCAGCTGTATTTTATGATCAATATAAATTTAACAGGTAACATTAATTTTCACAATTTTTGGACATAACTGATATTTCACTCATTGCTGATCAAGACTATTTAAAATTGGTAATCATTTCTCAAGGCTGATCACAAAAAGAAAAACTTTTGGACCTGTTTGGAAAAAAAAAATACTTAAGGGGAAGAAACTGACAATTAGTTAAGTTTATGGAGCGGTTGAGTTCCTAAACGTCTTTTTACAAAGACGTCATTAGTGTGTTTTTTTTTTTTAATTGGTGCTTAGTAGATTCACCAAAACTGCGCAACTAAAGCGTACTTATAAATAACAATCCAGTTGCGCAGTTTTGGTGAATCTGCAAAGCACGAATTCAAAGAAAATACTAGATTCGAATTTAAGTCATTTTAAATAAATTCAATGAAATAGTAAGTTGGGGAGTTTTATTTCAAGTGTGGGTTAAAGTGGACACTTGTGAGTTAAGGTGAATGTGTCATTGCGATGTGTTTTAAAGATTTTTTTAAGGTAGGATCTGTGGAGAAAAGTACAATAGAAAGAACTAATCATTACGTAGTTTTTTTATTAAAATTTTTGGTTAACGATTGCTGTCTGTGTTTTAAGTGAGTTTTCAGATGGATCACAATAAAATTTTGTGTCAATTACTGTCTTGTAAGTAAAAAAAGAGTATTTATTTAAAAACAACGGATTTCGGTTTGAGAGCATGTTAATTATATAATATATAAATTCTGTGAATTTCCATACATGTACAAAGTTAAGATAATTGTAGTATATAAATAAATGTAAGATATTTAGTTGTTGTATGTTATCAAGAAATTTAAAAACAAGAGTTCTCATTAGTTATCAAATAAAATTTTTAAATAAACTTCCCGAATAAAACCAAGCATAATTTTCATTATTAATAGGTTAAGCTGTATTTCTCAGCGAGCCGTATGCTCCATAATCATCCATGTTTTAGGGGTACTCGTAAAGATGGATAAAACAAAATGTTCTCTTTGTTCACCATCGCATGTGTCTTAAAATGTTTACTTATAGGTTTGATATTACTTATTGATATTACAATCGGGTTTGTTGTAGAAATCAGTGCTATTGGAATCAGAATTGAAACCGACAAATATTTCGCCTAGGTGTCCTCGGATAACAAAGATTTCTGTGCCACCTAAAAGAGACACTGAAACCGAATCGAACATAAAGCCGCCAAATCAGAATCTATGATTCAGATAGACAAGAAGACGTGGTTATCACTTGCTGTTCGGACTATAAGGTGCATGCATAAGAAACTCTCAACCAAACTTCCGGAGCTTCTAGCAAGTCACTATCGATGTGTGTGGCGTAGTCCTGATGGAACACAATTCCTCTCTTATTGGTCAAAGCTGGTTGCTGCTGGGCGATTGCCTATTATATTATCAGACGGTCCAATTATTGACAGTACAGGTTCGATCTAAGGGTTAGGCTGTAGGGGACCAGTTCATAGTGGATGATTCTGTGGCAATTCCACAAAACACGCAGCAAAACCTTTCTCACCGTTAATTTTGACTTGGTCACCGATCGTTTTCGCTTGACGTCGTAAGTGACCACCAGTCACCATCCGCTTCAGTAAATTTTGTTGCGATTCGGTAGTGACTCGCAAATGGAAATTCGGACCATGAATTTTTTTTCCCTTAACTCGCGTGGCACCCATACATCGAGCTTCTTTTTGCATCACGCCTTATTCAAGTGATTCCAAATGGTTTTTGTGTAATGATTTGTTCCTGGGCAATCTAAACAGTCTAACGAATCGGAATAGACGAGACCAAAATTGCGCGTGATTGGCTGTTACAATGGCTGCATTCAGCGAAGTCAACTGTTGTGAACTATTATGGTAGCGATGTTTTTCTCCGAATGCGTTGTTACTCTAAACTTTAGAAAAGTTGTCAAAGTTTAAGAGTTTAGAGTCAAAGTTTTACCCCTAACTTTTCTTAAAAAATAAAAAATTATATTTCTCTCATTATTATTTCACCATCCACTCTCTAACGCACAGTACTTTTCAAGCTTTCAGGTGCGTGCATGCTTTCGCATTGATCAGTCGTGTTGTTATTTAAGGCGTTCTTTGCAAAAAACATTAACTTGTAGCTACATTTTTTGAGGTGTATCAGTTAACGGTTAAAACATTCAGCAGTTATGTAAATTTAGCATAGAATTTTTTCACTCGATTAAATGGCGTCGGCTATCTGATCAGTTTTTGTGAGCGCTCCCATAATTGTACCATTTAGCGAATTTTTACACAACTGTTGACTCCGCTGAATGCGGCCAATAACAGAACAAAGAATAACTCTTTAGATTTTCAGTCGTTTTTGCCTTTATCGAAGAAAAACTATTAAATTAGTTGGTGTCCATCTTTGACGAGCGCTTAAATAAAACTGAGTCAAGCAATCACAAAACCGTCCGAGAAGTTTTTTTAGTACGAAATCTTATCCTTCTAACGCCATCTAGTGTAACCCAATCGTACTTATACAACGCGAAATACAGATTACTAAAGACATCTACCGGAAATTTTACTTGAGTAAAAATCTTCTTGAATACTTCCTAATAATGTGTACTTGAATTAAGCTTTTAATTTTTAGCTCTTAAATACTTCCTAAAAATGCATCCCTTAATAAGCTTTATACTTTAGTAAAATCTTCTTTAAAACTTCCAAAATGTATGATTTAATACAGCTTTATATAAGAAATCAATACAATAAAATGGAATTTTCAAGTCTTTTACAAGGCTCTTTCAAGTAAAGCTTGAATAATCTATTTTTATACAAGGACTTTTCAAGTTGCTATCTGGGTAATTTCCACATACAACGAAAAAAACTAAATCGTAAGAATTGATTAAAAATCATGATGCAATGATCCCAGAAGGAAAATGAGGAATGCATCTTATTTTTCTTTGAAGAATTCTTTATTGAAAATAATAAAAAGGAAATCATGCATACCAAGATGAGTGATGAGGTAATGTCTACACTTTCCACTAGAGGTAAAGTCCACTCCACTCTTTCTGCTCTTCTTGCATTACCGAGTAATATAAGAATTCTTCAATAATTGTGTTATGCAGTAAGGGATATATTACATTTCCTATGACATCCCTGTGTTAAAATTCATCGATGGAGGTAATGCATAGCCATGCAAACTAAAGATTACCACTTCGCTTACCTAGTCGCTCACTTTCCTGCTGGGATATGAATCGTTCCGTTTCAAAACTCGTCTTATCCACTCTAAGACACGAACTGAGTTGATAATGACAAATCGCTCACTTCGTGAGACCTTCAAATGTGATGCATAAAAACTTGCATCATAGTTATAAGACGGCAAAAAGTAGCTTCCGTTTCCAAACTAGCGTTATCCTCTCATACTATCAGTTCAAAACTTGGCTTATCCATAAAATCATTTTCAAGATGGATGGAGGACTGATTTTTTGTTTAAGGCGGTCTTCTCATTCAAAACCCGTTTTTTTGACCCTTTTTAAAAAAATTCTTATTTGAAAACGCAAAGAATAATTGAAAACTTTTTTTATTTATTGTATTACAAAAGGTTCAAAGTAAATAAAAAAATTTTTTTTGCCTCGATACGTGGGCTGTTCAAAAAGTAATGAGACTTCAAAGTTGGTGGTGAAAAAAAAGGTGTCGTCACGGCGGCCACGATTCCGGGTCTCCGGAGCGTCTGAAATGAAAAAAAAAACGGGGTTATAATCAGTATAGATGTAATTCTCGGGTGAACCTCAAGCTTAATTTTGTGATTTTTTTTGACAAAATGGCGGCCATTCAAAAAAAAAAATTTCAATTTCGGGTTTTTTTTTGTAGTTTAGTGTAAAAAAAAAATAGTAAAAAATTTTTTAAAATTATGGTCGAGGTTCACCCGAGAATGGTGACAATTCTGCGTCGATTCCATTTTGTTTCATGAAAATCGGTTCAGTTGAACTGGAGATATCATGGCCGCCAGTTCGAAAAACGTGGGTTCGAGATAAACGCGTTTAAAGTTTGAAGTAATTTTTTTGGGAAAAAAAAAAAAAAAATCAAAAATGTTTAAATGCAGTTTTAAAGAGCTGACAATTTTTACTTACAAATATTAGTCGGCGATGCCAGCTCCATACAGGCCACCTTCCTCTTTTTCGTAGAAACTGCTTTCTGCTGCCCTCTCTGCTCTGCGAGCCGTTCTGCCAGCTTTTGATGATGCCGCAGCTCGAGTCTCTGATCGGTTCAATCTGTCTTCATTGCGAGATAGTGCGTATTCGTATGCGTTTTTGCCAATCGCAATACCCATCAAACCCATAATTTTAAGTATGGGTATAAAACCGTCGTTGAAGAGGAACGTTGCAATGAAATTGGCCACTTCGATGGTGCGTGCGCCTGAGTTGATGTGTTTGGGCGAAAGTGACCAAAGAACAGAATTGTAGGACTCATTGGAATTCTGAGTTTCAGATCCAAGGCATCTTTCAAGCAAATTATCTGCCGACAGCGCTTCGTAAGCTGGTTTTATTACCTTCATCACCTTCTTGTCCATCAGACCTTGCTTCACAAAAAAGGCTGTATCTTCTAGAGTATTTCGAATTTCTAAAAATCCTTTTAGGGGCATATTCACAACTACCCAAGCTATAAATAAATGCAAAAAAAGTTGAAAAAAAAGTTGCTCAATGAGAAGACCCCCTTAATTTTAGGTAAGAATACAGGTCTGTAAAAATGAAGCCGGAATAATATTTTAATTTCAGCCTTGAAATCGGAACTGAATAATGGAGGCATGTTTAGAAATTCAATCCTACATTCCAGTATGACTATTAGAGGCCTGAGCGAGTATTCTGCTGGGCTACAACATCATGGCCAAGGTTCATTAATACAGCTTAAGTCACTTGAGAGAAGCTCGGTCGAACTGGCAGAATGGATAAAAGGAAATCAAGAAAAAAAAACCTGAATCTGTACAATCTTTAGCTAACAGCTACTTTGAAAGTTCGAGCAAAGGCAGAAAAAGAGTGCTTTTCTCTCAAGTGACTTAACCTATATAATATATTAATATATATACCTATATTTGGTATATATTAACCTATATTTATATATATATAAATTATTCATGTTTTGGTTATTATGTGAAAAGGTTTCCAAAAAGAGCGGCGCAGGCGAAAAATCGCGCGATTTTTAAAAAATTTTTTTTATGTTTTGGTTTTTTTGTAAAAGATGCCGACAATGATACTCATTATTATTTGTATGTACAGCACGAGCAGCAACGCATTAAAACACATTAACGAAGAAAAAAACAACAACTACAAATAACATATGCTTAACCCTCTAGCCAGCTACCTCAGGGCAGTCATCGTTTTAATGTGCATAAAAATACTTTTATAAATTTTTCAAGCATACAATTTTTTACCAAATTTTAAACCAAGTTGAAAGAATTAACACACATCTGTTCGAATGTTTTTTAATCACTCGTTTAAAAACTATAGTTACGTTTATATGTGCACCAAATTATTTTCATAAATAAATGAACGCGTTTAAGTTTTCAAAATGAATTAAATATATTTCCGATTGCTAAATTTAAGTAAAATTTTCAAGTTGAATAGAATTAATTGTGTATTTTTATAATTAAAAACTTAATGGAGTGAAGCAATAACCAGATAACTCCACATTTGCCCAAAATATTTCTTTTTAATGCGGAACTAAAAAAAAAAAAAACAAATCTGCATCGTTCTTTAAGACTTTAAGTATACATAGACAAACTTTTGTGAAAATCATTATATAAAGAGGGAAAATTTGTATTATCTGTATTTTAATTTTGTATTTTCATTCAATATTTTTAAAGCAACGACTTTTTTTATCTTTCACAACATTTTGTTCGTTTTTGTCGGTTAACTTTGCTTAAAATCGCTTCATGTTAACTTACATTTTATGCAACTTCGCACTAAGATTTTTCATAGTTGCGTATCGTGCGATTGTTTGATTGCTGTGATTTTCAAAATTTTACTAAGATGCCGCAGTTGCTTAACTTTGATTACAGACAGCATCGGACATAATTGAGGATGAATGGAAACGCCAATGTTACTTGTATTTTTGATTGATTATATGCATTAAGACCTTTTGAGTCTGAATCCGGAGAACTTGCTGGCTGGTCTTAAGTCGTTTAGAAGTTACGTGGTCAAAAGTTTCAAAAAATTGTTCTGAAAAACTTGTGATTTGTTTTTTAAATTTCCTACAAAACTAAGCAGTGTGGGTATCTAAAGAAAGGTTATTCTGTTACCTATTCAATGCTTTTAACCATAAAAATCTGTGCATTACTTTTTAAGATAAAATATTTTACATATTATGCCCACTTTACGGTTCACCTTTTATCGAAATAAACAAAACATGATAAATTTTTGTAAAAAACTTTTTAAAAAAAAAAGCCGACTACAAAATCACTACAAAGTACAAAATAATTTAAAATAACTTTTCCTTTTAATTTCTTGGCCATATTTGATAATTTATACATATTATTACATTGGAAAACTTATTATTTTATTTTTTTCTAATATGTTTTATTATTATAAACATATTAATTTCTTTATGAATACAAAAGCTTTTAAGGTCGGCATTAATATAATCAGACTTTTAATCAGAAGCGCCAACTTCAAAGCTTTTGTAGCGTCACCAAACAAGCAATCTCTCAAAGTCTACTTTCTCAGAAGTACAAACAAAGCAGCAGTGCCAATAACTCAAATAATTTCTAGCAAAAGATACCAGTCATCATCTTATAAAGACATTTAAAGGAAAAGGGCTATATTTTCCCTTTTATTTTTAATAGTTGCAAGTTTTAACTTTGTACTATTAACCTTTTTTAAACCTTAAATGATCTTTATATATCAACGTAAATCAGTGCAAAAAATTCTATCGAAGGGAGGGAGTCTTTCACCTAAATCTCTCCCCTATCTACGCCACTGCAACTTTTGGGCTTGTCTTGATTAAAGTTTCGTTTTAAAATTTTCTGATAACTGCGGTGCTTGAAATAAAAAGAACACTCTCATCCAAAACTTACATGCTTGAGTACAAACGCTCTATAAATACGCGTTTTTTGGTTACAAATCTTCAAAATTTGATTCTTCATTAGTTCCCAACGGTTTCCTATGGGGTTGAGATCCGGAGAATTTTCAGGCCTGTCAAGTAAACGGATTTTTTTGTCATTAAGGATTTTTGTGACTCTCTTAGCCTTATGACAAGGGGCAGAATCATGCATAAATTTGCGTTGTTTGGAAATCATTCCTGAGCTTGATGTAGCATTTTTGTCTCCAGAACCTAAGAACCGGTACAAAAAGTTTTGCAAATTTTCAACCATTTTTTATAATTTTTCTAGAAATGTAATGGGCTTTGATTTTCAAGTTTTGTATTAAATAATCTCTGTCATTTCTAAAAAGGTATCAACTGTAACTATCAGTTACAGCTTCGCAAAAAAATGTTGGGCATTTGGACTCAAAATCCCAAAGTTACTTATAAAAAGCTAGCAAAACTATCTGGAGCATCTTACCATACAGCGCAAAGAGTCGTTTTGAGAAAGATTTAAGGAACATAAGCCGCGAAGTGGGCGCCCGAAGGGGTCTGACGACTTAAACTTTGAAAAGAAAGTGGTCGCTCTGGTGTAAATGCCAATCGATCAATGTCAACCAGAGATATAGCCAAAAAAGCTAGGACCACTCCTGTTCAGGTAATTCGCATTAAGCAACGCAATGGTATTAAGACGTATAAAAAAAAAGTAGCAAAACGAAGCGAAAAACAAGCAGCAAAAAGCATTTCTCTGGCACAAAAACTATACGAGAAAAAACTTGCTAACAAAAATTACTCTGTTGTTATGGACGATGAAACGATTTAAGGACTTTGGCTGGTCACCAATTTTACTCTATGGCACCTGGAGAAGATATTGAGGATTCTGAAAAAACAATTCAAATAGAGAAATTTGGAAAAAAATATTAATTTGGCAAGATATTTGCGAATGTGGAAAATAATCAACTCCATTCTTTACAGTGGGTACAATAAACACAGATATTTATGTAAAAGAATGCCTTCAAAAACGACTTTTGCCTTTTTTACGGAACCATGTTGGTCCAACATTGTTTTGCCACTCAGAAGTGGCACAAAGATCACAATCTTCATTATGTGACAAAGGATCTGAATCCACCAAATGTGCCAGAACTGTGACCAATCGAACGCTTTTGGGCTTTAATGAAAGGAAAGCTACAAAAAATTGGAAAGTAACGGAAACTATTCCTGAAATGAAAACCACGTGGTGTAAGGCGTCCTCAGAAGTGACAGAAACAGTTGTACAAAATTTAATGGAGGGTCTTGTAAGGAAAGTACGAGCATATGGAAAGCAGCCAATAAATTAATAATATTTTTTGTGTAAATGTAATTTAAATATGTATTTAAGCATTGGTAAAAATATGAATTAAATAAAATTCTCCATTTCTTTATAAGAAGAGTTTTTAATTTTGCAAAACTTTCTGTACCGGTTCTTATTGATCATGTTTCACCGTTCCATCAACAATGTGCATAAGGCCTGTGCCTTGGCTGCTGATAACTGGCCAAACCATGATGCTTAGAATATGCTTTACTAGCTTCACAATGTAGTCATCTTTAGATTTATCACTGTGTCTTCTTTGAACGAACTCAGATTTGTCAGATAAAATCTGGATTGAGGATGCATCGAAGAAGCAAACCTTGGCTTAATTTTACAAAATTGGTGTATTGTAAAGTAAATCAATTACTGAAGCAAATATAAAATTTTAAATTTAGAATTGCTATTTACATTCTTCCCGTCTTCTATTGTCCACTTTTTGTGTTTTCTGACCCAATTTAGACGTTTTAGCTTCATTGCTGATGCAAGCAATGGATTTTTTGCAGGTCGGTGACCTGCGAACACCAATTTTTTTTCGCCCACAGTTCTTTCTGTGCTAAATCCTTTTTATTAAGAAGTTTTTTTTATTCCATTTACTGATGCTTGTTAAACAGCTGCACTTGACGCTCTTCTTTGGGAGTGTTTGCGAGTATTTTTGTTTTAGAGTGTATTTTTTGGGAGCGTTTTTATCACCGAAATTATACTTGAAGACAGGTCTTTAGCTTTTTCCATAGTTAAAATTGGATGTTTTAAAAAACAATTTAAAAAATATTTAATACCACAAGTGAAAAGGCAAAATAAACCAAAAATATTTACATACCTTCACAATATAAATGAACACTTAAAAAGTGAAAGATATGTTTGAAAAACTTGGGTTAAATTAAAGAGCGGACAACTGATACACAAGGCGTTAAAGCGCTTCTTCGAGCAGAATAACGGCTACTCTTACAAAATGTAGAGTATATAACTCAACATAACTTTGTAAAGTGAGAAATCACCCACCGAAATAAAATGTGAAAAAATTGAAACTAAATTTTGTGAGAAGAATGAGGAACTACTCTTTGTTACATTAAGAAAAAACATTCAAAGAGTATTTCTGATGCTTATTCAGAACATACTGATAGCTTTGGGATTGATAAAAAAGCAAAGAGCCTGATTTGAAATGCTTACTACGACATATACAACTTTTTTGCTTTAAAACGCCCAATTTTTATTTTACCATTCGATTAAATATACCCAAATACCTTAAAAATGTTATGCTTAAAAATAAATTTTGTTAGCAAATTAATTTTCAGACAATTTATAAAAAGTGAAAATTTTTACAAATTGAATTTTTCTCAAAAAAGAGGAGAGAGGCATGCCAGTTCTCAACTTTATTATGAACTTTTTTCTTAAATCTTATTTTTACAGTGCAAATATTCAGATTTTTTTAGGGGAGCGAAAATCGGAGATGAAAATGTCAATATGAACAGGTCTAATGTATATCTAGTTAATATTATTTTCCACTCTTGTACATTTCTCAGGGCATCCTTTTCTTTTTCTTCACCTACCAAATAAGCTAAAAATATAATAAAGAAACTATCTGCAATAACTTGTTTTTCTTTTCAAAATTAATCGAAAACCTTTTTCTCGTTTTTTTTTTTTAGTATTTCTTCTTCGCGGGTTAGAGGGTTAAATCAATAATTTAGCTAATACATCACAAGCGCACGGAAAATATTTTACCTGCAGGCGCTATTTTACAGCCGAACGCAAAAGATCAAGGAAGTCGGAACTTCGTGTGTTTCTGTTGTTTTGATTGCTGCCTATACGCCCACTACTTAATACACTTCAAGGATATGTTTATCGTTTGTCCTGTTTGTGCTTCCTCACATAACGAATTCGAATAATGCGAATATTATTTGTTGTAGATTTTTGAAATCTTGGGCTACGCCCCCCAAGTCAAATGATTTCCTTTTCCTGTATTTGCTTTGCACTTGGTTATCCATCTATTTTTAAACGCAAAGAAAATCACAAAAAACCTTTTAATCTGTACAACAACTGACTTAACGAAAGTGTTGGTGGGTTTTAAAATATTATTGTAAAAATACTTCCGGCTATTGAAAATGATGCGTAATAGTGAGTTATGTGAAATTACTCAAGATTCTGAACATTTTTGTATTAAAAAATAGTGCTTAGCCAATTTTGGTATTAAAGACCCATACGATTGATTGATTTAGGTAAATTTTACGATTGATGCATTGTCTGAACTTTTAAAGCCATCCAAACTTTTAAGTTTTATAAGGCGACTTTGAGCTTGAACAAAATACTTGACTCCATCCAATATCTTATCTTCAACATCAGAGCCATTAAGATTTAATCATTTTCTGTCAAAAAAATTTTTGCTAACCCACTCCCCATATTTTTCAATGATGAATACTTTTTCCAAAGATAACATAAAGTTTCTTTCAAATTTAGTTTTTAGCAATTCTTAAATGATATTTGGGGGCTTTTAGGGCTTTTTTGGGCCCTATTTTGATTTCATAGGCCCCGAAGCCCTTTCGATTCATTTTAGGCCCTTTTAAGAATTGTATTAAAAAAATATTATTTAAATAGAATGCCATTGATGTAAAAATTTAAAATTTTTTTAAATGATTTTAAATCAATCTCTGTAAAATAAGTTCTTTTGAATTTTTTAATATCAGATACTCATTTTGGAATTATTTCTTTGGAAAACAAAAACCCTCAATTTTCCTCAATTTTGTTTTATTCAAAGTATTAAAAAACTTTGCTTCCGGAAGTTTTTCGAAGAAAAAAGACTCCTTTTTAAATAATTTGTTTTGAAAAATTTTGCTCCAAAAATATTCGTCGATAAGGTAGAATAGAGCAATACCGCGAAAGACCTTAAAATTTTCGGGGAGCAAGATATCTGGAGACGGGATCTAAAAAAAAAATGTTTCGGCTTATTTAAGAGTTCTTCTGGTTTTAATCGTTACTTTTTGAAAAATATTAATTTTCAAATAAAGTAAAGCTAAAATGAAATAAAATAAAATAAAAAAAAAAAATAAAATAGAGCTTAAAAAAGAGCTTTTTTTTTAAAATGATGTCTTTTTCCCGGAGGCTCTTAAGCTACATAAGCCTATGCAGGTACGTTTTTGGTTGGCTATAAAAATATACACTTGTAAAAATCTATTAAGACTGAAGGAAATTTTAAAAAACTAATTTTCTTGTATTTTGTATTTATTTGTGTTATGTATCTTAACCAATCCTTAATCCTGTATCTTAACACATCCTTTTTCGTGACATGTATGGTCTGGAAAAAAATCAATATGGCCCAAATATCAACTGAAAGTTTTTCAATTTTCAGAATGTTCTAACTTAAAAACTATGAGATTTTTCACAAAAATTTGGACTGCGGTAACTGCGACTGAAAACTGTTTGTCATTTTATTCGATGTGATTTAAGGGAGGGGTTAGGCAAACAATCGATCGAGTATCAATCGATCAAACGGAAGAAGCTGTTAAAACGAGTTATATTCGGTGTATGTGTGTATGTAAAAGTGAATGTGTGCATAGAATGTTTCTTTATAAATATACTATATAAACTCTACCTTGTAGAGAAAAAAAATTTAATTGTTACAGTTTTGTTTTGAGTTTGACCGCTTTGATGCTTTTGAAGTTTGAAGCTTTTAATGCGTTTTTCTCGAAACATACTTTTTCAAAACGGCAAGCAAATTAATCGACCTATTTTAATTTTTTTTTTTATCTATTTGTAATGTTATTCTACACATCCTTCAACAAAATGAGCGTTTTTGGAAAATTTGTCTAGTTTTTACTCAACAGTATGGTCAAAAATTATGTAAATTTTCCGACTTTTTTTTTTCTACTATTCATAATTTTCTTAATTTTCCATATTTTCATTTCATTTTGGTAAAAGATCTGCATTCAGGGGTATATTTTCGAAAGCAATTTTTTTTTTCAGGCAATCTGTAGTCGCACTAGGATATGGGCCGATTTGCCATCTTTATATATAAAAAATATATGTAAATAAACAAAAACATGCAAATGGAATTTTTTGTATATATAATACACTTTTTAGAAAACATCTTCTAAAATTTGCCTTAATTTTAAATGCTTTTGCCTAAAACCTCCCTTAACTGAACTTTTTTGTTAGAAGGCTCTATATTCCAAAATTGTTGAATAGTTATGGATTTATTCTTTGTTAAATTCATTGGTAGGAGCAGATTTTCTTCCGCTATCATGTGTATTTCACCATACATCATTGATTCAAAAATTTTTGCTATTTTTGTGATAATCTAAAATTTTCCCTGCCTCGGCTTAAACAGCGAAAGCGAAAGAAAACACAGGAGAGGTAAGAATTTTTTTAAATCCTGAAACTGTTAATTTCAATATTAATTTTTAACATTGCAAAAACATTTTTAATCAAAATGTGAATAACATTGTTGAGATTATTAAAACGTGTGCTATTTTTTTGTCATTATGGTTAAATATCTAAATAGAAAACCTTAAATTTTTTTGAAAATTTTCTTAAAAAGTAAAAGTGTTAATCATTAATTTTTTACCACTAAAGGCCCCATTCATCTCAAAAAGGCCCTATTTTTGTATGAATGTTGGCCCTTTTACTACTAAGCCAATATCATCCCTGCTAACAGCTGTTTCGTCGGTCGCTACACCAACTCATCAGTAATCTTCTGTGGCTCATGCAGTCCATTAACTTTGAAAATCTTATAAGCACACCTTCTGCTAAAACCTAAGCGGAATTGCAGTTGTGTGCTTTCCAATTTAAAAAGCAATGTTTTTTTACTTCTTTGCACAAAGCAAAGGTTCAAAAAATTGACTACATTAATTCTGCAAAGACTTGTTGTTGCGCTCTTTGTTTACTTCTTTTCACGATTCCATTCTTTGGCACCAACAATTCGTTAGTATTAAACCATAGAAGGCGTGAGAAGTTTTTTTGAAAAAAAGATGAGTCATCTTATTTTCTGAGGTCGGGCTCGTACCAGTTTGTACATGAAAAATAAATTGTGGTATTTTTTAATTTATATTTAGTTTCTAGCAATTCTTAAAAAAATTTATTTTTAAGAATTACACTCGAGAGCTTTATGCCAAGTAATTTCATGAAGCAACAGGTTCTTTCAAATCCTTGCTCACAAGGAAAGGAAAGGAAAGGACACTCGAAGATAGAAGACAAAAATCTAAGGTTGGTATTTTTTTCTATACGTGCTCAATCGATGGTTTAAAGTTTCAAAGTAGCGTTATAAAATTTGGTCTGCCATATTGGATCCGCCATCTTGAATTTTGAAAATCTAATTTCATAATTTTGTGGTTTGAATCGATTCAATGATTTTATTGATGCGAAAAGTTTTGTTATATTTTTATTTAAAATACGCCATATTGCTTTTTACAATCATTATTATTCCTCATTATTCCATACATTAGACCTCAAAAATAGTAGAATATGTATGATTGAAATATTTTATTTCAATATTTTATAGCAGAAAATAAGTCTCAAGCTTCGTATGAAAATTGTGCTCTACCCTGACTTAATGGCTTAATGTTTGTTGAAGTGCAAGCTTTCCTCTGTTTTAAAAAATACGTGGTTCTTATAATAAACAGAATATCATAATTATTCATCGAGAAAATCATCGTTATTTTTTACATTTTTTTTCTAAAAACTACTCTGTCTTGCGGACTGGTAGTTTTTCCTTAACAGTTTTTTTTGGGAGACTTTGACAACCCGATCAAACTTTTGAGACCCCTTTAAAGTGGATCTAATTTTTTCGATACGCCTCACAGTGTAATAATTGCGGGTAAAACTAACTTTTATTTTTTTTTTGTAATATTATGACGATATATATCAATCGACAGATAATTCTTCAACTAAGAGAATTCTGCAAAAATTTTGGAAATACGTGAAGGTTTGGACGCACAGCATGAGCTGAAAATTGATTATTTTTTCTGTGAATTTACCAATTTTCGTCTTTGCATACACCTTCTACAGATAAAATATCATAACTCTCGAATGAGATGTTCAAAGCATATAAAATTGTATATTTTTGAAAAAATAGAATCTAATGCTTTTTCATTTAATTAAATCAGATATAAAACTAGTTTGAAAAATATAATTATCCTAAAAATTCAGAAAAAAAAACTACTTTTTGATTTTGCTTAAACTATCAAAAAGTGATCTTTTATTTATAAAAAACTGAGGAAAAAAAAGCACAGGTGCGTCGTTGGACACACGAGAGAAGCGAAGCTTTTTCGCAGTTACATTGATTTGATAGCTTAATAATTTTTACGTTTTAATAAATTAACTTTTAAATTCAAAAATTTAAAATAACATAAAATAAATTACATATATACAGAAAACATATTTACTGCTTATTTTTTTTTTTTATTGTTGAATGTCAAATTTCCACGCCAATTACATATACCATAGAGTATAAATTATTATCTAGAGATTGCATCAACTCTGCTAAATCTCTGGCATGTGTTAACAGAGGTTAACAGAGTTTTTTCTTCATGTTTTTAAGTGAGTCTGTTAACACATGCCAGAGATTTAGCGAGTTGATGCAATCTCTAGATAATAATTTACACTCTATGCCAACAGCACCACAAACGCATTCACAATACAAAGAAACCGATGCTGGAGACACCTTGTGGCAAATAAAAGCAAATTTTTGATAGTAGTAGCATAGCAAATACACAATCCTCTATCTATTGATTGATGGTGACGATCTACTGCAGCATAGCTTCTGTTATAATTAGGATTGAATTAACAACCTTTTCTATAACGTCTTTGTGGCCTAGTGGAAAGAGCATTGGACTCTCCGTTAAGAGGACGTGGGTTCGATCCCACGGGCAGGCCAAAAAATATTTTTAGTATTTAATATTTAAAGTATTAAATTTTCTTGTTGTAATAAGCACTAGCAACAAAGAAACCATCAAATTTCCAAGAAAAAATCTGTCGAAAATTTTTCTGATTTCACTCCAAGCAAATCACAGAACGAGGAGTAAAGAGCTTCGCTTCAAAAAAAAGATTGGGTGCGATTTTGCGTTTTTTGTCTTTAATTGAATAATATGTGATGGCAGTTTTTCGCCTAAAATTAAAATTTGTAAATTGAGTTATTTATACATATTTTGTGAGTCTGCGTGGGATAAATTTTAAAAAGAAATTAATCATATTTGATAGTCTTAGAAATTTCTGAATAACTATATTTTCGATATGAATTTAATTATTTATATCCAGTCTTTATTTCAAAAGTTATTCAACATTAAACATTGCGTTTTTAGTGATGTTAAATTTACTGAAACTGAAAAACCGGAAATTATTTTCCAACTTTGAGAGTGAATAGCTCCAAAAACCATTTTTCGTTTTTTTTTTAATTTTTTATATGTTATTTATCAATAACATTTATTTAATTTTTTTATTTGTGTAATTTTTAGTAAAATTTACATAGAAAATCACGTTATTTAATTTTGGGAAAATTTTTTTTAAGCTGAAAGGAGTAATGTTTATATAGAAGTAAGTATTTTTTAAATTTTTAATTCCATGGGTATTTACGCAAGTAAAAAATTTTTTCGTAGAACCTACTCCCGCACAGGTCACCTGAAAAGATGTGGTCCGTAAGCGTAGAATTATCGGAAGGAGTTGAGATAATTACACGAAACTAGGTACACATGTTCATATGCTCCCAAATTTCTGGACAAATGATAATTTTTTTAAAACAGTTAAAGCAGTAAAACAAACGAACACGCCCACCTCCCATGCAACCTACAACAGTGTCAATACTATAAAATGGCTTATAATTGAGGTGCATATATAAGATTTGGTATGTGTGAAAGTTGCATCGAAACTGCGAAATATGCAAAAAATAGGCTTAGTCCGCCCACAAATACGACCACTTTCAATACAACCCTCAGCTTTTAAAGCTATTAAAAGTGTTTTGTAGTATATGGGTGAGAGAGAGAACATTTTAAATGAGAGTATATATGATCGGATCAAGTTTTGTACCAAAAAATCTTCTCACCTAAAACAAGAGTAAAATTGGGTACAGTTATTTCCAAGTTGGTCCAACCCGTACCTCTGAAAATGACTAATATTGATACCCAGGGAGAAGTATGGTTGAACAAAACCCCAGCATCTGTGTTATTTTGTAGACCTATTAAACTTATTTTTATGCAAGAAAAACCTTCATTAATTCATAATGTAGAAATGGATTTAATGGAGCAAATAGAAAAACTTCTGCCATTTAAAACAAAAAAGTTATTGATTTTAACGTTGAAATTAATTTTAAATTGTATTTAACAATGGTTGATGGTGCAGTTACAAACGTTTTGGCACATAATCGGGCATCGGATGAATTGTTATCTATGTGGAGCGACTCCATCTATAATGAATTCTTTTCTTTGCATGTCAAGAACTATAGACGAAAGACATCTACAATATGGATTATCTACATTGCATGCATGGATTAAAACTTTTGAATGCCTAATTCATATTGCATACAGGATGCCTCTCAAATGCTGGCAGAGAATTTGTAGAGCAAAAAATGAAAATACAAAAAGCGTTTAGAGATAAAATGGGTCTTATTATTGATAAAGTAGAAACAGGATATGGCACTTCAAACGATGGGAATACTGCCCGAAGGTTTTTTTTTCAAATATTGAAATAGTGTATGAAATAACAAACATAAATATTTGTTTACTAAAAAATTTCAGTTTGATTCTGAGAACACTGTCAAGCGGCAAAAAAATAAATACTACAAGGTTCAGTACACTTTTAAAGGATACTTTTAAAATATATGTGGATAATAATCCCTGGTATAATATGCCAATAACTGTCCACAAAATATTGATTCATTGATGTGAAATAATTAAAAATTTTAATTTACCAATTGGACTTTTATATGAAGACGCATTAGAATCTAGTCATAAGGAATCTAGAAAATATCGATTAGGTCACACTAGGAAAAATTCAAGGGAAAATTGCAATCGAGATCTTATAGCTGATAATTGCTGATAAATTCGGATCCTCTCATTTCTTCGAACAGACATATTACCAAAACAAAAGAAAATGATTATAAAGATTTATTGCCATATATTATAGAAGAAAATACAGATGCCGATGTTCGTAGTAGCTTAATTTCTGATATAAATTTTTAAGATTTTGTTTCAAGTGACACTTCGGATGAAACAGATTAACTACAGAAATTCTTATACATATTTTTTTTTTCTATTTGTAATTTAACTTTCATTTTTATTTTCTTTTTGATATATAATGTATATGAATATATTATTTTTTAAATTTTTTTAATAAATGATCTCCAATTGTTTTTTGTGTTGAAAATTTGGTGTTTTGAAAATTTGGTTTAAATTGGCGTAGCACAAAAGGAAGTTGCATATTTTATAAGGAATCTTATTTGGCGGCCGTGGCGTAGTGGGTAGAGTGTGTGACTCTTACGCCAGAGAACCCAGGTTCGAATCCTCCAACCGACACAGAAAGTTTTTCAATTGAATTAATTTTTCTGTTCGGCCGTCACCTCTCTGCAGACAATGGCAAACCTCAGAGAGTAAAAACTGCCATGAAAAGCTTCTTGAGAACATAAGCCGTTCGGAGTCGGCGTAAAACATGTAGGTCCAGTTCTCGATCATTTGTGTGCAAACATTTCACATCACACACAACACAATTGATCATAAGAAGCTCGGTCAAAGTCCTTTTAAGGGTTGAAATGGCCATTTCGTTTTTTTTTTTTTATTTGGAAAAACGCCTTTTTTATAAAATGTTAAAGTGAAAGTGTTTCAAAAACGTGGGTTATGTGGAGGGTATTCCAAACAATGTATCAATTCAGGCTATTTTAAGAAAAGACTTAGTTGGGATAAAATAAAGTTCTCTATCTATGTTTTTTTTTCAAATGAAGTGATTGTGATTAAAGTACTCGAGTTTTAAGAATTGAAGTCTTATGAGGGGTACCCCAAAAACTGATCTGACCCATTTTTAGTAAAGACCATTGGCATAATACTGATAATATTTGCGTGTGATTATAATAAAATAAAGTATTTATTTTTAAAGATATAAGATATTTAAAATTCGGGTTATATGGAGGGTACCCCGAATAATGGTATAATTATAGCCATTTTTGGTACGAATGTTTGTGAACCAAATTTGAAATTTTTTTAAAAAATATTGAAGGAGTCCAAAGATACATCAATTCTTAACTTTGTCTTATATGGGAGGTAAGCGTGATCATTGTCCGATTTGGCCAATATTTGGAAAATTTCTTAATCTATGTAAAAAAGTCGTCCACACCAAATTTAATTGCTCTGCGGCAACTGTAAATAGTTTTGGCCACAGCTTATATGAAACGGTTACACTGTGCGCCTTACTGTACACAGTGGCGGCGTAACATGAGTTGGCACCCGGGCCGGTTTTCTATTGAGTACCTCCAAAATAAAACAGCAAATACTAAACGTATTTACGTGACTTTATTTTGCTTAAATGTTCGATTACATTATCAAATTTTCAATAGACAAAATAGAATGATTGGTAAGCCGCGCTTGGCTCATTGTGGATCTTAAGTAAAAATTGATAATTTTGAAAAGCTTCTTTCACACGAAGCCACTCAAACACAAATAGTTAAAAAGAAAACTTATGCTCAGCTCTAGACTCGGAACAGATTCAGAATAACCCCTTTCGTAATGAATCGTAAAAATTCCAAGGTAGTGCTCTGGACCGCTGCTTGGGAATAAATACTGGCAGCTTCCAAGTGGCGCCGCAGTCGAAAAATCTCCAAGAAAATTCGTCCTCTGCAGAAAATTCGTCATAGATTTTTGTCTATTTTTTTGTCAGGAACAAAAACCGGCGATCAAATGCGACGAATAATGCTTTGCTTATTTCTTCAAATATGGACATTTCCAGAAAAAAGTCCACCGTGACACGAAAATGAAAAGTTATTAAAACTTATTATGTAAAGATATTAACTTAGAGAAACATTTAAATTTTATTGATTGAAGCAATTTCAACATAAACTCATTTACCATGATGATCAAATCATCCACACTGTTTCACAAATGTAATTTTCTTTTTAGTAAATGTTTAGTAAATGTTTTGTAGACATTTCTGTTTTAGTAAGAATGGAAGACGTTGGAGCTTAAAATAATGGAAAATGCTTGAGGCAAGGTGAGGCAGAATATATCAAATTTGTTTTTTAATTACTAAATTACATAATTACTTAATTATCTATCTACTCAATTACACAATTGAATTACAATGGAAATTTAAGTAACATAACGCCAGTAACGTCACGTCAGATGACTAAGCCTAATAAAAAAAAAACGGGAAAAGATTTTTAAATTTGATTACTTGGAAAATAAACTTATATTATTTCAAAACCTTCTAAATGAAAACTACTTTTGTTTTTTTGTAACGTCACGCCAGAGCATAGTTTTGCTTATATCTTTAAATTCTTGGAATCGATTATTTTAATTCTTTTACTTAATATAGTGCTACTAAATTATTACGCAAATATAAGCAAAATATTTTTAAAATTTTACTTTTTCATACATATTTTATCATTTTTTCGTACAAATCGTGCGTAACGCCAGTTTGGAAAGGTCCATATGTCTTATTTGGGAAATGGAAATATAATTTTTTAATCTATCTTTGCAATCATTTTACGCTTTTTTTGTAGGCACAACCGACTTTTGCGAGAATAATTGGGTTGTTCGGAAAGTAATTTCGTTTTTTCCCAACATAAGACTATATTGTATTTTTTCACAACCAACTTTACATTTAAGCCGCATAATCAGATGTGTTTTGACAGATGACATAGCAAGGGTTGCTTGTGAAAAAATTCAATTGATTTTGCTCAGTAGTTTTTGGTTGATTCCAGCCTTTTAAGTATGGAATGTGGAAAACAGCATTTTCAGCAAATTTAACTTTCTTACTATAGAAAAGGTAAAAATGCTGTTCAAGCACAAAAAAATGTATGCGATGTGAGGGGAGAAGATGTGTTTAATGTGCAAGTGTCAAAATTGGTTTGCAAAATTTCGGGCCGGCAATTTCGATCTCAAAGATGCACGTTCTGGAAGGCCAGTTGAAACTGATTAAAGATGAACTGATGCAAATTTATTTATTTATTTATTTATTTCATCAAACAGAGTTCAACTATTATAGACTGCTTAGATCAACTTAGAACTAGGATGAAGTTATATTACAAGAAAGATTCAAAAATAATATTATTTCAGATAATGCAATTTAAAAAAAGAAAATTAAAATATATAATACAAAGAAAAATTCTTAATAAAATTGATAAATAAGTTTTTTTATACCTTAACAAAACCAAATTGTGCAATCGAAAGAAATTTTATCCATTTGATTGAAAATTTAATAAAACGTTAACAACTTGAATGTGTTGATTTGAAGAAATGTGTTTTATTTGTTTGAAAAATGCTTTTCTCAACTTGATATAAACTTATTCACGATAACAAAATCGTCAATTAGTTGGAATAAAATTTTATAATTTTTATAAATAGTATTAACAAACTTACTTCATTGGTTTGATAAATAGGTTTGTTGTGCTGAAGAAACTATTTACAAAAATTGATAATCGTTTGAGTCAAGCGGATAAAATTTCAATTTCGTAATGATGAAATGAATTTTAAATTTAAAAAACTGTCAATCATTACAACAAAACTATAGGTCTGGCATTTCGGTAGCGTTATTGTTGTTCGCAGAAATTATATAAAGCTTTTTTGTGAGTTGTGTACGTTTTATTTAATTTGAGAAACCAAAAAAAATTATTGCAATAACAATTCAGTGAGAGTAAGGAGTGGAACTAATGTAAAAATTACATTCTTCAAGTGATACATTATTAAATTTCGTTTTGTTATTTTTTGTAAAATTGCGTGAAATAACAAAATATTTTATCAAAACAGCAAAACATTTTTGTATGATTGATAAATAAAATATATTTTTAACAGAAAAGCATTTTTCTATTCAACAAACCATTTTTTCAGGTTGAAATATTCTTTATTCATATTGAAAAATTGCAAACGCGGCATTCTTGATAAAGGCTTTTATCAAATCAATCTTCAATTAAATTGACAAACGCTTTTGTTGACTCTATACTGACAAAAAATGTATCAACTTAACCTAGGAATTTGTCAATGTGAAAAAATACTTCTATGAGTGTACTTCAACTGTCAATCAGTAAAAAAATTTTTTTGATCGGTTGTGTAGTTTTTGTTTGGCGTGTGTTGAAAAATGGAAAATCAAAACGAACATTTCCGTCATATTTTGTTTCCGGAAAGGAAAAAACGTATCGCAAGCTCACAAAAAGTTATGTGCTGTTTATGGTGACGAAGCTTTAAAAGAACGGCAGTGTCAAAATTAGTTTGCCAAATTTCGTTCTGGTGATTTTTCACTCAAAGATGAAAAACGCTCCAGTTAAAGTCGTCCAGTTAAAGTTGATGACGACCAACTCAAAGCAATAATCGACTCGGATCGTCACAGTACAATACATGAAAATGCCTCGAAAATTGCTTAAAGCAACTTTGCTATGTACAAAAATCCAAAATTTCCAAAACTCGATATATGGGTTCCTCATGAACTGAAGAAACGTAATGAAAATTAACCATTTTTAAAACGATTGATAACTGGTGATGAAAAATGGGTTGTTTACAATATTGTCAATTGGAAAAGATTGTGGAGCAAGCCAGGTGAACCAGCTCAAACAACATCAGAAGCTAATATTCATCAAAAGAAAGTTATGTTATCAGTTTGGTGGGATTACAAAGGAATTGTCTACTTTGAACTTTTACCACCCAACCGAACGATCAATTCAGATGTCTACATTGAACAACTGACAAAATTGAACAATGCAGTTGAAGAAAAGCGGCCCGAATTGACAAATCGAAAAGGTATTCCACCATGACAATGCAAGGCCACACACATTTTTGGTCACTCGGCAAAAATTATTGCAGCTTGGTTGGGATGTCTTACCACATTCACCATATAGTCCTGACCTTGCACCATCTGATTACTTTTTATTTCGATCTTTGCAAAATTCCTTGAATGGTAAAATTTCAATAATAATGATGATGTCAAATCGTACCTGGTTCATGATACTGCCTGAAAGATGGCAAAAGGTCATTGCTCAAAATGGCAATTCATTACAGAATAAAGTTATTTCGTTCCATGGAAAAATTGTCCTTTATTTTCTTAAAAAAAATCCGCAATTACTTAGTTGCCAACGTAATACATGAGAACCAAGGTTTGACTAAGAAAAACAATATCTTAGCTATCGTCATTTAGCGAACTCTTAACCAATTTCGATGATCTTTAGTTTAATGGAATGGTATTTTTACGTACAATTAATTATTGTGAAAAACAAATGTCGTTAATGGAATTTTATTTAATTAAAATTGATAGAAACACCAATTTTTCATTTAAATTTAAGAAAAATTCTTCATTGTTTATTTCATCAGATTTCTTTTTACATAGCATTACACAGTACAACACATAATTTTAGGACTACGTGAAAGTAGGCCCAAAATGAAGAACTTGTGCATCATTCGTTTTGTCTTCTTGCCTGCCAAAATATTTTTAATATCGATTTGAAGTTAGTAACTCTCGTATAGGGGAATTTTTCACGTTTTAGGCTCTTTTGTTTGACATAACTCGAGAACCACTAGTCCGATTTAGCTGAGACAAATATATAAAAATTAAGAATTACAATTCCTCTAATCTGTTCTTATACCGTTTCCTATGTGTGCAACACTTTCGAAGTTAAAAATGAATGTGTGAAGGGAAAAAAGTATTTTTTGTCTAAAAATTTTTTTTTTTTTTTTTTTAAATTCATAAAAAATCCAAAATGGAAAAAGTGTCAAATCTAATTAATTTCACGTAAAGTCACATAACCTATGAGCAAAATAAGGCATAGATCATGAAAATCGATGCACGCGTTTCTCACGTATTCACAATTAAGTAAATGTATGAATTTAAAAAATTTGCTCGAGATATGCACAACATTATTTGGAGAAAACATTGACACCATTTTTATGATTCTGAGAATTAAAAAAAAAGGAATAAACAAAAGGTTATTTGATTTTTATGATTGCGAAGCAATAAACGCTAATAAATGTATGATAACTACCTGCATGATTTTTTTACAGAAATTGCACCCACATTTAAGGGTGGTCATTATTTGGAAAGTTTTGCACAATTCGAAACGTACAAGTGGTGAATCAGGTATATAAATTGTCTTTTATGAAGCCAGTAATTTGGGTGGAAGACACAACTGGACATGATGAATCCAGGTGCTAAGCATGCATAAATTTTCGTCCTGGATTGAACAGACAACAATTGAAAACAAAAGTATGCATTGCTGCATTTACTGCCACACTTCCAGTTAACCGCCCTGCTGATATCGATGCACCTAAACCTCCGAGTATGGATACTGTGTCCCTGCAAGCCGAAACCGTTTTCACCAATCCGACCAATGTGAATGATGCAGATTGGACACCCAATATTGAAAATAATGCACCACAACCGATAACAGTAATCGAAATGGATTACGTTGTGACCAAGCTGGGATCACAACAAAACTCCGAATGGTTGACATCATTTTCGAAGAGCAGAAAACTCACACAGCAAAATGTCAGCGCAACATCATACAGACAACGCCAAGCTGATTTTCCGAAATTCTATTTCGTTGACGAAGCAAATACGTTCACGTACTGCCATGATATCCCAGGTTTAGTGAAAAAATTGGGAATGGATTATATCGCTGGCGACTGGCGTTTATTCATCGATGGTTCAGTTTCCAGTTTGAAGGCTGTGCTGTTACACAAAACAAACAAAAAACCGTCCATTCCATTGGGATTCAGCACAAACAAGGAGGAAACGTATAAATCATTGGCCAATATTTTGAAGGAATTCAAATACTATGAACACAAATGGAAGATTTGTTGCGATCTGAAGGTGGTCAACATACTACGAGGCATTATAGAAAAGGGCGGCTATTCAAAATACTTCTGCTTCCTTTGTAATTGGAATTCACGATACACAGGGAATCAATATCAACGTAAAGATTGGGAAGCAAGAACTCCCGAGCTCAACAAACAATAACAATTACGCAATGAACCTATGATGACGGACCTGGATGATATTTTGTTGCTAACGATCCACATAAAATTAGGAATAGCTGGCAAATTCGTTGCAGTGGTAGTCAAGGATATTGTAGACGCCTATGACTGTTTAAAATCCATCTTTCCAAAACTCAGTGACGCTAAAATTAAAAAAGGTAAGTATCTGTCTGTATTTAAATATTGTCATATATAAATTTTTTTCATTTCGATATATTCGCATTACCTATAATTTTTTTGTTTTTTTTTTATTTAAAACAAGTGTTTTAAGGGTGCCTGGCTATAACCTGATTCACCACTTGTACGTTTCAAATTGTGCAAAACTTTCCAAATAATGACCACCCTTAAATGTGGGTGCAATTTCTGTAAAAAAAGCATGCAGGTAGTTATCATACATTTATTAGCGTTTATTGCTTCGCAATCATAAAAATCAAATAACCTTTTGTTTATTCCTTTTTTTTTAATTCCCAGAATCATAAAAAAGGTGTCAATGTTTTCTCCAAATAATGTTGTGCATATCTCGAGCAAATTTTTGAAATTCATACATTTACTTAATTGTGAATACGTGAGAAACGCGTGCATCGATTTTCATGATCTATGCCTTATTTTGCTCATAGGTTATGTGACTTTACGTGAAAGTAATTAGATTTGACACTTTTTCCATTTTGGATTTTTTATGAATTTAAAAAAAAAAAAAATTAAATTTTTAGACAAAAAATACTTTTTTCCCTTTACACATTCATTTTTAACTTCGAAAGTGTTGCACACATAGGAAACGGTATAAGAAGAGATTAGAGGAATTGTAATTCTTAATTTTTATAAATTTGTCTCAGCTAAATCGGACTAGTGGTTCTCGAGTTATGTCAAACAAAAGAGCCTAAAACGTGAAAAATTCCCCTATACGATAGTTACTAACTTCAAATCGATATTAAAAATATTTTGGCAGGCAAGAAGACAAAACGAATGATACACAAGTTCTTCATTTTGGGCCTACTTTCACGTGCATTTGTCGGAATTGAGTCCTAAAATTATGTGTTCAAAAATGTTGGACTGTGTTATTCTATATAACATTCTACCGAAAAGAAGTGGATGATGTTTTTATTTCCAACAAAGCAAATGGCCATAAAAACTCAATGAATGTAGCAATACAATACAATTTTAACACTTTAACTTTAAAAATTAATAAAAAAAAATTGTGAGGACATTGAGAGGTCAGACCAGGTGCGATGGACTCTCCACATATCCCTCTTTGAGAATTTCTATAAAGTTTGGTTGTGCTTTTTTAGTCGTCACACTGTGTTATTTAACCCAAATTTTATTTTCCAAAGTTGTGTGAGACCGACGAAGTTTATTAATGTACTTTTTATTAAAATATAAGAGGACGAACGCCTCTACATATCCTTTAGGAACAAACTAACTTGTTTTTAAAAACAACTAATTAAAAAACTAGTTTAAAATAAACCAGTATATGAACTACTTTGAATTATATTAAGGCGGCATCCACTTCAATATATGAAGTAATTGAAATACTACTTAAAAACCAGTGATTGATAAACTACTTTGAATTATATTAAGGCGGCAACTACTCTGATGTTGGCATGTTTTAATTGAAAATTTTTATTAGATTACAAGCTTATATATATTTAACCATGTTATTTCATCAAATATTATTAACTTTTGGCCATCAGTAATAGTTTTCAATTGGTTATTTTAAAGCAATTAAAAAAATAATTTAAATGTAACTAATTTAACAAGTAGTTGAAAATTTATGCAGACGACAGTCAATTGACTTATTTAGCGGACATCACCATACAAAATAAGTTAGTTCGTTCTATGGAAAAAAGTCAGAATTTCAACTAGTTGTGGTTGACAAAAAACTACTTTATCAACTACTTTTAAATTAGTTGATTTTCCTACAGGGTATATGCTACATTCGTCATTAATGTGTTGAATATATTAAAAAATCCAAATTCAATTACATTATAGCAAAATTTTTCGATTTATTACAATTAAATTATACTAACTTCTACAAATACTTACAGCTTATAGATGAAATTAACTAAAATTTTAAATACATACTATACAATTTCTTCATAAATATACAAATCAACAACTAATAGTCTATGGTCAGGAGTTTTATCAGATCGCCAATATAAGCCTGCGCCATTTGAAGTGTTTCGAATTTCGACAACTTTCGGTCATGACCCAGCGATGGAACAACATCTCGGAGTTTATCAAAAGCATCATTAAGGCTGTTCATTCGTCGACGCTCTCTGGCATTAGCGGCTAAACGTCGTTTCTTTAATAACTCCAAGCTGCAAGTTGAAACGGAGACCGTAAAGTTGTGTTGATGATTTAGAACATTTGATGGAACACCTTGACACTGCTTAAAACTATTACTGTTAATAGATTTGGATTCCATCATTCGGTAGGGATGACTTAAGGCAGGTTTTTGTGAAGTCATTTTATATTGTTGCTGATGTTGTAGCGTTTGCTGCACTATTGCTGAGGACAGCCAATTTTTTGGTGCATTTGGAAATTCTTTACTAAGTAAAGACGAACTGATGCCAGTGTAGTTATGCTCACTCTTATAAACTCTAGCTGGTAGGCTAAAGCATAGCTCTGAGGTGTTTGTTTCCGACATGCTGTCCGCATTGTAATCCATGTTGTAAAGATCAACAAAATCCATGTCATTGGAGTCTGGTGGCGGGCTATGCACACCAGTACTGCTGCCACTACGTAGACTGTTGTTTAATTCGTTGTGACTTAAAAAACTAAATGATTCGCTTAAGTCGTTGGAAAGCATTTTTGGCTTCGGCTTTAGTTTTAGTTTTAATTTCGACTTTGTTTTTTCTCTCTCCTCTAAATTTTGAACACGTCCTTCTGAAGGATTGAACTCAACTGGCCTGCTGTGATAAGACTTGCACACTATTTATTGGTTTCTTTTTATTGTTCATCAAGTTTTCCGATTGGCTCATACATTGGCTCAAAGTTACCTGCTAGCTTAGAATTATCTTATTTGTCTTGACCTGATTCGTTGCCTCGACTTTGTGGGTTTTGTGGCATCCTTTTGTTGTTGTTGTTGCCTTTTTTTTTTGCTCCTTGCTGCATGCTGCTTCCTTTTATGTTCCAAATTGGCTTGCGGTCAAAACGTTTAATTGTTGTCTTCAGCATGACTTTATATTTGTATTTTTTTTTTCTTGAACTTTTCCGTTTATTGCTATTGTTTGCTCAATTTTTGATTATGTTTTAGTTATTGTACTCTGCTTCTGAATCAGCCAGCTACTGTTGATCTTTTCTGATATTCTGTGGTTTTTTCGCATATCTGATATTTTGTGGTTTTTTTCGAAAATTGGCACTTTCGATTTCTTTGTGCATATTTGAATAAACAAAAACTCTCATCACAAACTTATCACAAACATTTGGCAAGTTTGACAAGGTCAATTTTAATGATAGCACTAGGTCTGGCTTGACAAGCTATTATTTGACATCAATAGCGGCTATTGTTAAGCTCTCTTTAATATGATTGAATAAAGAATAGCTTATGATAAGTAAAAATACATATATTTCAAAAAATTACATCGTAATTATTTCCCTTTATGTACTCATTTTTATTTTTACATATATGCAAGGTTGATTTATAAGGTTGTCGCAGGGCTGATCGCACTCTCTTCTCAGTACCCATAATTGTCAAAACCAGGCAATTTTGCGAATGACTACGAAAGAAAAACGGATGATAATAGAGAGCACTTGAAGATTTTCTATGAAGTGTCAACTTCGATTTGACAATTATGGGTACTCGCTCTCTCCCTTGCGACAACCTTATAAATCAACCTTGCATATATGTATGTTATACCTAACAGAAAACTCACTCAGACCTCCCTTACTCAGAGCGGCACTCAGGCCTGAGTTTCGAAAAACAGGCTATCGTTTTTCAGTCGAGTTTTTAAAGTTCCAATTTAAATATGAATTCATAAAAATATAAAGTATGCCTTTGACATAGTTGTTGTGTTACAGAACTAACATAAAATTGTATGATAAGCATTTGAGCAAAATATGTTAACCCTCTATCGACCTTTTTTATGGGTTTTTTTGCCCATTTAATTAACTAATTAAAATTTTCAAATTCAGACCTAACTTTAGAAGCGAAGAATTTGTTCAGTAAAACAATTTTAAGAATCGGTCAACCAATTGCTGACATCTGATCCCGATAACATTTTGTAAAAAGTCGCACCAACAAAAAGGCAACCATAAAAGCAATTCCTGTTACAGTTACGTTTCACAACAAAAAACATATAAAAAATATATAAAAAAAAAATTTTAAAAAATAAGCTTTTATTTAAAACCAAAACGTGAACTAAAAAGAAAAAAAATTAATTTCATTGACATTTGTCATATATGTATATAGTAGGTATATTCTAGATTCAGAAGAACCTCTTCCTTGGTTACCCATCATCATAATAAAAGCGTACGTAAATACAGCTCCGTGCAACTAATTAGGGACAGTTACTTTTGATATGTACAACAAAAGATACTATTTTAAAAACGCCATAAAATTTTGAAGTATCAATACGTTTTTGAACATGCAACTCTGGTACTTTTAAAAGCACAACATAGGCAACACTTATTTTTACCGTTTTTCTGAAAAAGTGAAGCCATTTGATATTTCGTTTAAAGAAGCTTGTGCAACAAATTAGGGACAGTAACAAAATATAATTTTTATTTATGTTATAAAATAAAAAAAAAGGTGAGAATATTTGTATTTTTAATTACAAGTTATTTTTAAAGCTATTTTCGGTAGTTTACAATGGGAAAAAATAAATCTTGTGATGTCAGCACACGAAAAATCATAGCTCAGATGCACCAAGACGGAAACTCATGTCTACAAATCGCAGCTGTCTTAAAAGTTTCTTAAACTATGGTAGGTAATGCTCTTCAGTATCTAAAAAGAAATTCGACTGCAGAGAAGGTGAAACGCAAACAAAGAAGTCGCATAACAACTGCTCGAGGAGATACTCTCATTGTCCGAGAATCTAAAAAAAATCCGCGTAAGTCCGCAAACGAAGTAAAAGTCGCTATATATGGCAAAAATGAAGCAGCACCATCCGTAGACACTATCAAGAGACGTTTGCGTGAAGCCGGACTTTTCGGAAGGATTTCACGGAAGAAGCCCCTATTATCCGAACGCAACCGCAAGAAGAGGCTTGAGTTTGCTAAAAAGTATCGTCATTGGACTACTAAAGAGTGGAAAAGAATATTGTTTTCAGACGAAACTAAAATAAATAGAGTGTCAATAGAGTGTCAATTGCAAAGGAGTTCGATCCAAAGTACACCCGTGCTACACTGAAACATGGAGGAGGGAGCATTATGCTTTGAGGTGCTATGTCATGGCGTGGTGTCGGCCCACTTAAAAAAATTGAGGGAATTATGAACCAGTTCCAATATATTGGAATTCTAGATAATGTTATGCTGCCTTATTTGGATGAAAATATGCCCGTCACTTGCATATTTCAGCAGGATAATGATCCGAAGCACACCGCTCGGCTGGTCAGGAAGTGGCTTACAGATAAACAAGTGACTATTTTGGACTGGCCATCTTGCAGTCCTGACCTCAACCCAATTGAGAACTTATGGCAGGTTGTAAAAAATAAAGTTGGCCTGATCAAGATAGGCAACTTTAATGAACTGTACGACGAAACCAAAAAAGTTTGGGAAGCACTTCCAAACAGTGTTTGCAAAAATTTAGTGGAGTCTATGCCTCGCAGATCACAAGCAGTAATTGACAACAATGGTTTTGCTACAAAATATTGATGAAAAATTAATAAAATACTTTATAAAATATTAAAAAATCAAGTGTCCTTAATTATATGCACGACTTATTTGGTTATCAATTTTTATTTTTCTCTGAATTTAAAAATATTGTTGAAATAATGCAGCCGAATTGGACCGTTCCACCGATGCTTTGAAAGAGAAACGTCCCCGTTTGGCAAGGAAAAAAGTACTCTTCCATCAAGACAATGCGCGTTCTCGAAATTCCATGAATTGAAGTACGAATTGCTTTGTCATACATCATATTCTTTAGATTTGGCCCCTAGCGACTATTTTCTGTTTCCAAACCTGAAGAAATGGTACGGCGGAAAGAGATTCACCACCAGAGAGAAGTTTATCACCGAAACAGAGGCCTATTTTGGGGACCTTCCGAAAACGTATTTTTTGGATGGGATCAAAAAATTGGAGGAAGTTGGACGAAGTATATCGAGCTAAAAGAAGACTATATTGAAAAATAAAACGTTTTTTTGCTTTAAAAATCATTCCTTGTTTAATTTTTCACTGAATTATCAAACGGCCCTCGTACCAAAATCACGAAACAAAGCATAAAAGCACTTAATAATAGTTTTAACTTTAAAAAATGTTCTAAAAAAATCTTTGCATGCATCTTTTTCCAAAACTTTTTCATATATTATCTCCAAAACAAACATTTCATTTATTATTTTAATTAATAATAGGAAGTGGCCGCCGTGGCGTAGTGGGTATAGTGGGTGGCTCATACGCCAGAGAACCCAGGTTCGAATCCCCTATCTGACATAGAAAGTTTCGGCCGTCACCTCTCTGCAGACAATGGCAGGCCTCAGAGAGTAAAAACTGCCATGAAAAGCTTCTTGAGAACATAAGCCGTTCGGAATCGGCATAAAGCTGGTAGGTTCAGTTCTCGATCATATGTGTTCAAACATTTCACAACACACACAACACAATTGATCATAAAAAGCTCGGTCAAAGTCCTTTCAAGGGCTGAAATGGCCATTTCGTTTTTTTTTTTTTAATAATAGGAATACAAAGCTTTAGTTTGTTCATTTTCTGAATTGTTGCCTTCTGACAAGAGTATTTTGGTTACGCTATGTAAACTTTGATTTTTTATCATTTGTCTCAATGATTTTTTATCAATTTATATTTCAAAGGACTTCATTAAAAGAATTAAAAAAAAAAAAACGAAATGGCCATTTCAGCCCTTGAAATTACATGTTTACGAAAAAAATTACCAAAAATCCAAAAATAAAAAGTTTCAAAAAACAATAGCATGGGTGGCTAGAGCATAAGTTTGAGCTGTTTTCTGCAAAAAAATAAAAAAAAACTGAAATTCGGTAAAAGAAGTTATAACTGCTGAAACTTGATTTTTTTACCAAAATATTTAAAGCGCGCTTTTCTAACATTTCGATCACAAAAATAATTATTAAAAATTGAAAAACGTATGTTCTCATTCTGATTTTCATTCGAAAAATTTTGGACATACCATGTTTTCCATTCCGTTTTTTTAATAGTTTGGACTTAGATATTTTAACGAAAAAGTCTCCAATAGTCGAAAAATGCTCTTATTTTTAACACTTATGCACTAATTTCACTCATTTTTCTTTAAAATACACAAAAACTAAAATAGTGCAACGTTCGAAGCAGTTGGTGAAGTCTAGGCGGTCTTTACAAAGAATTATACATATGATACACCTTTTTCCCCATATAAGATTCAATTGGTTCACGAGCTAAAAGCAAATGATGCACAAGAACGCATTCAATATAGTCGCAGTTTTCAAGACTTGTGCGTCTATTCACAAACTCATAATGTGTGATAATGCCCATTTTCACCTCAATGGTCACGTGAATAAACAAAATTGCAGAATATGTGGCAACCAAAATCCAAGAAAAGTTGTTGAACATCAAATTCAACCTCTTAGATGCATAGTATGATGTGGAATAACTTCAGAATGGATCATTGGACCATATTTTTCGAAAACGACGAACGAATTGCTATGAAAGTTGTTTAAGGCCAGAGGTACAGAACAATCCAGAATAAGTAGTGGTGTCAACAAGATGGAGTCACACCTTACACAGCTCTTCCAACTATGGCTCTCCTGCGCGAAATTTTTGCCAATCGAACACTATCACGTTTTTCTGATTTTAATTGGCCACCGCATTTGCTCTATTTAACGGCTCCCAAATATTTTTCTTTGATGCTACCTAAAGGTGTAGGCTAATAATCCAAGAACCATCCAACAGCTTCAGGCCAATATCCGAGAAGAAGTCAGAACGAAACCTGAAATTCTAAGAAAAGTTTTAGGAAATGTTTTGGAAAGAGCACGTCAGGTCGATGCAAACAATGGGCACCATTTTAAAGATATTGGCCCATAATCGTAAACAAGTAAAAGTCAGCTCTAAATTTAGTGCAAGCTATTTGACAACAAATTTTTATTTGAAAAACTGTCGGACATGCTGATACCTAATTTAAAGCCGCCTTTATTTTGTTTATGATTATGGGCTATTGTCTTCAAAACATAATGTGAACATATTTCCAAAGTATAAACTAAATTTTACTTAATGCCAACGTTAAATAAAATCAAAAAGAAAAAAGTTATTCATTGAATAAATCATAACGTTACTAATGCACAAACCTCTATATAAATGCTAGCAGGCAACAGTGGTCCACGGTTTGCCATGGACGTTTCATCTTTATAATTAAAGAGCGCTAACACGTTTTTGTTACTCTTTGAATGAGTGTTGAGAGAGATAGAGCGTAAAAACTCATGGAATTTATTGAAACTCTCGCAATACAAACGCGTGAAAAGAAAACGATCAAGCAATATGTGGCATCGGTGAAGATTTCTTAAAAAATTTTACAATTTAATTGAATATGCTTATAATTAAAATTTCGAAAGTAAAATATCCCTATACTGTGCGATTTTTTTGCTGGGCAATATTTCATAGAGCGCAATTTTATATAATAGTATAGATATAGATTAGTTTTCAAAATCTCACCAAGAAAGTATAACTTCTAACGCTCGTACGCACCCTTAATTTCTTTTTAATTTTCTAGTAGAAGGTAGAATCATTAATTCATGATTCATTAATTCAGCGCTCTTTATTAAGGAACATTTTATCTAAATTTTTTAGAGAATCGATTTTCTTTGTTTTTATAATCACTTCATATGTCTCACGAAAATGTAAATTTTTTTTTTCAAAATTCCTCTAACTATACATTTTAGCCTGTTTTGCGCGTGCCGTCAAGCGTGTTTTTTTTCTAAAATTGAATAGATGGCTTTATTGTTCTCACGCCCCTCTCCTAGCTCTTTCAAATAGCTTATATTGTATTTATTATGTATTACTTGCTTATACCCGGTGAGCTAGTCTAATTAAAAGTGGGTGTATAGTGAGGCCACGCCCTAATCCAATTAATTCGAATTGTTGTGTGTCTGTTCGTTTGATGGTAATTTAATAAGTGTTCACATTTATATATACAGTTTTGTATATACAGTGATTGCCGCTTGGATCAAAAATTTTTCTTATATGGGCGGTGCCGCACCCCTTTGTCTAATACTTGTCCAAGTTTTCTATTAGAAAGACATCACCAAGTGGCAACTCCGTTTTAAGTTTCAATATTCTTTGAGTTACTTCCAAAGGTATTCAATGTCAAAAAATTTGGCTGGCATGGGCGGAGCCACACTTTCTTTTCGAAAGTCCGCCCAAGTTTTATATTAGAAAGACATCACCAAGTGGTTACTCCATTCTGAGTTTTAATATTTTATGACTTTTACTTCCAAAGCTATGCAGAATCAAAATTTTGGCTTATATGGGTGGATCCACACCTCCTTGTCCAATGCTCGTTCCATTTTTCTATAAGAAATACATAACCAAGTGGCAATTTTATTTTAAGTTATAATATTCTGTGACTTTTACTTCCAAAGCTATTCAATATCAAAAATTTGGCTGTCATGGGTGGAGCCACACTTTCTTTTCTATTGCCCGTCAAAGTTTTATGTTAGAAAGATATCACCAAGTGTAACTGCATTATGAGTTTCAATGTTTTCTGACTTTTACTTCCAAAGCTATCCAGTATTAGAACTTTGGCTTATTGGCTTATATGGGCGCAGCCACACACTCTTGTCTAATGCTTGTTCAAGTTTTCTATTAGAAAGACATGTTATGTGACTTTTACTTTCAAAGCTATCTAATATCAAAAACTTGGCTGGTATGGGCAGAGCCACACCTCTTGCCCAATGCCCGTCCAAGTTTTCTTTTAGAAAGACATCACCAAGTGGTAACTCCATTTTAAGTTTCAATGTTCTGTGACTTTTTCTTCCAAAGCTATTCAATATCAAAAATTTGGCTGGTATGGGCGGAGCCCCACCCCCTTGCCGAATGTTCGTCCAAGTTTTCTATCAGAAAGACCTCACCCTATGGTAACTCCATTCTGATTTTCAATGTTCTGTGGCTTTTTCTTCCAAGGCTATCCAGTATCAAACTTTGGCTTATATGGGCGGAGTCACACCCCCTTGTTCAATGCCCGTCCAAGTTTTCTATTCAATTTTTAGTTTCGATGTTCTGTTGCTTTTACTTTCAAAGCTATTCGATATCAAATATTTGGCTGGTATGGGCAGAGCCACACTCCCTTGTTCAATGCCCCAGAATTCTATTCTCTGACTTTTACTTCCAAAGCTATTCGATATAAAAGATTTGGCTTGAATGGATGGAGCCACGCCCGTTTTATATAGGAGGGCGAAAAGTACTTTACAACCTATTTTCATACCTACCAAATATACAAAAAAAAATTCATTCAAATCGGTTCGTTTCGGTGGAGTTCGGCCACAAACATTGTGACACGAGATTTTTATATATATTAGATATTATTTAGTACTCATATAATTTGTATAAGAATGATACGAAATCGGACCACCAAAAAGAAAAAAGTCAGGTGCAAGCAGAATATGAGCAAGCAGAAGGCTTACTGTATGCACCCGGGATCACAGACGAATGGTAAATTAATAAATTTTATTTTTTATCAAAAAAATTTTAATTTTTTCTTTAAACCACGTTCTTACTCTTTGTATTTAACATTTCTGCAAAAATACTTGACTGATTTTTATGTTTATTTTTACGAAAAAAATTAAATAAAGATTAATTTAATCATTAAAAGTGCTGAAAAACTTCTTTTGAAACTTAAAATGCGTTTTTCTCAAAAAAAAAAAAAAAAAAACGAGATGGACTCGGAACCTGAAAGGACTCTGACCTTGAAAGGACTCTGACCGAGCTTCTTATGATCAAAATGAGATCTGGACCTACAAGTTTTATGGCGACTCCGAACGGAAGCTTTTCATGGCAGTTTTTACTCTCTGAGGTTTGCCATTGTCTCCAGAGAGGTGACGGCCGAATAGACAATTATTTCAATTGAAAAACCTTACTGTGTCATGTGGGAATTGAACCAGGGCTCTCTGGCGTATGGACCACGCACTCTACCCCCTGCTCCACGGCCGCCTCTCAAAACAGATTTTTTAAAATCGGTGTGCAAGATTGCGCAATAACTATTATACTTACTTACTTACTTAGGGGGCCATAACAACCCGTCTTCGGGTTTCAGCCGACCTAATAACTATTATACCGATTATATAATATATTTTTGAGGGGCTGAATTCGAGCTTTTTTTTTAAGTCCTCAAAATTGTAGGCCTTTTTTAAATTTTAACTTTGCGTAGCCGCCATTTTGTTTCTAATTAATTTGTTTGAAAAAACTTTGAGTCAGCCCCTCACATTAGGTTTAAGCTCTCACCAAAATTTTTTTGTTTTTGTTTCAGATAGGCCAAACTCAAGATATCCTCCACACCGTTTTTTCTAATTTTTTTTTAGCTGCTTCATTTACGCACGTGTGTCGCGGAAGTGACTACGAAAAAAAAACAAACATTTTTTTTGTTAATTCTAATACTATGTAAACAGTTTGTTCACAATCCTTACTTAAAAATCTCCCAAAATTTCGACAAAATTAGGTAAAATGAAAATAAACCTTAAGAAAACTTTATTTATTGCAGCCGTGGATTAATTTGTGGATAAAAACTTCGACTTCCAATCTAAAATAAATTAATTCTTTTGTAAGTCACAGCAGATTTCGGTGCCTGCATCCAAATGGCGCCACAGGCTTCGCCTGCCCCCAGGGACGCTCCTGATACAAAATAACTATAGGAAACTATATATAAATTATGTGTACCATAAATTATCGCAAATTTTTACTTTCGAAAATATGTGCATTCTTGCGGTTTTAATATTTAAATTGTGGTTTATAAGTATAAGTCGAGCTGAGAAAAAAAATTAATATGAATATATATTAAGCTGTGTACAGTGTGAAAAATTGTGTTGCACATCTCAAATTTGCACGCAAAGCAGTTCTACACTTGATTTTTTTTTCTTTGCTAACTCAAGCATAACCACCTATCAGCTATTGTAACATTTCTTCAAATGCTCTAATTTTTTTGATCAAACAATAACAACTTCAAAGTAGCCGCTAACCATGTAATAAATACCAAATAAATTGAAGATAACTTCTAAAGAAAGGTCAGACAACTCAACGCCAACCAGAACTAAAATATACAAATGATTGAACATTTCACACAATTCGCAAGGACAAAAGCAAATGGTTCACACACACGAACACACACGTACAACATATCTATAACAATGGAACGGCCCACTTTTGCACACAAAGTAGCACTTGTGCAACAGATGCCAAAATCAGTAAATGACTGAGATCAGAAAAGTTCGTTTGAAAGAACGATTGGATTAGATCAGATGTCAAAATGATGCCACGCGACCGCAAATTGAAGATGATGATGCTGGTGGAAAAAAAAAACACGCAACAATTGTGCGGAAAATTTAAAACTCAAAGCGGGTTGAGTTTCGAAGAAAGTTACACAATGTTAGTAGGCACTAATTATAGGGTGGCTAAATATTGCCAACGCCTACAAAACAGTTTTAAGACGAAAGAGAGATAAATTGAAAGGCGAAATTCACACACGGAATTTCTATTAGCGTGTGTGAAATGCAAGTACCTGATAAATCGATCCATGCCAAAATGTTTCATGTTAAAGAATACACAATAGAATAGCACCAGTCAAATGAATAGAAAAGTTTTGACTCTCCGATTTTTCGTCTTTCATTTATCTTTCTCCTTTCGTCCTTTTAGATCATTTATATTTCTTCTAAAGCACACACAATGGCAGACCTGCTGATAATCCTTACAAACGGATTAGTAATCACGAAAACTGTGACGGAGAGTGAGACTGGCCTAGTATTGATGAACTTAATGTTTTTCGTTTTGCAGATTACACGATGGCGCTAAATTACCCAAGAGCATGTAACAAAAGTAATTTTATTTTATTGCCCTTTTTTTTTATTTAAGTAGAACTCAATTCTTATTATTTTCTTTTAAAAGAATTCAAATGCTCACTCCTATGGTAGTTTTTACGATGTGTTTTTTCATTGTTACTTAGATTAACATTCTTCCTTATAATGTTTCCTCGATTTTCGACTTTTTTTGTTACAAAATAAAATGTATTTGAATCCTTAAGAAATCCTTGCACACTCTTTAATAGTTGCAAATAAACAAAGGTTTAGTCAAGTAAGTAGTTAATGGATGATTTTATTTTCGGGCTTAAGTCAGATTCCATGATGTAATTTAAGGTTTCTGCTGTGAGAACTTCTTCGAATTTTTGTATTATTATTTTGTATTATACTCACGCTCATTTAGTGGCTTATTTTTTAAAGACCCAGATGTGCAAATATTGGAATTGTCAGACATGATGTCTGCAAAGTTTTTTTTTTTTGTTTGAAATTCTCTAGGAAATTCCCTGGGGAAAAAAACAAAAATCCGCACACTGATCGTAGTCGCACATACGAATTTATATTATTTTATTTATCTATATACAGGGTGTCCCGCAATTGAGTGCAACTATTTACGGAGCTGAAAGGTTATGTCGAGCTGAGCAAAATATCGTATGGGAGGAGGGGGAGAGGGGGTCTTTTTTCACATTCTTAGGAGCTACAGTGTTAACTAATAGTTCACGACTTTGGTTTACGTTATTGTTTCTGGCAGAAAAACTAACTTACATAAAACTTATTTTGATAGCTCATTATAAATGAGCTCATCTTTCTAACGGCATATCAACAAACCCCACCAACTTAACCGTTATCGAGCTGTGATCGTGTGAAGATGAAATCAATCGATTGAATCTACCAAATTTCAATTTTGAGTGCAAATTTCTCAGAATTTCGCGTAATAAATGAAATTTTTTTTAGATCAATTTTCTTTTCAATGACACCAAAAACATAAACATATCTTAAAAAATAAAAATGTTGACTGTACTAAAAAAATTATACTTATATACTAAAATTATGCAATGATATTATTTACCTCATAAGTAATTGTGAAGTCATTATTTGTCATTGTTTGCGAATAAGTATAATTTTTTTAGTACAGCCAACTTTTTTATTTTCTGTTTTATTTTTGATATACAGCAACGACGGGTTTTAGTTTTTTTATTTATAAAAATTTTTTTATACTAAACCAACGCACAGGGGATGCTCCCTATAAATGCGAAAGCATTGTGTTGATTCGGAAGACGGGTGATAGTTAGTTGGAGGGTGGAAATATGGACTAGTGTCCATGAAGATTTTTTTTAAATTTATACAGCCTGAAACTGTCGGGAAACACGTTCGCAGGGAGTTTGTTCTACAATCTTACTTTGCGACCAAAAAACGAACTATCTCGGTAATGCGATGTTCTATTGGGCAAAGAGGCAATGGGATGGGCTTGGAGAGCTGCCCAGGTGGACCTAGGAAACACACGAGCTGGTGGCGTCAGGCCATGTATCTCCCTTGAACACTTCCCATGATAGTACCTGTACAGAAGGCTTAGGCAACCAACATTGCGTTGATGCCCAAGAGAGTTATGAGAAGATGATATATTTTCAAGAAAAGCGAGCAGGCGCAAGCATGAGGAACTAGAGGTATACCAGGACAAGAAGGATGCACGAAAATTCTATCAACAGGTTAAGCGTCTTACCGAAGATTTTAAGCCCGGAGCATCCGTTTTTAGAGATTAAAATGGAGATCTGGTTACAGATACGCAGTGTGCGCTAAAATTATGGAGACTGCATTCTCCAATCTACTTACTGGCGACGATTCCACCAATATCGCCCATGGAGAAAGCAGCTCAGCACCACCAATCAACGATGACGGAGTGGAAGTACCACCACCTACACTCAAAGAAGTATTTGTTCACATTGACCAATTCCTAGGTCAAGTTGATACATTTTTTGTCAAAATAGAGTCAACAAAAGCGTTTGTCAATTGGATTGAAGGTGAGAGCTTGTAATCATATTAACAAAATTTTATTTAGCTTATTTGATAAACGGATATTTTAATTTGATAAAAGCCTTTATCAAGAATGTCGCGTTTGCATTGCACATTTGATAAAAGAGTTTGTCAAAATGAATAAACAATATTTCGACCTGAAAAATGGTTTGTTGAATAGAAAAATGCTTTTATGTTGAAAATATATTATTTTATCAATCATACAAAAATTATTTGTTGTTTTGATAAAATATTTTATTATTTCAAGCAATCATAAATATTACAAAATCAAATTTATGCCCTTATTATGATTTATAACTCAGCTATGCTGACTATGTAGATTTAACTCAATTTTTTTCGTGCAGCGTTTACATACATTTCAGTTGAACCATGTAGTTTGAAAATTCTTAAAAGATTTAGGCAAACTACATCGCTCAGCTGAAGTATATGTAATACGTTACACGAAAAAAATTAAGTTAAATCTACATAGTCAAATAATTGAGTTGCAATTCATAATAGGGACCTTAGAAATGTATCACTCAGAATATAATTTTTACATTAGATTTCAAAGAAAATAATTCAAATCTATAACATTATACGTTGCTGTAGAACTGTTAAGCAAACTCCTTACTTCCACTGAATTGTTCTGGAAATAATTTTTCTCAAAATTTATTAAATTTAACAAATTAAATAAAAAGTAGACAACTCACAAAACTTCTTTTTATAATTTCTGCGAACAACAAATAACGCCACCGAAATGCCAGACATCTTTTTTTGTTGTAATGATTGAACGGTTTTAGATTTGATAATTCATTTCATCATTACGAAACTAAAATTTTATCCGCTTGACTCAGGCGATTATCAATTTTATAAATGATTTCCTCAGCACAACAAACCTATTTATCAACCCAACGAAGTAAGTTTGTTAACTCTATTTACAAAAATTATAAAATTTTATTCCGACTGACTGACGATTTTGTTATTGTGGATAAGTTTCTATCAAGTTGATAAAAAAATAAAACATATTTTTTCAAATCAACACATTCAGTTTGTTAACGTTTTATTATGTTTTTCATCAAATGGATAAAGTTTCTTTCGAATTGATAAAAAAATGAAGCATTTATTATAAAATTTAATCGAGTGCACAATTCGGTTTTTTTAAAGATTAACAAAAGTTATTTATCAATTTTACCAAGAATTTTTCGTTGAATGTAGCCATGAAGAGGTTCGAGTTGCTATCCAACGGCTCAAAAACAATAAAGCAGCAGGTGTTGACGGCCTGCCAGCTGAATTATTTAAAACCGGCGGCGATGAATTGATGAGGCGCATGCATCAGCTCATCAGCAAAATATGGCTAGCGGAAAGCATGTCCGATGATTGGAATCTCAGCGTACTTTGTCCTATACATAAGAAAGGGGACCCAACAATCTGCGTCAGTTATAGAGGTATCAGTATTATTTCCATCGCATATAAGGTTCTCTCAAGCATACTATGTGAAAGATTAAAGCCGATTACAAAAATACTGATTGGACCTTATCAGTATGGCTTTCGACCTGGAAAATCCACCATAGACTAGATTTTCACTCTACGACAAATCCTGGAAAAACCCCATAAAACCAAAGTGGCACATATCATCTCTTTGTCCATTATAAAGCTGCTTTCGATAGCCCTTGAAGAAATTGCCTTTACGCAACAATATCTGAGTTTGGTAAAGTTGGTAAGACTTTGCAGGATGACGTTGAGCAACACATGTAGCTCCGTCAAGGTAGGAATGACCTTTCCAAAACCTTCAATACCGAAAGAGGTTTCAGACAAGGCGATCCACTGACTTGCGATCTCTTCAACATCATCATGGAGGGGATCGTACGAAAGGCCGGTGTGCATCTTAATGGCACCATTTTTTACAAAGGTATCCAGCCCCTTGCGTACGCTGATGATATTGATATTGTCGGCAGAACCAAGAGAGATGTTACCGCTGCTTTCGAAAAGGAATCAGACAAAGTGGATTTGACGATAAATGAGGGTAAAACAAAGTAAATGCTGTCTACAAGCAAAGAAGCGCTGCGTCTAGACTCCCAAGTTTCATCCGGCAGTTATAAATTTGAAGTAGTCAAGGAGTTTGTATACCTTGGCACCGCCACAAATAACAAGAACGAAGTCAGCCTGGAGATAAAACGAAGAGCAATAATTGCTAATATCGTAGGTGCTACTACGGGCTCAGTAAGCAACTAAGTTCCAGAGCCCTCTGTCGATCGACAAAACTAACACTCTACAAGACGCTCGATTTACCAGTGCTTCTTTATGGCGCTAAGGCATGGGAGTTTCTCAAACTGACGCAGCTGCTCTGGAGGTGTTCGAGAAAAAAGTTCTTCGCAATATCTTCGGTTCTGTTCGAGTCGGCAATGACTATCGCGTCCGAATGAACCACCGCTGTATGAGCTCTAAGAAGACATTGACGTAGTTCGGCGTATAACGGTGCAGCGACTAAGCTGGCTGGGTCATGTCCATCGTATGGACGACGAAGCTCCAGAGAAAAAGGTGCTCGAGGCGAGGGTCACTGGTCAACGACGACGAGGGAGACCATGCCTCCGATGGAACAGCACTTTGTGTATCCGATTGGAGAAGGCGCGCGCATAGCAGAGGTACCTGGTTGATGAGGTCGGCCGAAACCAGAACACGGGTTGTTATGGCCACCTAAGTAAGTAAGTAAGTAGCAATTTTATTAATCTAGGATAATTTTTAAGGAGGTATTCCTGGTTGGCAAAAATTTTTGTTCGTTTTTTTGCATATTTTTATAGCTTGGATATTTGAGAATATCGTCCTAAAAGGGTTTTTTGAAATTCGAAATACTTTAGGAGATATGGCTTTTTTTGTCCAGCAATGTTTTCGCCAAAATACGATTGCTTAATTTGGCTGCTTTTTGAATGCAACGGCTTGAAGCAAACACTGAATTCGTTCAACGCGTTCTTTAGTAGGTAGTAACTTATTTGTATACGCATTTTAAAAATAGTTCAGCGTTTAGTTCACTTTGAATTGAGTTATAAACCGGACGCGCGCGCGCATACAGTTTTGAAAAGTACAGTTTTGATAAAAATTTTTGTTTGTGCTAAAGACAATGGATAGAAAAAGTAATAAAAGAAACACTGGTAGCAGTCGAAAAACTCATCACTTGAAACGCCAGTTTCGTGGTAACCAACACGAAAGAGATGAAGACACGCACTATTAAGATTGTCAATTATATTGCAACTGTCATATTTAACGAAGGTTTTTTGCCAATACTTCAAATAATGAACCTAATAGGCATCCCGATTGGCAACGTCACATGTGATTTCGCCATGTCTCGGAACGAAGAACGTTTGAAAAGGTCCGAAGCCAGAGCTCTGGCAGCATCAAAAGAAGGTAGAACTGCCCGATGAGCACAAAGAGCCGCTGAGTCCTTATTTTTTGAAGATGAGGAAGGAGTTCTTTATGGGGCTGGCATTGCAGATTGATATATGTAAGTATTTCACAAAAAAAAATGTTTTATTGCCCACAATTTTCTTTGAGTTTTTTCAAATTCACGGTTTTGAACTTCGAAGTCACTTTTCTCCGGTTCTACTGAACCAATTTTGATGAAACCAAGTTCAATCGACGCAGAATTGTCAATTTTCTTAGACTGCATGCTCAAATTTTTCATTTCAATTTTTTTTTTTTTTGATGCAAAAAAATAACTTCAAACTTAAACGCGTTTATCTCGAAACCACGTTTTTCGTAGTTCTGAAGCGATTTTGATGAAACAAAGTGCAATCGACGCAGAATTGTCACCATTCTGGTCTCTACCTTAATCAATTTTTTACTATTTTTTTTACACTAAACTACAAAAAAAAGACCCAAAATCGGGTTTTCATTTTTCAATGAGCGCCATTTTGTAAAAAATAATCGAAAAATTATAATTGAGGTAGGGACCAGAATTAAATCTGTACTAAATATAATGCTGTTTACTTTTTCCATTTCAGATGATCCGAAGTCGAGTTATCCGGGCCGCAAGCAGCATACCTTTTTTTTCGACGCCCAACTTTGAAGGCCGACAACCTTTTGAACAGCCCTCGTACAAAGGAAAAAATTTGTTATTTAATTTAATATGTTCTTAATACAATAAAAAAACAGAATTTAAATAACTCTTTGCGTTTTCAAATGAGAAGTTGTTCAAAGGTGGACCAAAAACAGCCTTCCAACCAGGAATACTCCCTTAAGGTAACTATTCAAAATTGCCGATTTCAGTTATGTGGGAGGTGGGTGTGTTAGTCGGCCGATTTGGTTAATTTTCAAGCTAACTTTTTATAGTTGCAAAAGAACTATGTGTACCAAATTTTATTAATCTAGGTTCATTTTTAGGGAAACATTCCAGATTACCGATTTCGGCTACATGGTAGGCGTGTTAGTTGGCCCACTAAATGATTTGGTTCATTTTTACACTACCTATTTATAGTTATAGTGTACAAAATTTTCCTGGAACTATTCCAGATTACCGATTTCGGTTATATGGGAGGTGGGCGTACCATTCATTAAATTCGAACGAAATTTTGTGATAATTCCTTTTTCGTAAAATTTATTCTCACAAAATTTCAAGATTCTAGGACAAATCCTTCTATTTTTGGCCACTCACTGTATGGGCTCGTTACACTGTGCGACGCATTCTTACCTTTTCTGTAAAATAAAAGCAAAATATGACGATAATGTTGAGAATTTCCACTCATTTTTGAACTTAGATAACTTTTCACAGAACAATGCGATTTTAATAATATATTCTAACAAAATAACGCTTAAAATGTCATCTTTCAAAAAAGCTATAGCATTTCCAGATGCAGTTAATATTACCAGAGATATTACATTTTAGAGCCATCTAACGACAATTTTTAACCGAACTTTTTCGAATACCTAATATACAGGGTGTCCCGCAATTGAGTGCAACTAACTACGGAGCTGAAAGTTTACGTCGAGCTGAGCAAAAAATCGTATGGGAGGGGGAGGGGAATTTATTACGCGAAATTCTGAGAAATTTGCACTCTAAATTGAAATTTGGTAGTTTCAATCGATTGATTTCATCTTCACACGAGCACAGCTCGGTAACGGTTAAGTTGATGGGGTTTGTTGGTATGCCGTTAGAAAGGTGATTTTATTGCCTTTATAATGAGCTATCAAACTAAGTTTAATGTAAGTTAGTTTTTCTGCTAGAAACAATAACGTAAGCCACAGTCGTGAAATATTAATTAACCCTGTAGCTCCTAAGAATGTGAAAATAACCTCCCCTCCCCTCCTCCCATACGATTTTTTCGTTTACGGAACATTTAAATAAAAGATTCTGGAATGCAGTAAAACATTTTTCTGGAATTTCCATTCCAAAATCTCGTTCTAGTACAGAAATATTTAGCAGTATGTAGGTGTAAGTGATCAAAATTGAAATTGAAAAGAAATTGAAATTTTGTGGTGATTCCTTTCCTGTAGGCTTCACACACACGTGAACTCAAAATTTAAACATGCTCCACTCCTGCTGAAGAAGTTAAATTAAATAAACCCAAAATTAAACAGCAATATTTTCACAAAACATTTCATTAGCTTTTAAAGAACGATTACGAGAAAAAACTCATCTAATTCTAAACTAATTAACACATAACTTAACAAAAATAATGTTCTCAGAATTGAAATAAACAAAAAAAAAAAAAGATTCAACTATATCAGAATCAACTCCTTTCAAGAAAAAAAGGATAAACCGAAACGAACCAAAAGTGTGACCCGAAGTGACATCAGGCCAAACATACACAAACTGTTTAGCACATTCCATGTCATAAACTAACGCCTTGTCATATCAGTAGACAATGGTTTTGAGTACTAATGGCCGTTAGATTTCCAATCAAAGCCTTTTGTATTGCAGCTCATTGCAAGTTTTATGAGAATTTATTGACATTGACAACCTAAGGCACAGCAAAACATTGGTGCACAAGACAAAAAGGACATTCATTAATTGTCCTGCTGTTTGCTGCTGTGTAATATAATGATACAGGTAAAATAGAACTATTGAGTTAAAATTGACTCTATAGGCTTCATATCATTATTGGACATCACATAAATATTGTCAAAGCGATTGAGCAATTGCATTTGACATTTATGACTTCAGCGGCTTATCCAAACAGAATTCGAGGAGGAATCGTTAGTTAAGGAAAAAAAAAAAATGATACCTATAAGAAAGCGCGTTAGTTTTTTTTCCAAATGTTACAAAGAATGTTGCGTTCATTGAGAAGTTTTACTTGATGTAAAGATTTTGTACTCTGTTCATTCTTACTTCGGAACATTTACTATGAATTAAATTTAATACAGTTTCAAATTGTTTTTTGTTGATTTTTATTTAAAAGCTTAATATTTAGGTACTCTTTGTTTTATTTGATTAAGTGATATGGAAATATAATACTTGTAGACACTAACATAGAAATTAAAACAAATATTAAATTAAGATTTTTATAGAAATTTTTAACTACATGTTACAAATAAAACTGCAGAGAGCTTCTCGTACAATGATTATGCTAGTTGTTGCCTACAATATAGAGCCGGTACTGTGGTTGTATATAACTTAATACATCTAAATTTTTTATTGTGTATAAGAGTATCTCTCTTCAAAAAATATTTTTTTAATCAGATTTTCTTTGTGATATGCTAAAGTTTACTAATAAATAAAAAAAAAATATATATTTTCTGATACTAAAATGAGCACCAAATATAAAAATATTACTTACTTTCATTGCAGAATGTAATAGTTTCACAAAAAAATTTATAGTTAAATTATGTTTAAAATAGTGTACATGATCACGATATATTCACATCTTTACATTAACAGGTTTTAAACATTACTCTTAATAAACAAAATATTCTTAAATAAAAATATTGGAATAATTTTTTTAAACATTAAATCAGTGCATAAGCACAAAAATTACACAAAAAATATATTTTTAAAACATATAAATTTTGAGGAAAAATATTTTTCAAATATTCAAATTAGTGCAGTTTTTGATAATGCATATATAATCAATGCATACACTGTTGAATTTTAATTTCAAATGCTAGAATTGGCTAATCCATTCCATATGCCTGGCGGTAAGCAACGTATTTTCTAATTATGCATTGGAATTAAAGTGTCGTAGATGTCACTGTGCTGACACCATGCACCAAAATAGTTGGTGGCAAATCATTTGTCAGCTCTGTCAGCAAATTCATGTAGTGTCCACTGCGTTGCTCAAAGTCAGGATCATCAATTTTTGGCGGAGCTGCTAAATATATGAACGATACTGCAGTTTGATCGGAACGCTCGCGTATAATTTCATTAGCTCTGAAAAATATAAGGAAATTGTTATAAATATGATTGTTATATATCTCCGTTTGTTTTATTTATTTATTTATTAATTATTAACATAAGATTAAAATTTTAAGCTAATGTAATGAAAACAGCTTTGGCAACGTAGGCCTTAAGCATAACTTATTCCACTTATATTCCAAGGAAAGTTGTAGGTAATTAAAGTTTATTTACAAATTTAGAGAGTATTTAATTCACATTTCATTGTCAAGGAGAGAACAAAGGGGAAAAAAAAATAAATAATAAAATCTTTTTCAATTGGAGTAAATTTTTAAATTAAGAAAACTTAGAGGTTTTGAGGGCTTCATGTTCTAAGTTTTACAAATGTTTTGAGTTCTTCATATTTGATTGTATAGATTTGTGATTTTAAGAAATTTTATTATTTTAGCTACGCTGTTTATATTAGGTGTAGATAGGAACGATAAAGGGTCAGTGTTCTGAAAAATTTGTGATTTAATGCTTTGGAATTTGTGGCAGTTTGAAAGGAGGTGCGAAAGAGTTATTGGTATTGAAAGGTTGCAAAATGGACAGGAGAGAGGAGTGTTATTGTTCATTAAGTGTTGATGAGTGATTTTGGTATGTCCGAGTCGTAGACGTTCAAATTTGATTATGTCAAGTCTCGATAGATTTTTATTTTATATGGATTTGTAAGCTTATACCAGTCCGAGGTTTAGTTCCATATATGGATATGATTGCTTTAAATTTCTTTTTTAAATATTGTGTTATATCGTTTGAATTATAATTATTTGTAAGAATAAGTGTGAATGCGTTAGCGTATCCTTCTATTGAAATATGTCCGGGTATCCAAATAATTATAATTTTAGGGAAGTTGTTGGAAAGAATGTTTCTGATGAGTAGGGGGTAGTATTCATAGTTATTTAAATTAGCAATGGCGTCTATAGATGAAAGTAAGTGAGTGCAGATAGCAAAGTTGATGTTTTTGGTAAGGGCGTATTGTATCGCATCATGGATAGCAATTATTTCCGCACTGAATATTGTTAAGATCTTAGATGATATTAGAATCGCATATGATCTGGGACACATAAGCTTGCTTTGCTTGTTAGATTTTTCCAAGGCGTTTGATTCGGTTGATCATACCATATTGTGCAAAAAACTTAAGATGCTGTCTGCTTTTAGTTAATTAACCTGTGGGGTGCCTCAGGGTTCTGTACTTGGTCCCCTTCTATTTACAATGTTCATAATGATATCTTCAGCAAATGCTGCCATGTTACAATGCATGCATATGCTGATGATCTTCAGTTGTACTTGTCCAGTCCTATTGGTTTTGTAAATGAATTATGTGTTAAGGTTAATGAAGACTTAAACAAAATATCTAATTGGGCTAAAGCCAATAAACTGCTTCTCAATCCCTTAAAATCATATATCTTGCCGATTTTTAAAGCTCGTTATGATGTTCTTGGTATACCGTCCATCTATCTAAACAGTGTCGAACTGAACTTTGTTGACCATGTTAAAAATCTTGGTTACTATATTAACTCCAAACTATCTTGTGAAGATCATATAAATTCGGTTGTATGCAAAACATACTTTGTTCTAAGGAACTTGAAGTGGACTGCATCATTTGTACCTATCGAGACCAGAAGAAGGTTAGTGATCCAGCTTATAGTGCCAATCATTTCTTACTCAGATGTTGTGTACAGTAAACTTGATTCAAGATCCAAATTAAAGTTACAACTTGCGTTCAATAACGCTGTCAGATATGTATTTGGTCTAAGGGGGTTTGACCGCATCAGCCAGTTAAGCAACAAAGTACTTGGTTGCAATATATTTAACTACATGGATGCTATAAACTGCATATTCTTGCACAACTTGATTTATGCACAGACACCTCGATATTTATTCGAAAAACTTCAATTCTGCAGATCGATAAGAAATATGAACCTTGTCATTCCAGTGCATAATGTTTTGAACTCCAACAGACTTTTTTTTGTCAATGCCATTAGACTATGGAATTCGCTGCCTTTAAGAATCAAGATGATCTCAAACAAACGCAACTTTAAGCATGAAATTTTCATATATTTCTCCTAGTCTCTAACTATTACCTTATATTTTTTTTTCTCTCTTCTTTATCTTTTTTAATCTTTAGTATCATACTAAATTAACTCATTTATTAATTGTTTATATAACTTGTTCTAGTTCTCCAATATATTTCATTAATTAATTTAATTTATTTATTTTTTTTATTGCTGGTTCTTAAAAATTTAAAATTATCATAATTAATCTTTTTACAGTGTTAAGTTATATTTAATTGTTGTTTATTACTTGTTGTTATTTTCTAATCAATTCTTACTGCATTTAAAAGACATTGTCTTATATGTGAACATTAATTTTGAAATAAATAAATAAATAAAATAAAGTAAATATTGAGCTGTATGGTGGTAGGATTGAAACTTTTATGATTTTGTTGGCTGAAGTTACGCTAAAGCTAATTTTTAAGTTATTCTTGGAACCATCGGTATAAATAAAAGAGTAATTAGGTAGGGTTTCTTTCGTATGTTTTAAATTTTTCTTTTGTGTGGTGAAAACTCTAATTTCTTCTTTTAGGGAATTGTATTAGCTTTAATTTGATATATCATTTGTTTGATTATTGCTGTTGGTTTTGGAGATATATGTAATTAAGTGGAAAACATTTTTTTTGTAGATAAAACTGCAGTGGACAATATTTCGAAAACGGAGTGACAGAAAAAAAAGAATGATATTTTTGGTATTAGCGACTGTTCTACATGAGAAATGGTTAGTGGCATTCATTGTACAAACAACTTTGTGTAATTTGTGAACCAGTGTAATTTTTTTTTTTACAAAAACATTAATTTCATAAGTTTAATCCTAGATTTGATGAATAAAAATAAAATAGCAAAGCATTTCCATAGAAAGCCTCAATTCGGGTAGTTCCAACCTTAAATAGTCGTAGGAGTATTTTTTAAAATTTTTGCACATAAGAATGCCAGAAATGAATGAAAAATTTAAAGCAGACTCCAGAGAGTATATATTATATAGAGAAGCCAATTCGCTCTTGAGATTAAACTCATTGCAAATATAGCAAGCAAACCGAAGATTTTCGAAATTTTGTTTTCGAAATTAGAAGCAATCTGCGCAGAAGCGCTGTCGCTATTTGTGCAGCGTGATTCTTGTGTATGTTTTCCTGCACAATGGGTAGGGAAAATTATAGAACGGCACGGAATGCTTCAGTTGTTATAGCTTGGCAATCCAAAATAAAGTACTGCTCCGAAAAATTAAAAACTTCGCTTCCATCGAAAGTACTCTGGAAAAATATTAAAAATCTTGGCGTGTGCAGCAAACCCATAGACGACTGTTTTCTTGATCCGGATGTTCTTAATGACTTCTTTTTAGGCAATAATATAAGTTTTGATAGCTCTGATGATATATCAAATGCCTTAAATCCGCCTAGCTTTCAGTTTTCCAGTGTAAGTGAGTATGAAGCTTGTAAGCACGTAATGAAGGTTAAGTCAAATGCTGTTGGTGAATGAAGATGGGATTTCGATAAAATTTCTAAAAATCATTCTTTCTCATGTAGCTAGCACGCTTACACACATTATAAATCACTGCTTTACCACTTCGTCTTTTCCTCAACTGTGGAAAATTGCCAAAGTAGTGCCGATCGCAAAAAAAAAGTCAGCGTTTGAACCTAACGACTTTAGGCCTATCAGCATATTATCATCTTTATCGAAGGTCTGTGGAGCCATTATGGCTGATCAGATATCGGATTTTATATCGGATAAAAATAACTTTTTATCTCCACTGCAATCTGGCTTTCGTTGCGGGGATAGCTGCTCAACTGCTATTCTAAAAGTTCTAGATGATATTCGAACGCCGTATGATAAAGGCCAAATTACCTTACTCTGCATGCTTGATTTTTCCAAGGCATTTGACTCCGTAAATCATTCATTACTTTGTCAAAAGCTCAGGTACATGTTTGGTTTTTGTAATAATGCAGTAGATCTCTTAAAATGCTATCTGTCGAATAGAATGCAGAGAGTAAGTGCGGGCAATAGGTGTTCTCAATTCAAGTCAGTACGCAGTGGAGTGAGCCTCAAGTCTCAGTACTTGGTCCACTCCTTTTTCAGTCTTTATAAATGGCATTTTCCCTATGCAGACCTATGCAGACGATGTTCAACAACACCTCTCACGCAGGACAGGTCTCTTGGAAAACTTAAGTTTTAGTCTAAATGAAGACTTACGCAATATAAACCTTTGGGCCAATAAAAATTGACTTACACTGAATGCACTCAAATCGTATGTGCTACCTATTAGTAGAAGCAAAATATCCTTTGATGACATCCCGGACTTGTTTATAGGAGACAATGAACTGAAGTTAGTCAACAAAATAAAAAATCTAGGCTACCATATAAACTCTACCTTAACTTGCACAGACCATATTAATAGTGTGGTTCGCAACATCTATTTTATACTTCGCAATCTTAAAATGACAGTTGAATTCACTCCTATTGATACCAGGCGCAAGCTAGTATTACAACTAATTGTACCTGTGATAACATACGCCGAACTTATTTACAGTAAACTGGACTCACAATCTGAACACAAATTGCATGTCGCGTTTAATTATATAAACTTGTCGCGTACACAAGTTTGACCACATTTCACATCTCAAGAAAAGTATTCTTGGTTGTGACATTATAAGTTATCTGAACGCCCGTAATTGCAGTTTCTTACATAAAATTATTCATTACAAAACTCCTCGGTATCTCTTTGAGAAACTGCAATTTTGCCAGTCTGCCAGAAGTAACACAATTATAATTCCCAATTGGAAGTATCTTAACTCCACTAGGCTCTTTTTTATTAATGCCATTAGATTCTGGAATTGTTTACCCAATAATATTAAAACTACGGTTAGCAAAAGTGGCTTTAGACAGGCCGTATTTAATTATTTTATATAATTTTGAAAATAAAGAACCCGATTTCTCTTTCCCTATTTCTCTTTCTTTTTCCTTTTCTATATTTCCTTTCTTAATCTAAATTTTTAGTTTTTAATATGTTAAAAATTCTTTAAATAATTTAAGTCAAACAATTAAAATACTCTGAGAGGATAAAATTCTTTGTAATTTACAATTAATTGCAATATTTACTGATATTAATCATAAGAAAATTCATTATTCTTCATATATATCTTTGTATAGCAAGAGAACTGGTTCTTATTATACTATTCTATATATATATATAAAATTGTAAAACAAAAAAAAATCTGTACATTAAATATTTTTTTGAAATTCTTTTTGCGATGGACGTTTTGAATGACTCTGAGTCCGAAAATCGCATTTTTGAAATTTTTGTCTGTCTGTCTGTCTGTCTGTTAAATCGCGAAAACCACTGCATGGATTTAAATGAAACTTGGCATCCAGGTTCCTTATATCACCGGTCAATATATAGGCTACCTTTTATCCAGTTAAAAAGGTTGGACCTGGTGGGGGGCGCTGCGATCGGATTCCAGGCATTCTTTTTTTAGCTTATCTCCGAAACCGTTTATCCGATTTGCATGAAAATTTGTAAGTAGAGGTTCTCGGACACGCTGAGTTTTTTTAACTTATCTACTCTGTTCTATCTCGAACACCAGAGGGCGCTGTGGTACAAATATTTTGAAAATCCTCGAAATGTCCTAAGCCGTGCATCCGATTTACTTGAAAATTGGTATATAGAGGTTTTTGGATACCGTGAGTGTTCATGACTTATCTACTCTATTCTATCTTGAACACCAGAGGGCGCTGTAGTACAAAGATTTGAAAAAACGTAAAAAAACTCCTAAGTCGCTTATCCGATTTGCATTGAAGTGGGTATATAGAGGTTTTCGGAAACGGTGAGTTTTTATGACTTATAAACTAGGTTCTGTCTTGAACGCCAGAGGGCGCTGTAGTACAAATATTTTAAAAAAGGCAAAAAGGTCCAAAACCGTTCATCCGATTTCCATGAAATTTTGTATGTAGAGGTTCTCGGACACGCTGAGTTTTTTTGACTTATCTACTCTTTTCTCTCTCGAACACCAGAGCGCGCTGTAGTAAACATATTTTGAAAAACCTCGACAAATTCCGAAGCCGTGCATCCGAATTGCATGAAAATTGGAAAATATGAGTTTTCTGATACGGTAAGTGTTTTGGACTTTTATTTTTTGTGCTATCTTGAAAACCAGAGGGCGCTTTAGTACAAATCTTAGGAAATCGTGCAAAACTCCAAAACGTCTCGTCCGATTTGGATGAAAATTTGTAAATAGCGATTGTCGAGTACGGCAAGGGTTTTTGCTCTTCCTCGAAACTAGAGGGCGCTGTTGTCCAATTTGTGCGTGTGTATATTATTAAACTGTTCCTTAACGGCTGCACTGATTTTGATGAAGTGTTTGAGTGGATCCCTGGATGGTTCAGATTCGCAATTGGACCCGCTGCGATCGTGTTTAAGGCATTTTGTTTATCCGATTTGCGTGAAAATTTGTGTATAGAGGTTTTCGGATATGGTGAGTTTTTATGGTTTATCTACTCTGTCCTATCTTGAACACCAGAGGGCGCTGTGTACATATATTTTAAAAAACTTCTAAGCTGTTTATCCTGTTTATTTTCATGAAAATTGGTATATAGGGGTTTTCTAATATGGTGACTGTTTTGTATTTACTGCTTTGTATCGAACACCAGAGGGCGCTGGAGTACAAATCTCTTAAGAAATCGTGAAAACGTAGAAAGCCGCTCATCCGATTTGGATGAAAAATTTTATTAAAGGATTTTCGTATACGGCAACTGTTTTGGCGTTATCTCTTCTGGTCAGTTTCGAAAACTAGAGGGCGCTGTTGTACAAATACCACAAAAAACGCAAAACAACTTATCCGATAAGTATGATTTTTATAAGTGGTTTTCGGGTGCGGTGAATACTTTGGCGCTATGTATTTTGCTATACCTTGAACACCAGAGGTCGCTGTACTACAAAATACAGTAAGACGTAGCAAAGCGCAAAGGGTGATAAATATCTTCTTTTCTTCTTTATGTGTATTTATATACCACTTTCTTTTTTCGCAAATCAGGACAGCTGATGCCAAATTCTGTGGTATTTAAGTACGCATTAACACATGCCCAAGTCAGTTACGTCGTAAGTTGGTGTTGTTGTGACATTTCAGTTTCTATTTTCAATGCTTATTTAATTTTTGTCCAGATTCCTCGCGAATTGCCAAGGATTCGGTTTTGCTCTGATTTTTTCAAAAATGTGTAATCTATCGAATACAATATAAAACTTGAAAATATATTTTCTAACATTATCTCATAATTTTCAGACGTTGAAGCTACATTTTACTCATTTCACTTAAGTTACCGGTTTGAAAGATGCACACAAAGTTCATTCTAAAGTTTGTGAAAAGTTTTTTCAAATCGACGAATGAAATCGAAAATAATTTATATCAACTCCCAAATTAAGCCGGGTATTCAGCTAGTATTTAATAAAATTCAAATAAATACCTAAAACAAAGGAAAAAAACAATGTTTACGTTTTTATCTAGACTTGCTTGCATGGATTTATTTCAATATGCCAACTATGGAAAGTATTTGGAGAGAGGTATTTGTATCTATGAAAATATTAAATTAATTTTTATCAATATTTCTATGCATCTGAATATTTTTTAAGTCAAAAAGAAACTTTTAAATTTAATCCAATTTATATTTTCAAATAAATTGGATAAATAATGAATTTTCTCAGTACAATGTTACTTTTTTTTAGCTGCTTTTGCTTGCATAGATTTATTTCAATTTCCCAATAAGATATTTGCAAGATTCAGGTATTTGTATGAACATATTAAATGATTTTTTTTTTCAATAGTTCTATGTAAATTATTTTTTTTTAGGTCAAATAGAAAATGTTGCATTTAATCCGATTTATTATATTTTCAAATAAATTGGATGAATTCATTTTTTCAGTACAATGTTAACATTTTTTAGCTGCTTTTACTTGCATAGATTTATTTCAGATTCAAAGGTTTCAATTAAATTGTTGCAACACAATGGGCGCATTCAGCGTAGTCAACAGTTGGCAACAGCTTTAACCTTTAACTGGCACACCTCAAAAAATGTAGTTACAAGTTTATGTTTTTTTCAAAGAACGCCTTGAATTACTAACACGACTGATTAATGCGAAAGCATGCACTCACCTGAAAGCTTAAATTACTGAGCGTTAGAGAATGAATGGTGAAATAATGATATATATAATCTTTTCTTTTTTATGGAAATTTAAGGTTAAACTTTGACTCTAAATTCTAAACTTTGACAACTTTTCTGACGCTTAAAGTAACAACACATTTAGAGAAAAACATCGCTCCCTAAAGTATCGCTACCATAATAATTCACAACAGTTGACTACGCTGAATGCGACCAATGTTTACATTTTTTGGCTGGATTTATTTCAATTTCCTGTTAGATATTTGCAAGTTCTAAAGGTTTTCAATGAACTTGCAGGTATTTTTATGATATTATTAAATGTTAGTGTGTATTTTTATGACCTTTTGGTGTAATTATTAAATTAGCTTATCTTAGGGGAGATCTTGGCGAATTACCATTTATGGTGATCTTTGAACCCTTTTATATTGTTGCGCGTACTTGGTACCATAGTAAACTCTTGATAGGTTCTTAGTTATGCCTTAATTAACAGGTTTGCATCAAAAAAATTTAGACATCATTTTTTAAATTTTTGATTAGGAAAAACAAAACACTCTAGTAGTTCAAACATATAAGACCTCGGGCACAGTCAAAAGATATGTCGCGGAAAAATTAAAGATGCAGAAAATATTGTTTTATTTATTTACTTATTGGCCAAACAAGGCAATTTACTTATTCTAACTTAATTTAAATATATTTTTTTTTTTAATTTATTTCTTCTCTCCTTTCCTTGTTTTGGTGTTCGAAAATGTACGAATTGAAGTGGGCGTAGTCCGCCCACCTAAATGACATGATTTCACGAACACGTCAAAAAGGAGGGGCAGAAAGAAAATTAAAAATAAGAGTTAAAGGTACTTACATACTAGAAAGAGGAGAAGAAAAGAGAGAAGATAAAAGGCTGGGTTAACTAGGAAGAGAGAGAGTCTTGGATAGTACTTATTTCCAACAAGTTTAGAGAGGGCATGCTTAAATATGGTATACATACGGGTAACTATTAATATACAGGTAATTTAACTTAAGCCTGAGTTAATTTTGGTTAACGAGGAACTTAGACAGGGTTTGCTTGAAAGAGGATTTGGACATGGAAGGTGAGAAGTATACGGAAACGTTATTGAATTCTTTACAGCATCGACAGATGGGTTCATTGTTTGCTTATATACTTTGGTGCTGATATTCAGTTAACAACCGAGTATGCCTAGTACGTCTTATTGGTTCGTTGAGGCATATCATACTAGAAATATATTCGCTGTCATAGCACCATTAATAACATCGAATGCGAAACATGAGCCCAATAATGTTCTTCTTGATGATAATGGCATCAAGTTTAAAAGGCTGAGTCTGTATTCATATGAAGGAAGGCTATTATAATCACGGGGGTTGTACATGTCTCTCAACGTGTATAGTAAGAATTGCTTTTGAATAGACTCGATTCTTTCGCTATGGGAATCGAAGGACGGACTCCAAATTATGCAGGCATATTCAAGTATTGGCCGCACTAACGTACAGTATAAGGATGTAGTGAACCAAATATTCTTGAATTCATTTGCTCGCCTTTTTATAAAACCAAGCTGTTTGCTGGCTCTGGGCAAAATTTTGTCATAGTGCAAATTAAAGCGCATCTTGCAATCCAAGACTACTCCAAGATCCACTACATGATTGACTCTTTTAAGCTCGGTACTATTGAGATGGTAGGTATGTAGTGCCATGTTGTTCTTACGAGAAAAACTAATAACATTGCATTTATTGATATTAAGATGCAGTTTATTTTGGATACACCATTGCTCAAGAGACAACAGTTTTGACTGTAAAAAATTTGCATCTATCTCTGATTTGATTGAATAGTACATTTTTAAATCATCTGCATACATAAGGTGTGGGATATCGATCAGGACTTCTGACAAGTCTGATATAAATATGTTAAAAAGAAGAGGACCAAGGTGGCTGCCTTGCGGACTTTGATGACTTTGATGGACTTTGATGCGGACTTTGATGAGGACTATCCAAAAAATGCGTGAAACCCTTGGGGTTAACAAATCGTTCCACTCTAATATATATACATTGGATTAAATGAAACATTTTGTATTTTGCTATAAATAAAATATGTATGTACATATTTTTTCCACATATTCTCACATATTTTGTGAAGATAGTTTAAATTATTTTAAATATATTATCCACATTTGTTTCTCAATATTTGAATATATAATACATTGCATTAAATGAAACATTTTACATAAATACAATTTTACATACAGTAGAATCCGGATATAACGACCTCCAAGGGACCGGCGATACTAGGTCGTACTAACCGGACGACGCACAAAACGGACGAATAAATTAAGCTTGTTTTTTAGTATGTTTGTATTTGTTTGTATATGTTTGTATGTTTGTATGTTTGTATTTAAATGTACAGTTAGATAAGTTTCCATTTACGTAAATAAAACATTAATTACCAATTACATAAAACTTTAATGTTACTTAACCCTATAGGAACAAACTAACTTGTTTTTAAAAACAACTAATTAAAGAACTAATTTAACATAAACCAGTATATAAACTACTTTGAATTATATTAAGGCGGCATCCACTTCAATTCTAAATAGTTTTTATTGCATTATATATGAAGTAATTGAAATACTACTTAAAAACAAGTGATAAACTACTTTGAATTATATTAAGGCGGCAACTACTCTGATTTTGACATGTATAAATTGCAAATTTTTATTAGATTACAAGTTTATATAAATGTTATTTCATCAAATATTATTAACTTTAGGCCATCAGTAATAGTTTTCAATTGGTTATTTTAAAGTAATTAAAAAATAATTTAAATATAACTAATTTAACAAGTAGTTGAAAATATATGCAGACGAAAGTCAATTGACTTATTTAGCGGACATCACCATACAAAATATGTTAGTTCGTTCTATGGAAAAAAGTCAGAATTTCAACTAGTTGTGGTTGACAAAAAACTACTTTATCAACTACTTTTAAATTAGTTGATTTTCCTACAGGGAAACATTCCGCATTAAAAACATACTGTAACATATACAAAGAGTTACAATGTATGAACCTACATTCTTTGCAAATAATTATGTAGTTACTAACGTAGAAAGTCTATAATTCGAGTTTGTTTTTGATTAATTTTTGTTCGATAGTAGGAACTTCGTACAGCATTGTGAATACTCGACATCCTAGTTTTCATAACACCATCATCAAAGATAGTTTGAATAAACACATCGAGCGTTTCCGCAGCCTTCCGAACTTCAGACACTCTGCGCGTCGTTCTAACCGGACGAATTATCTACAAACAGGTCGCTATAAGCAGATGGTTGCTTAAACCAGAGTCGTACTAAACGGATATGTTTACCTAGTACTGAGCTATGAAACCAAGCTTGAGATTACATCGTGGTCGCTAAAAACGGTAAGTCGTTATAAGCAAAGTCGTTATATCCGGATTCTACTGTGTATATGTTTTCTCCTAGTTTTATTTGATTCGTTCTGTATGAAAATTAATTTTATAAGAAAATTATAAACAAGTATACAAAGTTGTTTTAAGTACATTTGTTATACGTTGAAAGTTAGTTTTCTTTTTTTCATAAATTTTATAAATCAAAAAAATTTATCATATAAAAAATTATAAAAAAATGCAAGTCTTTTTTTCACATAAAATTTATGAAAAAAATATTCGCTAAAGTGACGAAATAACAAGAGAAGGTTAATAAAATACTTTTCTTAAAAACTATTTTTTCATATTAAAAAGTCGGTTTCATTATGCACGTGAAACAAATTCGAAAAAAAAATTAAAATAAGCGAATCCGAAAATTTTTGGGGTAGACAAAATTATTTATACAAAAAACGGACACTAAATAATATAATAGAACAAAATTTCATAGTCCAAATAGTAAAATTAATGAAAAAAAATATAGAAGTCTTTTTTATCATACGATGTGTATACATTCGAAACAAATAGTCTTCGTTTAGTATATTCAATACTATATTCAACAACATTTTCTATTTGACCTAAAAAAAAAATAATTTACTTAGAAATATTGAAAAATACAAATACCTGAATCTTGCAAATATCAAATTGGCATATTGAAATAAATGCATGCAACAAGCAAGTTAGGCAAAAAATGTGGTGAAAAAAATGTTATTTATTCCAATTTATTTGAAAATACACATTCGATTAAATTCAGATAATTGAAAACATTGAAAAAATAGCATTTCATATTTTCATACTTTGAAATATTGAACAAAACTCATTTGATATTTTCATACAAATACCTGAATCTTGCAAATATCTAATTGGGAAATTGAAATAAATCTATGCAAGCAAAAAAATGTAACATTGTACTGAGAAAATTCATTTACACAATTTATTTGAAAATATCATAAATTGGATTAAATGAAAAATTTTGTATTTGACTTAAAAAATATTGAGATGCATAGAAATATTGAAAAAAAAATCACTTAATATTTTCATAGATTCAAATACTTTTCTACAAATACTTCTCATAGTTGGCATATTGAAATAAATCCATGCAAGCAAGTCTAGACAAAAACGTAAAAATTGTGCAGGAAAACATACACAAGAATCATGCTGCACAAATATTGGCAGCGCTTCTGCGCACATTTAATTTCGAAAACAAAAATTCGAAACTCTTCGGTTTGCATGCTATATTTGCAATGAGTTTAATCTCAAGAGCGAATTGGCTTCTCTATATAACTTATACTCTCTGCCTTAAGTGTTTATATAAAAAAACTCACCTCCTCATATATAACATCGAACGATTAAGATTTTCTTCTGTTAATGGTTCGACATTAGTTTCCATATGTCTAGTAAACTGTTTAAGCAATCTAGAGTTTCGTGTGAATTCAGTGTCGCGGCTCCATTCTTGTATCTAGAAAAAAATTTAAAATATACATTAAAAAAATAAAAAAAATACTTCAATACATCAATACTTTACCTCCATAATATTTGCATTAATACGCAGTTCCTTAAGCGATTGTTCCAGTTTGAATTTGGAGAAAACATCCATTTGTGGTGCTTGTGTATCAAACGTGCTGTAATAATAAAAATAGGAGAGAAAAACAATTAAAGACCTATTTATAAATAATGCATATGTTGGTTGTCAACCTTATATTGCCTGATTCACTATTATTAGTTTCGCAAAGGAAGACACGCAAGCGCAGATGCTTCCATTTTGCTAACATGTTAATAATGCAAGCCAATTGCATCATAAACAATGATACAACATCCAAGGGATCTTCCATTTTTGGATTGAAAACATTGATAGGCCAAACATCAATGTACTTCATATGCTTGCTCCTAAAAAAAGCATGAAGGGGAAGTTAGAGAATACATACATATATATTTAGACAATAAATAAAAGAAAAAACAGATTTACTTACTTGGCTATAAAGTGCTTATCTAAACGGTGGAAATGACGACACAGACACAGATTTTTCTTCATGCGCAAAATATCACAAATTATAGCCACATATTCTTTGCTATCGATTTGTTTATCATCATTAGTGCTGCGTATGGGGAAGTTCTGAATATCACCCTCATTGAAGCCATCAGTTTTATAGGGCGACAAGCCACTGAAATTTACATTTTCATTATTCGGCATTATTTTTAAATTTTGAGATTTTTTTTAATTAAAATAAAATAAAATAAAACTAACTTTTGAAAGAAATCATTCGGCGCTTCGTTATCATAAAAGCCCAAAATAATTGTATTCGGTTTCATGGCCCCAATACCGGACAAGCGTATTAAATGTTGTACACCTTCACGTATTGAATTAGCCAAGGTAACCTCAGCAAAGGCCTTAACTTTCATATGATCCAAAAACGCAAGCCACTGTTGATTCTCCTCCACTGTTGGATCTTGTACACTGGCATAGTTGCCTACCTTAACGTGTCCAATAACATAGAGGCCACCCTTTTTCATGTCATTGACAAAGTCGACCAATGGACAGCTTGAACGTGGAGATGAAACTAAGAGCAACATTTGTGGACGCCAGAATTTTACATGATCTTTACGTGGATCCAGCATCAGCAGATATTTGCGCACCTTTAGAGAAAGCAACGCAAATATGTAGGTATATGTATTAAAATTAGCAATAGTAAAAAACTAAATTTATACTCACTTGATGGAACATGAGAGCCTGCGATATAGAGCCCCACTGTGCAGCTTGTGTGGCTGGCGAGAACAGATGCAGTGCAATGACCAAAATTAAACATAAAATAATGCTTGAGGACGCATAGATAGGATTGATTACAAACATCATCACTAAAGTGCCGAGCAAACCAATCAAACATGTATGCCAAGTGAAGAACTTAAAGAGTGGCCTAAAGTTGGGCGCACCCGTCAGCTCAATGCCCAGACAAGCCAGATTAGTAGCCAAATAGGACAGCATAAATAGCACTGAGTTTATTTGCGCAATCGTATTCAATGAACCAATCAAAAGAATTGCCTCCACCAAAACCCAGCTAGAGAAAACTGCTGCAATAGGATTTCCTTTCCAGGTGCCTCGTACTACAAAATTTAAGGCTGGTCCAAAAACTTGATCTTTCGACAATGCTTCCAGAATGCGACTTGAGCCTATTAGATTACTTAAACCTGTTGAGAACGTAGCGGTCAAAATGCCGATAGCCGTAAATGGTGGCCAAAAATTAACTGGCATCAAAAATAGATAATTATTTTGCATTGTTTCAAACGGTGTGGTGAATGACATTAAAAACGATAGTATGATGTAAGCAACGAAAGTAAAGGCAACTGCAGAGAGTGTGCCTGCGGGTATGCTTTTTGACGGATTCTTCAGTTCACCGGACATATTGGCACCCGCCATAATGCCCGTGACACCAGCAAAGAGAACACCAAAGGTGGTAGCGAAGTCCACAACTTTGCCATTTGATGTATAATCGCGACCATAGTGACTGCCCAGATTGTTTGAGAGTGTTTCAACGCTCAGGCCAGTGTATTTTAAGATCGTAGTTGTGTTCGGAAGCAAATCATTATCCTCGGGTACAGGAACCTGAAATGAAGATATAGTTTTGATTATAATGATAAACATTTATGTATTATGTATACTATAGATAGATGTGAAGCGGATATATGAAGACTTTTATAATTTTTGTTTTTTTATAACGCAGATTAAAGCATGGCTTAAAGTTGCATCCCTGATGTGCGCGATAGGTGCTATAATTTTCCGCATTGGGTAAAATTTATTCTAAAGGTATGTCCTTAATGAGGTACTGCGATTATGTGTTCGAGTTGTGCTACAATGTGCCATAGTGTGATTAAAAAACTGTACACATTTGCTAGCTTCAAGAGAAGAAATATACGAGTAAATATGAAACTAGCTGGAAAAAAAACTTATTTGCCATGCCACGTCATTCTAGATCCTTTTGGATTCCATATTTTAAAAGTATACCGAAAGTTGAAAATTTATTACAAAAAAGGGATTTAGGTTTTAGTTTATTGTAAACTATTTAAAGAACAAACAATATAAAGATTATATAACAACCAAATTACTTGGAACTATATGAACGGGTACAAATTATGATCTACCAATTTTAGATGCGTACTTATTTGGTATAAAGTAAGCTCCTTTTTCGTAGATAGATCAAAGCTTTTTACTACTCAAGGGAATGTTAAGGTTAGTTGCTGTTCTTCTATTTTCACAGTTCGTCTTAGTTTCTGCTTTTTGAGTAGTAAAAAGCTTTGATCTTTCTTCGAAAAATGAGCTTACTTTTCACCAAATAAGTATGCATCTAAAATTAGAAGAACTCTAAACTGCTTAAACATAATTTGTACCCGTTCATATAGTACCAAGTAATTTGCTTGTAACACTGACGGAACAAATAAATATAAACAGCTGAGTGGATCACTGCGATCATGCAAGGCTACTGATGATTTGGTGTAGCGGCCGCCAACGAAACAGTCTGTCTAGTATGCTGTGTGATTACTACTCTACACAAGGCTATTGTTGTTATAAATAATTGTTGTCTTCAGATAACAACACAGACCTTGAGCTCGAAAATATAAATTTTAATTAATAATTGAAAAATGATTACAGTTATAAAACTATGAAATGAGAATCGGTCGAAACTAATTTACACATAGTTTCTTATAAAAAGTTAAACGAAAAAACCTTTATTGGTTTGTTCACTAACTACCCAGCAAACCAAAGTTAACGATTTTGTCAAAATTCAGATTAATTCGTAACTATTTCGAGCAGTCATAAAGAATTCGTAACTATTTTGTTACAGCAAATTTCGGAAAAGTTTAGATTTGTATACGCAACTATATTGAGTAACAGTATGTGCAGATTTTAAAGTGCAAACAGAGGGAAATATAATTTATTTCGAACTGTCTGTTAAAATCGTAAGTTATTCGTAATGCTTTGCGTGACTGACGAATTTCAAATTATTTTTTATAACAGAGAACCGTTTTTTCCGATTGAAAAAAGATAATACAAAAGGGGTTTCTTTGAAACTTGCCAGGTCCCAACTACTTATTTTTTTTTTTAACTTAGCCAGTATTAAGTATTTTATGATTTTATGTATATTGGGCTTTATGGCCAAAATTAACTTATCTGCGGACAAATAGTTCCAATAATATTTGGTTAGCTGCCAGTTGCATCATTGGTACATGAAAACCTTTATACTACGAGTACATATATGATAAAAAAATATATAAATTACTCGATGAGGGTTGTAATCAATATTATGTTAAAATCGTTTTAGAACCTAATATAATTGGATTTCGGTTGTCATTTGTGAAAAAATATAAGTGTAATAAAAATATGTTTTGGTTTCCAAGTTCTTAAGAAAAGTGTGAAAAGCAAAGCTCTCGGACTCCCAACAACAACATTAGGAAGCACTTCAATGAGTAACAACGAGGAATTTGTTGCAACCACAATTTATTCTTTAAAGAAAAATCTGTAAATATCATTAAAAAAATTAAATACAAGGATATGGGAAATCCGTTTCATTTTAAAGTAATTCTTAAATGTGGCTTTTTTTTAACACAAACAGAGATTAGCAGGATTCATTGAATCTTTTTATCGAATTAATTTTGAGAACAAAATTTTTGATTTTTGCCTATAATTTTTTGAGAAATGATATTTTCTCAAATAGAATCCTCCTATAGAATTTTTTAAAAATATAATCATGGAAATAAACAAAAACAAAAGTAAAAGTTTCCCTCACAAAATTGTATTTTACTTATTCCACAATTTAAATTTAAAGCAAAAATAGTTAAAAAGAAAAAGGTAATAAAAAAAGTATTTATTGCTAATCAAGTATTTAAATATCTTAACCTAATAAAAACTGGTAAGGAATGTAGCGCTTCAGCACGGTACCGAAGCTAAAATACCCCCCCGCAGCCGTATTGAAGTATAATCGAAGTCTTTAGCCACGACAGATACGATGACATTCACTTATGTATACAGGGTGTCCCGCAATTGAGTGCAACTATTTACGGAGCTGAAAGGTTATATCGAGCTGAGCAAAAAATCGTATGGGAGGGGGTTCTATTTTCACATTCTTATAAGCTACAGGGTTAATTAATATTTCACGACTTTGGTTTACGTTATTGTTTCTAGCAGAAAAACTAACTTACAAAAAACAAAAATTTTGATAGCTCATTTTAAAGGCAATGCAATCATCTTTCTAACGGTATATCAACAAACCCCACCAACTTAACCGTTACGGAGCTGTGCTCGTGTGAACATGAAATCAATCGATTGAAACTACCAAATTTCAATTTTGAGTGCAAATTTCTCAGAATTTCGCGAAATAAATGAATTTTTTTTTAGGATCAATTTTGTAGTTTATTCAATTTTCTTTTCAATGACACCAAAAACATAAACAAATCTTAAAAAATAAAAAAGTTGGCTATACTAAAAAAATTATACTTATACAGCCAACTTTTTTATTTTTAAAGATATTTTTATGTTTTTGGTGCCATTGAAAATAAAAAATTGATTTAAAAAAAAACTTTATTTATTACTCAAAATTCTGAGAAATTTGCACTCAAAATAGAAATTTGGTAGTTTCAACCGATTGATTTCTTCTTCACACGATCGCAGATCGATAATGGTTAAGTTGGTGGGGTTTGTTGATATACCGTTTTATGTAAGTTAGTTTTTCTGCTAGAAGCAATAACGTGAATCAAAGTCGTGAAATATTAATTAACACTGTAGCTCCTAAGAATGTGAAAATAGACCCCCCTCCCATACGATTTTTTGCTCAGCTTGATATAACCTTTCAGCTCCATAAATAGTTCCCGCACTCAATTGCGGGACACCCTGTATATATACACAAAAGTTTCCAATTTTGATGACGTCACTTTGTATGGGAGGTAAGCGTGGTTTTCATCCGATTTTGCCAAATATCATAGAGATGCTTCATATTATATATCAAAGCTCATGTGCAAAATTCCAAGACATTTTTTAATTTTAGTGGATTTTTAAGTGATTTACTTAAAAAAAGCCAAGGAGGAGGAGTGGTTTTCATCCGATTTTGTCAAATATCATAGTGATGGTCTAGAATTAAAGAGCTTTCTTTACTTTGAGCAGATTTTTAAGAGATTTGACGGTTAATATAAAGCCACTTTGTATGGGAGGTAGGCGTGGTTTTCATCCGATTTTTCCAAATTTTATAGTCAGGATTCATATTGAAGATCAAAGCTGACTTGCAAAATTTGAAGGCATTTCTTTAATTATTTGTGGATTTTTAAGATATTTTACTAAAAACAAAGTCACTCTGTATGGAAGGTAGGCGCGGTTTTCATACAATTTGGCTCATTTTAGAATTTAATCTTTATTTTTTAAAAAGAAGCTTATATTTTGAATTTCATCTCTATAGCTTTAAAATTACGGCTGTAATCACGTCCACAGACGGACAGACAGACAGACGGGCAGACAGACGGACACACGAAAATCGACTCAGGTGGTGATGCTGATCAAAAATATATAAACTTTTCTATACCTGCCACGCCTCCTTATTGGCGTTACAAACGGAATGATAAAGTTAATTTACCCCTTACGCAGTACGCGTTGGGGTATAAAAATAATAAAAGCTTTGTAACGGTTTCTTGCAGTTTATTAAAATTAACAATAAAAAATTAACATTTTTTGAATCAGTTCACCGGTTGAAATTATGAATCCAAAATATACATATATGAGGCATTCCACATAAAGAGAACAACCAAAAAAAATGTATCCTTAAAATTTTGTTTCCTTTTGTTATCTTACGCCTCTATTGGTTTCAACTTGTGTTTAACATTTTAGCCCTGTATGGAGTATAGTTCGGTTAGTAAAATCATAAATGACATTTTTCCAAAACGATTTTGTGGACCAAATTATATTCAAAAGGAAAAATTTTAATAAAAATTAAATTTTTTAAACTTCCAACATTTTTTTAATTTTTCGAGATAATAAAAAATAAATTTAAAAATGTCGAAGTTTAATAAGAACTTCCATAAGAACTCTATAAGAACACTTTTATTATAAAATCCTTTTTTTTTATAAAAACTTTTTCAGCTGAGGAATCGTTTAGGCTTCGCACAGGACTAATATTTTCTACAAAAGTTTAAAAGTTATACAGAAAAATTACCTAAAATCAAAATATGACTTTTTTTAAAACTATATCTTAGCTGAATAATTTAAAGAAAATAATTAAACACCAATTTTTATGGAAAATTTGATAAGTTGTTCAGTCGTAATTTCAAATTATAATTATTTAAAAAAAAAAAAAACTAAAAATAGTTATAATACAAATTTTTTAACTGACATTTTAAATTTTTTGACCTTATAGAAAAAAAATAGAAATGTCGAAATTTAGAAAAAAACATTTCGTTGTAATTTTTCCAGAAATCATCTTCGTAGAAAGTCATATTTAAATTTTACGAAGCTCGTAATTTGGAGGCTTAGCAAACGACTAATTTTTGTACACAAGTTGGGAAGTTAAGACGTATAACATACCAAAAAAGTATGTTTGAATGGATACAGTTGTCCGCTTCACGCAGAACACCTTAAATTTTTTTTTTTATTTCGTGGAATATGTATGTTTTGGATAATACAACTTTTCTAAAAGTAAATAAAAAATCCACTCAAGCGAATATTTTCGCTTAGCATTGGAAGCTTGTAAATTGCATAAAAAATCCTACTATGTAATAATTAATATATTTATAATTTCTTATATACATTTTTATCAGATATCAAAGACTTTTTTAACACTGAAGGCCATAGTCGAAAATAGTGCTTTAATATTCATACTTTTTATAGTTAACCCCTTATAGCCCCTTGTGACATTTCCGTAACAAACTCAAAAATATCCTACAAAGTCCATACAGACCGTATTGATTCTTCCTTTAAACTCATTGTTAAATCACTGCTACATACCACACTAATGAAATAATACACCATCGTACCCAGAGATGGCGCTACTAGAGTATGTTATTAAAAGTTCGAATACCACGACAATTCGGTGCATGCAAAAAATTGGAAATTCGTGAAAAAATTGTTAGTTTTCCTTAATTGGCACGGTTTTCACGGAGGTAAGCGTGAAACTACTGGGTAAGCACCTAAAATACATATTAGATTTCCACACAACATGGAAAAAAATATAATATTAGCTCAATTTTTATCTACATATCCCAAAAGAAATTATTATCTCCTATACAGTCAGGTTTTCGTGCTGGGCATAGTTGTTCCACTGCTATGATTAAGGTTTTGGATGATATAAGATGCTCGTATGATAATAGCTTAGTAACATTGTTGTGCCTACTTGACTTCTCAAAAGCGTTTAATATGGTTAATCACTCCCTGCTTTGTGTTAAACTGAAATATAATTATGGCTTTTGTGATAGCGCTGTGTCCCTGCTGAGTAACTATCTCTCGAATAGAGTGCAGAGAGTAAAAGTAGGCGAAAATTATTCGAAGTATTCACATGTTTGCAGTGGGGTACCGCAACGGTCAGTTCTTGGGCCGCTTTTGTTTTCCATCTTCATAAACGACATCTTCAGCGTATGCAAGCATTCCACCATGCATGCTTATGCTGATGACATACAGCTATATCTTTCTCGAAGATCTGGCCTTATGGAAGATCTGGTATGCAGGTTGAATGAGGATCTGGGGAGTATGGGCGCAATGGGCTTCTAGCAATGGGCTTCAACTCAATGCGTCCAAGTCTTATGTGCTACCCATTAGCAAACATTCTGTTTTTGTTGAAGATATACCGGAGCTGACTTTAAGTGGCAATAAGCTTAGTCTCGTCAGTAAAATTAAAAATTTTGGTTTTTATATCAACTCTACTTTAACCTGTACTGACCGCATAAACAGCGTAGTTAGGAAAATTTATTTTATCTTACGCAACCTCAGAGTTTCAGTGGAGTTCACACCGGTTGAAATGAGACGTAAGCTTGTTCTTTAGCTTATACTGCCTGTAATAACTTTAATATGCAGAATGTGTGTACAGTAAATTAGACTCGCAATCACAATTAAAATTATGTTTAGCATTCAATCAAGCTACAAGATATGTTTTTAATCTTCAAAGGTATGACCATATTTCGCAGTTCAAAAAATGCATTCTTGGGTGTGACGTTATAAATTATTTAAATGCTAGAAATTGTATTTGCTTGCATAAAATTGTGACGGACAAAATACCATCCTATTTGTTCGAAAAAATTCAATTTGGTCACTCTACAAGAAGTTCCTGGCTTACTCCACCTAGCTATAATTTTTTAATTTCCTCAAGAATGTTTTTTGTTAATGCCACCCGATTGTGGAATTCTCTTCCCAACCACATAAGAGCTTTAAGGGAAACAACAAAATTTAGACAAGCTGCTGTACAATATTTCACTTCTAACTGACTTTTATTATTTTATTTCCAGTTTTCTTCAACACTTCTTCTCTAAACTTCTTTTCGCAGTCATTGCTTCTAACTTGCTCTATCGCTTCTTAATATTAGGGTATCTTTTAAATATGTATAATTTATCTTTAAATATGTCAAACAAACAATTATATATATATAAGACTTACATGTAACTTTGCAAATTCAATATGTTTTAATATTTGTAATTTCGCTGTAAACTGTACATTAAAAGAACTAAGTTCTTATAGTACTTTGAAATATATAAATAATAATAATAATAATGTCACAGATCTGGCACACCCCCTTTATTGTGTAATAAATAGATATACAATAAAAATATTGATTTTCTAAAAAAGACATGTTTTATTAAACTCAAAAACAAGTTTATAAATGTTATTTATTTTAAAATTTATGATCACGGATTATAAGGGGTTAATTCAAATACAATAATTGCGAACTTTATAAACAAAGTTGAATTTTTCTAATATTCAAGAATTTTTATAAATTTGTATTGAAAATGATAACTGTTGCTTCTTAAAGTAAATTTACATCATTATCTCAATGATTCTTAAAAAGGACAATATTAAATTTTGATATTAGACAGTTATGGATTTTTTTTTTGTTTCGAAATCTTTGTTTATGTTTTACTTTATTTTACAAATATCTGCCAGGCCATTGTAAAATGAAGAAATTAATACTAAGAGCAACATTTGCAGTCGGGTTTATCCAATAAAAACAATTAAAACTATCTGAAACAACAATCTAGCAGCATATTTTGTAAGGTGTTAACAAAACTGGTTAAGAAAATGTTTTCTTGAAATTTTGTATATTTTATCATGCTTTCGTTCTAGTCTAAGTTTCGGAATATATATTAGTTTCGATTTTGCGCTGATAGCACATTTAAAACGAAGTCAGTTTAAATAAATTTAAGAGAACAAAGGCATTGGACACGAAATAATCCTCAGAGTACTAAGTCAGTAAATAAGTTGTTAAGTCTTGTGTTGTTCCTGAGCCCAACCCATTCATTGGTGGGTAAATTCTTCCCACATTAACTTGTTTGTAGCCACTGGTATCCATAGTATTGATATTTTTCAATGATTACTGGGTCGTGGCTTTAGATGGGTTAATGCTGAGGAAGTGCGAAAAAGCTGTAGTAGATGAACTCTATTGTTATTGCATGTTATTGAGAGGTTACTTAACGTTAATAAAAATTACAAAATTTCAATTTGTTAATTATATTTTTTAGCTTCTATCAATTCTTTAAAAAAAAAACAACATTCCAAGCCGCCGAAAATAAGTCAAATACGACGTTTACTCATTGAGTACAATTAGCGTTGAAAAAAAAACCACAACAAAAAGGCTTGGTAGATCATTATTTACGTTGTATTTATAGTAAATAATTACACATAAATACCGAACGAAAGTTATTTACTGTTTACTACTGTGCACAAAGCCACAAAGATTAAGCTACAAACAAACGTTTACGATAACCTTTATTTTAACATTTTCGAAACATTGTGTTTTAATGTAGTGACCTACAAAATAATAAAACAAAATTTAAATTTTCCAACAAAATTAAAACGTTAGGAAAAATTTATATCAATAGTTCGCACAACAATTGAATATTTATAGCTAATTTTTTATTTAAGCGCACTTAATTAACGGTCATATTTAAGCTATACTGTGTTAAATTTCATTATAATACTGTGATTGCTTTTGTATTTGTATGTATTAATAATTTTGTAATTATGCAATTATTACATATAAACAAACATTTTTAATGACTTAAATTGTTTGCAGTGATTGAAAAGAAAAGCTGTTTGATGGGGGAAAAAAAAAACCGAAATATTAAATATTTGTGGCTTTTGCTGCTTGCCACTTTCCATAGCGGCTAGAGAAGACCGAAAATATAGAAATTTCTTTTCAGCTCACAAAAGTAAGGGGCGGGGGGGAATTATTATAGTTAAAATATTGAATGTTTTTGTTATTTTTATGTGATATCAAAAAAGAGCTACGATGACTTCATTACTTGCTACAAATTAACTGTGTCTATATCCATAAGCTTAAGGAATTAAAAAGTGAGTGATTGCTTCCATACATGTGCGAATTATTCATCACTTTTTTGCTGTGCTACGTTTTTCTTAGAAACTAACTTAGTTTTCATAATTGAAATAAACCACTTGTACATACCTCCTTTAAACCTTCGGCCAAAAAGCTTATGTATGTTGAAAACAAACACACTGTTACAATTCCTAAAATAATCACTGATGTCTTGGCAAACAAAGCCGCTCCAATCAGGCACACTATCAACATTGCCGTATTGATGAGTGTACAAAAGAAAAAACGCCACCAGAAACCATCGGGCAGATGACCACCACCTTTCGAAAAATAGCCACCTGGTCCAAAATTCTCCATAATACCTTCTGTGCAACCAGAAATAGCCATAGCAGAACCAACAACATTGGCCAAAAAGAAGAGTGTTCCAATTGAACCACCAAACTCAATGCCCAGTGTGCGGCTTATCATAACTTAAAGTATAAAAAGATAAAAAAAAGTGATGAGTATTGATATTTTTTTATTTTTTTTTTGCTGTCGCCAACTAGTTTTTTTTTTTTTAACTTACAATAGACGCCGCCACCCTCAACGGCACCATTGGTCGAAATGGCACAAACGGACGCAACGGTGAAAAGCAAAATCAAATATGCAATCACAAATTGCAGCAGCGTTACATATAGGCCAGCGTTACCCACGATGAAACCTGAAAGCAAATTACAAGAAATATATAGTTTTAATAAGACAAAATTCAGTAATATTTCTAAGAATGTAAGTGCTTAATCTTTAATTCTTTAAGGCACTAGAAAGAGTGTAAACAAATTTTTTTCCGATATTTCGGTTCATTATTAGGTCTGTTACCGTACTCTAAAGTTTTAGTCTAATTTACAGGCGCTACAGCCAGTATAACAACACGAAAGAAAGATTTTATGACCATAACGAAAAATGGCTGGAATGCGAAATTACTGTGCAGAGAGCTTCAAAAACTTCCGACGAAATCAGCGCAGGTAGACCAAAAAAAGAACTTGACAACTGCAGCAATAGATCTAAGAGGCGGAAGACAAAGGATGTAACTGATGAAATCGGAAGTGAAAATGTTCAAGGAGCTTTTTATTCATCAATTGCGAGCAGATAAAAAATATGCAAAACTGGAAATCATTGAAAAAGTTATTGATGCTAGTCCAGTGAGAACACAACGGATTCTTTAAAGTGTACCAACACCGAGCGAGGAAAACAGTATCTAAATGAGGAGGCATTAGCATTATTTTTGGATTTGAAACTAACAAAGCACCAATATACTGAGCTCAGATTGCGTGAGATTGAAAAAGGTTCAAATCTCTATCCATTATATCATCACATAACTGCTGCTAAAAAGGACTGTTTGTTAGCTAACGACACTATTGCAATTACACCAATTTCGGCAGAGGTACAACTACAATCATTGCTTGATCACACAGCACAATGCTTGCTACAATCATTTAAAGAAAAAAAAAAACAACCGACTACAAAATCACTACAAAGTAAAAAATAATTTTAAAAATACTTTTCCTTTTAATTTCTTCGTCATATTTGATAATTTATTTAAACATATTATTATATATGAAATCTAATTATCTTAATATTTTTCTTATTTGTTTTATTATCATAAATATATTAATTTCTTGATGAATACAAAAGCTTTTAAGGTTGGCGCTAATATAATCAGACTTTTAAACAGAAGCGCCAACTTCAAAGCCTTTGTATTCATCAAGAAATGAATATATTTATGATAATAAAACAAATAAGAAAAATATTAAGATAATTAGATTTCATATATAATAATATGTTTAAATAAATTATCAAATATGACGAAGAAATTAAAAGAAAAAGTATTTTTAAAATTATTTTTTACTTTGTAGTGATTTTGTAGTCGGTTGTTTTTTTTTTTTAATTTTTATTTCTTCCTTTTTAGAGAATATGATACATTTTCGAAAAAAGTGTATAAACAACATAAATAAAATTGTTCCGAAAAAATTTGTTCTATTAAAATCTGAAAGTTTGTTGGTTATTTCAAATATCTGCCTCTTAAGTTTAAATTAGATGTCACATGTTTTGAAATTATTATACCCATTCTTGTAACGAGTTTTATTACCCTAGTGTCAATATTATTCGAGATATAGAGTTTTTCAAATATTGCCACGCCCCTTTGTTAAATAAGCGCCCACTTTCTGGAGCGTTATTTCCAATAATTGCGCCTACCCCTGTACTTTATTTCAGTACCCCAGCGTCAATATTAACTGCGATAGTGTTTATCTAGGATTGCCACGCCCATTTATCGAATAGCGCCTACTTTATTGACCATAATTTTTAATAATTCTGCCTACCCCTGTACTACAAAAATTTCAGTGCCCTAGTGTCAATATTATTCGAGATACACTGTTTTTCTAATATTGCCACGCCCAGTAGTCAAAATCCACATACTTTCTTCACCGTAATTTTTACTTATAATGCCTACCCCTATACCGAATTGCAGTACCATAGTATCAATATTATTCGAGATATACTATTTTTCTAATATTGCCACGCCCATTTGTCAAATAACGCCCATTTGTCAAATTACGCCCATTTTGTTGGCGGCAATTTGTAATAATTGTGCCTACCACTACTCTAAATTTCAGTACCCTAGTGTCCATATTATTCGAGATACAGTGTTTTTATAATATTGCCACGCCCATTTGTCGAATAACGCCCACTTTATTGGCCATAATTTGTAATAGTAATGCCTACCCTTATACTAAATTGCAGTACTATAGTATCAATATTATTCGAGATATACTCTTTTTCTAATATTGCCACGCCCATTTGTCGAATAACGCCCACTTTATTGGCCATAATTTGTAATAGTAATGCCTACCCTTATACTAAATTGCAGTACTAAAGTATCAATATTATTCGAGATATACTCTTTTTCTAATATTGCCACGCCCATTTGTCAAATAACGCCCATTTTCTTGACCGTAATTTGTATTAACTGTGTCTACCTTTACACTAAATTTCAGTACCCTAGTGCCCATATTATTCGAGATACAGTGTTTTTATAATATTACCACGCCCATTTGTCGAATAACGCCCACTTTATCAAAATTCAAAATTATTTTAGATACACTGTTTTTCTAATATTGCCACGCCCATTTGTCGAATTACGCCCATTTTTTTGCCCGTAATTTTTAATAATTGTGCCTACCCCTACACTAAATTGCAGTACCCTAGTGTCGCAGTACCCTAGTAGTATCTAGTATTGCGAAATCTATTATTGCCACGCCCAGTTCTCGAATACCGCCCACTTTTGTACGGGCACCTCCATGCTTATGATATCTATCTGTTTCCCAAAAATTATGGCAATCAGGCATATGGTTTAGGAGTTATCGATGTACATACATTAAAAAAAAAAAAAAACAGAGAAACCGACGAACTTGAGAACCTCCTCCTTTTTGAAGTCGGTTAATGAGTTGAAGCAATATGGAAACTGCAAGTTAATTCTTTTTTGCAAATGGTGATGTGATAGTTGTTCCGCACAAAAACAATACAAGCAATTGTTAAGCGAAAATACCTTGGACATGAATATGTTCATGGTGTCATTTGTACCATTGCGATTAAAAAAGATTTTGGAAGACTCAGAGCTATCGACCAGCACAACGCACACCAGGGACATTTGGAAAAATCTCACACCATCTTCCACGAAATACTGCAGGCCCATCACATTTGAATTCAAAAAGGAAACTATACCATAAAGAAAGAAGAAAGCGATATCAGAGCCCAAATTGCTCAGCTTCATCCATTACAAATAGAAATTAAAGGGCAGGAAATCGAAGTAAGCTACCAATTAGTGCTTACAATGACTGATGGAAAAGTAGGCTAGGCTTTAACTGAAACAAAGGGTTCATCCAGCTACATCATATGCCAAACAACATCAAGCCAATTAAACCAAGTCCCAAACAAAACAATAGATAATACTTGATGCATATAAATTCAGATTATCACCACTTCATGCAAGAATACGATTTCTGGAACACATACTGAAATTCAGTTACGATTTGGAATACGGACCTACAGGATAAGTAAGAAACAACGACACCAACAAGGAGTAACGAAGTTTAAAAAAGATTCATGTCCAAGATGAATATCGAAAATATGGATTAGTTATAGATGATGGAAACACAGCAAGAAGATTCTTCTCAGATCCGGAAAGAGCATATAAAATAACAGGAGCTGATTTAAACCTTATTTCCAGGTTTTAAATAATCATCGAAGTACTATGCAATGAACAAATTGACGCGAAAAAATTTGGTGAAGACGCAAAAATATATACAACGAAATACTAATGGAGAATATGTCTGCAACCGTTCACAAAATCATTTATCATGGAGAAGATGTCATTAAATATCATTAAGTACCACTTGGAGATCTATTGGAGGAAGCTCAGGAAAAAAGAAGTAAGGAGAAGTAAGGAGATTTTATATAGAACACAACATCAGAAAAATGTCAAGCAAATGCACAGATGAAGATCTTTTTAATATATTATTATTATAATAATAATAATAATAATAATAATAATAAGAATAAAAATAATACTAATAATAATAATAATAATAATAATAATAATAATAATAATAATAATAATAATAATAATAATAATAATAATAATAATAATAATAATAATAATAATAATAATAATAATAATAATAATAATAATAATAATAATAATAATAATAATAATAATAATAATAATAATAATAATAATAATAATAATAATAATAATAATAATAATAATAATAATAATAATAATAATAATAATAATAATAATAATAATAATAATAATAATAATAATAATAATAATAATAATAATAATAATAATAATAATAATAATAACAATAATAATAATAATAATAATAAGAATAAAAATAATACTAATAATAATAATAATAATAATAATAATAATAATAATAATAATAATAATAATAATAATAATAATAATAATAATAGTTATAATAATAAAAGAATTATAATAATAAAAGAATTATAATAATAAAAGAATTATAATAATAAAAGAATAATAATAATAATAAATACTAATAAAGTGGCACACCTGAACTTAGATAAAGAAGCGAAAGAGCTACTACAGGACGAAAATAATTCAGAACTGAATACGGAATATTTGCAAGCAATAATATTCCTACCAAATAAATAACAATTAAAATATGATTTTTCTTGTGTAAGTAAGATATATATAATATTAAAAAAAAAATTAAAGAACAAAAAATGCCCCAATGCAAAAAATTATATTAATAATTAATAATAAAGTGTTTTAAATATCAACATATTGCTTTTTTTAATAAATAGAGAAGATTAAAAAAATAAGAAAATCATAATTTCATACTAAGAGTTCAAAATTTCAAAAGTTCAACTTTGGCCTTGAATTTATCAATAAGTACTCAATCGATTTTAACAAAATTTTAAACACAACAGTTATAGAATTTTGGCCAATGAAAATCTATCCTGAGCCACTGTGCGCCGTGAATTTGAGGATTTTGGCCAAAAAAATCATCTCGGACGAGGCCCATTTTTGGATCAGCGGCTATGTCAACAAGCAAAATCTTTATGCATTCATAAAGATTGACAAATAGCGATTTATGGCACGGCGGCATCATCGGCCCTTATTTGTTTCGAAAAGGGGAGAAGAAGAAACCGTTACCGTTAATGATCCTCGGTATAGAACTATGTTAACCGACTTTCTGTGGCCAGAGCTTGATAACATCGATGTATTCGAGCTGTGGTTCCCACAAGACGGCTATACATGCCATACAAGTGGTGACGGAGAAATTTGGTGACTGGGTCATCTCACGGCGAACATTAATCAATTGGCCGCCACGATCATGCGACTAAGGATTTTGCGTCAAGTCATTAGTCTTTGCTAACAAGCCAACCACTTTAGACGAGCTAGAGACCAACATTCGAGACGCTATTGCCGAAATAACGCAGCACATATTGTACCAAGTCATCAAAAATTGGACCTACCACTTGTAGCACTGCCAGCATACATACATATCGGCATGAATGTAGCTTCAAAATAATGCCTGGAATAATTTGATATCTCACTTAAATATCAAATCTTGTTGATGTTTTATTTAAATTTCTTTTCCTATCGTTCTTATCTGTTCACCCTTTATAATCAATGTTAAGCGAGTGGCGCGTTAGCCGTAAGAACCCAGGTTTAATCACATCCGACAAAGGATATTTTTTCAATTAAAGTTAAATTTCTGTCGATCCTCAGCCCTCTGTCAACAATTTAAAATCTCACAGAGTAAAAACTGCCATGTAAAACTTGTAAAAAGAAAAAATGTTGGAATCGAATTAATATTTAGTTTTGAAAAAAAAGCAGCAGTTTTATTCTGTCAAACCTACAGTAGTTAGGCTTTTCGTCTCGAAAAAAAACTGAATTTTAAGCATGAAAAGTTAGTTTGTTGCAACAGTTTTTACGATTTTAATTAACATCAAGTCATAAAGTGCATTTACAGTTAGAAAATTGCGGGAAATCAAATAAATATAAACATTTGATTTCGTAAAATGCAAGCTGATAAAATATTGATAAGGAATGTAGTCACAGCTCTATCAAAATATCAACATTCCATACCGTAACAAGAAAACGTGTAATTACCATGAATATTTTTGTATTAATTTGTTTAATATAAAAATATTAGAACTTATTTAAAACATAAACAACAGGTTAAGACTATTTACACAGAATAAAACGGTCCATTTAGCACTTTTAAATATATATAAATAGGTGGGCGATTTACGTATTACTCATCTTTAAAAATATCCATTTTTAAATCAAGGAAAACTATGAATTTGAGCTTAATTTTTATAACTCGTTATTGTTTATTTTCTTGTTTATTTGAGATTATTAATGTGTATTCCGACCAAGTAAGACCGTAGGTATACGAGTATTTGTAATAATAAATGTCTAACTTGTTAAAAAACTTATATAACTTAACTATTTGTTAATATTTTCATCAAGGTATAAACCAAAAACTTTTAACTTGAACAACATTTCGGTAATGATTCATTGAAGCTTATTTATCTTAAAAAAAAAAAAACAAAATCATCGCCACGTATTGGTAAGTAAAATTAAATAATACAGCAAGTTTTCCCAGGACATAGAGGTTTTAAGACGGCTTTAATGAAAAATCGTCAACATGAAAAAATATTAAAATATAATTTGCTCAACTTACCAACACGTATGAATACCAAAGCACTGAACATAGAAAGCGCTACCGGACTAAAAACGCCAGCAAAGGTGCCTAGTGTACGACCGCTATGTTCCTGATTCTGCATTCCAAATTCAACATAGCCGTCCGCCGATTGTGGAGTGCTTGGTCGTCGTATGACGCCATTTGGATCATTATTCGAACCAAATAAAGAACCAAAAGAGCGAAACATTGAAGATGCGCCTCCACCGCGCGAAGATGCAATTGGGACAGTTTCATCGCCAACCATGTCGCCGTTGGTATTACGTGCGTCTACATTTTGTGAGATCATTTTTTGAGTTTAGCTTAGTGTAGCCTGTGCTTGGAAGATATATATATATTTTGTTGTTTGCCACCATCAGCAGCTGTTTGTAGCCTGCTACTTTGAAAAGTAGTGCGTAAAAGACGCCCACTATTTTACTAGATGAAGTTCAGAGCTATAAGACAAACTTAGGAAGTGCAAAATTGGAGAAAGTGTAGCCCGAAGTATACAAGTTGGAATTTATGCGTTGCAACAGCTTACAATAGCCATGAATAATAGCGATTCGATATTTGTTTAGTTATTTACTTAAATTTAAACAGCTTCTTTTGTTTGGGGTAAATGTTTTGTTTGTTTTTTTCTTTGCTTTTTTATTGTTTCACTTTTTTCACTCCAGTCGATGATGTCAAAATTTTGCACAGTAAAAATTGCTCACTAATCAACAGAAGACAACCCGTTCGATTAAGTGTGGATCCCGCAGTGGGAGCAAGTCGCCAATTTTAAACTGAACTTGAGCAAATAAATATTCGAGTACTTGGGGGCAAATGAATCATCTGTCTGCTGTCACTTTTAACAACAAAACAAAAAACAGAAGTCGATAAACAGTGAAAAAGAGATAAGAAAATCCCAATAACAGATTAGGTGTCTGTTACAGAAAATTTAAGAACATTAATTAATACCCAAAATATTAGATAAGTCCTTCATACATGATTGTTATGCGGCGCATTCACGCTGCGACCAGAGGAAGGTAATCTGTAGCAGGATTTTCAAAAAATTAACGTGTAGTATAATAAGTATAGTTGCCGTTATCGGTCATTGTGCATGCACAGTTTCATAGCAAATGACAGCTAGTTCACTACAGCGACAATCATCGTTGATTTCGTGATTCAATAAAAATATAAAATCACGGGATCAAAACAGTGTTGTGTTGGTAAATTATTCACAACATTTGTGTTTTAGCATTAAAATAGTACAATGTCAGTACGAAATGTATGAAAGCAGTAATGAAACCTGCTTAACAGCAACACTCAACCACGTTCAACGATGATACTTTTTTCGGATAAAGTACTAAAAGTAGCAAAAATTATGCTAATGTTTGGGGATCATATGACCGTCAGTATAACATACTTTGGGCACAGAGCTCATCAAACGAAAAAAGAGCGCAAAAAGTGACGTGACCAGGGATCATTTGACCGTCAGCATAATATCACCCTAAGGCGTTTGGTAATCCCGCAACTGAAAGCGATATTTTCATAAATTTTTTTATAAAGCGATCAGCATTACCTGCGACCAAAATATTAAACGATTTTAATATTCGTGTAACCTGAGTTGCAACCGCCAATGAGTTGCATTACTTCGGCACACAATATGCGACTTCATTCTGATAAACATCAATAGCTTCCAAGTTACACTTCCAGCTTTGTTTTGGTTACAGCGTGTATGGGCCACATTATGGATCAATCTACTTAGTCTACTTCGGTAAGCGGCTAGCACATAGCAAATTAAATGGTGATTACGCAGAACATAATAAAACATAACACTTGATCAAACAGTATCACAACTTTTGCAATAATGTTCACAATCACACAAAACCCGACACGCATGATGGCTGTTAGCAAACATTTTTTATTTTCTCCATCACGCCAGCCCTTGTGTGTATCCCCAGCAGGTAAAATTACTGTAGGCTTATACTACGTTTACATTGCAGCTTAAACTCGAAATTTGACTGGAAAAGCTTTCGTAATCTTTAAAGTGTTTGCACTGTCTGTTGGGAGGTTAAGTCTGATGTTTTCCGAAGTCAACTTGCGACATTTTCTGATTGCGAAATTTTTTGATCGGACATTCCCTTTTGGTGTTTGCGAAAAAAAACAAACACAGTGTTGCGTAACAAAATTTGAAGATTTCGGTGGTGATTTCGATGAAACCTCTAAGCTTACAAGGTTTGAATTTATATGCGGAACCCTAGAGGTTAGAAAGCGGTTTCAGTACTTAATCTCATTTTTTGACTTAACCTCCAGATTTGGCTGCGATGTAAACGTAGTATTAGGCCTTTTCCACACTTGGTCAACGCAATTCCAATACAACTTCAACGCAACAATGAAAAAGTTGAAAAGCAATGCAACTATAAGCCGAATGCTTTCAGACTTGCTTCAAAAGTCGTGCAACATGTGTAATTGTATAATTCATGTTTTCGACTTTTTATGCCGCGTTTCCATGTGATCTTTCAGTATCTTATCTTATCCCGTATCACAAAACACATGCTATAAAGAGCGAGATGCATATATGTACTTTTTCCTATAAAAATTTGACATTTGCAAAATATGTAAACAAATCATAAATATATCAATTTCTACAAGTTTACTGATTGCAAGACGTTCTTATTGAAATAACTTCTTGTCTACGTACCCTAAATTGTTGTATATAATTATTATTGTGCAGACAGCATCAGGTGTTACAGGTAATCCAATTCATGTGCCACAACTGCAGCAGCATCAGTGAAATACACAAGAAAAAAAAATATAAAAAAAGTTTTAAAAAATAAGTTTTGGTGAATCTACCAAGCACCAAATTAATGAAAAAAATCACTGATGCTTTCCATAAATGCGCTTAGGAACTCTCTGGCCAACTCTAGATTGCATACTCCCGAGTCCAATGAATCATCTGCATTAATTGCTTAGCCACGCGATGGTTAAAAAAACCAAGAATGTTTATTTATTTTAAATCATACCCCTTGCCCTGATTTGATTTTTTTTATTTTCCAATTTGTATTCGTAATTCAGTACTATTTCAAAACAGTTAATATTGGCGCAAATAAAATTGACAGCTTGACAGCTCGACAAAAACTACAACTATAAAAATTAATGTCATATTTATAGCATGTGATCAACTTTTATAGCAAAAGTTCAAGAAGTTGAACTTTTTCGATCTCCTATCATCACAGGGGATATCACATGCTATAAAAATGGAAAAGGTATACCTGTTTCACACTCACATTCATCAATGCCATAAAGTAGGGCTCACATGCTATTTCTTTCTTACACAAAATGTGATACTAGAAGATAATAGAAGATCACATGGAAACGCGGCATTACCCTTATTTAATATTTAGCACTTGCTCATTTGTACTGCAAACTATTTCTTCTACTTTTAGATTCTATTAATGAAAAAAGGAACTTAATCACCTCGATAAATACATAGCGTACTGCACTACAAATAATTGAATTCACAAAACAAACAAACTAATGCAACAAGTCGCAGATGAAACTTGCGGAAAGCCGCGTTGCATTGAACAAGCTTAGAACGTATTGAGAACTTGTTGCGTGCAAGTTGCTAAATCTGAAGGTTCCGGTATAAATACACAGGCTAGAAACTTGAGTTGGAGTTACGTTGACCAAGTGTGGAAGAGGCCTTACGAAATCAGAAATTTTTCGTGCAACTCACAATGAGCTCACCATGAGGTAAGTATTAGATTCTAGATCTAATAGAAAATACAATCAGTTGTGAGCTGCTAATGAGATCATAATGAGATGAAATGAAAAAGAAACCGAGATTGAATGTTATCTTGATTAGAAGGTTGTTGAAGGTTGAGCTAATTATGAGGTATTTGAAATTCGAAATTGCATTTCGAAAACACTCCGGTTTTGACCATAGTATTTAAATGTTTTACTTTTGTCTTGTTGAGTACTCACTTGTAGTTGGTTGTTGACAATGATAGAGTGTAAGTGCACGTGTTTCAAGCAAATGTTTTGAAGAGGCATTCGGGTGTGTTCGTGCAGACGTCTAATAGTCACTATAGCTTCACTCAAGCTATACTAGGGTATCCGCATGGTTTAATGAGACAAGGTACTGTTAGTAGTTGAAATTCTCTCTTGTACTGGGTACCACACCTGTCAAAATCAGGTTTTTACGAATAAAAGCAATACAAATAACAAGATTTGCAAATTATAATATTCTATCTGTTCGTCAGCTGCAGTACCCACCGCTCCGAGGCGACACTACCTTGTTAAGGGAGTATTCCTGGTTGGCAAAAATTTTTGTTTGATTTTTTTGCATATTTTTGCTTGGAAATTTGAAAATATCGTCCTAAAAGGGTTTTTTAAAATTCGAAATACTTTAGGAGATATGGCTTTTTTTGTCCAGCAATGTTTTCGCCAAAGTACGATTTGCTTAATTTGGCTACTTTTTAAATGCAACGGTTTGAAGCAACCACCGAATTTCGTTCAACGCTTTAGTAGGTAATAACTTGTTTGTATACGCATTTTAAAAATAAATGAATACACATTTTAGAGCTTAGGTCTTCGAATGTTGACAGCATTTTGTTCACTTTTAATTGAGTTATAAGCCGGACGCGCGCGCGCATACAGTTTTGAAAAAGAGGAAGGAGTTCTTTATGGGGCTGGCATTGCAGATTGATATATGTAAGCATTTCACAAAAAAAAAATGTTTTATTGCCTAAAATTTTCTGAGTTTTTTCAAAATCACGTTTTGAAGTCACTTTTCTCTGATTCTACTGAATCGATTTTGATGAAACCAAGTGCAATCGACGCAGAATTGTCACCTCAATCACAATTTTAAATAATTTTTTACTATTTTTTTTAACACTAAACTACAAAAAAAAAAGACCCAAAATCGGTTTTGTAAAAAATAATCGCAAAATTATGACTGAGGTAGGGATCAGAATAACATCTGTACTAAATCTAATGCCGTTTACATTATCCATTTCAGATGATCCGAAGTCGAGTTATCCGGGACGCAAGCAGCATACTTTTTTTTCGATGCCCAACTTTGAAGGCCGACAAGTTTTTGAACAGCCCTCGTACAAAGGAAAAAAATTGTTTAATTTAATTGAATATGTTTAATAAAATAACAGAATTTAAATAACTCTTTGCGTTTTTACATGAGAAGTTTTAAAAAATGGTCCGAAAACAGCCTTCCAACCAGGAATACTCCCTTAAATATACATTGGCGATACCATGTCAGAATTATAAGGTAGAACCGACTCGGAGATGAATGAAGTAGAAAGCGGAATAAGGCGAATTTCTTTATGCTCACGTTTCGCAGTTGTTTTAAGGTTAAAACTGTAAAAGGGTTTTTTTTTGCAATTTTAAGACATGTTTCACTTTTAATAGTTTTTATTACACTTTTTTTTTAATATTTTCACTCAAATCATTACAAATTTAACACACGCGACCTCAATGTTTGTAACTTGGAAACATAAAATATTTTCTTCATATGCAATTTCTACGAAATTCGTCGTTTTGACAACTAGCCAACCTTTTCAATATCCACTCTTCGTTGACGCGTGAGGGCACTAAGCGTAGCGGCCCTACCTTATAACTCTGCCATGGGCGATACCTAGTGAAAGTTCTGTGATTTGAAAAGCTGCTAGTGTCGATAAGAAAGTTTTACCCTTATGGAGTTTTAAAAGGTGGCAATATCAAAATGTCAGCGCTTTTTCAACTGTTGTGCAGAAACAGCTGATTACGACGCAAACTGAATATTTTTTATTTATCTGGGGATTTCCCTGCATACACGCTAATAACAATTTGATTAAACAAATTAAAATATTCTATTAAAAGTTGAATTAATAATAAACAAAAGTGTTAAGAAAATATGAAAAAAGTAATGTTAACAAAGACAAAAAGTGCAAACACAAGTAAATCGCACAGTACTACAAATGTATCAGTAACTGTGCCACGACCATCAGCATCACAAGAATTTAGCAATCCACAAAGCAAAGAAGTTTTTAAACAACGCAAGGCCATGAAAGCGGCCTACGAGGAACTATTCCGAGCACTCTTCAAAATACCAGACAAACAGGTACAACAGCGTGTTTTGGACGCAATCAATGGAGTAGCGACTAATCCCTCCGAAACATGTGTCGAGTGCATGAAGAGAGTCAAGGTTAAGCGGGAAATCGATGACAGTGCCACTCAAACAATAACTGAGTCAACAGATGGATATGATGATGGAAAATATAATGGCAATGGTGAGGTTTCCACGCCAGAAAATTTGTGTTGGTTCAATTCTAATGAACAGGATGCCGTTTTGGGCGAGGAAAAGAAGGAAGGACCAATTTTGTCGGAAACAAAACATAAAAAACGCAAACGAAAAAATATTGTACCGCGAGCTATGAAGCAATCGCATGCGCAACAGCATAAAGAAGAGCAACCACAATTAAACAAGCATGTCACCTCTAGTACAGCCAAGGACTTTACTGTAAGTTTTTATTTTTGTCGCTTTAAAATAAGCAATAAATTTTCTATATTTTATTCAAGGTGTATAAAACTGCACCTTTATTTCCTATAATCGAAAATGATGATGTTTCTATCGTTAAACGTTCACGATCTGACTCTTTAAATGACATGTTTATGGATGTTGACTCAGACTCGAATATATCACAATTTGGTGCATGGCTTGATTACATGAATTTGGAGAAACATCAAAAACATCACGAGCAACAGCGTCAAGAAGGTCTTCTACGTAAAGTTTATGATGTAATGGAAAAGGAATTCTATGAATCAGAGAATATGGACGTAATGGAAGGATTTTTGTACGTTAAAAAAGGAGGTGTAAAATGAATGATATGAATAAGCTTCAATTTGTTTCAGACCCATACATCAAGCTATATACAACAACGATATAGGTCGCCTACGCAGACAGATCTATGTGTGGACAAGATTAAAAAAAATCGAATTAAATGAAGTGCTTACTCAACATGATGAGGTAACTTCTGCCTATTATTAGTATTTATCAGATATCGCTTTAATGTACTGTCCTTAAATCATTGCCAGGATTGCATGGAAGTAGCACTTTGCCATAATAGCGAAACTAAAATAGTTGAAACGCTTTTGAACGCTGGATATGATATTAATTATGTTTTTGAAAATTCCTGTAATGTTCTACATATGGCCATATATAATGAAGTTGCTTTGGAAACAGTCGTTTGTCTAGCAGAACGAGTCGATTTGAGTTTGCTGCAAAACAAGAACGATGCTGGTCATACGCCGTTATTTCAGGCTCTGCGACAAAATGGTTATCTCTATTTTGAAGCCATTCTACAAGTTATGGACGAACGTTTAAATTTCAAGAAATATAAAAGAGTAGAAAGCACATTTAACTCCGAGAAAAGTCAACTCAAGGAATTTACTCAATTTTATGCGCAACAGTGTGAAAATATTCAAAGCTACTTTTCCGATATGTGTTGGAGTGCAGAACTTAGAATAAAACAATCGATATTGAATGAATGTGATCCAAAGAGCGGAAATACAATGCTGCTCTATGCCATTGAGCAGAAGCTGGGTAAGTTGTATAAATTTTGATTTAAATTTATATTTTAATATTATTCCTCATTTTTCGCTGTTTCTTTCTTTAGATCATTTTATTTATTTGCTCTTGGCTCACTTGGCTAATCCATTGGTGAAAAACTATAGCGGCCAAGACGCTAAATCCTATTATAGTGAATATGGACGCAGTTTTAAATTATTTATTAAAACTGATAGATATTTGGAAAATGTTATTACAACATTGAACCAATTGAAGTTCAAAGAGTGAACATATTTAATATATATAAAAATTTTTAAAGTATTATATGCAAAGTCTGTGTGAGATTTCAGATAGATTTTTGTTAAATTTTAAGATTATTATTTAGTTTAAGGCAGCTGAATGTTTGGTTATACTTGGACGTCAATCGCCAGTGAAAAACTCCGAGTAAAAAATACATAATACTAATACGAAACAAATTGCATAGTTAGCCTATTATAGGCAAATTAATAAAATAGCTTTAATATTTCTCCTTTTTTTAATTTTTTTATAATTAAACTGGCATTTAAAAAAAAAACCAGCAAGTTTAATATTTATTTTAATTTCATTTAATTTAAAATCGTAAGTTGTATATCTGGCTTTAAATTGCTATAATTAAAAATATTACTAAAATACCTAAAATTAAGTGAAGCTATTGTGAGATTATTTTTAACAAAAAATTAAATAAATTATAAATAATTGATAAAAATACCAAATCGCATTTTTTAAAAAAGGTTTTTTTTTCAATTATATTGACTTATTTATCATGTGCTGCATTTTACTTTCGTACGAAATTGAATGTGAAACCTAAATACGTTATGATGTAATCCACGTTATACTTAACTTTTTATGACCATGTCAAATCGATCGTTTTGGCAGGAAACATTGCTAAATTTGTATGTACTTGAACGCAAACACAAACAATATACTACGAAAGCATAAACAAACTAAAGCAATATATTCAAATGCAGAGCTTAGTGTAATATTTTATAAATATATATATAATACCATATGTAAAAACATATCTCATTACTATTAGATTAAATCATTTAGTTTTAAATTCAAAAATGTATAGTTAAGCCAGATTGGTATGCTCCTTAAAAGCTTATAGGCATCCGAGTATAAAAATTTTGTAAATACATTAATAATGGAAATATCCAATAAAACTGAATTAAAAAAAAAAATTCTATCGAACGGTACAAGATGCTGGAAAAGAATCAGCGAAATGCTAGAAGCAAAAAATTAAATAAAAATAAGAAAGCACAAAGAAAATAAGAAGCACGGTACCTAATGATGATTTTTTATGCGATCGTAGTGTTTGCGTACGTGTACACGAGCATATACGGTACAGAAAAAAGTCGTCATCTACGATACATTAAAATATCGTGCGGTTTATTTTCGTTTATTCGTTCTCATAGAAGAATGAAGTGAAAGCAACTGCGGAGAGGAGAATACAACTTATTTTTTATCATTGAAGCTAATCAGGATCCCGATTCACAAAAAAAAAAATACCAAAATTGATAGGACCCAAACTGTATTGAAGTTTCGCATGAATATTTTTCCTCGTGGATTGTATTACAATTACAGCAAAAAATTTAATATGTTAGGATCGTCGAATTTGTTTTAAAATTTCAATATTGCTCAGTACTCACACACTTCTTTCAACTTTGTATTCGCCAGCATCCATTGGTTGTTACAATAAATATACACTAGGCAGGCATATTGATGGGTTGAAAGTTACAGTTAGCGCCTTTCCGTCAAAAGTGCACTAATAAGTTATATATTAACACCGTTTAACCAGCGATACATGAATAGAACTTAAATAACTATAAATAACATTACTGTTATTGAGTATTAACCCCATTCAACTTTTAAACAGTCTTCAGTTAATTTGTTAAACTTTATAGGCTTTAAAGATTGTGGCAAATTTCTGGGCAGCTTGATCTTACGCTTTCGCTTAGCTTTGTCGCTACTACCAACATTCCAGGGCAAAGTTTGTCTCCAGTCGGTGCCCGTGTGCAGCACACGCTTGCGTTTTTTCTGTTCCAATTTATAAACTTTCGCGAAAAAAATATTAATTTTAAATTAAGTCTGCTTAATTCAGTGTGGAAAAAATACCAAGTTTTCGTAACTGTTCCAGCTGCTTTGGTGTATAGTGCGTGAACTGGCAGAATAGCTCAAATTTGCAAAATCCTTTGAAGTGATAGCGTGAACATGGTGCTTTCTTTATTTCGTCTGTAAAAAGCTGACGTGGATCTAAAAATGTATATATTTAAAGATAATTTGACATCATTCTAAGGATATGTAGAAATCTTTGAAAATAAGCTACCAGAGTAACGCCATAAATATCTGGTTTTGGCTATTTTATGGGATATGCCCGAGTTGTGCACTTTACGCACTTTGATGTCATTCTTCATATAACAATTGCAGTAATCACAAAAATAACTTTTGCCACCCATTTTTAACAAATTTATTCAAAAAGCTTTAAAAAATTTTTGCAATAATAACTAACAACTGATGACAAAAACAGCTGTTTATCAAATGTCGATACAAAAGTTAATAAATGCGTGCATTTAACAGCAACAACAACGAGAAAAATGTTTTTTATCTTGACAGTTCAGCTTGTTTATTCGCCGTTTTCATAACACGCCATGTGTTGTGAATTTATCTATTTTTGTTTTTTGCCTGTTGTTCTTTGTTTAAATTCTAAACAAAATAATTAACAACAATTTAAAAGCAAAAATATAACAACCATCTCAACATTACTACTTATAAAATTAGTATATAATAAAATGAGCTGCCATGAACGTCCATCAACCAGCGATGGCAGCAACAGCACCACACCCGCTTCAGTTTGCTGTTCCTACTGTTCACGTTCCATCAATAACGACAACGACTTCTTAACGTGCCAACAGTGTCAGGGTAATGTGCACATTAAGTGTCTACGACACGCTAGTACTCCAGGTGATCTACTGGGCGATGTTTTCTTTGATTTCACCTGCTGCAAGTGCAATGATGATGTCACACTGCAATTTGATGGCCCTTCTACCTCCAGCAGTAGCACAGCACCACGTGAGAAGTTATTGCGACAGCGTCTACCTTGGCTCATGGTCATAACGCTGACGTTGTATAATTTATCGATCAAGTCGAAGGGACTCAGCCATCATGGTTACTTTCATTGGCGCACGCACATTGTCAGCTTTATTGATAAGAACTGGGACTATCTCTTCGATCCAACCACGTATGTATCTAGTTTAAACAAAAATATTACTTAACTTGTTAAAACAGCAAAGATAAATACTAAAGAATTTAACTTTTGATAAGATTAATAATAAACTAAAAATTGTATATAAAAAATTTTTCAACTTAAATAATTAGAAATCAGCTATATTAAATAATGTCACGTCCATTGAAATTAAAATGGGGTTCTTTCAAAGTAAAAAAAAATACCAACACGAAAAATACAAATTTTCAATTCAATACAAAACAAGCCTAGTCGCCAAAAGTTTTAAAGAAACTTATTTACCAGTAGCAAAAGACTGCAATAAGTATTATCTAGACATTAAAAGTACAAAATGGGTACTATCCAAATCAACTTTATGTAAAATTTGCATTCCTTTACTTTGAATTGAAGGAGCCTATTTGTACAGGAACAACCCGGCTAAGCAAGGGTTGATGTGTATGTAACTTCAGAGATTTTTGTATGGTCTTGAACAAAGTTCAAGATGTTAAATTATAATCGGCGTAAAAACCTTGTTGGATTTCGCGTAAACATTGCCAAATTCTGCTAGGAAATCTTAGCAAAAATTCGTCGTAACACTGTGAGATATGGTCCATGCCTAAAATATGACATTGAAAACATTGTCATACGACATCTTTGTGTTCTCAGCTAGCTCCCGCAATTTCATTTTGTACGGCCACAACAAAAGTCAGGAAATCACATCAGAATCAACTTCATCGACGGTGCAGAGTCCAGATAATACTTATCTAACTTGCTAAATATCTTTATTTTTCGTTGAGATATCACATGTCGAAATTTTTAAGTTTCCCAGTACATTTTTGCATATATAGAAACTGAGAAACTTAAAATTTTCAACATGCGATATCTCAACGAAAAATAAAGATATTTGAGAAAACTCAAAGGCTTTCGAAGGAGGGAGCATTGTTCTTTTAGATTGGATTTAATGGAGTAATTGTTAATGGAGGAAAAAAAAACAAGTTTTCTTACTTCATAATTTTGTAGTGTTTATTAATTTTATTGGAGTTTTAATTTAAACGCTTTTTATCATTAATTTATTTTTCAGACGGCGTCGCAAGAAATGGATCGGTTCAGTTTCGGGAGCCTTGTCGCATAATAATCCAGAGTTTTTCTTATCTGGGCAGGAAGTTTTTCATGAGTCGGGTTGGTGGAAATTAACACATTCGAATCTTACACCAAAGTATATTTTTAAACTATGTAAGTTTTAAACTATATCGCATACAATCTTATTCGTTTTTATCAATTTTATGAAATACCTAAAAGTTAAATTTTATTCCGTTGTTTTTTAAACATTAATTTTCAGACGAAAATCAATCGCTTAAACGTCAACAATGTCGTAATGATAAACGTCATTTGGATGAAACAAAAGACTACACTACTGATATAATCAAAACCGAAGTGTCCCCAAAACGTATACGTCATGTAGACTCTGAAGAAGAATCTGCAGTAACATCGGAATCTTGTAGTCGTACAATGTAAGTGTTTTTGCCAAAAATATCAATAAAATTAAGAGATAAGGAAGAAAATACTTTCAAAAAACTTTTGCATTTTGAAGTATATAATAACATTTTTATTTAAAAAAATATAAAAAAATATTATTTATTCGATATTCTTTAGACCTTATATGGGGCGTAAACCAAAAGTTGCTAAGCAATTAAATATCATCGATGTCGATAGCAATAAAAATCTTAAACAACAGCCGCCACAAGATCAACATCCAGTGCTTAATACTGTGCAGTCCAGTTTAATGGATTTTCTGGCTGAAAATTTAGCAAGCGAAGATTTAATGTTTCAGGATTTGCCAAATATTGTGCCAGAGCCTATTGTGAGCTTGGGCAAAAATGATGATGATCTGCTACAATTAATACGCGAAAGTAGCGAAACAACACATAGCAAAAATATTGCAAATAATTTCTTTGATGCAACCGGCATAAAACATGAAAGTAACTTATTTGATGAATCTAGCATTAAGCATGAAAGCAATGAAACAAATGGCCCTAATATGACATTAAGCGGTGAAACAGAAGATGTCGATGGCAAATTAAAGAGATTTTATTTATATCAAGAACAACAACTACAGCAGCAACATGATAAATATAAAAAGTCATCGAAGCATTTGCTGGCAGCCAATGCAAATGATAACTATTGGTAATTAAGAACAAAAAAATGCAAAATTTTTTGTATGTTTAAAATTTTATTTTAAGCTTTTCCAAAAATATGGCCAGCATTTCCACAAATGAATACCATAGAGCCAATGAACGCGATGATGACGTCGTTGATGATAGAAACAATGATGACAACGAAGGTGATGACAATGACGATGATGGTGATGAGGAGTATCAACCGCGTATTGTACAAGTCACAAATTTTCAAGAAATTGAAGCTCCTACTAAAAAGTCGACCAGTCCCAAAAAAACGGTTAAAAAAATGAAGAATGAGGTTAACTCCGACGTTGAACTATCAGATAGTGAAAGGGAAAGGCAAAATTGCATTAACATTGATTTAATAAAACATGAGCCAGATCAGCAAGTAGATAATAATGAATGTGATGAATCATCATCATCGTCCGAAGATAGAAATAAATTGGAGCCATGTAAACCAAGTTTATTTACAAAACGTACACAACAACGTAACTGGCCTTGGCTGGTAGAGCAAGAAGAGGTACTTGCTGATATGGAAGACATCCCTATTGGGCCAAATGAAAGGTTGGGCAAATGATTATTTCTTTTCTAGGGTGATTTTTGAGATATTTGCCAAAATTCATAATTCCGTTTTTTTTCAACCTTATAATTTTTTAAAAAATTTCAAAACTTTAACAAAGCATCAAAATCACAAAGAACAAAAACGTAATTGTTCGATAATCCGGTTTATTGAATTCAAATATAAATTATTTTGGGGCTGTACATAAATTTTATACTTTCAGCATTGTGATGATGAGCGAGTATGAAGAACAGGAGTTATTACAAAAGCTGCGCAAAATTTTCAGCATGGAAACCAAGTGTAACATTGAAATACCATCGTATGTACGTCGCTTTTATAGGAAACTTTGCGTACGTGCATGGAAGCGCGAGCATTCAAAACCTTTGTTTAATTTGGATGATTTCTGTGATCCAGCACGAAAATCTGCCTTAAGAAGGCAGGATAAAAATGGCAAAACACAACATATAGATCGTTATCAGGTAAGACTATATCTTGCATATCCGAATTTGAGTTCAAAATATTGAATAGTTCACATGTTTGCTTTTAGTTACTTTCACTATCCTCCACCAATGCGCGTTCCTCATTTTATGCACGTATTGCTGGCTCCTTTCAATACGAACTCTTTGAGTCGCCTTACTCACAGCGCGTACTGCATCCGTTCATCTTTAGAAGTACGGAGTGTTTTCCGCCGTGGCTAAAGGTATGAAATAAAAGTTTTTTTTTATATGAAAAAAACATTGACAAGAAAAAAGTTAAAGAAATAAAAAGTTTAAAAATAAATAAATAAATAACAAAAAGGCAACAACAACAAAAAAAATAAAAATATAAACAATAAAAGAAAATATAAAAACAATAAAAAAATAAAGTAATAAAAAAACAAAAATAGCAAGAGAAATTACAAATTAAATAAAAAGTAAAATTGAAAACTTAATATAAAAAAGAAAACAGATATAATATAAAATTTTGAACATTAAAAATAATAAAGACAGGAAAAAATAAATAAAAATAACACAAGAACAGTAGGGGTATAATAGTAGTGGTGAGTGGGGAATTGTGGGCCACGTTTTTATTTTTCTCGATATCTTTAACAAATATCAGAAAATTTGCAAATTGTAATAGGCTAAGGTATTCTACGTGGAAAAACGTAAATTACCACTGCAGTTTTTTATTGTTTTTGCTTTTTTCAAGTTTTGGCTGTTTGCAAAAAATCAATGTTTTCAAGATTTCCAAAAATTGTTTGGAATCGTGAGCCACCGCCTGAATTAAGTCAAAACCAAACAATTACGATGCAAAACTTTATTAAATAACTGGGAATGACAAATAAAGTAACTAAAATTGCGAAAATTAAAAAAGGGCTATGCACGATCAATCAGATATAACGTGGCATAAAAAAAACGAATTTTTTTTGGCCATTTCAGCTCTTGAAAGGACTTTGACCGAGCTTCTCTTATGATCAATTGTGTTGTGTGTGTTGTGAAATGTTTGAACACAAATGATCAACCATTGGACCAATTGTTCTCAAGAAGCTTTGCATGGCAGTTTTTACTCTCTGAGGCTTGCCATTGCCTGCAGAGATGTGACGGCCGAACAGAAAAATTAATTCAATTGAAAAAGTTTTCTGTGTCAGGTAGGATTCGAACCAGGGTTCTCTGGCGTATGGGCCACACACTCTACCCACTGCGCCACGGCCGCATGGTGACTGAAAATTAACAAAAAACTGATTAATTTAAAAAAAAAATATTTATTTACTTAATCACAGCCTTTTGCATAAAAAACATGAACACGCCATAACAATGAGTACCTGGCTCTTAATTCCCCACAAGCTATGGCTTTTGTTGAAATGTCATGCAAAATTCCTTTTGTATGTTGAAAGACCAATGTCCAACGATAATTACCATATTAACCTGTGTTGGTTCGTAGCGATACGTTCCAGACTGATGCAAATCAAGAACGCAGAAAAAAATTTCAAAACCTTATTTTCGGGCAAGTATCGTACAGACCAAATTGTACGCGTGCACTGGTCAACTACCAATGTGAAGATATGCTTAGGCTAAGAAACGACGTGGACAGTTGTGTTGAACAATCTATCTTGACATACTGCCGAAATATGGCAGTGTCCTACGATTCCCCATGGCCCACGATTCCCCACTTCCCCTACTATATGTTAAATAATTTCTCATTTTATAAAAACACATCGAATTTTATTCTTATAAAGAAAAAAGACAAAAGAAGATTATAAAAGATAAAAGAAATAATAAAAAAAAAAATAAAATAAATAAAAATAAAAAAATAGGTGTAAGAACACTTATTTTCAAAAATAAATATGACTTACAAAATTACATTTTTATTAAAAAAAAAAAACAGAAAAATTAAAAAACGTTAGAATCAAGGTTTATTAATACAGGTTAAGTCAGTTGAGAGAAGCTCGGTCGAACTGTCAGAATAGATAAAAGGAAATCAAAAAAAAAAAAAACCTGAATCTGTACAATTTTTAGCTAGCAGCTACTTTGACAGTTCGAGCAAAGGCAGAAAAAGAGTGCTTTTCTCTCAAGTGACTTAACCTATATTAATGAACATTGGTTAGAATCAAGGTTGATTTATAAGGTTGTCGCAGGGCTGATCGCACTCTCTTCTCAGTACCCATAATTGTTAAAAACAGCTAATTTTGCGAATGACTACGAAAGAAAAACGGAAGATAATAGAGAGCACTTGCAAATTTTCTATGAGCTGTCAACTTCGATTTGACAATTATGGGTACTCGCTCTCTCCCTTGCGACAACCTTATAAATCAACCTTGGTCAAAACCAGCCAATTTTGCGAATGACTACGAAAGAAAAACGGAAGATAATAGAGAGCACTTGCAAATTTTCTATGAGCTGTCAACTTCGATTTGACAATTATGGGTACTCGCTCTCTCCCTTGCGACAACCTTATAAATAAACCTTGGTCAAAACCAGCCAATTTTGCGAATGGCTACGAAAGAAAAACGGAAGATAATAGAGAGCACTTGCAAATTTTCTATGAGCTGTCAACTTCGATTTGGCAATTATGGGTACTCGCTCTCTCCCTTGCGACATCCTTATAAATCAACCTTGATTAGAATATTATAGAAAAAATTAATAATAATCTATATCTATACTATTAATAAATCTGTAGCCACTTTTTATGTTCACTCATCACGTTTAAACGACAACTCAGATTTTTATAAAATTTTGTACACATATTTATAGGTCAGCAGAGAGTGCAATAGGATACTTTATTTTAACCCATTAACAACCAATGTTACTATATGGAAACATATGCGTCTCGAATTTTCATTAAATACTGCATAATATTTCAAAAGTTTTAGTGCCAGTTTTTTAAAAAAAGTAAAATTAGCATGCAATAATAACTTATTTCTGCTCAATGGCATACATAGTTTTCACCAAAATGTTGCTTCAAGTCTAAAAATGTCTGTTTTTTATGGTTTTCTTTCGGCCCTAATGGATTAAATTGCACTTTGGTTAAACGAGAACAAAATCAATAAACGCTTTTAAATTTCCTTCAATTTGATACCAAAATCATGTATGTAGTTTGAAAACTGTGAAAAATTTTAGTACAAGATCTTTTTAGGATTAATTATAAGCTGAGAATGAGAGAAAAACGACTTGAAATTCACACTTTTAGCTTTGAAGGCAAATATTTCAGTCAGTTTGCAATGGATTTCAATAATTTTTTTTGAAAAATGTTGTTTGTTAAAATATCCTTCAAACATAAGTTGAAATTTTTACTAAACCAAAATATTAATATTTTTAAAAATTTTTTTAAAAAATGTTCAAAAATTTTTAGTTTAAGCCAAAAAATTGGATAAAAGTTGTTTTTGTTGTAAAAAAAATTAAATCCAAAATTTAGGTTTTCGATTTCCTATCAGATGATATAACAATCTTAAGGTTAATAATTTGTAGTATTACTTAAACAATAAAAAATCGTTTTGGTAGCGAAAAATCAAGCCTACCCACTATCAATTTTTGAATGAAAACTTTTTGAAAACCCGGCGAAGCGGCGGGTTTAAGCTAGTTAATAGAATAAAAGGTGTAAGAACAAAATATGTCTCACAAAATTTGAGTTTTTAATTATATAACAAAGGCAAAAAAAAAATATTTCATAGCCCGACTCTGCTTCTTCGTTTATTAAAACCACTCAAAGTTGCCTAACTCAAAGGGACATGCAAACAAACAATGTGAGTAAAAGCTCAGCAAGCAATGAGCTGGCACTTTAACCGAGAAAAGCTGAAGCCAGTGAGTTTATGAGAGGAAGAGGCAAAGCCATTGAAGCGAGCAGTTATCCAGAAAATACAAGAAAACTAGTAAGGAATGGAGTTTTGGCAGGGTACCGAAGCTAAAATACCCCCCGCGGTCGTATTGAAGTACATTCGAAGTTTTTAGCCACGATGACATTCACTTTTATATATTTACGAAAGTTTTCCTATTTTGATGACGTCACTTTGCGTGGTTTTCATCCGATTTTGCCAAATATCATAGTGCAATATTTCAAGACATTTCTTTAATTTTTGTGGATTATTAAGAGATTTTACGTTTAAAAAAAAACAATTTGTATGGGAGGTAGGCGTGGTTTCCTTCCGATTATGTGAAATATTATACTGATGGTCGATATTAAATATAAAAGCATATGTGGAAAATTTCAAGACCCTTTAATTTGAGCAGATTTTTAAGAGATTTTACGGTTAATATAAAGCCACTTTGTATGGGAGGTAGGTATATTAAAATATTATATAAACTAGAAAAATAATAAAACTTAGCAAGAGAAAAAAGAAATATTAAATAAAATAAGTTAAAAAAAAACCAACAAAATGGGAAAAATATATAAAAAATATTTATATGAAAATAAATAATTGTTAAACAAAAAAAAGCATTTAAGATTACAAAAAAATATAAAGAATTTTAATTAAAATGGAATTATAAAAAATAAAAATTAAAGAGTAAAATAAAACAGTTCTTACTTCTTTTTTTTTTTTTGTTTTTAGCTTATGTGTGAGCTGCAAAATGCTGTGAACGATACACCGCCCAAACGTGCTTCCATTGATTACTGTTACGTGCGTCCGAATCACATAGCCGCCGTTAATGCGCTGCTACAAACGGTATTCTGGCCAGGCATAGACAGTAAGTTTGCCACTGTTCATTTCTTTTTTTAAGAGAACTTAAAAGAGTTTTTTGTACTTTCTCCACAGTGTCCGAGTGTCTCAGTTACCCCGACTTCAGCGTTGTGGCTTTATATAAAAAGCTAGTCATCGGTTGTGGTTTCCTTGTACCTGATGTTGGCTTCAATGAAGCCTATATTTCCTTCATGGCAGTGCGTCCAGGCTGGCAGCGTAGCGGCATTGCAACATTTATGCTTTATCATTTAATACAAGTTAGTTTGACAACTAAGCAAATTTCTTTAATAACATTTTTTATTAAAAAATAATATTTTTACAGACTTGCATGAGTAAAGACATAACATTACATGTCTCTGCTACGAATCCTGCTGTTATGCTCTATCAAAAATTCGGCTTCAAAATTGAAGAGGTTATTCTTGATTTCTATGACAAGTATTTGCCCCTTAACTCCAAGCATAGTCGTCATGCGTTCTTTCTGCGACTCATGAGATGATAAAGTTAAAAGTGAAGAGGTGTTTAATAAATGTAAATAAAATTTTAAGGATTTGAAGTAACTTTAGTTTATTTATTGATAGTATCTATTAAGTTTAAAATTACGCAAAAACATTTAAAGTTGTTTAGCCTGAATATATTTATTGTATATGCAGAACAGCGCTATTTATTTCTTCAAACATTTTTGTATTTTAATTGGTTAATATAAATTATAAAAAAAGAGCAAACAATGTTTTACTTTTGTTTTTTGGAGTTGTACTTAAGCAAAAATCTTCTCCTCTCTGCGTTTCTTGGTCACCACTGTACCCGGTTTGTGCTGCGCCTCTGGATGATTCATCAGCTCGGGCGGGCAATTCGATACCGGACTCGCCGTAACAACTTGTTTGAGGTCATAGAACAATTGACTGTCATCCTTGGTAACGAAGGAGATGGCAACACCATTTTTACCCGCACGTCCAGTACGACCAATACGATGTGTATAGTCCTCAATTGTTTTGGCCATATCGTAGTTGATGACCAGTGAAACATCCTTAATATCAATACCACGTCCAGCGACATCAGTGGCCACGAGTATATCTTTTGCGCCCGACTTAAGCGATGCCAAAGCGTATTCACGCTGTTCTTGACCTTTGCCACCGTGCAGCGTGCACGAATTGTAACCCAGTTTTTCCAGGCCCTTGGCCAGCACATCGGCACCCTTCTTTTGATTGACGAAAATGATGACTGGCGGTTCGATGCCACGCGATAAAAGTTCCATAAGCTTCTTGCGTTTGTCATTCTCGCCCATCATGTAGACAATTTGCTCGGTGCGCTCTGTAGGCTTGCCCATAGAGCCTATGTAGACTGTAGCAGGACGTCGTAGATAAGAACGTGCTAGACGTTCAACAGCCGGTGGCATAGTAGCGGTGAACATCACAGTTTGTCTGTAGTTGGAAGTGAAGGTATCAATTATTTTTTAAAGCATTTATATAGTTTGATTTCTGAAGCACTCACCTGTATTTCTTCTTGGAATAGAAGTTCTCCATTAGTTTGCTTGCATCCTCGGCCTCGTCGGTGTCCGGTTTGAGATTAGTTACTGGCATGTATTCCAAAATCTTTTGCACGTCTGGCTCGAAGCCCATGTCAATCATACGATCAGCTTCATCCAGCACAATGTACGTACACTGATTCAACACCAAGTAGCGATTCTCCAAAACATCGATTAGACGACCAGGCGTAGCAATGACGATTTCACATCCCAAACGCAGGCGAAAGCCTTGTTCTTCCCTAGACAAACCACCCACTACAACGACTGTGCGTATGCCCAGCGGTTGACCAAATTTTATGGTCTCCTCCTCGATCTGTTGCGCCAACTCACGGGTGGGGGCCATTATAATAGCGTAAGGGCCTTGATCCACATCTTCGAGTCGCTCTATTTTAGGCAATGACTGAATCCAGGATAGCAGTGGTATGAGGAAAGCGAGCGTTTTACCAGAGCCAGTCTCAGCCACGCCGATGATGTCACGATTCTGCAGACCAATTGGTATAGCCTGACGCTGAATGGGCGTGGGCTCTTTGTAGCCCACGCTGTCGATAATTTCAATGATTTCCTTAGGAAAACCTGATTCGCTCCAACAGCGAAAGGGATTTGGTATCTTGCCACCCTTGATGGTTATATTGTAATCCTCACGAAAGATGCGCCAGTCGCGCTCCGTCATTTCATCTGCTTCCTTTTCGGACCAATGACGATCATCCCATTTCTGTTTATCCTCCTTACGTTTCACCTTTTTGAGGCGTACCTTCTCTTGTTCCTTTTCGGCGTCAGTGCGACGTTTCTCCAGGAGATCGCCATAAAACTGACTCTGTGTGCGTTTCTGCTCCTTAATGTCAATGCCTGGAATAGAGAAAATTTATTAAAACTATGCGAACAAGTTGCTTGAATAACCCAGTACTTACCTGCTACATTGCCGCGTCCAAAGAACTGCACATGATGGCGCTCCTTGTAGAGATTGTTGTAATCTATGGAAGTGTCCTCGCCGGCATCCCAGTCGAAAACAAATTTTCTATCATTGAGGCGTCGAACGCGTCGCTTCTTCTTTACAATACCTAAGTAACGCTCACGTATGGCTTCTAGCTCTTTTTCTTTATCCTTTTGTGACAGATCTTCGGCACGTTTGCTATCGCGATCTCGATCATCACCGCGTCGCTCTACACGCTCGCCACGACGATGTTGATCAATCTCGCGATCTCGCTCCCTGCGATCCTGCATGCGTTCGCGTTCCCTATCGCGCTCATACAGACGCTCGCGTTCGCCTTTAAAGTCTCCTTGCATTGCGCCGTTGCCAGCGTGCGCCTCCGCCTGCTGTGTTTGTCGCGTAGCGCTTTGCGCTGCGCGCATTGCTGCCACTTCTTCCTGCCGCCGTTTTAGTGCCTCAGCAGCACGCTGCTCCTTGGTTAGAAAAACTGGCTTACTTCGTGCTTCTTCCTCTTTCTTCTTCTTTTCCAGCAGTTCATCCAGTGACAGGGGTTCAACTTTTTTTGGCTTTACTTTCTTTTGTTCTTCCTCCTCATCTGCTTTCAGCTGTCCAGTCTGTTCCAATTTTGCATGTAGCGATTTCTTTTCATCTCGTCCACGATCATTATACTTAGAGCGATCTTTGTTTTGCTTTCCAGCAGCTGCATCGACTTCGCCACGGTTCTTCAAGCGGTCTCGTGATCTTGAACGTTCTCGCTGCAATACGCCCCGAGGATCAGGCGAGCGTGCTCGAGCATTGCGTTCTTTAGAGCGCGATCGAGAACGCCCGGTACGACGCTCCTTATCACGTTCTCGATCTAATCGCTCCTTATCTCGCTGCTCCCGTGGATCGCGTTGATCTCGCTGTTCCCGTAGATCGCGTAGATCTCGCTGCTCCCGTGGATCGCGTTGATCTCGCTGCTCCCGTAGATCGCGTTGACCTCGCTGCTCCCGTGGATCGCGTTGATCCCTCAGCTCCCGGGCGCGGTCACGTTCACGTTCTTTCTCGGGCAAACGTTCACGTGAACGTGATCGTCGCTTTTTATCGTTGCCCATGTCTTTTCTACTTTTTATTGATTTTTTAAGGAAAATGCAACAAACAAATGTTCATATTTTTACAATTGTTGAATTGGCCTAATTTACTTAAAGAACTGTCAGATTATTTATACTGTTTTGTTACAGTGACTCTTAAACTGCGATATAATAATTGTTGATAATATCGTTGGCGATTTTATCAGGGACGCAGACCAATGGGTATTGCCGATGTTGTTAAACTAGGGTCTACACGTGCAAATAATCACATGCATGTTGAGACTAGAGACTTTTTTCCAACATCCCAATAAAATTCAAACAAAAAGTAGATGTTTATTTTATTGTATAGGGATAGGGTGAAACTTTTTTACTTTAAAATATTAAATATTTAAAAACTTTAAAATTTAAAACTTTGCAATTGCAATTTTAAAATAAATAAATTAAAATAAATAAACCTATGATTGAATTTATTCAAGGCGACTAGTTGAGTGTGATTTTAAATCTTTAATTCTCTCTACAGTTGCATCTTTAAAATACATGATAAAACTGTGTGGAAGGGATTTTATATGGCTCTGTGACAAGCGGAGACCATTCACTCGGATGAAATATGTGTTATTTACATTTTTGGTACTCTAAAAAGTAAAAAAAGGTTGTTGCCTTGGTTACATAAGCTTCAGCAACAAGCGCTGAATGTGAGAAACACAATTTCCTTATATCGTATTACTATGATACTAATTCTTATCACGTGCGAAAATTTTCTGTTCGCAGATACACTAAGCGAAAAAAACCGTTTTAAAATTTTGAACTATTGGATTTAGTTTAAAGTTGCTTATTTTTAATTTACTCGTTTTTTATTCAAAAATGAGCAACTTTTAAATAAAAATAACACCTTAATATTATATTGGTCGTATACATACTTATAACAGCATTTAGTTTTGTTTCGCAATTACGCTGCGAACAATGTTAAATATATAAATTGTAAAAATAAATGTCAAAAATTTAAAAAAAAATACAATAAGTGCTCGCCTCCGCTTGTACCTTCTTTATCGTGCTCAGTTAACAATGAAACATATGGAAATCATTCTATTGAATTGATTCGGAAATCGAAATATTGATTGTTTGTAATTTAAGTTTCATAAAGAACTTGCGTTCTTTTTTGAATGTAACACCAAGGGGAAGAGTAATACTGGAATTCTTTAACTACTGCTTACTGCTTACTTACTGCTTTTGTGATAAGCCAAGCAGCATGTTAAAGAGTCACACTTCCGATGGGTCGGGTTGCGCCAAAGTGTCGCCAAGAGCTAGAAGAGCTGGACAGACAGGAAGTCAAAGAACTGAAGGTTCCGCCACAGTATATTAACATGTTTTTACTGTTTTTATTTCTAAAAAGATTTAGTCTAAAACTGAAAACGTTTCTTAGGTTTTGATTATCTATATCACCCACATAAGCTTACCTCTTTCATAGTACTTAGGTAAAAAATTATTTTTCATTTTGAATACTGTAATAAATACATTCATTATTATTCTCTGGTAAACACTAAGCCACTTCAACTCATTCAACATAAATTTGATGTTTGTGTGCCTATTAAGTTTCAAGATTATCCTCATAGCTCTGTTCTGCCGTTTCTGTATTCTGTTTTTCATTTCATTTTTGTTGTATATTGAATAGTTAAACAATATTCAAAGTGAGGTCTTACAATAGTATTATATACTCTAATTGCACTGCTAAAATCCAGTTTTTTTCTTATTTTAGAAAAGAACTGAACTTTTTTGCTGCTTTCTTACAGACATAGTCTATATGTGAGTTAAAATTCAATTTATTATCTATGATTACTCCTAAATGTTTAATTTGATCTATTTTTCCAATATTTTGGCCATCTATAAAAATATTTCCTTCTGCTGAAACATTTATTATCAAAGCATTAGCTTTTTCTACATTGAGCTTTAGTCTATTTATTTAACAATGCACTTATACTTTCTCACTCAGTGCTTATATGCCCAGAGCATTCCTCAACTGAATCACCATATACATACACCACTGCACCATCTGCAAATAATACTAACTTGGCCATGTTTACTGCTTTTTCCATGTCATTTATTAGTACCACACTAAGCCTTGTGGTACTAATAATACTACATCTATTGCATCTGAAACTAAACCGTTTACATTTCGTCTCTGTTCCTCCCAGACAAATATGATTTAAGCCATGCTAACTCTTTTCCCCAACACCATACTCTTCCAGTTTTCTTATTAGAGTATCACGATCAATTGTTTCGAATGCGTGGTTTAAATCAAGAAATACTGCAGCTATAACTTTTTTGTCATTCATTGCCATTTTCCAATTCATTATAACTTAATTAAAAAGCAACTCACAACTTGTTTTTTACGGAATCCTGATTGATACTCTGATATTAAGTTATTGCTATTCAAGAAGTTTTTTAATTGTATATATACTACATTTTCCATTATTTTTGCTTCAATAGAGATCATATTTATTGGTTTTAGTTCATTCGCATTTTTTGTATTTTAAAATCGCCTTTGCCTAAAAGTTTTGTATTTTACAATCAAAACTTTTTTTTCAATTCTGCTTGATTTCAAAAATTGTCAACTTTAAAAGAAAATTTTTATATATCAGTATTAAAAATAAAACAACTTTATTGTAATAATGATCAATTTTAGAAAGAAACTGAAATTCATGTTCAAAATAATAATATCATTGTTGATTAAAAAATTTCCCATTTGACCCTATTTTTGTCACTGTTGAATTTTGATTAAATGTTTTTAATATTACGTTGTTCTTTCTCGGTGTAGTCGAATATTTATTTATTTATTTATTGCTTGTCAAGCAGAGATGACATCTCTTACAGACTATACAAAATATTTGATTAAATAAAAATTAAAAATAACTTTAAACATAATAACAAATAACATAAAATTAAAAACGTCCGAGTACATCTATTTGGTTAAGGACCAGAAAGAGATTGCTTTTAAAACAATATCTAGAGCAATTATTAAAAATATCAATGTCGGCAAACAATAAATTAGTTGTGCGAAGACAATGAGCCAATGGTTCTTGCTGAGCAAAGTTGCTTCTCAGTGTATTGCAACGAAAGTGGAAGCACCCTCTTAGGTTTCTAAGAGGTGAATAAAAATGAATCAAATCTAAGATACATGGACATTGAATATTGCAATGAATGACATCTCTAATAAAAACAACAGAATACATTATGCGACGACATTCAAGTGAATTCCGACTAAACAAAGCACAACGTGTTTTATAGGAAGCTAAATTGATTTGCTAATTAAACTTTGAGAACAGATATTTAGAAAAAACTTTCTGGACTCTTTCCAGTCTCCGAATATCCAAGGCATATGAGGGATTCCATATGACACAACAGTATTCTAGGTAAGGTCTTACGAGGCTTTCAAATAGTACCTTGATTGTAAGAGGATTTCTAAAATCTTTAGAATTCCTCTTTAAAAATCCTAGCATAGAGTAAGCCTTGGGTATGACATAATCAAAATGATCTTTGAAAGTAAGCCGGCGATCAAAAATTACGCCTAAGTCTTTTTTAAGATATACTCTATCAAGAATGAGATTATTAATACTGTAATTATAAAATGTAGCTGAACTGCTTCTATAAAAAGAAAACGATTGACATTTCGAAATATTAAGAAAAAGATTATTAGAGGTACACCACGCGGCAACTGAGTTTAAATCAGTCTGTAAAAGACAACAATCTTCTACAGACTTAACGGAACGATATAATTTTAAATCATCTGCAAACAACAGACACTGCGAATATTTAATAACACTGGGAAGATCATTAATAAAAAGTAAGAACAACAACGGACCAAGATGACTTCCTTGAGGGACACCAGATGACACACTAATAGGATACGAAAGGGATTCATTTATTTTTACAAATTGTACACGGTTACATAAGTATGAGTTCAACCATTAAATAAACTCACCACGGAGTCCTAGACACTCAAGTTTGAACACTAAAGAGGCATGATGTACCTTGTCAAAAGCTTTAGCAAAGTCAGTAAATATGACATCGGTTTGCAAACGACTAACAAATGAATTAACAATATAATTAGAAAACAAAACTAGATTAGTAACAGTTAATCTACCAGCATGGAATCCATGTTGATAATCAGATAGAACATTAACAAAACATGGTGAAATTTTTTCACAAACAATTTTTTCAAAGAGCTTAGGTATTGCACAGATAATAGAAATTGGTCTATAGTTGCAAACGTCTTCCTTCGCACCAGACTTATGTATTGGAACAATATGAGAAACTTTCCAAGAATCTAGAAACGCTCCAGTGGCAATTGACTTATTAAAAATTAGGTACAAAGGATATGCTAATGACTTTGCACAAAGTTTTAACAAAATTGGTGCAATACCGTCAGGTCCTTCAGATATTTTTCCTTTTATATTAGTTAGTGCAAGTTCTACATCAAATTCGGTAATGTTAATGCTACTTATATCACACATAGCGTTAGGCACTCTGAAATTGGAAACGTCAAAACCATCATTCGAGTAAGCAGATTTAAAGTTTTCTGCAAAAAAGTTACAAATAGTTTCGGTATCCTCTGAGCAATCATCAAGATAGCGCATTAGACTAGGCAAGCCATTAATTTTTCGTTTGGTATTCAAATAAGACCAAAAAAATTTACTATTATTTTGTAGTTCGGTTTCAGTAGACAACAAATACGATTTATAACGAAATTTGTTGAGTATGTCAAAATTGAGTTAGCAAGTCATATACATGGATTTAACTAGAATACATTACTTTAGATTCACGAAATCGCTTATATGCTTTATTTTTCTTGTTTTTAAGATTACACAGTCTATTATTGAACCACGGATAATTACTATTATTTTTTACAGATTTTAAGGGCACAAATTTTATAATTGCATCTTTAACGTTAGTTAAAAATCTGTCATACATCAGTCCTACGAAAATTTAATTCCAATTACAAGAATCAAGATAGTGGCTCATTGCTTCCAAATCAACACGATTGTAATCGTGCACAGATCTTAGAGAAAAGTTCTGATTTTGATAGTGTATAACAGACATTTCTAGAATTATAGGTGAATGATGAATAGATTTTTCAAATAGCTTAAATTTTTTTTAAAATAGTTAAATTGTAGATGTTGGCATCTCTACTCTAGTACATTTCACTCGTTGGTGTTTACTCGTTGCTGTTCGGTTGTAAAATGAAAAATCAATTTTTTTCCTTCTCGTTCTGAAAAGTCAGCTTGTGCATATTGATTAACAAAATTGCATTTTTAAATGATAAAATATATAGTAATAAAATCAAATTTTTGTTCAAGTTAAAGTATTAATGCCAGATACCAATAAACCATTAAATAATATATCGTGAAAGTGTTGATAACTATTAAGAAAACCATTTCAAATTGCGCAACGTGAGAACATGGACCGCAGTGAGTCGCCATTTTGGTTTCTACCTTATTTTAATTGGCTACTTTTTTTATTTGGTGCTGCTTTACTTTAATTTTTCACCAATAAATACGAAATCTACTAATGTGATCTATTTGTGCATCTAATTAGTGTACAATTTTGATAATACAGGGTCTCGTAGCATAGAATCACCACGACGACATCGCAACGGTATGATGAATAATTGTCCTGTTGGAGGAGGAGGCGGCGGCTCACGTCGTGACTATCGGCGCTACAGTAGATCGCGTTCACGTTCAAGGTAAGTTTTTACACTGGATGTTTCTTTGGAACTATTGTCAGGTTGACGTTTGTATACTTTTAGAAATCGCAGCCGTGAACGCGAGTATCGAAGACGTTCACGTAGTCGCGAGCGTGCCGTGCATTATCGGCGTGGTGGCAGCGATGAAAAAGATTTATATCGTGATATTATCAACGATGATTATCAGGAGGAGATGAATTTCTATCATGGTGGTAATCGTGGTGGCCCTGGTGGTGCTGGCGGTGGTGGTCGCAAGCATGAAGAAGACTTCAATGAAGAACGTGAACGCTTTTGGAATGAGCGTTCTCGCGAAAATCGCGGGCGAGATTTTGAACGTGACCATCGAGATAGAGAATACGAAAGAGACAACAGAGATAGAAGGTTAGTACAGAGTATAACTGTTGGAAATAAAACGTATTTTATATTCTTAAAATAGCATCCCTGAGTCGGTGGCTTGACGTGGCCATAACAAATTTTCCTTTAAAATAACTGACTAAAAAATGTACAGTTAGTCTGAAGCACAGACTTGAATACTGGACCTTTGCATATAGTATAGGTTATAGAAAGTTTTCTATCCCTACCAATAGCTGCGACATGCAATCACAACATGATGCTAATTTGGTTCTTCTGAACCTTCAAAGGTTCGCTGACTGAGCGACGTATAATTGCCTAAACGGCAGGTGTCAACTATAAGCACTAGAATCTTCTGAACCTATGCTTTTAAAATCGAATGTTTAATCGGCTGAGTATGTTGACCGTATTTATATAATCATAAAAAACAGGTAAATTAGAAACGTAGTTTTTTAAAAATTTGTACTTAACAGCGTCTGCGTTTGTATCAAGGTCAATCGAAGTCACTGATCTAAGAGTTATATCCCTATTCTGATGATTAACAATGGAAAATTTATTGACAACTGTAAAAATTTCTTATTCTAAAATGTAATCAAAAGTTCATAACATGACAAAAATGTTACAAAAAAATATTCAGAACAAATAAATTTGCGGAACATTTTGAATGTTTCCAACTTCTTGGACCATAAAAGACTAGCTTGTCAATGTATTTACAGTTGTCAATCATTAAAGTAAGGTTATTAACCTAAAATATATCCAAAATTTCGTGGGATCCGGCTTTTAATTTATTTATCTACAAACTTTCTTGCATTGATTAGCTTTCAACCAGGAAAAAAATATTCCATAGTGCTAAGGGGGAATGTTTACGAGAAGTGGATAAAATTGATAAATTTTTCGTCAAGGTCAATCTCAACACTGACGTCAAAGCTTTCCTCAATTGGTTTCCATTCTAACCTGCTAAATTGGTTTAAATCTTATTTACAAAATAGATTCCAACTCGTGAGAATCAATGATACAACATCAGGCCCGATCAATGTCGCCTCGGGCGTTCCACAGGGACGCCATCTTGGTGCGTTGCTGTTTTTGTTATTTATAAACGATCTCCCCAGTGTTGTGAAGCATTCTTAATGTCTTCTTTTTGCGAATGACCTGAAACTGTTTCGTCCAATCAGATCGCATATGGATTGCCAACTACTTCAAGAGGATCTTAATTCAATATCTACTTGGTGTAAAGATAATCACTTGCCACTTAACATCTCTAAATGCCAATACCTTACTTTCACCAGATCCACAACTACAATAGTGGGAAAGGACAAAATTTTCTCTAAAAAAGATTTAGGAATCATTCTAGATCCCAACTAAACTTTAACCCTTTAACTGGCAAGGTTAGAATAATAGAAGAAAAAGCACCAGGTTATTTGTTTTTGGTAAATGTTGGTGCTTGGAACACAAATCCGTTGGCAGATTCGCAGATCGATTGACATGTAAGACGATAGGTATAAAAAAGTACAGGAAATCAATTTACAAAAAGCAAGATAATTCCTATAAAACTTATGTTTCCGTCAAAAAGCACATATAATAAAAATATGTCTTTGTTCAACCTCCTAAAAAAATTCATTATTATTGAACACTTCAAAACATATATTTTCCTACTTTCTTTATTTTCATGCTGTGCAGCAATAATTTTTTGTAAAAAATCACAAAAGCCACATTAAAATGAATTTAAAAAAATTAACTAACAACATTCTAATGATAAGGCTAACAGTATTTTGTAGTTTGGTTAATTCTAATGAGCTGTCAAAAAATGTCAAGTTCAAGAAATGAAAACGTTAAAATTGCACTGCAAAAAGCGATGGTTACCTCAGCCTTGATAATTTGAGGGTTAAAGATTATATAGATTATATTGTCAGTAAAGCTAATTCCAATTCTTAGATTTTTAATGAGAAACAGCAGGGAATTTAATGATTCTTATACACTAAAATCTCTTTACTTCGCTTGTTATATTCACTATTACAATTTGAAAGAATTAAAAGAGTTCAAAGAAAATTTACTAGGCACATGGTATATCAACTAAACTGGAACTGGATCCCCCCTCTCTCCCTCCCCTCTTATAAAACTAGATGTGCTATGATTGATTTGAGTACCCTACAATCCAGAAGAACTGGTTCTTCTATCATTCTCTAGGGCCCTTGTCCACAATAATATAAATTGTCCTGAACTTTAAGAAATGCTTAGTTTCCACATATCTGTCAGATGCCTCCCTGGCCAGTTCCGTTTCCAGGAACCGTACCATAGAACAGCCAATGGAAGCAATGAACCCTTTTCACGATCAGAGCTGGGTCGAAAAGTATTCATTACAATTCAATTCCAATTCCTTGGAATTAGGAATTAGTAATTGGTCATCTCAATTCGTCAGGAATGTAATTGGAAAAATTCGTCAATTACATTAAAGGAATTGTTATTGGTAATTGGACACCTCAATTCCTCAGAAATGTGATTGACGATTTTTTCTAATTACATTCCTAAGGAATTGATATGATCAATTACCAATTCCTAATTCCAAGGAATTGGAATTGAGATGGAATTAATTCTAAAAGGAATTATTACAACCCAGCTCTGATCACGATGTATAAGTGAAGTGTTTTACTAGTTATTGTTAGCAACAAAAAAACAAAGTCGTTTGCTTGCATTAAGTACCTCAGTGGGAGGAAAAAGTGGTAAGATCGGAAAATCGATTTTATACAAACAATATTATCTCTGAAGTATAAACAATGTATGACGGGTTTTTAGAGAATTGACCAAGGAAAAAAACTGCGTCATAAAAAATAATAAAAAACATTTGGGTTTTTTCTGAGAAAATTGCCTTGAAAGTTGAATTTTTAAAGAAAAAAACCTATTTGTTGACTTCAGATGCTTATACATTTTTTGTTTATGACTTTATGGAAAAACTTTGCACTATTAACTTAAAGCAAATTTAATTTTCTTTTCAAAAAGTTATGGTTTTTTTTAATCGTTGCAGGGATATGTTAGCTATGGATTAAAACGTAACGACACCTATTTTTTTTTGTTTTTCACTCCTAGCCCCCTAGGGGGCATTTGCGACCACCCCCACCCATACGATTTTTTGCTCGCCTCATCACGAGGAATCAGCCCCCCATTATAATACTCTAAGTCTGGGACACCCTGTATTTATGCCATCTTCTCGCGAGAATTTTAAATATAAACTTTATACTCTTCTGAAAAGCTTTGATGTCTAGTTAGACATCTTCCTGTACATTCACAAAAATTTTGTTATATACATTATACATTGTTTTTGTATAATTTTATTTAACACTTTGTTTTATGTATTATAGTATCCATGGTGGATTAATCATCCCATGTCATTTTTCAATTTTTTTTTTGACATGCTGCCTTATTTTGACAAGTCTCATACATGGTTCGATGTTTGATTCTGTGAAAATGTCAAAATAAGGCAGTCAATTTTTTTCTGACTTTTCGGATGAGAACACCTTATATTTATTCCACCATGATAGTATCCAACAAATTTATCTATCTTTTAATATAATAATAAATTGAAATATATGCCTAAATAGTCTGTAAGAGTTTATGTCTCTGTTTGATGAAAATAATAATAAATAAACAAAAAACAATAATCCCAGGTATACAACCGCCACCGGTGTTTGTTCCGGCCGTGTCTTATAAAGATATTTCAAATACATTAATGAATGCTTCCGTTTACTGAATGGGAAATATCACTTTCAATATCAAATATGACCTTTCAGCACACAAATAAGCCCATCCAGGCTTGTAAAATCGTGGTTGAAGGAAAATCAAATTAATAATATTTTGTCGTGGCCAGCCTAGACACCTGATCTCAACTCGATTGAGAATATGTAGATGCTAGTTAAGCGTCAAATAGGGACTAAAGTATTTCGAAATGGAGATGGAGATGAGCTTTTCAATTCCAAAAATAAAAAATTCTAAACAGTTATATTGATAAGCTTGCTTATTGCCTCAATGCCTAGAAGATGTTGTGCTGCAGTTATTAAAAACAGGACTAAAAAAAAAAAAAAACGAAATGGCCATTTCAGCCCTTGAAAGAACTTTGACCGAGCTTCTTATGATAAATTGAACTGGACCTACATGTTTTACGCCGACTCCGAACGGCTTATGTTCTCAAGAAGCTTTTCATGGCAGTTTTTACTCTCTGAGGTTTGCCATTGTCTGCAGAGAGGTGACGGCCGAACAGAAAAATTAATTTAATTGAAAAAACTTTCTGTGTGTCGGATGGAGGATTCGAACCTGGGTTCTCTGGCGTAGGAGTCACACACGCTACCCACTACGCCACGGCCGCCACAAACAACAAAAAACAAGGACTATGGATCAAAATATTGAAAAATTTTAATTTTACCTGCATATTTTACACTTTTCTTTGAAATTGTAAATGTTTTTATCACTTGAATTTTGACTCTTGTTTAGTAAAATCATTTCTTTGTTGCTGTCAGTTAATGAATCAATATTTTTATTTATGTATTTATGAGAATATACAAGCACACCTTAAATAAAAAGAAAAAATACCAAGTTGCGTTGTGCTATCTACTAACATAATAACTTTAGGTAGCAGCTTTTAAGTTGAAAATGTTTTGATTACCACTGTATAATGCGTTTCAATTAAAAACAATCTTGTGGAGTTCTGAGCTTTGAGCTCTGAGTTCTACATACTTGTGTTGCCAAAAAATACATGAAAATAATATACAGCAACTAAATACGTCATTTAAATTTTGTATTTTCTTATTAAGATCTTTAATACTATAGAGTGGCGCAGTGGGCACAGAGTGCGTGGCCCATACGCCAGAGAACCCTGGTTCAATTTCCATCTGAAACAGAAAGTTTTTTAAATTGAATTAATTTTCTTGTTCGACTGTCACCTCTCTGCAGACAATGGCAAACCTCAGAGAGTAGAATCTGCCATGAAAAGCTTCTTGAGAATATAAGCCGTTAGGAGACGGCATAAAACTTGTAGGTCCAGTTCTCTATCATTTGTGTTCAAACATTTCACAACACGCACATCGTAATTGATCATAAGAAGATCGGTCAAAGTCCTTTCAAGGGCTGAAGTCGCCATTTATATTTATTATTTATATTTTATTTTTAATACTATAGAACTGTGTTATGTTAGAAGATTTGGGGGGAAAAATACTAGATTAGTTGATTATTTTAATTTTATTAATATATTATTTGATTGCGTACTAGAATTCATGAATATTTTAACTAGTACTGTATAATTAATAAAAGCAACAAATTTTTTTAAAAATTTGATTTTCATGTAAATTTCACGCTGTCGAGGACCTGACAAAATCGAATATATTGTAGTCGTAGTTCAAGGTCTTTTTATACATAATTACAACTTCTTATCTTGCTTTGCAGAGATAATCGAAATCATAATCGTCATAATAAAGGTTACCATGAACGTGATGATCACAGTGATGATAGCGATATTTCATCTCATTACTCAAACAACAAACCTAACGCCACATTGATTGCATTTGGGTTGCAGCCACACATAACGGAAGCAGATGTAAGTGCCAAACAAGACAATCTAAGTGTAACTTTAACTCTAAAATGAATATATTTATCATAGCTAACGAGCGCCTTAATACAATATGGATTGGCGGCCACTTCTATACGTCTAATACGCAACAGTGCAACAGGTAGGCATAAAACTAAAAACTTCTTTACTTTTCTCTTAGTTGGTTAAGTTGTAGGCATTATTAAGCTTAAGTATACATATAAAATCACGTAAGTAGCCTGAAATGAAAGATATAAATTATTTATCGAAACCGTTGGTTGGCCTACATCCGAACAAATTTTGCATCAACAGGAAATTAAAGCATTTTACTTGTTTAACTATGCCCAATTTAATAAATACAATAAAAAAAAACAATCAAAACCAAATCAAAAAACACAAAAAAGAAACATTATTTTTTGACAAAAATTTTGTGTTTGCTTCTATCTAAAATTTAGGTGCATCACGAGGTTTCGCATTCGTCGAGTTTAATACCGTTGAAGAAGCTGAACATTGGATGGATTTAACGCAGGTATCACACTTGTTGTAATCAAAAATAAAAATCATGGTGACAAACGTTATAACTTATTAATACATACAAAATTCATTGTTGCATCATAAAGAGAAAAAGAGAAGAAAGTGATAGTGGGAAATAATGTCTAAAATCATGCAGCTGCAGTTGGCAGTTAAGAACGATATCCAAATTAATATCCAAAATCAATTCTTTGAAGTGGGGTCAATTTTTAAGCAATAATCATAAAAATTCAATTTTATTTCAATCAATAAGATTTTTAATTTAGCTTCCAAAATGGAATCCTTAAGAGTACATATCAAATTAAAAACTTTGCCTCTGTGTATCTGGGATAATCAAGACTAGCCAAAATAAGCCAAAAGTTGTTTCAATAAATTTAGTATCTAGCTAAAGTAATTATCAAATTTATTGAAAAATATTTGAGGTTAATTTAAATTAAGCTTAACTTAAATTTTAAACTGAAAATACACAATTTTCCAACTCGTTACTGCCAGCTTGCATTCACTGCAATTGTTATAACTTATTTTTGAAAACGAAAAACGCAAAGAAACAAAATTGTTGAAGTCACTACTTAAGACAAACATACATACAAACGTTATTCGCATTGTGAACAATTCACAAAACTGACTTTGGATATTTTACCAATTAGGATGTCAAACAAGAACGCTTCATGCAGTTGCAACAACAGAGTAAACGATTGAAAAAGCCTTGGTTTGGCGGTGATGATTCTGTAGTCTGGAAACTAACTGAAATTCAAAAACTAATTCATATCTTTTTCCTCTGTTTCTTTCTTAGAGAACACTTGTGCTACCGGATCAATCACGTGTAAACTTGCGCTATTCCAAAGATGCATCTAAATCAAAACCAGTTGCTCAAACTGACTGGTACTGTGGCAAAGTAAGTGTCATCTATTAATTTTTTATTTTTCTAAAAATTACAAATTTTCTTTTCCTTTTTAGTGCGGAATTTTCAATTTCAAACGTCGTGGAACCTGCTTCAAATGCTGTGCATCCCGCGAGGAAAGCGAGAAAGGTGGCGAGGGCTGCGATGAAATTAGCAACATTCTTACGAAAAGTATACAAAACAAAATTAGTACAAATCTTGTTGCAAATCTTGTTATTGTTATTTGCCATTTGCAATTTATGATCACATCAATTTGATTACAAAATTTATTAATTACTTAACTGAAATGCTAATGCAGAAATCATGTTGCGCAATTTGGATGTGTTGACCAACGAGGAGGGCGTTCTCACCGCTATGCAGCAGCACGTGCCCGATTTGGCCAAGCGTATTTCAAAAATACTCGTTGGCCGCGATCCACTAACTCAAACTTCACGAGGTGTGTGCTATTTAAATTTTGATACCCTGGTGGATTCGATGAATGTACACAATGCTTTGTCTGGTATAGAGCCACCTTTAAAAATCGATAATCGAGAGGGTAAGTTATAATATATAAAGTTATTTTCAAACTTTTTAGCCATCATTCAATACAGAAAGCCGACTTTATTGAAAATATTTGAGTTTAATTTGAATTAAGCTTAACTTAGCAATTAGCGTTAGCTTCTTTAGCTAAATTAATTAAATTAAATTAAAACTTAAATTTAAGTAAATTAAAATTTTGTAAAGTAAATTAAAAACTTTACAAAAGCGTCAGTTGCAATTTTTTTCTAGGAACTTTGCATTTACGTTTAGAACAAAAACATGTACAATCAGCAACAACTCAAGCCGTTCTCGAAGGTCAGCACATTTTAAAACCCGTTTCAACAACAACAAATGCATTTTAATGCGATAAAAAACAACCCTCACTCGACAATGCTGTTGTTGACAGCATCGCTACTGTGTGCGGTACCTAAGAATTGTTTTTCCATGTGTATTTTGTTGGTAGACTAGTAATTTAGCGAAGTTATTTATATATGGTAGTCGGCTCTCAGCGTCTAACCTTAGGTTGCGAACATAGTGAACGCTTGTTACTGAGCCGAGCCGAAAAACACATTGGAGCAATAAAGAAACCATGTCATGCATATCTTTTGCTCTAATGTGTTTTTCGGCTCGGGTCAGCAATAAGCGTTCACTATGTTAGCAATCTAAATATACCATTGTTAGCCTTGCTCATGTCAGCCATTGTGATGTCAGCTATGCTAGTCAAAGTCATGGTGTATAAGGTGTGTGCATGGTTTGATCAAGTGACCGTAGCTGTCAAAAACTGCTCTCTGTTTTCATCTGTTTTTCTTATGGTGGCCATTGAGAAAAATAAAATTATCCGATATTTTATACTGAAAAAATTAAAGTCGCAAAATAAATGTTATTTTCGACCAATAAACTAAAAGTAAAAACCGAGGGTGCAGTCGTCGGAAGCATTAGGACGGAAGCATTAGCTTTTAAGCTTTTAAGTTTATAATTTTTTTCAATCTTATTAATGAAATTAATATCAGAAAATTAAGAATTTTGATGAACTACAGTGAAGAGCAAAAGTCTACATACAGCATCGATTTTTTGATTTTCGTAGAACTTGTGGAAAACCACCGCTCATTATCTCCAGGTACCGAAGCCAAAAGTTTTCACGGTATTTTTTCGTCATTTTTAGATCTTTTTGTGTTTTAGGTCTTTTTCCATAGTTTTAGGTAATTTTTTGTGCCATTTTATGTATTTCTACATACTTTTGTTATAATTTTTAGTGATTTTGGCGATTATTAGGGGCAGTAAAATATTTTGTAGATACTTTTGAAAGCCTTAAATTCAAAGCAGTTGAAAGGGCTCAAACATTGTTTTCCAACAATTAAATAATATTCGTATAATATTCAAAATTAAAAAAAAAATTGTTATTTCCAATATATATCACGCGAGCCATACAAACTTGGTGCTGGTGAGATTGTATTTAGAAAGTTTTATTAAGTATTGAATATTAAATTAAAATATAAAGTAGAAAAAATGGAGATATGCAAATAAAAGTAGATTCGGGTGTAAACGATATTTCATCTTTTAAATATACGCTCTTGTCTGTGTTGAAGTAGAAAGAAGTTTTTCGATTTACAATAGAAGACATGTTATATCGACATAGATGGTTTTTTTTTGTTCTGATAATTCAAAATTATGGGCTTAAGTCTACTTTAATGAACCCGCTGAGTTTCAAGGGGCTGCTTGGGCCACAGGGGGATAGTGGCCTTTTTCAATACCATTATAATCTACGAAAGAAATGCTACCTTGTACGAATGATACAATTAGAATTCTTCCATGCCTTGTACCAAACAACTTTCTGAAATTTCAGCGGGTTCATTAAACTAGACTTGTTCCAAATTATATATTGTTATTTATTGCAACGTAATGTAGGTCCTAACATTCAAATCATTCATTAATGTTAGACTTAATAGTATTCTATTGGTTCTTGGGGCATTTTTAATGCTTTTATAGTTTTTTTTAGGTCATTTTTGGATGATACTAAGGGCATCAAAATCAGTTTTTGATAATTGAATAATTGAATCAATTTTGTTTTCAAAAACATAAAATTATCTCTAAAAATAAAAGTTGGCCGTACGAAAAAAATTATACTTATTAGAAATCATTGATGTTATCTACTGCATAACTAATTGTACTGTCATTGTTTATCATTGTTTTCTAATAAGTATAATTTTTTTTAGTACAACCAACTTTTTTTATTTTAAGAGAAATGTTATATACTCACAGCAGCATCAATTTGTGTTCTGAGACAATGCGGTGGAGGTGAATATTTGAGGCGGTGTTTGTGTTGATATTCGTGAGAGCATCATAAGTACCACAGCTTATCCGAAATTCAAACACCGCAGAGTGTTTGACATTCATGTGATCGGCTTAGCAAAGTCAATTTGTGTTTGAGTCAAAGTGGTGGCGTTGAATATTTTAAGCGGTGTGCGTAGATACTTGCATCGCTTTTATTATGAGTAGATTGTAAGTAAAAAAAAAATTGCTATACAACGCTGCAGATCTCTGTTGTGCACAATATTATATTTTTCAAATATGTTGCCATTAAGATAGATAAAACTAAACAAATCTAAAAACCTTTTTTCTCCAATGGGACAATGAGAAACCAACAACAAAATACATAGCGGCACAGCTCTATTGAACATAGTTGCTATCATGATACAATAATTTACAAGGTAGCATTGACAACTACCTTTTTTCTCACCAGCGGCGATCGGGAGTTGTCAAATCAATACAAAGTTTAACTTGTCATCTCTTTTGCTGCTTATTCGTTTTGTCTTTTCAATGTGTTTTTGACAACTCCAAATCGCCAACAGAACTGTCACTCCTACCTTGTAAATCATTATACCATGGTTGCTATAGCATAAACGCGCAAGAGTAGAATGCGAGAGCGGCACAGACACTTCAAAAGAGCTGTGCGTCATTATTGTTGTTGTTATTTCTCTTAATTTCTCTCTCTTCGAACACACCGATAGCCTGAACAGAATGAACTTGAATGAGCGTCGAAAAAAATGATAACTGCTGCTTGCTTCATATAACACATGCAAAGACATTTTTAATTGTGTATTTTGTTCAATACTTGGTTTTTTTCAAGGTTGATTTATAAGGTTGTCGCAAGGGAGAGAGCGAGTACCCATAATTGTCAAATCGAAGTTGACAGCTCATAGAAAATCTGCAAGTGCTCTCTTTTATCATCCTTTTTTCTTTCGTAGTCATTCGCGTATTTGGCTGGTTTTGACAATTATGGGTACTGAGAAGAGAGTGCGATCAGCCCTGCGACAACCTTATAAATCAACCTTGGTTTTTTTATTTCGAGATGACGCTGCGACAGATAGCGCCGCTGACACCGATTATTCAATTCAGGCTATGGATTGGTGCGTTCAGAAAAAAAAACAAAAGTAAAATCGATTTTGATGTCAAATTTCGGCCGCAGGCGATTCTAGCTGTAATAATTATATAATCCTTTAAGGAGAAGTTTCTGATTAGTAATTGATTACGAAAGCATAATATGTAATTACTTAAGCTCAATATATTTTTAATTTACCCACAAGAGATGGAAAATCGTAAGTTTTATAATTCTGTGCCAGTGTGTAAAGATCAAAATATTTTAAATATGACTTCCAATTTCAGGACTCAAAAGCAATTTTGGGATTGATAATTAGGAATCAAGGGACTAGATCCGGGATTTGAAAAACTGAAGAAACCCATTTTTTTTTTAATTTAAAAAAAATTCATTTGCAGGAAATAAAAGTTAATAGAATTTTTTTTTATAAAATTGCCCAAAGGAATTAAAAAAAATACAGATTACTTAAATTTTATTCATAAAATGTAAATTAATTTTATATATGGGCATTTCCGTGGTGGCGCACGTGACGATCATACGACTTTAATAAGTGAAAAAATAATGAAAAATTTAACTTACAAGTTCCTTATTTTGATTTTCCAATAGCTTACTAAGCACACTATACAAGGTGTAAAACCTAAGAGTAGTCAAAAGTTCGGCTCTTAGATAGAAGCCACCAAAAATGATATGTTACGTGACAAAAAAATAGAAGTGGTTTTTGACTTGGATCACAAAATAAGTAAAATTCTGTAAATTGGCAAGAGATTTTGTAAAAAACTTTTTTTAGAAGGATTTGAAATAGTATAAGTTTATTTTGAAAGTATTCAAATTTAAAAACCCTTTCTCGTTTTTTTTTATTGGGCTTAGTATGAAACGTTACGTGGCATGGCGTTACGTGACATTTTTTCCATTGTAATTCATTTGGGTAATTAAGCAATTAAGTAATTATGTGATTTAGTTATTAAAAAACAAAATATATTCTGCCTCTCCTTGCCTCAACCATTTTTTTATTATTTTTAGCCAATGCCTCCCATTTTTACTAAAACAAAAACGCTTACGAAACATTTACAAAACATTAACTACAAAGAAAAATTACATTTGTGAAACAGTGCAGACGATTTGATCATCATGGTAAATGAATTTATATTTAAATTGCTTAATCAATAAAATGAAAATGTTTCTCTAAGATAATATCACTAAATGTTAAGTTTTTAATAACTTTTAATTTTCGTGCCACGGTGGATTTTTTCTGCCGGTCGGTCCAATATGTTGGATATGTGAACGCAAGCGATCCAACTTGGTGAATTTTTTCGTTCCGTTTTGGTCGTCACACAGTGAACATCGGCACCGGCCATTCGAAACACTGAATTTTGGAAAGAATTTATTAAATTTTATAAAAGTTTTCCTGAAATATGGAAAGATAAAATTGAAGCATACGAAAATGAAGTAAGAATATTGATCAGTTATAAGAGCAGCCAAAAATTTTTTCATTTCCCCGAAGTGCAGTGTCCTTCTTGAGAGCTTGAAAATAATAAACGCTCGAAAAAATTGTCCCGTTACTTTGCCATCTAACATTGTTGGATGACATGTTAGATCGTTTGAAAGTGTTGCAATTTGAAGGAAACCCCGGGATGCCGAAAATCCCGCATTTGTAAAATTTTAAATTATAAGAAAATTTTATATTTAGAAAATTTTAAGCCTTATAATCCCGGGACTGTCGGGACTAGAATAAGTCCAAGATCCCTTGATTGGAAGCCCTAATAGGAGCATATTTAGTGCAATGGTTACATTTTAGAAGTGGTGGAGCCACTTTCTTTATCTGTTTAAATCTTAACATGATTATCCTGAAAAATCTGATTTTTTGAGTTGTGACGTTATTGAAGAAAACGAGCGATATTTACATTCCACAAGTTGGCCGATAGAGTCATAAAATTCTAAACTGTTTCTGATTTTGCATGAAAATATTATTCTAAATCCAAAGATTGGTTTTATGAAAAGGTAAAATGTCAGAAACGGGAATGCCGCTATTAAGGTATAAGAAATTATTTTATTGAGCATGCTGGCTTTCATACCTAATAAGATAAGGAGCATTAAACCAAAAGTTTTAGACCTTGTTGCATGGTTTAATGATGCTTCAGGGTTACACAAATCCTTTATTTCTGCTTAAAGAAGACCCCTGCCGTTATGCTTAATTCTGCTTGTTCCCCTTACCACGGAGTCGTTAAAAAATAAAAGAATACAATTTCAACTGTTTGTTTCCTTGCATTGGTATAGACGCACCTGCAGAACCTCAGTTTATATATATATATATAAGCTTTCTGTTAAAATTACTCAATTGAATTCATTTTCTTTCATTGTTAAAATAAGTTTGGCCAATTAAAAGTATTTTATTTAGTATTTATAACTTTTATAAAAATACCTCCTTTTATATATTTTTTTTCAGTTATTGTGTCTTATTGCATCGATCATGAAAATCGCGAGATTGTACCAAAATCTTCAACAAAATCGATAAGTGAAGTAATTGCTGCTCCCTCAGTTGCTGTAGGTCCACTGACCGCTGCTGAAATGGCTGCAGTGACTGGTGCCACAGCGCCTGTAGGCGCTACAGCGCAATACACTCTCGAAGATGTACCACGATTGGCTGAGTATAGTGCTGCTATGTATGCCACAACATCCGAGGAGCAAGCGTATTTTTTAAAATACTACACTGAATACTATATAGGCGAGATAACAAAGGGCCAGTACAACAATTTGCCCAGTAAATCTCAATTAATAGAAACTTCGGCAAATTCAGGAGCAGCCGTCGCACTTTCTGCAATACAACGAAAGCAAAAGAAAATGAGTGGCATTGAAACAACGGCTACACAAGCGGCAGCTGCTGCAGCAGCTGCAGCGGCAGCAGTAAAAGCAGCATTGACTGCAGCGCAGAAGGTTGTCGCGCCCAGAGGCAACGATGGCAAGACGTATTGTAAGTCATTTCATCGTTTGAAAAATTAAAATGAGATAAATAGGAAATATTTTTTACAGCTCCACCTGACGTTTCGCTCTATCAATATGACGAGACCTCTGGCTATTACTATGATCCTTCAACTGGATTGTACTATGACGCACACTCACAATATTACTACAACAACGAGACTGGTGCTTATCTTTATTGGGATCAACGTAAGAGCACTTATGTGCTGGCCACGCCAGCAGCAGCTGCGGCCACTGTACAAGATGTGGTCAAAGCTGAAACAGGAGAGGACGCCAATAATAAAGCCTCATCCGTCGATGATGATGGCAAGAAAGAGGGTGGGCGAAAAGAAGGCAAGCACGACAAGGTAAAAGTAGCAAAGAAAATTGTCAAGGATATGGAAAAATGGGCCAAACAATTGAATCAAAAGAAAGACTATACAGTTGTGGCTACACCACAACCTTTATTGCCATCAAACGATGTGGTTTTCCCGAATAAAGTTTCTAGCAATGCACCTTCTTCCAGTGGCTACGCTGATGTATGCTTTTCCATACTCGAAAAGAAAGAACGGCCAAAACTTACTGACTTTTTAACAACGGCGCCTGCACCCCCAAGCAAATTGGTATCTGCTTATGGCTCTGATTCCGAAGATGAACACGTTGCTGGGCCGTCAAAACCTGCTGCTGGTCCAATTCCAGCACAAAATCAAGGCCAAGGCGAAGCTAGTGAAAAGGAGTATGTTGATTTTCAGAAACTAACCTGTCTGCTTTGCAAACGCGCCTTCCAATCTCTAGAAATATTGACAAAGCATTTAAAGATGTCCAACCTCCACAAGGAAAATCTACACAAGTATAATTTAGGACGTGCTTCGGCACCGTCTAATACAGATTCTGATGGTCAAGGTGGCTTAGCTCTATCGTAAGTGTATTAAATTTTAATATATAGGCATGTTTCTAAATTGTGCTCATTACCTTGCCGCAATAGATATCGCGATCGTGCCAAAGAGCGCCGTCTTAAATACGGTGAATGTGATCCACCACCACCAAATCGCAGCCGTGAACGTTTTGAAAAAGAAATTAAAAACCTTGCTTCTTCCGGGCGTAAAAATGAGGCGCCCGCCATGCCAATTGGATCAAACAATGTTGGCAATCGGTTATTACAGAAAATGGGCTGGTCCGAAGGACAGGGCTTGGGACGCAAAAATCAGGGACGTACCAACATTATTGAGGTACGTTATTAATCCACTGACTCTTGATTCTTACATTAAAAACAAAAATTGTTTCTCTTGTTAATTTATTACAGGCCGATGCGCGCTCAACTACAGCTGGCTTGGGCAATCGTTCAAGTGGCATACCACCCGGTGATGATTATAAAACATACATCAAGAGAATGATGAAAACACGTTATGAATCAGTTTGATTGCTTCCACAATGGTTTTTAAGAATATATATTGTTTTTTTTATTTATTGCTTGTAATTAGTTTTAACATTTTTACATCATATTTATATGCAAACTCATTTTAATTATGACACTAGAATTGATTATTGATATTTGTTGTAAGGCTTGACATTTAAAGTATATATTCGTATATGTACGAAGAAAAACTAATAAATAAATATACATAATTTGAATTGTAAATTTAAGTATCGCCAAGTGCTTACCTATAAAGCGGAAACTAGGATTTTTCGTGTTTTTCAGAAAAAAACTACAAAAAAAAAAAATAAACTAATTGCAAATTTTGTTAAGAAATCAAAATATTTAGTTCATTTAGATATTTTTTTGTTAAGAGACTGTATTTTCCGAAAAAAATAGGATATTGTTGAAGAAAATCTATTGAGAAATGGAAAATTTGTGTTTAAATAAACGAAAGTACCTAAATTGTGTGATTGTCTATTTGAGTAATTTTTCGCCCGGAATCGAAAAATGGAATGGGACTTCACCTTTTTATATTTTATACTCATGAATATGGAAGTTTGATGAACAAATTTCCATTAAAAATTTCGAAATGGGACTTGACCTTTTCATATTTTACGCTTATGAATATGGACGCAAGGTTGATTTATAAGGTTGTCGCAAGGGAGAGCGAGTACCCATAATTGTCAAATCGAAGTTGACAGCTCATAGAAAATCTGCAAGTGCTCTCTATTATCATCAGTTGTTCTTTCGTAGTCATTCGCAAAATTGGCTGGTTTTGACAATTATGGGTACTGAGAAGAGAGTGCGATCAGCCCTGCGACAACCTTGTATGGAGGGTTAGTAAACAAATTTCCATTAAAAATTTCTAAAAGTTCTTGAGATTTATCTTAAAAAAGAAATTCCCTTTTCAGATTCCAGATAAAAAATTACTCATGATAGGCCTGTCATTTAAATAAATAAGAACTAAAGGTTGCAATATTTTGCATTGTATATAACTTTTTATTTTTCTCTTTTAATTGTTCTTTTAATGATTTACATTGTATTTTACATTCTTACATTGTATTCAAAACAATTATGATTCTTGTTTATTCAATTTGGAATCGGTTTCTCTGATGAAAAACCAACAATAGTCGCCCATCATTCCTTCGTTCCAAAAGCCTTGGAACCGTTTCTCAATTGCCTTCATATGCTGGTGATATCATGATCGTCACCGAAATTCTTCGAAACAAAAAAATTCAAATGGGAGCGCAGAAAGTGAATTTTCAAAGACATACTTATGCCCATTTTTCATAGTTCCTGAGCAAATCGTTGACTATTTTCTCATATAATTCACTTTTATTGTTACCGAGGAAGCTAGAAACAGTCGTCCTTAAAAAAATCCCACGCCGCTGCCTTAACTGGTGATAATTCTACGAATAAAATATCGTTCAACATCTTTTTTATTTGTGGTCCAATGAAGGCACCTTTTATCTTGGCATCAAGGCCCTTATAGACGAGCAACTAATCGCAAAACTGATTGAAAAACTGGTCGATGGTTTTATCTATAGACGCTTGGACTAATTTTTCAATTCCAGTACAAAAAGTTTTTCTTCTTGAAAACATCGCGCATATTATATTGAAAATGAATGCAAATAATTTTTTTATTATGAATCTGACGATTTGTTGTTGATTTTGCTACAAACACATAACCAGTTGAAGAACTGGTGAAATCGCAAAAAATCAAAATTTTTAAATTTTTGCCAACTGATTGATAAACTGGTTGAAAAACTAAAAATATCACCTCAACTCATCTACACATGACTTGATTTCAACCAGTTTTGCGATTAGTTGATCGTCTATAGGGCCCGTCTATAGGACTGAAAATATTTTTCAGTCGAGTTCTTTATATTTAAAGGCCCTTATAGACGAGCAACTAATCGCAAAACTGATTGAAAAACTGGATGATGATTTTACCTACAGACACTTGGACCAATTTTTCAATTCCATTACAAAAACTTTTTCTTCTTGAAAACATCTCGCATATTATACTGAAAATGAATGCAAACAATTTTTTTTATTTTGAATCTGACGATTAGTTGTTGATTTTGCTACAAACACATCACCAGTTGAAGAACTGGTTGATGTGAAATCGCAAAAATGAAAATTTTTTAATTTTTGCCAACTGATTGATAAACTGGTTGAAAAACTGAAAATAATACCTCAACTCATCTACACACGATTTGCTTTCAACAACCAGCAACCAGTTTATCAACCAGTTTTGCGATTAGTTGCTCGTCTATAGCGCCCTTAATACATGTCAACAACTTTACATTTGGGCTATTCACAGCTAAAACGTAAATTAACAAAGTGTATTTACCACCTTGTTCAAAAAGAAAGGTCCATTCACCATGTGAACCGGACTTAACTGTACGATTCGAAAATTTTTTTTTAGTAGGTTGCCACATGTGTCTATGACAAGGCTGCCAAATATCAGCGTCTCGTTGATATTTGGTAAAGTGACAGTGTTTTGTTTACAACAACTTTTTTCGTGTCTTTGATTTTTACGATGGAAGAAAAAATTGAGCCTGATTCACTCGCCTGATGCCTGGTTTGCGTGTGATACTCGTATACCCATGTCTCATCACCAGTAATGATGGATTCGATGAATGATTCGTCGTTTTCGACCATTTTCAACATGTCTTTTGCGATAACAACTCGGTCTCTTTTTTGCATAAAATTGAGTTCTTTCGGTACCAACTTCGCAGCGACACGTCTCAAGCCCAATTCATTCTTCAAAATGTTCTGAACGGATCCAATTAAAATGCCGACGTCCTCTGCTATCTCTCTAATCGTCAATTTGCAATTTTTGACCAACATTTTTTTTGATTTTTTCAACGCTTTCTTCGGTAGTCGAACACGATGGCCGCCCGGTACGAAGGTCGTCTTGGCCACTCACAAATCGGTTACACCACTTGTTTGCCTTCTGATACGATAGAGCAGAGTCACCGTAGGTTAGGTTAGGTTAGACCGGCGGCAGCCGGTGTATATGAAATAGCATACACCAGCTCAACTTAGACCAGATAGGCCCATTGTGATACCGCTGCACACAGGCATTCATTCAAAAATGGAACCAACCTGAGCTCTTGATGAACCCTATTAGACGCCTGACATCAGTCAATGACAGGTCGCCAAGCTCATGAAAGAAGAGAAGCCTAAATATTTGTGCCTTCTTCTGACTAGCGCAATACAGGGACACAGAAGATGGGAGATGGTTTCTTTCTCTTCCTCGTCCCTACAGAAGTCATTTGAGATAACTCCTAACCTGTGGGCATGTCTGCCTATCAAGCAGTGCCCTGTGATGAGAGTCACTATTGTGGCTAGTTCTGGTCTTGCCAGTGAGAGAAGGGCTCCCGATCGCCCGGGATTGAGTGTCGGCCAGAGAAGCCTTGATGCTCTGCATGTCGAGAGTTCAGCTCACCTAGTGTTGGCTTCTGATATGATATTGTTACTGATCCGCAGCTTAAGAGTCGCTAACGGGATACCACGGTGGGTTCACCATAGTTAATACCGCTCCTGTCCCATTTCTAGCAAGCTCATCTGCCTTTTCATTACCTTTTATGCCTTTATGCCCAGGTACCCATATTAGGTTGATGCTGAAGTAGTTCGACATTTCACCTAATGAAGCATGACATTCTTTAGCTACTTTAGAGTTTGTGGCTACTTGTTCCAACGATTTTATCGCAGCCTGACTATCCGAGAAGATATAAATTTCCTGTTTGGAGACAACGTTTTTTGAAAGACATGATGCAACCTCCCCTATTGCCATTATTTCGGCCTGAAACACACTACAGTGGTCAGGAAGCCTGCGAGCCAGAGACCCCAAGCTCTTTTGAGTATACCCCATACCCGACCTTGTCGTTTAATTTTGATCTATCTGTATAGAAATATAGACACCCTCGTTTCCATGGTGCACCATTGACCCAGTATGTTCTAGGCGGAATAAGCGTACCATACCTTCCTTTGAAGGAAAGCGAGGGCTTGCAGTAATCAGTCCTTGATGGAATGAAGTTGAAGTTGTTAAGTATGAATGAATGACCCGTTGTCAGACTTTTCCATACTCCCAGTTCTCTTAGTCTTATCGCCGAGCAGGCTGCTGTCTGTTTGGCAGCCAGGTCCAGTGGTGGAAGATGAAGTATGGTCTCTAAGGGTGCAGTCGGTGTTGTTCTCAGAGCACCGCTGATGCATATAGATGCCATTCTCTGCACTTTTTGGAGTTGTTTTATATATGTGACTTTGTCTAAGGACAGCCACCATATTACTACTCCATACAGAAGAATAGGTCTTATGACCCCAGTATACAGCCAGTGAACGATACGAGGCGAAAACCCCCATCTTGTCCCTATGGCTTTTTTGGCGGGAAAAAGTGGCCTTTTTAGTGCGCTCTGCTGTGTTTAACTTCCAGCTGAGCTTTGTATCGAGTATTAGTCCCAGGTACTTTGCGTTATCCGCAAGGGACAGAACAATCCCATTTAGTACGATTGGTGTTAAGGACGGAATTTTATATTTCCTGGTGAATAGGACCAGATCTGTTTTAGCCGGATTAACTCCAAGACCACAGGGCTTGGCCTATTGTTCAAGTCTGCAAAGGGCCCTTTGCATAATGTCGCATAGATTAGTAGGAAACCTTCCTCTGACAACGATTACTAGGTCATCGGCGTAGGCTGCCACTACACATCCATCTCTCTCCAGAGAAAACAGTATATCGTTAGGATTTTTCTATGGTCCCGACCAGCTTATGTAAGGCCGTTTTGCATAATCATCATTTATTTTATCTGTCCGCTTATATACGTTCCATGCGCTGCCGAGCTACGCGAGGCTAATTGGACCATTACATAACTCGTTTATGTCTTTCAACACCAACCACTTTGGACAGACAAAAAATAGCAATCGCTTAGGTCACACAACGGTCGTCTCCATATTATCCGAACCATGATACAATAGGTCTGATTCCGTAAACACATTCTCGATAGAGAGTAAAATAAAATTTTAGAATAGTGTCAAAAGTACGGAAACGACTTCTAGCTAGTTTCAAGCACGAAAACAGCTCATTGCCTATCGAAAGTAAACACCGCCAATTTGAACTGGATATTTTATAATTATATATATGTTTTTATATATATTGATATTTAACAATTTGTAAATTAATTTTTTATTGCACGACATAAGCAAAAAACAAACCACAAATTGGCATTTGCTTGTTCTTATTGATGTTTATTCTTCTTGATGCTTGATCTTATGTTTCACAACACAATTGATCATAAGAAGCTCGGTCAAAGTCCTTTCAAGGGCTGAAATAGCCATTTCGTTTTTTTTTTGCTTGTTGTTATGTATCTGGAACAAATTTCTTCTAGCACAGTTCGAGTAACTTTCGAGCTCGAGAGAGCGATTTTATGTTTGTTATTCTAGCTAGAGAAATTACGGAAACACGTTCTAGCACATTGGAACTTACTACAATCGAGTACGGAAACAGACATAATAGTTTACAAGGTAGCCTTGACAACTACCTTTTTTCTCACGAGCGGCGATCGGAAGTTGTCAATCAATACAAACTTTAACTTGTCATCTGTAGCTTGGTTCTGTAACTTTTGCGACAAATAGTCACTTTTCCTGACGTCACACTGTTTCGTTCCAAATTACTCACTTTTGCGAAAACTAGTGTTTCTGAAACTGATAAGTGAGTAAATGAGGAACGTGATAAAAAAATACACAATTGAAAGGGAACATATGGAATTGTAACAAATATCAAAGCACTTTGCTTACAATTCTTTGTGCGCTGATTTAGCTTATTAAAGTAAATAAATATCTATTATGCTGTCCTTATAATTATGGAAATTTAAATGTTAATACATTCTTTTGTTTGATTGTAACAAACAATATAAGTAATAATTTAATTAATAATAATTTTTAACTGTTTGATACTTAGTGATGTATATATTAAATAAGCAAACTCGCTACGTATTGCTATCCAATTATTTCTTAAACCGGGTTGCTTAATACAAATTTTATTGTATAATAAATAAATCTAATATATGAAATATTTCAGTTTTATACTTAATTATGCTCTATTTGTTATTAATAAGAAATTTGTAAACATTCAGAAAAAAATCAAATTTATACATGCGTACCCAGTAGAAAGAACAAGTTAACCGAAAATAACGAACATGGCATTTTTCTCATCAAGTTAAAACATAGTGACAACTTCATTCGATTCGAGTCGAATATTTTAGCTTACAGAAACACTTCGGCTATCGAATCCCTAGGAAAATATAATTGAAACATTCGAGACGAGTCACAATGACGAGTCAGATTTATCTCATTTTATTACAGGAACAGTGCAAGTGAGAATGTCGTCATAATGACGTCAAAATGAGAAAATCTGGTGAGAACTACGGTGAGAAAAGTTACAGAACCGAGCGAGCTGCTGTTTTGCTGCTTTTTCGTTTTCTCTTTTTCAATGTGTTTCTGACCACTTTAAATCGCCAACAGAACTGTCACTCCTACCTTGTAAATCATTATACCATGATCCGAACATCATATTTCATGCATGTTTTATTGCCCATGCAGACAATTTTATTTTGCGCGATTGACACAAAATACTTGCCGTCCATGGTCCACCAATACTCTCAGCCGCAGTACCAATATAATGAAGAAATTACGTTTGCGGGAAATTCGTAAAATTGAGTCAATTCTTTTCGAAAGTAAATTCACCTCACCTCACACGAAGCAGAAAATATTTGGATCGTTCTTATAGTGGAATTCTCGCAGTCTTTTACTAATTTTATTTTGTAGCTTATTTTAATTTTCTTTCTTTCGTTACAAATTGTGCGCTTCTTTTTTTGCCACTTTTTTTTGCTGGCCAGCTTTGCAGACATTGTACAATTAAAACAGGCACACTAAGCAAAAAAATTCATTTTAAAATCATGAACATGAACTTTAAATTTTGAAATAAAATTAACACCGCAATTTTGAACTAAAAATAACACCTAAATATTATATTGGTAGTATACATACTTATAACAGCATTAAGTTTAGTTTCGCGATTAAACTGCGAAGAATGTTAAATTCTTAAATTGCAGGAAACGAATATTATAAAATAAATTAAAAAAAAATAATATAAATGCGCCCCTCCGTTTGTACCATCTTTATCGTGTTCAGTTAGCAATCAAACCAGCGGAAATCGTTTGCTAAAGGTAACACTTTTTTAGTAAATGTTAAGCCATATTGATTGCAACTTTTTATTAGTTTCATGAAGAACTTGCGAGCTTTTTGAATGTTACGTCAAAAGGAAGAGTAAGACTGCAATTCTTTAAAACAAACCTAAAACCTAACATACTCTCATGAGGATTACCATTGTTGATTACCATTATTAAAAGTGGCAACATTTAACACACCGGTGTAACTAAATTGAACAGGCGAAATAGAAGAACAGAAATTTTCAATGATTTTGCAACGCTGTTATATATGCTGTATATACGGCATAAGATACGAGACACAAAAAACACGTCCAAGGGCTAGTTTTATTCATGCCTATTTGCGTTTGCATGCAAAACAACAACAAAGAAAAATACGCTTACGTAAGTTGGGGCGAACCTTCACATGGCAACGTGTCTGACCCCCTCAACCTGGCGAGGCCAGCATTATCCATGTCGAAATCGTCTCAAGTCGACTCAAACCTCCACGTGGTGTTCCCTGGGCAACGGCAAACTGGCATCCGTCAGTTTGACGGCTAATTTGAGCGGCGGGTCACTCCATATACCTTAAACATGGAATGTGCACAGGGTTTGGGTCCCGCCACATTACTACTGCCCAATGAAAACTAAACCAGCCTCGGATAAGAACCCCAATTACGTTGACGACCATCGCAAACGAAAAACGGACAATGATTTACGGATATGCACCTGGAATGTCCGAACCCTTTATAGGGAAGGTGCCATTATCCAACTGGCGGAAGCCCTCAAAACAATAAAGGCTGACATCACCGCCATCCAGGAAATGTAATGGAAAGGGCAAGGCTGCTCTAAACAAGCACACTGTGATATCTACTACAGCTGCCATGCGGAGAGGCGCGAATTTGGATGTGGATTCGTTGTTAGCCGGAAACTACGCCACCTTGTTTCCCGGTTCACACCTGTGAACCCGGTGTAACTAACTACGCTAGTCTTGAGGACGTATACGACCACCTTCCGGTCCATGACGTGAAAATAGTCCTCGGCGATTTTAATGCGAAAGTCGGAAGGGAAGGCATCTTTGGCCCCACTGTCGGTCAGTTCAGTCTTCATGAGACCTCCACGAACAACGGTCTAAGACTGATCGACTTCGCCGCGGCGCGAAACATGGTAGTTAGTATCACCAAATTTAAGCACCTCGACATCCACAAGGCCACCTGGCTGTCCCCGGATCAAAAAACGCGAAACCAAATTGATCATGTTGTAATCGACGGAAGGCATGCCTCTAGTGTTCTAGATGTGCGTACATTTCGGGGGGTCAACATTGACTCCGACCATTATCTCGTTGCAGCCAAGATCCGCATGCGATTATGCAATGCGAAGAACATATTAGCAATTACAACGGACTGCCGAAGCCTATTCCGCTCAACTCTCGGTTAAGCTCAACCAACCAACCTCTGGACCCGACGACGCCGGCGGACTTTGCGTGTTGCCGCTGAAGAAGTCATTGGTTTCCGGCGCCCGCAACCTCGGAACCAATAGTATGATCAGGAGTGTCGCATTGCGACTGCAGTAAAAAACGCCGCATATAGAAAAACGCTGCAGTCATCTGCAACGCGAGCCGTGCGAGAAAACTACAGTGAAAAGAGGAAGGAAGAGAGGCGCCTTTTCAGGCGCAAGAAAAGAGAGCAGGAAAAGCGTGAGCGTGAGGACCTAGAAGTATACCAGGGCAAGAAGGATGCACGAAAATTCTATCAACAGGTTAAGCGTCTAACCCAAGGTTTCAAGCCCGGAGCATCCACTTGTAGACACGAAAATGGAGATCTGAATACGGATACGCAGTGTGTGCTGAGATTGTGGAGACGGCACTTCTCCAATTTACTTACTGGCGACGATTCCACCAATGCCGCCCATGGAGAGCGCAGCTCAGAGCTACCAATCAACAATGACAGAGTGGAAGTATCACCACCTAGCCATGAAGAGGTTCGAGTTGCTATCCAACGACTCAAAAACAATAAAGCAGCGGGTGCTGACGGCCTGTCAGCTGAATTGTTCAGCTCATCAGCAAAATATGGCTAGAAGAAAGCATGCCCGACGATTGGAACCTCAGCGTACTGTGCCCTATACTTAAGAAAGGAGACCCAACAATCTGCGCAAGTTATAGAGGTATCAGTCTTATTTCCATCGCATATAAGGGTCTCTCAAGCGTACTGTGTGAAAGATTAAAGCCGATTACAAAAACACTGATTGGGCCTTATCAGTGTGGCTTTCGACCTGGTAAGTCCACCATAGACCAGATTTTCACGCTACGACAAATCCTGGAGAAAACCCACGAAAATCAAATTGACACACACCATCTCTTTGTCGAGTTTAAAGCTGCGTTCGATAGCCCGAGAAGGGATTGCCTATACGCAACAATGTCTGAGTTCGGTATACCTGCAAAGTTGATTAGACTTTGCAGAATGACGTTGAGCAACACACGCAGCTCCGTCAAGGTAGGAAATGACCTCTCCGAATCCTTCAATATCGAAAGAGGTTTCAGGCAAGGCGATCCACTGTCTTGCGATCTCTTTAACATCATCATGGAGGGAATGATGATACGAAAGGCCGGTGTGCATTGTAATGGCACCATTTTCTACAAAGGCGTCCAGCTCCTTGCGTACGCTGATGATATTGATATTGTCGGCAGAACCAAGAGAGATGTTACCGCTGCTTTCGCCGCTATCGAAAAGGAATCAGCCAAAGTGGGTTTGACGATAAATGAGGGCAAAACAAAGTATATGCTGTCTACAAACAAGGGAGCTCGGCGTTTAGACTCTCACGTTTCATCCGGCAGCTATAACTTTGAAGTAGTCAAGGAGTTCGTTTACCTTGGCACTGCCATTAATACCAAAAACGAAATCAGCCTGGAGATAAAGCGAAGAACAATAATTGCTAATAGGTGCTACTACGGGCTCAGTAAGCAACTAATTTCCAGAGCCCTCTCTCGATCGACAAAACTAACACTCTACAAGACGCTCGTTCTACCTGTGCTGCTTTATGGCGCTGAAGCATGGGTAGTTTCGCAAACTGACGCAGCCGCTCTGGGGGTGTTCGAGAGAAAAGTTCTTCGCAAAATCTTCGGTCCTGTTCGAGTCGGCGATGACTATCGCATCCGAATGAACCACGAGCTGTATGAGCTCTACGATGACATTGACGTAGTTCGGCGTATAACTGTGCAGCGACTACGCTGGCTGGGTCATGTCCATCGTATGAACGACGAATCTCCAGCGAAAAAGGTGCTCGAGGCGAGGGTCGCTGGTCAACGACGACGAGGGAGACCATGCCTCCGATGGATGGACCAGGCTGAGGAAGCCCTAACCGCACTTGGTGTATCCGATTGGAGAAGGCGTGCGCAAAGCAGAGGCGCCTGGCGAGAGCTGATGAGGTCGGCTGAAACCCGGACACGGGTTGTTACGACCACCTAAGTAAGTAAGTAAGTTGGAGTAAAAATAACAAATCGTAAATTAAACAGGCCTGCGTACTTTAACTGTGAACAGCCCAATTAAAACTTAATTAACATGAACTCTGAATTGCCCAAATATAGTCCCACTTACGGCACGTAACGAAACGAAACGACAAGCCGGTCAGAATTCTTTGGTTTTATAGCGACCGGCTTTTTCGTCGGTCGTTGCCGTTTCGTCGTCGGTTGGTGTGCATGAATACATAAGAACACAGTGTATTTATATTTTGTAGTTTCGTTACGTGCCGTAAGTAGGCAGCAACCTTAATTCGAATTTTCGTTCTCCTTCCATTATACTTCTTAATGTTGGTATCTCTACTCTATTACAATTCACTCGTTGTTGAAAACTCGTCGCAGTTAATTCGTTGTTGTTTGGTTGTCAAAATAAAAATCAATTTTTTTGTTCTGGTTTTGAAGAACAATTTAGTGTATAAGGCGATTAACAGTTTTATAACTAGCTTTTCATTTTAAAATTATTAAGCAACATAATTCAATTTGTGTTCAGCTTAAAGTATTTATGATAGGCATCAATTTATATTGTAAAAGATTTAGAACTATAAAGAAAACCATTTGAACTTAGCATCAGAACATGGACCGTAGTGAGTCGCCATTTTGATTTATATTTAGATTTTATTGCTTAGATTTTTGTTTAATTCCATCTTAATAAATAAGAAAGCTACTAATGTACATTCTGTGCATCTGACAAGTGTACAATTTTGATAATTCAGGGTCTCGTACCATAGAATCACCACGACGACATCGCAACGGTATGATGAATAACTGCCGTGGTGGTAGCGGCGGCAGAAACTCACGCCGTGATTATCAGCGCTTCAGTAGATCGCGTTCCCGTTCAAGGTCAGTTTTCCCCCCATTATGTATTGTTTGGGATTCATGCAAAAGTAATATTTTTTGAATACTTTCAGAAATCGCAGTCGTGAACGTGAGTATCGAAGGCGTTCACGTAGTCGTGAGCGTGCCGTGAATTATCGACGTGGTGGCAGCTTTGAAAAAGATTTATATCGTGATATAATCAACGATGATTATCAAGAGGAGATGCATTTCTATCATGGTGACAATCGTGGTGGTTCTAGTGGTAATGGCGGCGGTGGCCGCAACTATGGAGATAACTTCAATGAAGAACGTGAACACTTCTGGAATGAGCGTGAACCTGATTCTCGCGGAAGAGAATATGAGCTTGATTCCCACGGAAGAGAATGTGAACGTGAATCTCGCGGAAGAGAATATGAACGTGATTATGAACGTGCTTACGAACTAGATCATCAACTTGATTACCGTGATAGAGAATTCGAAAGAAACAACATGGACAGAAGGTATGTACAGAGGTAAAATTTTTAGGAACTTGGAGCTATTTTATGTGTAAACTATGTGTAAAAAGAAGCCAACAAAACTGCTGGCAAAACAAGGTCATAACAAAAATAAGTATGGATAAAAAACTCTTTAACTTATAGGGAAAAGCTTACGCCTAAAGTATAAATTAAAATTAGAAGAACTCTCTCTGCTTCATTATCATTTCCATTTGTACATTGCATGCTTTCAAAGTAGTACAAAGAAGTACTCGAAACATTGACGAAATAAATAGAACATAAACAGCTTTGTGGATCACAGCGATAATCACGATATACTTCTGATGAGTTGATGTAGCTGCCAACGAAACAGCTGTCTAGTCTGATGTGTGATTACTACTCTATACAACAGGGTGTTGTTGATTGTTTTCTTCAGAAAGGCAACATAGGTCGAGATCTCGAAAAATATAAGTCTTTATTAAAAAATTATTAGAGTTATAAAAAACACATAACATAAAAACTTATAAAAAAAAGGTCGTAATAAAGCGGTGCATTAAAAATGTATTGTTTATAGAGTATTTATTTGCTTGTATCAAAATCAATCAAAGACGTAAAACAATAAGTTTACTTACAAACTCTCTTGAATCGGTCAGTTTTCAATCCGGATAATAATGATCCAAATTGTTAAGGTGGCTTGTATACGAGGAATTGATAAAATTGATACATATACAAATACCTACAGCTATGGCAAAACATTAACAGTCTCCAAAGATCTCCAAAAGTTTTTTTTTTATAAGATTAAGAACCTTTAAATAAGAATTAAATAATTTAATTGTTTTGCAATATGTTGCCTTTGTTAAGCTATTGGTAAGCTATTGATGAGAACGAGAGACTTGTACCTCAAAACTTATGCTTTGATTTGCCAATAGGTAATTTTAACATGAACAAAAATACACAAGAGTACCTAAAATTAATCACCCCTATCTTGAGTTTCGCCCGAAAAATATTTTGACCAGCGAAAAACTGTTCGTACGAAAATATGATGATGTATCACAGTTTGCTTTCAACCGAATCACAGTTCGCTTTAAATCCGCTATGCAGTTTCGAACATACAATTGCGAATTATGTGAGCTGCATAATACAACAGAAAATTACTGAGATTAAACTAGAAAAGATAAAAGTACACTATTTTAACATTAAAATGATAAGAATAGCACTGTGACTGTTGCTGGAAGAGAAGGAACTAAATGAACAGCGCGCTGTTCAAAGCCGCTTAAGGGATCAGCCCAATCCTTTGGAGTTGCGCTAGTCTCTGTGCGATAAACCACCAATGTTTAATTCGTTTTTAAAATATCTTCTGTTTTGTAGGATTCAGCAAAATTATCAGGTGAATAAGCCCCCATTCAAATAATTGTTGGATACACTGGCTTCGTGTTTGCCGCAAGCTTTCTTTCATCCTTATAAGCTAACCTCTCCAAAGGTGACAGTTTTTGGGTTCGATTGCGGCCACTTCCGTCCCTCTTTTGTACTTTTTGTTTTCGGCAACTTTTCATATCTTTTCTGGTCATTCGAAGCCTACAAACTCATAGTCTATTTATTCAAAAGCATATACATAGCACAAATCCGCACCTTCTTCCAATCGCTTTCCCCTTTAATTGGTGGCCCAGCACTGTTTATTTCAAAAGTGAGTTGCTTCCAAAATAGCGCTACTCCTTCTTTGTTTTCCTTGACGAAACCTTGTGCAATATCGTGCCTCCTGAATTTTTCTGAGAAGAATGTTGCCTTGTATTTTGTTTATTGATTTACTAACATAAAACATAAACGAAAGAGTTTCTCCAGACACGCATAGAGGTTAATTAAAAGAATCTTTTATATTATTTTTAAGAATAGTTTATAAGTTTTGTTTTCAGTTTATTTTTAAGTTTATTTTTAAGTATAGTTTTTAAGTCAACTTCAATGCAGAAAATATCTTAGCAATTAAATGTGTCGGGAGCAACCACAGTATAATTTAATATTAAGGCGGTCTTCTCATTCAAAACCTCATTTTTTGGACCCTTTTTAAAAAAATTCTTATTTGAAAACGCAAAGAATAATTGAAAACTTTTTTTATTTATTGTATTACAAAAGGTTCAAAGTAAATAAAAAAATTTTTTTTGCCTCGATACGTGGGCTGTTCAAAAAGTAATGAGACTTCAAAGTTGGTGGTGAAAAAAAAAGGTGTCGTCACGGCGGCCACGATTCCGGGTCTCCAGAGCGTCTGAAATGAAAAAAAAACGGGTTAAAATCAGTATAGATGTAATTCTCGGGTGAACCTCAAGCTTAATTTTGTGATTTTTTTTTGACAAAATGGCGGCCATTCAAAAAAAAAATTTCAATTTCGGGTTTTTTTTTGTAGTTTAGTGTAAAAAAAAAATAGTAAAAAATTTTTTAAAATTATGGTCGAGGTTCACCCGAGAATGGTGACAATTGTGCGTCGATTCCATTTTGTTTCATGAAAATCGGTTCAGTTGAACTGGAGATATCATGGCCGCCAGTTCGAAAAACGTGGGTTCGAGATAAACGCGTTTAAAGTTTGAAGTAATTTTTTTGGGGGGGAAAAAAAAATCAAAAATGTTTAAATGCAGTTTTAAAGAGCTGACAATTTTTACTTACAAATATAAGTCGGCGATGCCAGCTCCATACAGGCCACCTTCCTCTTTTTCGTAGAAACTGCTTTCTGCTGCCCTCTCTGCTCTGCGAGCCGTTCTGCCAGCTTTTGATGATGCCGCAGCTCGAGTCTCTGATCGGTTCAATCTGTCTTCATTGCGAGATAGTGCGTATTCGTATGCGTTTTTGCCAATCGCAATACCCATCAAACCTATAATTTTAAGTATGGGTATAAAACCGTCGTTGAAGAGGCACGTTGCAATGAAATTGGCCACTTCGATGGTGCGTGCGCCTGAGTTGATGTGTATGGGCGAAAGTGACCAAAGAACAGAATTGTAGGACTCATTGGAATTCTGAGTTTCAGATCCAAGGCATCTTTCAAGCAAATTATCTGCCGACAGCGCTTCGTAAGCTGGTTTTGTTACCTCCATCACCTTCTTGTCCATCAGACCTTGCTTCACAAAAAAGGCTGTATCTTCTAAAGTATTTCGAATTTCTAAAAATCCTTTTAGGGGCATATTCACAACTACCCAAGCTATAAATAAATGCAAAAAAAAAAGTTGAAAAAAAAGTTGCTCAATGAGAAGACCCCCTTAAAACAAATATTCTTTGTATTTCAATCCAAGCTAGTTGCGTTAACATTTAGAACAAAAATTAGAATAATTCACATAGTTCTAAGCTTGCACAATATTTCGAAAAGGATGCATTGTTACTTATATGTAAGAGTTAAAAAAAAGTCTCAATAAATTGAAATTGAAATTGAAGAAAAAGTAACAATAACATTTTACTTCAAAAATCCTAGTGGAGACTGCAATACCAGAAAGTAGTCTGCAGAACAAAATGTAGGAAAAAATTTCATCTTGCAACAGGATAATTTTCAATCCACTCTGCCAAATTGATAAATTACCTTTTTATTAAATTAAATTAGGGAAAACAAAAATGTTTTGAAGTACTCTACAGAGAGCCCAGACTTGTTGCCAATAGAAATTCAATTTGTGGAATTGAAAATACACCATGCGCAGGGCAACTGACCAAAACTTTGGATATTGCGGATATTAGATGATTGGCAACTTACTACTTTAGCAATATTGTAATTCTATTGAATCGTTTGATTTATTTTTCCAAACTAGAATTAAGTGTGTTTTTGTTATAAAATCTGTTTTAGTTTAAGACATCGATATAGAAATTTTAATTTAAAAATAGAAAATCTTTGATAAAACACTACAAAAAATTCTTTGCGATCTTTTGTTGGAAAATTGATTTTGACAACTTATCTTATTCACCTACTGTATATAAACTTATAGCAGAATCCGCCCACTTCGCCGGGCACTTTTTTAACAGGCTTACATTTATATAGCTATGTATGAGCAGTTGAAAGTGTTTGTTTCTGTAATCAGAAAAGCTGGTTTGAGCCTGTCTATATGAACTGTAGCGGTAGTGCTTTTTTTCAAATTGTGAATTTTGGTGTTTTGTCTTTTACCAGCGAATTCGTAAAAATAAAAATAAAAAATAGGTGGCAACTCTATGAAGAAAATTATTACTTACTCACTTGCTAGGTGGACGAAAATTGCAGCATTTTTAAATCCTGACAACGGATGCCGTTATAGTGATCCATTTTTACAGTGTTCGTCCCAGCATCGAATTCGTAAAAGTAAAAAATTTAGCTCACTTTAGCTAACTTCATAATTTTTATATGCAAAGAACGGGTTCGGATACAGCGACTAATTTTTACCTAGCCTTCGCCAGCATCAAATTAGTAAAAATTAAAAAAAAATGTAGGTGGCAATCCTATGGCAAGAAAATTACATAGTTTTGAAATTATGATAACGGATTTGGATTCAGTGACCCATTTTTACCTACAGTTCGCCCTAGGCCGAACTCATAAAAAGAAAATAATTTTAGATGGCACTTTATGAAAAAAAATGACGTTACTTTCGAATTTTGACGACGAATTCAGATTCAGCGACCTATTTTTAGCTTATGTTCCCCAGGTGGGAATCCTAATTTTTTTAACTATGAACTTAATCAATTTAATTGGTTCAAATTAACTAATTTTTTTTAATCAATTTAATTGGTTCAAAAGCAGATGGAACAAACGCTTTTTTCCTCTTTGTTTTATATATACATATATATATAAATAATAATTGCTTGTTTCGCTTTACAGAGATAACCGTAATCAAAATTTTCATGGTGAGGCTTACCATGAGCATGAAAATGATGATCATAGTGATGTTAGCGATATTTCATCTCAAGATTTAAACAACAAACCTAACGCCACATTGCTTGCATACGCGCTCCAGCCACACATAACGGGAGCGGATGTAAGTACTAAAAAACAGCATAACTTAATTATAAGTTAAACTCTATACTGGATATTTTTTGCATAGCTAACGAGCGCCTTAGTAAAATTTGGATCGACGGCCCGCTCCATACGTCTAATACGCAACACTAAAACAGGTAGGCATCAAACTGAAAACTTCTTTACTTTCACCTTAGTTGATTAAGTTATAGGAATTATTTAGCTTAAGCATATAAATATGCACGTAAGTAGCCTGAAATGAAAGATTTAAAACATTTATCGAAACCGTTGGTTGAACTTCATCCGAACAAATTTTGCATCAGCAGGAAATTAAAGCATTTTACTTGTTTAAATATGTTCAATTTAATTAATACAATAAAAAATAACAATCAAATCCAAATCAAAAAACAAAACAACACAGAAAAGAAACATTATTTTTTGACAAAAATTTTGTGTTTGCTTCTATCAAAAATTTAGGTGCATCACGAGGTTTCGCATTCGTCGAGTTTCATACCGTTGAAGAAGCTGAACATTGGATGGATTTAACGAAGGTATCACACTTGTTGTATACAAAAATAAAAATCATGGTGACAAACGTTATAACTTATTTACACATACAAAATTTATTACTGCATTATAAAGATAAAGCGAGCGGAAAAGTGATAGTGGGAAACTCTATTTAAAATCATGCAGTTGCAGTTGACAGTTAAGAACGAAATTAAAATTATTATCCACAATTAATTCTTTGACAACTTTCAAATTCATTCAAATTTATCATTTTTATTTTAGGTTAAACGGTGTAATTTTTTAGCCATGATTCTTTGATTATTTTTTTTTTTTTGATTTCAATAAAATTAGTATTGTTATAAATATTTTAATTTCTCTTCCGAAATTGAATCCTTAAATGTATAGATTAGCTTTAAAACCATGCATTTATGCATCTGGAATATACAAAATTAACACAGACTGTCGAAAAACTAAAGTTAAAATAATTTTCGAACTATTCAGACAGCATTAGAAGCTGATCGCTTCATTCATTGACGGATGATTTTATTTTATGGACAAATATTTGCTGTTTATTTAAATCAAGCTTAACTTACATTGTTATAAAAGAAGAACAAATTTTTCTCAACTCGTTACTGCCGACTTGCATTCACTGCAATCACGATGACTTATTTTTGAAAACAAAAACAAGGACAAACGTTATTCGCAATGTGAACGATTGACTTTGGATATTTTACCAAATAGGATGCCAAACATGAACGCTGCATGCAGTTGCAACAGAGTAAACTATTGAAAAAGCCTTGGCTTGGCGGTGACGATTCTGTAGACTGGAAACTAACCAAAACTCAAAAACTAATTCCTATCTTTTTCCTCTATTTCTTTCTTAGAGAGTACTTGTGCTGCCGGATAAATCACGTGCTAAATTATGCTATTGCAAAGATACATCTCAACAAAGATCAGGTGTGCACACTGACTGGTATTGTGGCAAAGTAAGTAATTTTATAACACTCTTTCTCAAAACTTTTATAAAAATTTTATTAAATATTCGCTTTTCGCTTGCAGTGCAACAACTTTAATTTCAGACGTCGTGACACCTGTTTCAAGTGTTTAGCATCCCGCAAGGAAAGCGAGAAAGGTGGCGAGGGCTGTGATGAAATAAGCAACATTCTTACGAAAAGTATACAAACAAATTTAGTACAAATCTTGTTGCAAATCTTATTATTGTTATTTGCAATTTATGATCAAATCAATTTGATTACAAAATATATTAATAACTTAACTGAAATGCTAATGCAGAAATCATGTTGCGCAATTTGGATGTGTTGACCAACGAGGAAGGTGTTCTCACCGTTTTGCAGCAGCACGTGCCCGATTTGACCAAGCGTATTTCGAAAATAGTCATTAGCCGAGATCCACTAACGCAAACTTCTCGTGGTGTGTGTTATTTAAATTTCGATACTCTGGTGGATTCGATGAATGTACACAATGCTTTGTCTGGAATAGAGCCACCTTTAAAAATTGATAATCGAGAGGGTAAGTAGTTTCTTTGTACGATTTCATTATTTCATACAAACTTACTTTTTTTTTTTAAAAAACTTCATAGTCTCTCGCTTTCTTGTCTGGGTGTTCGGTACAAATTTTGCAATCGATACTTTCCGAAAACCTAGAGACTTGAATCTTTAAATGTAGCTCAGAACTGCATGACAATGCAATATTAAGGGAGAAATCCTTTCTCTGACTTTTCTTTTAAACGGGCTTATCGATTAGCTAGTGACTTAAAACTTTAAACGTAGCTCATATATGGATGACAATGCAATATTAAGGTGGCAAACTTAATTAGAAAGGAAAGAAAGTTCTTGTTTTGTAGTTCAGTTTTTAAAACTTGTAGTTTATTAAAATATATTCATGTTAATAGGACATAAAAAAAAATGTACAGCTTCTTGAAGCTAGTCCTCATTTTCATTGCGTAGAAGATAGCAGACACCGCGTTCACCTGAAACAGGCCAAAATTAAGGGAATCATATTTTTAGGTAAGTGTGCCATATAAGGCCCGTCACCTTTTAAAGCCCATTTTTATTTTAACGAACATCAGACTATCAAATGTTCATTGTACTTGCACATGTTAAAACTTGTCAAGTTATTTCGTGGAAAAAAATTTAAGACAATTGAAAATACTAAAAGAATTAATTTTATAGTGCGCGGCGCAAAAAAAAAATTTTATTGTGAAATTGTGTGTTGAAATTACAAAAATATTTTTAAAACCAGATAGTTAATTATTTTGTGAAAATACTTAGGTTAGTTTCTGAAAAAAATCAATACCAAAGGTCTTTTTGAAAATTTTAAATTTTCATTGAAATGAGCCTAAAGCCTGTATGATACTTCATTTTTTTTGTTCAATTTTTGTCATTGAAAATGAAAACTAGAGCAGTTCAAGGTTCATTTATATAGGTTAAGTCACTTGAGAGAAATGCACTCTTTTTTCGCCTTTGCTCGAACTGTCAAAGTAGCTGTTAGCTAAAAATTGTACAGATTCGTGCAAGGTTGATTTATAAGGTTGTCGCAAGGGAGAGAGCGGGTACCCATAATTGTCAAATCGAAGTTGACAGCTCATAGAAAATCTGCAAGTGCTCTCTATATCATCCGTTTTTCTTTCGTAGTCATTCGCAAAATTGGCTGGTTTTGACAATTATGGGTACTGCGAAGAGAGTGCGATCAGGCCTGCGACAACCTTATAAATCAACCTTGGATTCGTGTTTTTTTTTCTTGATTTCCTTTCATCCTTTCTGACAGTTCGGCCGAGCGTCTCTCATGTGACTTAACCTATATTAAAGAACCTTGGCTGCAAGTGGCAATTTTGCTAGCAGAAACTTGTTGCTACTCTTTTCTCTCACTTTTCTCGTTGTCTTTTCTCATTGCAAGTTTTTCGAGTATATGAACGCTTTAGTAGTAAAATATTGCAACAATTTGTAACAATTTTTTGTTAGTGAACAAATCTATTATTTTCAATAATCTTTTTTTCGAATGTCATATAAAAACGAGATTTTGCATGAGATTTTGAATTATATCTTTCATTGGTTTTAGTTAATCAATCGAATAAAAAAGTAAATTAGCAGTCAACAAACTTAATTGTTCAGTTCTTATAATAGTAAATATAGTACCAATATAACAGTATAATTTGTTTTATAATTTGTTTACAATATTAAAAATAGGACAAATATATTTATTTCAGTGATTGTGACTTATTGCATCGATCATGAAAATCGCGAGATTATTCCAAAATCAAAAACAAAATCTACTAGTGAAGGGACTGCTGCTACCTCAGTTGCAGTGGGCCCACTGACCGCTGCTGAAATGGCTGCATTGACTGGTGCCACAGCTCCTTTAGGTGTTGGAGAGCAATACACTCTCAAAGATGTACCACGCTTGGCCGAGTATAGTGCTGATATGTATGCCACAACACCTGAGGAACAAGCATATTTCTTAAAATACTACCATGATTATTATATGACCGAGATAACAAAGGGCCAGTACAAAAGTTTGCCCAGTAAATCTCAATTAGAAGAAACTTCGGCAAATTCAGCAGCAGCTGTAGCACTTTCTGCAATACAACGAAAGCAAAAGAAAATGAGTGGCAATAAAACAATGGCTAAGCAAGCAGCGGAAGCTGTCAAAGCGGCATTGACTGCAGCGCAGACGGTAGTCCCGCCGCGAGGAAACGATGGCAAGATATATCGTAAGTAAATTATTGTTAAAAAATATAAATAAAATAATAAAACAAAAAATCGTTGAAGCTCCACCTGATGTTTCGCTCTATCAATATGACGAGACTTCTGGCTTTTACTATGATCCCACAACTGGGTTATACTATAATGCACACTCACAGTATTACTACAACAAAGAGACTGGCGCTTATCTTTATTGGGATCAACGTAAGAGCTCCTATGTGCTGGCCACGCCAGCATCAGTTGCGGCCACTGTACAGGATGTGGTTAAAACTGAAACTGGAGAGGATATCAATAATAAAACCTCATCGGCCGATGACAATGGCAAAAAAGATGGTAGCCGGAAAGAAGGCAAGCACGATAAGGTAAAAGTGGCAAAGAAAATTGTCAAGGATATGGAGAAATGGGCTAAACAATTGAATCAAAAGAAAGACTACACAGTTGTGGCTACACCACAACCTTTATTGCCATCAAGTGATGTGGTTTCATCGAACAAAGTTTCTGCCAGTACACCTTCCAGTGGCTACGCTGATGTATGTTTTTCCATACTCGAAAAGAAGGAGCGGCCTAAACTTGTTGACTTTTTAACAACGACGCCTGCACTCCCAACCAAACTGGTTTCTGCTTATGGCTCTGATTCCGAAGATGAGCACGTAGCTGGGCCATCAAAATCTTCTGCTGGTCCAACTCCAGCACAAAATCAAGGCCAAGCCGAAGCTAGTGAAAAGGATTATGTTGATTTTCAGAAACTAACTTGTCTGCTATGTAAACGCGCCTTCCAAAATCTGGAAATTTTGACAAAGCATTTAAAAATGTCAAACCTCCACAAGGAAAATCTACAGAAGTACAACTTAGGACGTGCTTCGGCGCCGCCTAATACAGATGCCGATGGTCAAGGCGATTTAGCTCTATCGTAAGTGAAATAAATAAATTATGTCGAAATTTTATAAAGTGTTGATCATCTTCTCGAAATAGATATCGCGATCGTGCCAAAGAGCGCCGTCTTAAATATGGTGAATGCAATCCAACACCACCAAATCACAGTCGTGAACGTTTCGAGAAAGCAATTAAAAAACTTGCCGCCACGGGGAGTAATAATGTGGCGAATGTTATGCCAATTGGCTCAAACAATGTCGGCAATCGGTTGTTACAGAAAATGGGCTGGTCCGAAGGACAGGGTCTAGGACGCAAAAATCAGGGACGAACCAACATCATTGAGGTGCGTTATTTACACACTCTTCGCTCTACATATTTAAATAATTTAAAAAAAAAATGTTGCACTTGCTACAATATTTATTTCAGGCCGATGCACGCACGACTACAGCTGGTTTAGGCAATCGTTCTGGGGGCATTCCACCCGGCGATGATTATAACAATTATATCAAAAAAATGATGAAGACTCGTTATGAATCGGTTTGATTACTTTCAATGTATAGTATGTATATTAAGAATATGCAATTTTTTTTAGGCTCTAAAGCCATAACATGTAATTAGTTTTAACATTTTCACTTCACATTTATATGTAGATTCATTTAACTATGACACTAGAATATGTTCAACATCCCAATGTCGATTATTGATATTTGTTGTAAGTCTTCATATTGACATTTCAAGTAAATATTTATATATGTATGAAAAAAACAAAAATTAAAAATATACATAATTTGAATTGTAAATTTGTATTCCACCATAAATAAGACTCGGTTAAGAAATTTCAATCGAGAAACTTACTTACTTACTTACTTACTTACTTAGGTGGTCGTAACAACCCGTGTCTGGGTTTCAGCCGACCTCATCAGCTCTCGCCAGGCGCCTCTGCTTTGCGCACGCCTTCTCCAATCGGATACACCAAGTGCGGTTAGGGCTTCCTCAGCCTGGTCCATCCATCGGAGGCATGGTCTCCCTCGTCGTCGTTGACCAGCGACCCTCGCCTCGAGCACCTTTTTCGCGGGAGCTTCGTCGTTCATACGATGGACATGACCCAGCCAGCGTAGTCGCTGCACAGTTATACGCCGAACTACGTCAATGTCATCGTAGAGCTCATACAGCTCGTGGTTCATTCGGATGCGATAGTCATCGCCGACTCGAACAGGACCGAAGATTTTGCGAAGAACTTTTCTCTCGAACACCCCCAGAGCGGCTGCGTCAGTTTGCGAAACTACCCATGCCTCAGCGCCATAAAGCAGCACAGGTAGAACGAGCGTCTTGTAGAGTGTTAGTTTTGTCGATCGAGAGAGGACTCTGGAACTTAGTTGCTTACTGAGCCCGTAGTAGCACCTATTAGCAATTATTGTTCTTCGCTTTATCTCCAGGCTGATTTCGTTTTTGGTATTAATGGCGGTGCCAAGGTAAACGAACTCCTTGACTACTTCAAAGTTATAGCTGCCGGATGAAACGTGGGAGTCTAAACGCCGCGCTCCCTTGTTTGTAGACAGCATATACTTTGTTTTGCCCTCATTTATCGTCAAACCCACTTTGGCTGATTCCTTTTCGATAGCGGCGAAAGCAACGGTAACATCTCTCTTGGTTCTGCCGACAATATCAATATCATCAGCGTACGCAAGGAGCTGGACGCCTTTGTAGAAAATGGTGCCATTACGATGCACACCGGCTTTTCGTACGATCCCCTCCATGATGATGTTAAAGAGATTGCAAGACCGTGGATCGCCTTGCCTGAAACCTCTTTCGGTATTGAAGGTTTCGGAGAGGTCATTTCCTACCTCTGCGTGTGTTGCTCAACGTCATTCTGCAAAGTCTAATCAACTTTGCAGGCATACCGAACTCAGACATTGTTGCGTATAGGCAATCCCTTCTCGGGCTATCGAACGCAGCTTTAAAATCGACAAAGAGATGGTGTGTGTCAATTTGATTTTCGTGGGTTTTCTCCAGGATTTGTCGTAGCGTGAAAATCTGGAAAATCTCTGCAAGTGGATGCTCCGGGCTTGAAACCTTGGGTTAGACGCTTAACCTGTTGATAGAATTTTCGTGCATCCTTCTTGCCCTGGTATACCTCTAGTTCCTCACGCTCACGCTTTTCCTGCTCTCTTTTCTTGCGTCTGAAAAGGCGCCTCTCTTCCTTCCTCTTTTCGCGGTAGTTTTCTCGCACGGCTCGCGTTGCAGCTGACTGCAGCGTTTTTCTCAATCGAGAAACACTGTTCTGTAATAGTAAACAATGTAGATAATACAGTCAAACCTGTTTTTGTGCGGTAGATAGGGACCGCAGAAAAAAAATCGCACAAAAAAAAATTCTTCGGAGACTTCATAAACAGCTATAACATAAAACTTTAAGTAATCTAATAAAGAAAATTTTTTTTATGCGGTTTTTTTGTACCGCATAAAAAAAATCTCACCTCTATGAAAAAGCGACCACTTTTTGGCCTCGAAGCCAAATAAATAAATAAATTACACACGGAAACGTTAAAAATATAGTTTTAATTCTTCATTTTAAATGTGAAACATACGAAAAATTATTCCATTAAAAAAATGCATATTAAAAAAATAAATTAAAATACATAAATTCATAAGTTAATCAATACTATTCGTCATAGTCCACAACGCGCATTTTCTTGTGATGATCTGGTTCGAAATCGCTTTCATCACTTGAAGATATTGTAATGGAGTTATTTGTTGTTTCCATTGGAATAGAATTATTGTCTGCGATAACCATATAGTCGGTGATAAGTCTTTGTGATGACGGTCGTTTTGTAAGCTTATTATAAATTTCGCAATAACCGGTTATTATGTTTCTTTTTGCTGTTTTCTTATTATGATTATTCATTTCGGGTTATACTTATGTCTAAAAACAAAAATCCTAAGAACTAAAACTTCAGAATTGCGTTTTGCTCTTACGCTTTTCTCTTTATTGCTCTTTTTAATGATAATTTCAGCTAGTGCAGAGTTTTTTTTTTGCATAGAAAAGATCGCATACAAGAAAAAATATCATAACACAACTCGCACAAAAAAAAATTCGCACAAAACAAATCGCATAAAAACTGCCCAGCACCTTGAAATATATTTTGTAAATTAATTTACAAAATATAAACTATAAATAAATAAATAAATCGCATAAAAATAAAAACCGCATAAATAAAATCGCACAAAAAAAAATTCGCACAAAAAAGACCGCACAAAAACAGGTTTGACTGTACTGCAGCAACTTTAGAGGAAACAATCAAGTAAAATATTTTGTCTCTAACACTGTGTAAGAGTCTGAAATCATTAGCCAGCAAAATGATAAGCTTCTCTCGGTGTGGTACACTACTTAAGATCCTGAAGAAAAAATAAAAGATGTACAAATACAATACAAGAATTTCTATCCGTCGATTTTATGATAGCATCTTAAGAAATGAGCTAAATAGAGCCAAATCTAGTGTTGATTTACACGAACAACTTATCCATTTGTATGAAATAACGACGGAGGCAACCCGCTGTAAGATCAAAGTCAGTAACGATCTAATCGAAGCCTTTTATGACAAAAAGGAATGAAAATGCTTCAAAACCAGAGACATGAATATAATGGGTCTTTGAAAATTGGTTGAAAATAATTATGAATCAACATTTATTATTTCAACATTTTATGTGACGGAACTATTGTTTAGGTTAACTAATAATTATTTTCTGAAATTAATTTTTTTTGTTACCAACACCAATACAGTAAAAAGTGAAACTTCTTCTCTGTGTACACTTTCTTTTCTAGAATAAGAAAGATTAATTTTTCATAAATAATTTTTCAAGCGGAATTAGTAACGGCGTTTCCGTTTTAAAAATAGCAGATAAAGACATCACATTTTTTGTTTAAACACTCATGAACATGGACGGTTCATGAACAAATTTGTATTAAAAATAATTTCCTAAAAGTTCTGGATCTTATTCCATAATAACTGATATTAAATTTTAGTGTTAGCTTTTTAATTTAGTAGCAGCTGTAGCCTCTGCTAAGCTTATGGTAAAAATCTTTTTAGAGCTGGTACTAATTTCCCCTATCATGGCGGCCGTGGCGTAGTGGGTAGAGTGTGTGGCCCATACGCCAGAGAACCTTGGTTCGAATACCACCTGACAGTTTTTCCAATTGCATTAATTTTTCTATTCGGCCGTCACCTCTCTGCAGACAATGGCAAACCTCAGAGAGTAAAAACTTTGTGAACATAAGTCTTGCGGAGTCGCCATAAAACATGTAGATCCAGTTCTCGATCATTTGTGTTCAAACATTTCACAACACACACACAACACAATTGATCATAAGAAGCTCGGTCAAGGTTCTTTCAAGGGCTGAAATGGCCTTTTTGTGTTTTTTTTTTAAGGGGCTACCAGAATGTTGAAACTCTTAAAAATACATTTTATTTTGTTTGTCTCTTTGCTGGGATGTTGTAGACATGTGTACCTTGCGTCCACACGTGCAAGTAATCACTTGGAAGTAGAGAATATATATTATTTATTTATTTTATTTATTTAATTCAGAATATCTCAACATTGAAAGGGGTCAACCTATATATATATATACATGACATATACATCAAAAAATTTATAACACTAAACTTATAAATATGAAATACAAATTATCAATTAAAATAAATTTATGAAAGAAAAGAAGAGAAAACGAAAGAAAAAAGAATAAAGAAGACATAGAACAGTTAGGTTGATAAATGTTTAAATAGTTGTGCTTTGAATTGCTGTGCGCTGCTTATGACCTGTAAGTAGTTATATGGTAATTGATTCCAAAGCCGTATTGAATTGACAAAAAACTGGCGTTCAGGCAAAAGCATCGAGTGCTTTAGTGGAATTAAGGCATTATTGCGATTAGATCGAGTAAATTTAAGTTTTGCGTATAGTTGAAATGGTTCTTTATTAAAGATTACTTTGGGAAGCATCAATAGAGTTCGAAAATCTAATAAATTATTAAAAGGCATTGAAAATATTTGAACAGCAAATCTTGATACATGATCGGAACGTCGTAATCCATATACGTACCGAGCAATGCTATTAAAGGCTATATTAAGTCTTTGTTTGCTTATATAGTCACAATTTGAAAAAATTTCGCTTCCGTAAAGCAGGGTTGGTACGATATATGCTTTTACCAGTAATAATCTGATATTGAAAGGAGTAAAAAATTGGGTAGACCAAAGTGCACGGAGCATACCATACACCTTGCCGACAGTTTTATTGATGTGTGTGTTTCACGATAATGTTCTGTAAAAGGTGATCCCTGGGTTTTTGGCATATTCAGCAAATTCGATTGTTGCACCATTCACATGAACCTTTGGCAGTATTGATATGTCAAAGATTTTTTTTGTACATTACGACACATTGGGATTATTTCGGATTGAGTTGCAGACCATTTCCTTGCGCTCAGTTATTTAATGCTGATAGGTTGGTACTCAAAGCATAGATGCAGGTACTTATTGATTTCATATCACAGAATGTAAATAGTTGAACATCATCTGCATACATATGAATTTCACAACCAGATAGATGCTCTGGAAGGTCATTAATGTAGATTGAGAAAAAAGTGGCCCAAGGACGGATCCTTGGGGTACACCTCTTGAAACAATTAGAAAGCTAGAATTTGAGTCACCAGAGAAAACTGCCTGCGATCTTCCATCCAAATATGAAGCAGTAAGTTGAGCGGAGGTTGTTGAAAAGCAAAATAATTTTCTAAGTTTTGTTATTAAAATATTGTGATCGACTGAGTCGATTAGAGTGGTCTAAAAGTGTAAGGAAAGTGACTTTATTTTTATCTAATGCTGAACGAATTTCTTCTGTTAACTCTAATAATGTTGTTACACAGCCACGATTTGGTCGGAAGCCTGACTGTTTGTTAGATAGAAGTGAGTGTGTTGTCAGGAATCGTGCGATTTGTGAATGAATAATTTTTTTCTAGTACTTTTGATAAGAATGGAAGAATAGCTATGGGCCGAAACTCTGAGCTGTTTTTTGGTATCGGAATGACTTTCGCTCTCTTCCAGTTACTTGGAAAGGTAGATTTAGTAAGAACAGTGTTGAATATATGAGTTATGTGAGGCAGAATTTTGTGAAGCAAGGCTTTGGAAAAGATGGGGCAGATGCCGTCAACACCAACAGCATTGGATTTCATAGAAATAATGGTTTGCAGGACTTCCTGTTGATCTACAGCTGAAAACGAAAAAGAGATGCTGTTCGAAGTTTGATTGTAGTTTTCATAGTAATTTTCAGTGGCAACTGGTACCGGGATATTTACAAATTTTTCATTGAGCTCGACGAGGTTATTCTCAACTACCGGAAAGGTTTTGATTTTTCCCTTTCCGATATCACGTATTTCTTTCCATTTGTTTTTACTACTCGCAGCAGATGCGAACTTGTTCGAATAGTATTTTGTTTTGGCATTTTTTATCATTTGTGTAACACTCTTCTTTAGACCACAGTATCTTTCGAACGATTCTGGCGTTTTATACCTTTTCCAGTGATTGTACGACAAATTTTTCCTTGTACTAAGAAATTTTTTATTTTGGTCATTAAACCAAGGTCTTCCTACATTTATCTTTTTAAATTTCATTGGAACAAATTCATCAAAGAGACTAGTTAGATTATTTTCAAGGAAAAGAACTTGTTCATCAACGGATGGCATGCAGTAAATTAGATTCCAGTCGATTAGATCTTTTGCTGCATTAAGTGGCAACTAGTCAATGTTTCTAAAATCACGAAACTTAAATTGTTGAGCACAAGTTTCATTGGGACAATCATAAGTTAGAAAGATGTGGTCGTGTTTGGAAAACACAGAAACAGATTTTGAATTGATCAAAAAGAAGACATTTTGAAATATCATTGGTAAAGAAAAGATCTAAAAGAGTATTGCTTGTATTAGTAAAATGTGTTGGCATCACAGTATTAATTGGAAATAATCCGATACCTCGCATCTTATACACCATATCTTGTTCAACTAAAATTTTGACATTAAAGTCACCCGCTAGAACGATCTCACAATGGGTTAAAGATAACTCGTCTAATACTGTCATTAGCGCAGACGTATCAATATGTCGATTTGGTCTGTAAATAGTACCAACAAGAATTTTTCTTAGCTTGCATTCAATTTCAACAAATATGTATTCAACGATACTATCAGGAGCAGAAGTGCAGATTGGTCTACACTGAATTTCATCCCTCACAAAAATAGCTACACCTCCTCCATGACCTTGTCTATCTAACCGAAATAATTTAAAGCCATGTATTTTAAATAAACTATCACTCATACACGTGTTAAACCACGTCTCCGATGCACATATTAAATCTACTGCTGAATCTTCAAAGATGACTCTAAACTCATCAATTTTCTTTCCTAGACTTTGTGCACTTATATGGCATATCTTTAAGCCGTTCTTTTGCTTACATAAGACTCGGACCATATTATGTGCGCAGTCTTTGGAATCATATAAGTTATGTACATTCATATATTAAAAAGGTTTAAAAAAAAAAATGAAAATGTTTCTAGAAAATAAGTGGCGCTAGCTTTTTAGGGTAAACAAAGGCTTAATTTGAAAATTCAATATTAAAATAAATATCAAAATAAAAAAATAAAGAGAATCATTAAAGGAAAAACGGATATAAAGCAAAGTTTTCTGAAAAAGTGTAGGGTAAATTATTAAGTTTAATAGAAAAATAAATAATAAAATATAAACAGGGAGGAAAAATAGATAAATAAATTAAAGCAGGTTTTGTTATTATTGCTGTTCATCACGAAACCCATCGTTAAAGTTGTTGTTGATGTTATTGTTGTTGTCTTCGAAAAAGTTCGCAATTGGCTGCAAGTTGCTTTAGCGTTCACATGTGAAAGTGAAAGTTCATTTAAACATGTCGTCGAATGCGAAAGTTCTCCCCGCAATTGCAGTATTGCTTGAAATGAGGAAAATATGTTATCAGTGTTGCTTCTGCATAAAATTGCGGAAATCCCAGAACAATTCACAAAAAACATCATATTAATCCCCCTTTTTGACATTTACTTGCAGCAAGTGCCAAAATTCACTGCCTTTGAAATTTTCTTGCAAGTAGCGCCGCAAGTAAGCTGCAGGTCTGAGAATGTGAGTGTGTTAGTAAAAATGTTTGGTTGTATTGAGTTTTTCGAACTTGCACCTGCACGTGTAGACTCTGGGTAATCAAACTGGTAATCAAACTGGTACAGCTTACGCTGTATTGCATAAACAGGTCCGTATTGTATGCATAAACTATGTATTGCATAAACTTTATCTATTTTGTTCTATCTTGAATACTAGAGGGCGCTATAGTACAAATATTTTAAAAAACCTTAAAAATTTCTTAGCAGTTTATTCGATTTGCATGAAAAATGGTGTGTAGGTAATTTGAGGAACGGTTAGTGTGTCAGACTTATCTATTCTGCTCTCTAACTTGACAACCAAAGGGCACTCGTTGAACGCTATGCTCTCGCATAAACTCCTCAAACAGTTGTATTGGTTATTCGACCGTGTACAAAGAGTGCTCATCGTTGTGAGAACTTCGTCACTGTTTTTATCCCTCGAGTTCTTTATATGAGCTGAAAATCATTTGAATTCATCAATGATAAGTATTTTGATACTTATCCCCTTCTCCTTCGAGATATAAAACAACATAAAATCGAAAGATATCGAAAAATCCTCGAAAAATCTTCGAGGAGCTTCGATGGGGAAGCAAATTAGGTAAAAATTAACCATTTTTTGGGGGCTCCTAAGGGGGAAGCATTTCTGAGACGCAAAAATAGATTGGTCTATCAGACCCCCATTGCATCATTTTCAAATAATCTGAGTGAGGAGAAAAAAAAGAGCGAGCGCATACATCGGCTTATGCAAAAGCGCATGCTGTGAACAGCGACGAAAGAGAAATGCAAATAAACGATTCGCTCGCTCATTCGGAGATTAACGAATGATCGCTCGTTTGTTTTTCATCTCCAATGAAAGAAACGAAACGAAATGCACTGAGTTGAGTTGTATTGAGGTGAGTGAGGAATATTTTTACTCATCAATGATAAGTATTTACGAACTCTGCTTGAATTATCGATAAAAATGTTCAATTTATGAGCACAGGATGAGGACACACTAACTTAAGCACCCACTGTGTTATTGCGTCTGTCCGAAGAGGAACTCTGTGCGATGTTTAGGAACACGTTGGAAATGAGTTCCTCGGTAGTGAAATAAATCCGATGAAAACGTCAACTGGTACTTCTCCATTGCCAATCGAAAACAATTGATTCGAGAAAATCTCGGCAGATGGATCGTTTTGCAACACAACTCCCATATTCGTTATTAGCCTCAGCTTCTTCAATTCACTAACTCCACAGATACGAAAGCTTTCCGCTCAAAGTAGATTGACACGAACAGCAATACACGAAAAATATATTGCTTCTTGTGTCTCGCTCATCGTTACTGTGCTTTTTCGTGATACAGAATGAAGGGGGAAAAATGTGATAACTACTCTTTTGCCATGGATGTCAGTCGGAGTTTAGGTTTAGGACACTGATAGTTTGTCAAAATACAGCAAACTGCAAGCCGACTTCGTTATTTCGAGCCCCTTGGTAAATAAGGAATGGTTTCTAAGACGAATTGTATAACATGTCGTATGCGTAACATATAATTCGTTGGGCTAAGTTTATTTACCGCCTCATTTTGTATAACGAAAATGCTAACCAACGCGACAAGCAAAACACGAGAAGCAATAGAATTTTGTATATAAAAAAGTATTGCTTCTCGTGTCTTACTTGTTAATTTGCGCTTTCGATTTGCAAAATAAAGCAGTTAATATTTCTCAACTCTCAATAAACATTTACGCAAGCATATTTTTAGGCCGATCGTAACTGAGCTTTAAGCACACTTTTTTGAAACAAAAAAGCAATGCGAGCAGCTTTAAGTCAATGCTTTCTTTATTTAGTATTACTGCAAAAACCAGTTGCTCACAAAAAAAAAAAAATTAATATATTACTTTAAGCATGGGAAAAAGCTTGCTCAAAGCAAAAAAAAAAAAGTAAAAACTGATTCGAATGGCAAACCACAAAAATGACGCACTCGATGCAAAACAAAAGCAAAAAAAAAAAAATATTAAACAAGATTTTAAAAAATTGTTGTTGCTATTTGTGTATATAATTTATTTTGGTAGACGACCGATTGTATTTTGTAAAAAAAATTTTCCTTCATCGCTGTCGTGCGAAAAGCTAACAGCAACATTTTCAGTTTTAATTCAGCCGCTGTTCACACAAGACACCAGATCGCGCCGCTCGCTCGCTTAAGTGAACGCACGTCAGTAGAAGATCGCTACGTAACGCCGCAGCCGATGCTCCACACCTCAGTCTGCAACGCCGTCAACTACCTTGATTCGGGATACTGATTTTGGTGATAAAGAAAAATAAGCGAAAAAATAATAATAAAAAAATAAATATACAGTGAGGTACAAGAGTAAAAGAAATAAAAGGAAAAAAAAAAAAAAATCTTAACAAGCTGCCAGAGTGACGAGAATTTTATTAATTTTATAATAATTTTCTTCTTCAGTTTTCTTTTGTACTAATATAAACATCATATTTTAATTGCATTACTGTTTATTTGATAAAAACACAGATTAATTGAATTCAAAACTCAAGCAATAAAAAAAAAAGAAAAATACTTCAGTTTTAGCATATTCATAAAACAACTCGTCAGTCATAAAGTAAAAATAGAGCGAAACAAAAGCAAACAAAAAAGTTTACAACAACAACAACGAAAAACGCGTAACGAGCAGTGATGAGCAAATAAAACACGTTCTTGTCTCGCCGTATCTGTCACCAGCGAATAAAAAAAAAACACATTTTTTGTGAACTAAAAATTACAACAACGTCAACAAATAAATGCAATGATTGTTGCATCTCACTGAATATTTTGCAACAACAATAACAAAAACAACACAACAGCTGCAACACCTACAACAACAACAACAACAACAACAACAATACCCCAATAACCCGCTGTTGGAATTTGGTTTTGGAACTGCAACAATTTTCCGTATCTCGCTGATATACAAACTTTTTCACACACGCTTCAACTTTAGCCGCTACAACTACTCAAATTATCAAAATTCAAATAAAAACAAAAATACAAAAAGGTAAAATTTAAATACTTTTCTTTTAATAAAATTTTGTTTTCTTTTGTATTCTCCCTCAACGTTTTCGCCATTTCCAATTTATCTATGATTTTCTTTTTGTGGCCTTTCTTGAAAATTGTTCATGGCTTCATTTCTTTAAATAAGTTTTATTTTTAGCCACATTTTTAGTTGTTTCATGAAATTTGTTTTATTTTTTGATTGCGCTTTTTTGCTGTTATTTCTTGTTATTTTCGAAAAATGGAAATGTAGTCAAAAATTACAGGGTGTTCTTCTGTGATTTCCTAGCGAATTAATGAGGTTTTGCAAAATTTTCTCAAGATCTTTCTCAAATTCTTGCTGAAGTTCTAAAATCTTTCTATAGCTTCATTCCTTTAGGATCTACATTGGTTAATTATTTTAACAATCCTTCCGGAAACTACTCCTTTATTGCTCTGGCATTAATAGAAATAAAAAGTTAAACAGACATTGAGTTCGATATTATTTTAATACTTTTATACATACATGCAATAAAAATGCAACAATATTGTATTCAATCAAATATTTGTGTTTCTTTATTCAATGAAAATAATAAGTATCTAAACGAAAGCTTTTATGGTATAAATAATAAACTTTATATAGCGTACAGTCGTTAGTTGGATAAATAGAATTCTTTTATGACGTTTTGCTGCAGTGAAATTTAGTTTAAGTAGAGGCCAAGTCCATATAGAGATCGAATGATTTAAATAGATTCAAAGAAGACACTTGAGAAAACAATCAATGAGAAAGATTAAATTATAGAAATTTAAAATTATTTGAATACATTGTCAGTTACACAGTCCAACAACCAAAATAATTACAGACTTACAGACTTACTTATAGACGGATCAACAGGTTCTGATAGAGAAGACAAACAAAAATGATACGTGTAATGGCGTTTTTTAAATGTACTTCTGAGCAGTTTAGCTAGGGAGGGGGAGGAAGGAGGGGGAAGGGGGGGAAAGAGAAAGAGAAAGAGGGGTACGAAGCTGCAGTTACACAAGAAAAAGAAACAGTAATCGACATTTTTTTTATGAATATCCCAATTATGACAAAGGGCCATTTTGGGTAAGGGTAGGAAGGATATTTTGTAAGTACCATGCAAAAATTGGGCGGAATACGACAAAGGGCGTGGCAGTATTAATAAAATACTATACAGGGTGTCCCGCAATTGAGTGCAACTATTTACGGAGGTGAAAGGTTATGTCGAGCTGAGCAAAAAATCGTATGAGAGGGGGTTAATTAATATTTGACGACTTTGATTCACGTTATTGTTTCTAGCAGGAAAACTAACCTACATAAAACTTATTTTAATAACTCATTTCAAAGGCTATTAAATCACCTTTCTAACAGTATATCAACAAACCCAACGATCATCTTCAGTTCGTGTGACGATGAAATCAATCGGTTTTAACTACCAAATTTCAACTTTGAGTGATAAATTTCTCAGAATTTCGTGTAATAAATGAACTTTTTTTCTATAATCAATTTTGTAATTTATTCAATTTTCTTTTGACAACCAAAACACCAAAAACATAAACATATCTTAAAAAAAAAAAAGTTGGCTGTACTAAAAAAATTATACTTATTACAAAATAATGATAAATAATGACATAATTAGTTACCATAAGCAGTAGATAATATCATTGTTTTCTAAAAAGTGTATAATTCTTTTAGTACATCCATCTTTTTTATTTTAAAAGATATGTTTATGTTTTTGATGTCATTTAAAATAAAATTGAATGAGTTACAAAATTGATTATGGAAAAAAATTTCATTTATTACGCAAAATTCTGAGAAATTTTACACTCAAAGTTAAAATTTGGTGGTTAAATCCGATTGATTTCATTTTCACACGAGCACAGATCGGTAACGGTTAAGTTGGTGGGGTTTGTTGATATACCGTTAGAAAGGTGATTTTATTGCCTTTACAATGAGTTATTAAAATAAGTTTTATGTGGGTTAGTTTTCCTACTAGAAACAATAATGTGAATTAATGTCGTAAAATACTTATTAACCCTGTAGCTCCTAAGAACGTGAAAATAGACCCCCCTCTCATACGATTTTTTTAAATAGTTGCACTCAATTGCGGGACACCCTGTATATCTTTGAGAAATTTTGAGGAGAAATATTATTTAATTAAGTACTAGCAAGACCCAGTTGTTCGCGGCCTTGCCACGGAAGTTCCAGCAACCATACTTTTTTTATTTGTGGGCGGTTAAAGGGGGTGTGGCAAACGTTTTTCCCGTAAACCATCTCGTGCTCGAAAACAATCTACTGCGAACATTTCAGCGCAATCGGCCCCAAAGTTTTGGAGCCTTAATGATTTCTTAAAAGTGGGCGTTATTATAGTACCACCACGCACACTTTTGGTGCAGTTGCAGTTGTGAGCATACAAACTTAGTTACCAAATTTCAGTCTTATACGACCAACACCGTCTGAAATATATCATTTTCATTGATTTGTGGGCGGTAAAAGAGGGCGTAGAAACCCAGTTTTGGTACAGTTGTCGAAAGTAACCATACAAACTAAATTACCAAATTTTAGTCTCAAACAATCGAAACAGCCTAAAATATTGCATTTTTATTGATTTATGGGCGGTAAAATGGGGCGTGTTTGAAACTAAGTGTGCAAAAACCTAATCTAGGACGTAAGTAATACACGTTTTAAGTTTGAGCGAAATCCGTTCAGCCGTTTAGATTTGTATAAAAGTCACACAAACAAACAAACAAATAAACAAACAAACAGAAAATGATTTTTACACTGAGGGAAATATGTGTTAAAATTAAATGAAATTGTGTTCATATTAAAAGAATATGTTTTTGAAATAGAGCTTTAGACAAATTCATTTAAGCTAAACAGAAATGTTTGTAAAGTAAAATTTAAAACAAAAGCTTTTGTTTTCAAAACAATGTTTTTAAATATACTTTTAATGTAAACATTTTCAGATAAAAAACATTTATTTAAAAATAAATGTTAAAGCAAAAGTTTTTATATTGAAAACAAATTTTTTAAACCCCCATTTCTTCGATGCCATTTTTTTTATTTTTTCGCGTTTTTGACGTCAGATTCGTGATCAGCGAACCCCTGGGACCATTCGAATACTAAATCTTAACTCCATTCGATGACTTTTGTTTTATTGCGGCTTGAAATATTGAAATATGTTATATATGAAAATAATAAATTACTTTTTATTTCATCTTACCTTTAAATTTTGTAAGTCCAATTAAAAAATATCAAATGGTTTTTCTCAGCTTGGTCTCAATTGTCTGCTCAATCACTCTACTACACCCAATTTTTTAATTCAATCTCAGATAGCGACGAATTTTTTGTTATTCAAAAGAATTAATAAGAGAAAATTGTAAAAAAAAGTGAGAATATGAAATGAGAATTCAATAAAATCGAATTCTATCGTCGATACGTGACAATGGATGAAACATGGCTTCACTATTACACACCAGAATCCAAAAGACAGTCAGCTGAGTGGACAGCCGTTGACGAACCGAATCCAATGCGAGCAAAGACCCAACATTCGGCTTGTAAGGTGATAGCGTCTGTGTTTTGGGATGTGAAAGGAATAACATTCATCGACTATCTCCAAAAAGGAACCACCATCAACAGCGACTATTACTGTGCACTTTTAGATCGATTGAAGGCTAAAATCGCTAAGAAACGGCCACATTTGCAAAATAAAAAATTGTTGTTTCACCACGACAATGTACCGTGTCACAAATCGATCAAAACGATGGCAAAATTGACTGAATTAGGCTTCGAATTGCTTACCCACCCACCGTATTCTCCAAATTTAGACCCCAGCGACCTTTTCCTGTTTTCAAATCTCAAGAGAATCCTTGCTGGAAAGAAATCCAAGTCCAATGATAAAGTAATCGCTGAAACTGAGGCCTATTTTGACGAGAAAGAGAAATCGTACTATAAAAGTGGTATCGAAAAGTTGGAAAATCGCAATACTCGTTGTATCGCTCTCGAAGGCAACTATGTTGAATAATATAATCGAGTTTTATCGAAATTTTGTTGTTTTCTTACTTATCCTACGGACTTATTGAATGACCTGTTATAAGTCGGTTTGTATGTGAACAATGTCTTAAAGTAAAGCGATTTGCACCATTTTTGAGTGTTAGGAGCATGCCATCAATATAAATGTCTGTGCAAAATTTCATTGATTTACCAACAGTGATTTTGCAGATTTTAAGTATAGTGCAGCTACGACTGCGAAATTTGACACTGTGCGTCGTACGTTCGGTGAATGGACTGAAAATGAATTCGAAGTTGAAACGCATTTTTACCGTAAAATCATCTTCAGCGATGGGGCACATTTCTGGCTTGAAGGGAGAATAATTCAGATGAGACTCTCCAGGCCCTCTTACATCCAGTAAGTTACTGTCTGGTGCGATATGCATGCCAAAGGCATCGTCGGGCCATATTTTTTCAAAACAGAAAACTGAAGGCGCCAACGTTACCGTCTAAGTGCTAAATGGTTGTAGCATGACGTTGCAACAAGCCATATAGCGCGTGGAACGGCGCTATAAAATGTCGCCCAAAAGAAAAATTGCCAAAAAAAAAAAAACGAAAACATTAAAAATCACCAAAATGAAAAATTACCCAAAACTGATTGAAATATGAAAAAAGCCCAACAATTTTTTTGGAAAATGGCACAAAAACAAAAAACAAATTTCCAAAAAAAAAAAAACAATGTAAAATCACCCAATTTCGTCCATTGTTCCCAGGAGATAAGCTGCGTTGTACGAGCAGAATTTTTAAAGCCCATTCTTTCATTTTTTTTAGGCCATTTCAAATTCAATGAATCATGCTTAACCCCTTAAGTCCTGACTGAACGCATATTTGAAACTCTTTTCAGTCCCAGTATTTTTCACAAAAACAGGGTCAGATTCCGGACCCATTGTATCCGACGTAAAATTTACTGAATTTTCTGGTTCTTGCATTGGTTTTATCGAAAAATGCGAGGCATAGAGGTTATGTTTAATTTTTTAACAAAAAACGTGATTTTTTCATGATTTTACGTGACATCGAATTCGAATCCGGATCTGCTGTATTCCAAACTCTAAAGTTAAACGTCTATGCATTTGCAGTTCGAAATAAAAATGCACTTGGATTTGGTAGTCATAAAAAAATCTTTTCAGAAACGTAACCAGTGACTACTCCAGATTCGTATCATATCATAAGATTCGTAATCATAAAAATGCACTTGGTTTTGGTAGTCATAAAAAAATCGTTTCAGAAACGTAACCAGTGACTACTCCAGATTCGTAATCAGCGACTCGAAAAAATTTTGACCAAAGATATAGGTTCTGCGACCCAAGAAACCCCCATATATAAATTTTCACAAAAATTCATAAATTTTTCATAATTTTGGCCGCCATCTTGGGTCGGCCATTTTGAATTTGGAAATTTTGACCAAAGATTCCGATTCAGCGACGAATCTGGAATAGTCACTGGTTACGTTTCTGAAACGATTTTTTTATGATTACCAAATCCAAGTGCTACAGTTTTACAGTTTTGCATAGCAGAAAATTTTTGCATTTGGGACGCCATATTGAACAAAAAGTTTTTATTCGAGCTGCAAATGTTAGAAGTTTAACTAAAAAAGTTCCTTTACTTACTTACTTAACTTACTTAAGGACTTAAGGGGTTAAAAGCTATAAAAATATTTCTTACAAGAAATAAAAAATCACGAAATATATTAAAAATAGCCCAAAAACAAAAAGTGCAATTTAGCCCAAAACAAAAAACGAAATTCCAAACAACTAAAATGCAAAATCGGCCAATAATTCCTGGGCGCTTTTTCATATAAAATTTGTATGGTAAAATATTAGGTGATTATGGTTTAAGTCTACTTTAATGAACCCGCTTAATTTCAAGGAGTTGCTTGGGCCACAGGGGGGGGGAAGTGGCCTTTTTTCCAATACCCTTATAATTTACGAAAAAAATGCTGCCTTGTAGGCATAATACATTTACAATTCTGCCATGCCTTGTACCAAACAATTAACACGAAATTGTGTTCAAACACTAAGGCTGGATTCACTGACCACCTTCAGCAAGTCTTGGACGTTTTTTTATATGAAGTTTTTGCGCTCTTCGCTCAGTGAGAGAGACTTGCTGCACGCTCTTCAACTTGATTAAAAAAACGAAAAAAGAAATGGCCATTTCAGCACTTGAAAGGACTTTGACCGAGCTTCTTATGATCAATTGTGTTGTGTGTGTTGTGAAATGTTTGAACACAAATAATCGAGAACTAGACCTACCAGCTTTATGCCGACTCCGAACGGCTTATGTTCTCAAGAAGGTTTTCATGGCAGTTTTTACTCTCTGAGGTTTGCCATTGTCTGCAGAGAGGTGGCGGCCGAACAGAAAAATTAATTCAATTCAAAAAACTTTCTGTGTCAGATGGGGGATTCGAACCTGGGTTCTCTGGCGTATGAGCCACTACGCCACGGCCGCCTTCAACTTGATTAACATTATTTTAATTTTCGCAAAAACTTGCTGAAGGTGGTCAGTGAATCCAGACCAAATGCCATAAAATTTGCGAACTCATAAAGCCAAAATATTGGTCATTTGATTTTCTGTGTTTTATTTGAAAAAAAGTTCTATACCTAAAAAAAAAAACACCCCTTATCACAAAAAACAACACTGCGCATGTTAGAAGCGCCTGCGACAGTGCACAAGAGCAAACTGTTGAACACACTCAATTTGGCGAATGACAGTACGCATTAAAATTTAGAATTTAGTTGTTAATATTATTTGCATTTAAACTTATCGGAATGTTATTTTATTTATATTTTTTAAACAATTTAAATTGGGCGAGAGAAAAAAATTGTTATATCGGTCAACCCATTGCTGAGATCTGATCCGAGAAACGTTCTATAAATGAGTTGATTCAATTAAATATATGCCGGATTCACAAAATCTCAAAATCTCCAGGGACACAATAAAATAATGGAAATTATTTAAAAATTTAAATTAATTTCCAATTATTTTATTCTAATTTTGTGTAGAGTAAAAAACGTTATTTCAGAGCTAAATAAATTTTTAGTGCACTAAAAATTCAAAAAGCTAAACGGAAAGTCGAAAAATGTGCGTAGGATGCAGTCCACACAAAAAAAAAAAAAAAAAAAAAAATGGACTTGACATGGCGAAGGTGCTGCTGTTGCCGAATTTTTGTAGAAAAAAAAAAGAAAACAAATCTTATTTTATATGATGTTAAACATCAAATAAGAGATACAATAATATTTTGAAGCAAAAAATTAAATCAACCGCAAATCTATGAAAAGATTGTTGGCCTCAAACTTAGCCAAAAATAGAGAAGGTAAATGAAAAAATGAATGAGGTGATGACGATTATAAGAGAACGCGAAGAGTTCTAAATAGTACCAGAGTTGCCAAGAGGTGAAAATATTAATCAATTTTAATCAATTTTAAATTTATAATGTATGAATTGTTATGTTTTGGAAAAAAGAGAAATGGAAATTTAAATACTACAATAGTATTAGTTAATAGTATTAATTAATTAATGTTAACGACAGTCTTGTATATACTCCAAAATAGAATTTTAAGCATACACTGAAAAAAATCGACATGTCTTAAGATTGAACCCAATGTTTTCATTTTCAAGTTCTGTTTTTCATATCAATTTATCAGTAAAATTGTTTTAATGTTTAAACATGTCAATATTTAAAAATTTTAAAATTTGATATGGAAAACACAGCTTGAAAATGAAAACATCGTATTCAATTTTAAGACATATTGATTTTTTTTCTGTGTAGAAAGAATAAATATTATAAAATAAATATAAACAAAAATTGACTTTGACTTTTTTTCTTGCAATTTGGCAACTATACTAAATTTATTCGATTTTATACACATACACATCGAACGTAAATTTACTCTTTTGATTTTTTTTAATTATATTTTTAAATGATGACACATATTTTGACGCTCAACTACACAAAATCGTAATAAAACTACGAACGTCAAAGAGTGTAACGCGCTGTCGTTGTACACACACGAGAGAGTAAATAATTATAACGAATGAGTGTGTGTGTTGGAAATAGAAAAAAATTAACAAAAAAAAAACTATTTAAAATTGTTGGAAAGAATTAAATGTGCGGTGAGAAGATCACGTCGCGATCGTACAGATGCACATGCGGCCGAATAGACGTACGGGTTGATAGATCAACGCAAGGGTAACTCGGATCAACGCCAAATCTAAAGAAGGTGTTAATTGTGCGTGCGTGCTTATATGTGAGTGTGCTGCCTGTGTGTGTTTAAATAAATATAAAAATATAACAATAAAAAATAAAGCAAAGCAATAAAAAAATGACAGAAATTTAAATTTAGAAAAAATTATAATATCAACTACTTACAGAAGCGGAAAACAAAAGTGTTTTTTTTTCATTCTCAAACTAAAATTGCCAAGAATATAAAAATAACATTCACATTAATCAAATTTAAGGTGAAATAATTGAAATTAAAGGTCAATGAAACTTTGCACAAAGCAAATTAATACAAAAGTAAGAAAAAAATGTATTTGACAAAATATTAAAAATATTTTGTAGCCGAAAACCAAAAACGTGTAAAATTATTTTTAAAAATATGCATGAATATTTTCAAATAAACACAAAAGGAGATATTCTGAATAATGAAATTTTCAAAAATAACTCTCTAAATAAGGACATAATGACTCTTGGAGATCACTTAATATTCCATGCATGCAAGGGTTTTATTGAATCATCATATAGAGTGCGTTGAAGTACGTCATGACAGAACTTATTGAATGGATGTGTGAAGGAAAATGTTGCTGTTAAGTTATAAAACACTTGAAGTGTCAAAATGAAGAAATTTTTGTACTCATATATTAGAGCAGGCCCGTAGCCAAGGGGAAAGATTTAGGTGTTCAAACCCCCCTCTTCCCCCCTTAGGGTCGAGATAGTATGAAATAATAACGTATATGAAACTATTACATTCAAAATATAATCTTTTTTTAAGACAATTTTCAACGCAAATTTAAGAAACTTCAGTTACTCAATGACAAGTTTTTTGGCCAAATGAAACATTCACTTTGCTTATAAAAGTCATAATCATCATATTTGAATTCAACTACAGGAAGTTTGTGTATTAACATTCGTTTGAATGGATTTTTTTTTAAATTTTGAGAAGCTGAAAAATGCAAAAAATACATGAACCACGAAATTTAACACATTAGGTCGTATTTCCCGCAAAGCGGATGACTAAAACAATTTGCCCATTCTATTTTATTGCTTTCTTGGTATATAGGACATTTTAAATGTCCAACTTGTCACAACAATTTAGACGTGTGTATTTAGACCTAAAATCTAAATATGCTTTTTTCGGAAAAAATTCTCAATACAAAATAGTTTTAAAATATTTTGATGATTTATTGATGATTTTTTAAAACATGCTACCAAATTTTCATAAGAAAACTAGAAGTTGAAAAAATTTTAGTTTTTTTTTCAATTTCCTATTTTGCAAATTTAAATCCACGACTGATCATTTTCTTAAATATTCAAAAAAAGTTATTGCTTACTTCTTTTTATAAAAATGTATCTAGCTGAGTAATGGTTTTAAAATATAGTCTTATTTTGATGTTATAAATTAAAAAAATATATTGGCTATAAGATATTGGTTCTGTGCAAAGTCCAGTAATCGGACTACGGGTTTTGAGAAATAATCTGAAATTGAAATATGAATTTTCTCAAAAACATTTATAAATTTATAAATTTATAAGTTTAATTAATAAGAAGTATAATATTGTTATTGGGAATTGAATGGTTTTATCAGTCATGATATCAAATCTTTATGAGAAAATGGAACATTTCAATTTTTAAAGATTTTAAAATATTTTCTTTTGAATATAAGCCAAATTGTCGACATCGTTTTCGAGAAAGTTATATTTTAGCCTTTAATGATAACTCGAACTAGGCTTCACATGGGTCCATATACTTGCACACAAGCTAGGGATTAATGGTGACGTAAGGTAGCCAAAAAGAAACCAAATATAAAGACTATAATTTCTTGGTTCTCCTGTTTATAAAAGTGTTAGTGAAATTTTGTGATAGTTATTTCTACTTTTCGACAATTAAACGACAATTAAACGAGAACTAGTAAAAACTTAGTACTTGCCATCTCTCTTATGGCCATTTAAAAACAGGCATATTCACGAATAGTTTTAAAAGAAAACGAGTTTGCTAGGAAAATTTCCATATCCTTGCTTTTTATTTTTTACTGGTATCTACTTACGATTTATTTATCAAAACTCCCCCCTAAGGTAAATCCTGACTACGGGCCTGTATTAGAGATTGAAGTTATCAAATGAAACGGAAATTCATTTGTTTTGTTATTGAAATTGTGGAAATTGTTGCTGATTTGAACGTATTATTGTTTCAGCGGCCGTGGCGCAGTTGGTAGAGTGCGTGGACCATACACCAGAGAACTCTGGTTCAATTCCCACCTGACGCAGAAAGTGTTTTTTAATTGAATTCATTTTTCTGTTCGGCCGTCAACTCTCTGCAGACAATGGCAAACCGCAGAGAGTAAAAACTGCCATTAAGAGCTTCTTGAGAACATAAGCCGTTCGGTGTCGGCAAAAAACTTGTAGGTTCAGTTCTCGATCATTTGTGTTTAAACATTTCACAACACGCACAACACAATTGATCATAAGAAGCTCGGTCGAAGTCCTTTCAAGTGCTGAAATGGTCATTTCGTTTTGATTTTTTTATTGTTTCAGGTGACCAAAAACCTTTTTCTGTCCTATTATCGTTTGTCCTATAGGAACGATAAACATCTTTTCATTACAACAAATTTTACTTTTATCTATCTGAACATTTGGAATGTTTTATTAGGCTTTGAACGACATTTTCTTATAGCATTATTTTGTTTCAGAATGAATTAGTTTTTTCCAGAAACAATGCTTTTTTTCATAAAAATAATACTTTTTGATAAATATTTTTGTATTGATAGCAGTATTAAGTAGATAAAGCTTGTCTTAAATCAGCTGGCAAATCAAATGCAAATCTTTTAAACTCTGCACACGTACGGCCAATTTTATTAGTTGGCAAGCAAATACGAATCTTTCAAACTTCATTGGAACTGAAAATTTGCTAGGTTGCTTAGCGTAGCAGCACATATCGGAGCAGAGAGGAACAATAAAATTTAATATGTAGTGAATATAAAAATTTTTCAACTCCTTATTTTTTCGATCAGAAATAAAAATCATTTTGTGATCGTTACTTTTCCGATCAAATAAAAATATTATTTTGTGATTGAAATAATATCGATTAAAATTTGACTTCAACTGTTATTGATCGGGCGTGTTTTTCACCCGATTTTTCCAATTTTTCTAGCCAGGTTTTAAATTGAAGATCAAAGCTTACGTGCCGAATCTCAAGGCATTTTTTTAATTTTTGTGGATTTTAAAGACATTTTACGGTTAAAATAAAGTCACTTTGTATGAGAGGTAGGCGTGGTTTTTTCATCCGAATTGGCCCATTTTCGAACTTGATCTTCCTTTTTTTGAAAATAAACTTATATATTGAATTTTATCGCGATAGCTTTAAAATTACGGCTGTAATCGTGTTGGCAGGCGGACAGACAGACGGACACACGGAAATCGACTCAGGAGGTGATGATAATCAAAAATATATACATTTTTCTATACCTGCCACGCCTCCTTCTTAGCTTTACAAACGGTATGACAAAGTTAATATACCCCTTACGTTACGCGTTGGGGTATAAAGATGTCTTAATAATTTCTCATAAAATACACACTTTTGGGACTTTTACGTGCTTATAAGATATTTCATCTTAAATAAAATTTAGAAGATAATCTTGTAGTTCACATTACTTTCCGTTCCTAATACATCTTCTTAAAATTATTTAAGAAGTCGACCTTATAGAAATAAGAAGATATTCTAATACTATTGGTACATTTTATTAAATTGTCTTCTTAAAAAATTTAAGAAGAAAGCATTCCACTCTCATTAACTTTTTTTCTTTTAAAGAGAATTTAAGAAGACTAAGTCCCAAGTTAGACTTGCCGATATGACGACGATTTCTTTCGCCGATTTTTAGTTTGTGGACGCAAAAGCCGAAGAGAAGGCGAAAATTAAAATCGTCCAAAAAATCGTTCATACCAGCGATTTTGCGACGATTTATCGTTCTTACTCTTTCACTCACATGCAAGAAGAGTGAAACAGCAAGCAAACATCGTTCGCCAAAATCATCGTGTCTAAAAGCAATGGAAGACGAAACAGCGAAACAAAGGAAAAATAAGAAAATCGGTGAAAATCTTGGGACATAGTCAATAACTTTAAGAAGGAAACCTTCTTGGGTAAAAACCATAGAGAAACGTTCTTAAATGTTATCTACGTTATCAGGTTTTTATGTCTCGATTTTTCTCTGTGTAGAAATTAGTGGTGGGAAGTAGGAGTAAAAATAGTAGTAGAACATAAAATGGCAGTAGAAAGTAGTAGTTGATCAAATAGTAGTAGATACAGAAGTAGAAATAGTAACAGAAAATAGTAGCAGACAATAGTGGTGGAGAATAGTACCACAAAATAATAGAACGTAAACTGAAAACAGTAGTATTAAAAAGTAGTAGGGATTTTTAATAGAATTAGAGGTCAAAATAGTAACAGGAAATGGTAGTAGAAAATAGTAGTTGAAAATAGTAGTATTGCATGGTAGTAGATATAGAAGTAGAAATAGAAGCAGTAGAAAAAGTAGCAGATAAAAGAAATTTCACTTAAAAAAAAAACTTCTAAATCTAATCAAAAAAATATCTACCAATGATAGATTTTATTTCTGACCAAAACAATGTCTATCAAAAAATATTTTTTATTACTGATCACAAAATGATTTTTATTTTTGATCGAAAAAATAACAATAAAATACTTCTATTTCTAATCGAAAAGATAACAATCAAAAAATAATTTTTATTTTTGGTCGGAAAAATATAGATCAACGATTGATTTTTAGTTTGTTAAAAACGTAACGATTAAAAAGTAACTTAAATTTCCAATCGAAAAAATAACGATCAAAAATAACTTTTATTTCTGATTGAAGAAAATATCGATCAAAAAATGATCTGATTGAAAAAATAACGATCAAAAAATAATTTTTATATCTGATTGAAAAAATAATAATCAAAAAATAATTTTTATTTTGTATCGGAAAAAAATTGATCAATGATTGATTTGATCGAAAAATTGTCGATCTTTGATCGATCTTTGATGATTTCTGATTGAAAAAATATCAATCAAAACATAACTTTTATTTCTGATCGCACAAATTACCGTCACAAAATAATTTGTAGATCTGATTGCAATTTATCATATCGTTATCTTTATTTTTGATCGGAAAATATAGATCAATGATTGATATTTATGTTTGATCGAAAAAATATCGATTAAAAAGTAACTTTCTTTTCTGATCGAAAAAGTAACTATCAAAGCATAACTTTTATTTCTGATTGAAAAATATCGATCAAAACTTTTATTTGTGATCGCAAAAATAACCATCACAAAATAATTTGTATATCTGATTGAAATTTTTGAGATCGCTATCTTTATTGGAATGTATAGATCAATAATCAGTTTTTATTTTTGATCCAAAAAATAATGATTAAAAAGTAAATTTAATATCTGATCGAAAAAATAACCATCAAAATATAACTTTTATTTCTGCTATCGATAAAGATATTGATAAAAAAAGAACTTTTATTTCTCATCCAAAAATTTCGATAAAAAAATTACTGTAAAATGTTGATTGATAGCCTGGAATCGGCATTTAAAAACATTACGTCTGAGCAAAAAGGTTTTAAATTTACGCTAAATTTAAAAATTTACAAACATAAAGACTAAGAAAACTCCTTAGGGCCAGTTTTTCAGTACGAGTTTAAACTTTAGTTAAATTAAACCAAGCTTAACTCACCAAAATGGGCGTTTAAACTCGGTTTAACTAGATATTTTAGCATTCGTTGAATTTAAATTGACTTAAATTATCATATAATGTGTTTTTTTCTTGCCTATTCCGAGCTTAAACGTCCAGTTGTAGTGAGTTAAGCTCGGTTTAATTTAACTAAAGTTTAAACTCGTACTTAAAAACTGGCTCTTAGTGATCTATAGTAAAATTTTGTTATAAAGATTTCTGCGAAATATTTTAACACTCTAGTGTACTTTTTTATGGATTTTTTCTGAATTTTAGAATTTGGGATTCGTCACGACCTAAGTCAACAAACGTTAAACTGTTCAGTAAAACAAATTTTAAAATCGGCCGACCCCTTGCTGAGATCTGATCTGCATATCTGCATATGAGTTGTTACATGTGAGCTTCGTTCCAATAAAACTGTTATTAGTATATTAGTCGAAACTCTGTTATTAGTCGAAAATATAGCCTCTTCAAATTCTCACGGAGAAATATGTATTTGCTTTTGAAAAAGTGACCTAATAATTTTAAAACTGAGTGTATCTGATTACATGGTGATGCTTGTAAGATTTACTGAACTTGGTGTATGTAACTTTAGTCCACTTTTCTAATGGTTTTTGTCGTTATTATAATATGTTTTATTAGCATCCTTAAGTTTCAATGAAATTCGTGATAATTACTTATCAAACACCTCTCGCCTTAAAGGAAATATCAATGAAATGCGTTGCATTCATAACAAAAGCAAGCATTTCTGAACACAGTCATTCAATGTTATAAATAAATTAATGTTAATTTATTGCTTTCCAGTTAATTGTTTGAATTTCTTTTGATTTCGCAATTTTTTAAAATCAATTATTTTTGTTTATATTCGCATAATTAACAGATTTGCCAATAAAAGTCTATATAAAACTGTTATTGTATGCATATCCATAGATATTTGTATATTAAAAATAAAGTTAAATGCAAAAAAAAAAATAATTAAATAATTACAAAAAAATTTTTTATATCTTTTGTGAATAACAAACAAGTTAACAGAAAATTGTAAATACCTTGAATTGAACCTTGGTTGAATTCTACATATAACATAACTTGTATACGACAGAGATATTTTTCAAAAAGAAGAAATTTTATATACAGTGGGGCAAAGCTTATTTCATGCAGTGCTATTTTTGAACTTTCGAATACTGTACGAGTATCTCAAAAACTAAAAAGGAAATCATCAAATTTTAGAAAGGGGCTAAGAAAAACATTCTTATTGATCATAACAAATAAAACAAAAAGTACACAAAAATAAATTCTGACAATATTTAGGCTGAAAAAACACTTTTGCGCAAAAGAAATTCAGACCACAGCTTATTTCATGCAGATGCTTGTCTTCACTTTGGTGCCAGCGTGCCCACTGTGTAACGGAGCTTTCGTGTTCTATGTTATCTTTGAAGTATTAGTAATCATGGGTCGTCAAAAAATGGACAGTCTTACGAAAATTAAGCAGGGAGAATTGCCATTAAATCATTTTAAAAACCACCTATCCCAGTGGAAAATTGCTGAATTTGTTAAATTTGAGTCCCGCTACAGTGCAAAACATCATTGAACGTTGCGTTCATGAAATTTGAGTTCAATATAATGGCAGAAATGTGCCAAACAATATTTTCAACCAGGCCGATTAACTAATAATTGTACATAAAATCAAGGTGAACCCAAAGTTAATGGCTTCAAACCTAGTCATGGAGATACAGCAAGGACTAGGTAAGTCTTGCAGTGCGGAAACTGTCTTCCGCTAGCTCCGAGATCACTACTTTAGTGCTCGAGTTAATAAAAAAGTTCTTCATAAGAAAAAAAAAACAAAAAAACAAGCAGAATCGACTTGCCTTTGCTAATGCCCGTATGTTACTTAATTTTTTTTTACAACTTTAGTCATTGAAAATTAAAACTAGAGCAGTTCAAATAGTACGAATGCATGGATTCAATTGGTGTGAGTGAGTACACATATAGTACGAATTGGAGAAAAATTTGTAGGACGGACTGTATTTTCTCTGCATTTTTTTTGCCGTTTCTTTTAATTCGTTCTTCGTTGAGTTTCGTTCAAATATTTACTGTGCTGTTAGTAATACGAGTAAATTTGACATTTTAGAATAAATTTTAGAGTAAACAAAACTATTTAATATAAATTTATGCTGAATGGGAAGTGATGCGTGTAGCTAATATTAATTTATTTAATGCAGCTGCTCTTCAAAACACCAGAAGTAACAAAGTAACAACGTTTATCCTTTTCTTACAATATATGTCTGTCCTGCTCACGCGACACTTGTTTTCAGATTTTAAAATTGGACAAAAAAAATTAAGTATTATACGGGCATAAGGAGCACATCAATAAAAAGTCGGACTTCAGGACAAGTTTAAATTTAACATGTTTGGCTCTGATGGCATGTCATACGTATGGCTAAAGCCTAATACTGAGCATTAAAAAGAAAATTTAAAAGCTACAGTGAAGCATGGTGGTGGTAGCTTATTGACATGGGGCTGTATGTCGCCAGCTTGGGCTAGAAATTTGGAGTTCATTGAAGGTATCATGGACAAAACCAAGAATGATAGAAACAAGATTAACCGCTCCACAAGAGAGAGAGAGAGAGAGAGAGCGCATGACGTCGCCCAGCGCTATTGTTTATATTGCATATATTTATTAGAGCCCTGCATGAGTATGCTTTTTCGCCTCCCTGAATATATTCTCTTGCTATAGAATAAACAATTTCCTCTATCCCTTTTCTGCTTTGCTCATACCTGATCTTACACTCTCTTTGTTTTATTCAGATATAAGAAATGAAGAGAATAAGAGCACGATGCTTTACTAACAACAACAGGTAGTAAATAAAGCAATAAAAAATAACAAAAATATCAGTGTTCATACCCTGAATATTTCGTGAATATTCTTTTATTCGTTCGTTTGTACAACGAATGTTTTTTGTATTGGGAGCCAAAGAAGGGTGGCAGATAGGGGATAGGTGTGTTCGGGAGAAATGTTAAAGGGCAAAAAATAATAGGACCAACTCATATATTTGACCCCTCTAGGAGTTTAGTTACGGCTGATATAAAATATTTTCGACAGCTTTTGTATTTTTTGTATGGGGAGCCAAAGAAGGGTGGTAGATAGGGGGTAGGTGTGTTTGGGAGAAATCTTGAGGGAAAAAAAAAATAATAGGACCAACTCATATATTTGACCCCTCTAGGAGTTTAGCTACGGCTGATATAAACTATTTTCGACAGCTTTTGTATTTTTTGTATGGGGAGCCAAAGAAGGGTGGTAGATAGGGGGTAGATGTGCTTGGGAGATATCTTGAGAGAAAAAATAATAGGACCAGCTTATATATTTAATCCCTCTAGGAGTTCAGCTACGGCTGATATAAATTATTTTCAACAGCTTTTGTGTTTTTTGCATGGGGAGCCAAAGAAGGGTGGTAGATAGGGGGTACGTGTGTTGGGGAGAAATGTTTAGGGGCAAAAATTAATATGACCAGCTTATATATTTGACCCCTCTAGGAGTTCAGCAACGGCCGATAAAAACTATTTTCGACAGCTTTTGTGTTTTTTTGTATGGGGAGCCAAAGAAGGGTGGTAGATAGGGGGTAGGTGTGTTGAAGATAAATGTTGAGGGGCAAAAAATAATAGGACCAGCTTATATATTTGACCCCTGTAGGAGTTCAGCTACGGCCGATATAAACTATTTTCGACAGCTTTTGTGTTTATTGTATGGTTCAATATTGTATGTAATATTGTATTGTATTGTATTGTATGGTAAAGGTGTACAGTTTTTATTGTTACTACATCAATATCCATTCAGAAAGAAATATTTTTTATTAATATTATTGTATTTTTATCATAAATAAATGCATTTGATTGCACCTCTATCCAACATCAAACTAGATCGCAAGCTCACCTCAGTGCTAAAGTGTATGAAAAGAGAACAGAGAACAAATAAAAAGTGATTCTCTTCCGCTACACGACCTCATGGTATAATCAAGGTTCATTAATACAGGTTAAGTCACTTGAGAGAAGCTCGGTCGAACTGTCAGAATGGATAAAAGGAAATCAAGAAAAAAAAAATCTGAATCTGTACAATTTTTAGCTAACAGCTACTTTGACAGTTCGAGCAAAGGCAGTAAAAGAGTGCTTTTCTCTCAAGTGACTTAACCTATATTAATGAACATTGGGTATAATGATTTACAAGGTAGGAGTGACAGTACTGTTGGTGATTTGGAGTTGTCAAAAACACATTGAAAAAGAGAAAACGAAGAAGCAGCAAAACCGATGACCAGTTAAACTTTGTATTGATTTGACCAAGGTTCATTAATATAGGCTAAGTCACTTGAGCGAAAAGCACTCTTTTTTTTGGCCTTTGCTCGAACTGTCAAAGTAGCTGTTAACTGGAAACAAGGTTGATTTATAAGGTTGTCGCAGGGCTGATCGCACTCTCTTCTCAGTAAGCATAATTGTCAAAACCAGCCAATTTTGCGAATGACTGCGAAAGAAAAACGGATGATAAAAGAAAGCTCTGCAGATTTTCTATGAGCTGTCAACTTCGATTTGACAATTATGGGTACTCGCTCTCTCCCTTGCGACAACCTTATAAATCAATCTTGTCAAGGCTCCCTTGTAAATAATTGTATCATGCACGACCTGTTGCTACACGATCTGTTGTTTACATTTATTCGCTTGCAGCTTTGCTTGCAGTGACTGCTACAGCAGAGAATCAGGGTATATTCACTTGAAGGTTCTAATATGCCTCACATTTTATGTAATTTTAAAAGAAGAAGAAAGATTTTGTTTTTAAAACGAACAAATTTTATTATTATTTCCTGGTTCAGTTTATTTCCTGGTTCAGTTTACGTTTACCTTATTGAAGTTTATGCAAAGCACTACTCCTGGCTTCAATTTTCTCATAGTAGAAATTCCTCTAAAGTCACATATTAACCCTTGTGCTGACACCAGGCTCACCGGTGAGCCATCGTGTATTTATCTTGGCTTTGCAGCCATATTTTTGCAGTAACCGAATTGGAGCTCGGTGGGCTCAAAAGATACCTAATTTAAGGAATAATTGAGTTCCGCATAAAAATGTATGAAAGGCTTGGGAGCTCACCGGTGAGCCAGGTGTTCATGCTAAAGGTTTCCAACTGTTGTATATAATAAAATGCTCATCAAATTAAGCTCACCCATTTTAAATTACAAAAAAAAAAAAACGAAATGGCCATTTCAGCTCTTGAAAGGGCTCTGACCGAGCTTCTTATGATCAATTGTGTTGTGTGTGATGTGAAATGTTTGCACACAAATGATCGAGAACTGGACCTACATGTTTTACGCCGACTCCGAACGGCTTGTGTTCTCAAGAAGCTTTTCATGGCAGTTCTTACTCTCTGAGGTTTGCCATTGTCTGCAGAGAGGTGACGGCCAAACAGAAAAATTAATTCAATTGAAAAAACTTTCTGTGTCGGATGGAGGATTCGAACCTGGGTTCTCTGGCGTAAGAGTCACACACTCTACCCACTACGCCACGGCCGTCATTTTAAATTACATGTCTCCTTAAATATGCTCATTTTTAAAGTGCTCAATGCAAACTAATTTTATTTTCTGTATTTTTTTGAACGTTTAAACAATTTTTAACCACGCACTTGGTTTTAACTTCATTTTCATACAAGAACTTATTTTCAGTTAGTTAAATTTGCTTAAGTGATCACATAGTTGCATTCATTTTTGTTATGCAAAAGCGCTGCTTGACGTCATTTAGTCAAATGAGAAAGAGATCACTAGGTAACGGGACTGCGGAACACGTAATCTTGTTTCTATCACTCTTGGGACAAAACATTATGTATCTCAATATTTAAAAAAAAATTTGCATTATAGTGCAGTGAAACTTGGAATACCGAAAACATTCCGTTTCTACCAAGAGAACGACCCAAAGCATAACTGCATATTGCTTTATAACGAAACGAACAGTTTCGATCGTGTGAGACACGATAAGCACTACATTTTTTCATATCAAATTATATTGTCGCTCGTTTCTTCGTTTGTTATAGGTCTTCGTTTCGTTATACAGCAAAATACAGTAAATCTGGCAATGTGTTTGCTTGGTTGATTTAAATCTGCGCGAATTTAATGGACCCTCTGGCACAGAGCCCAAACATGAATGCTATTGAAAATTTATCGGAAATATTTTGAAAAACATTCGTCAACATGATATTTTCAATAAAGAAAGATTAAAAAAAGGCATTATACAATAGTGAAACAAAATTACTCCAACAACTTCTCAAAATCTTGTAGGTTTGATCCCAAAAAAGCATCAAGGTACCTGTATTTCTTTATCGGTTATATTTTGTTTTATCTCATTAGTAGAAAAAAATCGAAAATATTTTATGTAGTTCTAATTTTCAGACTTTATATTATAGTTTAATTGTTTTAAAAAAATCTGTTTTTAGAGCACTTGAATTCTCCTCCCATTATAAAGAAGAACTCTCTGCCTATAAAACATTAAAATTTATTTAATTTGCCTCCAAGTTCAAGTTGTACAAAGCCGAAAAAAAAAAAATAAAAAAACAAATTTAAATACTATTGCAACAACAACAACGGTAAGCAATAATTCACCATTCAACTTCAATAAGCTAACTGTTAGAAAAACCGACAGTCAGACAGACAGATAGACGGACAAACACTTTCAATGAATCACTTACAAATTGCTAAAGATTGTCGTAAGCATTTGCGATAAACTAGAAAATAAAAAAAAAACAAATGAAAAACAATCGAAAAGATACACATGCTCAAAAACTTATCAGTTTTTTGTGTTTCTCTTGGACATAGTGTAGGTTTTTTAAAAATAATTGCTTAAACCTAAAATAGCCCAACATTTTTTTGTACTACTTTGGTTTTGTAGTAATTAAGCCTACGAAGAATAATTTTAATTTTATTTTGTCAGATAAAAAATTCAGAAAAATCAGATAAACTTTTAAATTAAGCAAAAAATCACTTTTCAAGAAAAAAGAAAGATTCGAAAGACAATTTTAACTAAAATTTTATAATACAAAAAAAAAAATATAAAATACTCTATATTAAAGTACACGAATTTCTCTACATAGACCAATAGCAACTAATTTTTTTGTAGGAAATGGTAGGGAAATAATATCAAACAATCCTCGTTTAAAAATTTGGAATTCTAAACAATTATTTATCGAACACATACTTAAAACGATTGCTTGTATACAAAAGCAAACACTCATCGATTAATTATATAGCGACCTCAGAAATAAACATGTAAGAAAAAATAACCTCAAAACTGGTTAGTTTGTCTGAATATTTTTAAAAAATGAATTAATAAATGAATTATAGTCATCGTTAATATGTTATTTAAAATAATTATCCATCCTTTTGTTTTGAAAACCTAATAAAGTTCCCATTATAACTTTTAATAGTTAAAATTTTCGATGACATATGCTTAGCTCAGCTTGTTTTTTTTTGCTACTGACCCAATTTTTCTACAGACCATTTTTTAATGATTAATTGATTTTGATACATTGTTTTCGAATGTCACTCTAACTTTGTTTTGACAGACTTAAAGTGTCAACTTCATGCATATGAGTAACACGCATTTCGCGATAGCTATTTGTAAATATTTCATAAGTTATTCAGTCATCTTTTGCCCAAACTATTTTGTATAATTTCCGTTTATTAAAAAAAAAAAAAATAATAGAAAAATTTATGCTATGTGCTATTTTTAATATTTATTCATTCATACATTTATAGCCAGGTGCTTGTTTGTTGGTCGTTTTTCACGCTCACTTTTATTAGAAATTTTTGCATAAATTTAACAAAATTGAATACAATGTAAATTTAGATAAATCGTTAATTTGTCTGGTTATTTTGTGGTAACTGGTTCTTTTTCAGATCTACAAGAGTTGTCATGCTTTATTCATTCATATCAACTACGTTGTTTTTTTAGGCTTGATACATTTTTTTTGTACGATACGTAGTTTTATTATCTTATCTGAGGTTACTCTTAGATATTGAACAAAACTGTTTGTTTTTGTTGATATATTGTTAATCGGTATTGAGTGCAAATTATGATTTTATTTTTGTTTCAATTTTAATACAACGTGTTGTCTTAATATCATGCGCGATATGTGAAAAATTGTTTGATATATAATAGTTGGACTGAAAAGTTTGTAGTCTAACATAGTAAAACACATTTTTTTGGTAAAATTTGATTTTATTATTCAACATAGTAGCTTTCGAGGGCGATGCAATGATTATAGCGATTATACAATTTTTCGATACCATTTTTATAGTACGATTTCTCATAAGTTTCAAAATAGGCCTCATTTTCAGCGATTAATTATTTATTAGTGCTGAATTTCTTTCCAGCGAGCGTTCACGTTTCTCTTTCAAAGCGTCGTTGAAACAGTCCAATTCGGCTGCATAGTATTCGCCATGGATTTCTCTTTTTGGTGGAAAGTAATTGGTGTAGATTAAACCGCGTTCATCCCAAAATATTGTCGCCATACCCTTATCGGCCGATAGCACCGCGTTTTCACCTTATTCGGAGCACGTTAGATCGGTGAAGTCCACTGTTTCGACTGTTCCTTTGTCTCTTATGTATAGTTATCATCCAAGGTTACTAATCGACGGAAATCCTTCTTATCTTTGCTCAACATCGCCAAACACCCATTTGAATTAGTCATACGATCGGGTTTATGGTCGAGTGTGAGCAAACGTGGTACCTATCTTGCGGATAATTTTTTCATATCCAAATAATTTCGCAAAATGTTCCACATCCATTCGTCTGAGATGGCTACGGCTTCAACAATCTCACGCACTTTAACTCTGCGATCGGTCAACACGATATCGTGAATTTTAGTGACCGTTTCTGGTGTGGTGACCTTATTTGGGCGTCTGTAACGTTTGGCGTCACTTGTGCTTGTACGACCGCATCGGAACTCAGTAAACCACTTGTGACTGATTCCAATGGATAGTGCAGAGTCCCCATAGTATTTATTAAGCCTTTCCTTGGTTTGGCTGATGGTTTTTTTGCGCAAAAAATAATGTTTGATGAGCACACGAAATTCACTTTTTTCCATTTTCGCCAAAATTCACAAGGTCGTCTGCTGTCAATGGCTTCCAAACACAAAGTAAGTGTCGCAGCGAGCTGAAATTTTGACAGTAGTCTATTAACAGATGGTAGTATCAGTGTTACATTTAAAGTTATTACGCGGGAAATTTAATTTTTCACTGAATTATCAAATTACCCTCTTATTTTGTCTTTTAGTTGCAATCCTTGTGGCTTATTTGCGTATACACGATCTTTCAAATATCCACACACAAAAAAATTCTGGTGGTGTTAATTCGGGTGACCGTTATAATCAATTAACCTCTCCAAATCGTGAAACGATACGGTTGCCAAAAACCGTTCTCAGCAAATTCATTGCTTCCCTTGCAGTATAAACGTAGCTCCGTCTTCTTGAAACCATGGTAGGTCCTCAAAATAGGTCTCTATTCAAGTAGACCTATTATCAAGTTCAGGAAACAAAAAATTTTCCTAACATATCCCTGTAACGCTCACCATTTACAGTCAATGCATTGCCATCTTCGTCTCGGAAGAAGAACAGGCCGTAGATCTTGTCTGCTGATATTCCGCACCAAACTGTAACTCTAAGTAGATGCAACGGACGCTGTGCCCCAGATTCTAAAATGTTGTTTATTTATAAAATCTAAAATTTTAATTTTGAAATACGATTCATAATTTATCACAGCGATAAATTTTTTTTCATTATTCTCCGCAGTGAAGTTCTGGACATTTGAAGTTGAGTGGCACGTTTATGAGTCGATGTTTCAGGGTTCTCATTTACGCTCTCCCGAACTCGTTCGATATTAACTTAGCATCGTGCTTCAAGCGGTCTCACACTGCGAGGTAAGTCACTAACACATCCTGATGACTGAAAACGAGCGACTAGGTTGCGTACTTGATTTCGTGATGATGCATTTCCCCGTTTAAATTTAGCAAACTACTTCTCAACGGTTCATTTTCCTGGTGCAGAGTCCGAAAAATGTTTATCAAGCCAAGTTTTTGCTTCAACAGTATTTTTTTTTTAAGATAAAGCAATGCTTCACTAACACAAGAATTTTTTAAAATTTGTTTTGTACAATAACAAAACTGGCTTCACTCAAAATCTCACGAACGAAGTGTCCAACTGCTGTCAAATTTATACACGTGTCGTTTGAAGGTTGGTACTAACGTCAATTCATATGGATTTCATTCTAGCAACGCCATCTATTAATTAGCCAACGAACTTTTTAGCTTAACTGTTATTGAGTAGACAATACACTTTTCGTCCCCTTGAGAAATGGATGGCTTTTTTTCTCGATTGATTTTGTGAATTTCAGTCAGTTCGGTCCCAGACATCCGATTTTTTGATGAAACTAGTGGACTTTAAATGACCGTGAACGCTTCCAATGGACAAATTTAGAGCACTTTATCTGACTGTCAAATGCTTGTTTGTCTTCACTAGTGTCTTGATATGGCCGTCGTCAACCTCTGAGGGCCAACAAGAACGAGGAGCCTCCATGACTGACAAATGTCCATTACGGAAACGGGCAAACCACTTCTGACATTGTCTTTCTTTAATCACATCATCGCCATAAACTTCCACAAGTTTTGTCTGGCTTCAGTTGCTTTTGATTGTAATTTTGAGGATATAAATTCTATTTTTTTTTCATTTAATTTTTCATGTAATTTTGAGGATATAAATTCTATTTTTAAGAGAATTGATTGGGACAGCGAGTTTAATAACCTTGATACTGCCACCTGTTTAAATCAAGCCCTTAATCTCCGTTGTGTGTTATGATTGGATTTTGGATTACACCAAATTAATTCTGTTTTGAACTTACTAAAAAGGTTGTAACATTTGGTTTTGCTTATTAGCAATATAAATTTCCAATTATTTGAATCTGCTTTACCAATTTCAGCTTCGAGTTCACATCATGTTGCCTTGAAGATCCAAATTTTCTTTTATTGGGTTATTCAAAAACTCACTACGGTTTTCTATTTACACTAACATAAATATAAAATCACCAGCATTATGAATCAGATTAACATTAATCAATTAAATATTCGCCGTTTTGTTCAATCACCTTCTCCCTTATATGTCGTAGCTTCATTAATATTTTCCAAGAATTAAATAGTACGCTTACAAGTTGCCTTGGTACACCTAGGGGCTTGCCAAATTAAAGAATTGACGTACTTAGTTTTATAAAAAAGTTTTTGCAAACCCGAAATCAATTTAACTTTCACAGGTAGAGGCGCTATATGATGAAATTAAATTTTCTTGATAAGTATCTATACGGGCAATATATCTTAAAATGTATATATAATATCAAATCAAATTCGAAGTCATTCTGGCGGTTCATTAAAACTAAAAAAGGATCTTCAAACATTCCTTTGTCGATGTTTTTATAAATAATGTCTCTAATGATGCCCTCTTCCATAAATAATCTTTTTGCTAATATGTCAAACTTCGAACCAGCTTAGCTCTCCTTGCCCTGTCCCTCACTTTATCCCTATCGAGAAATCTCCCTGTATGCCTTCGGACTCGCCTTAAGAGCGGATCGTCTTTCACGCTTCTGTTCTTTAGCGTATGTATATATAATACTAGAATACCCGGCTTAACTCGGAAGTTGATATAAATAATTTTCGATTTCATTCGTCGATTTGAAAAAATTTTTCACAAACTTTAGAAGGAATTTTGTGTGCATCTTTCAAATTGGTAACTTCGTCGAAATGAGCAAAATGTAGCTTCAACATCGGAAAATTATGGGAAAAGTTAGGGAAATCGTGATTTGTGTGTGCCAAAAGTCTCACCGCACCCGAAAACCACTCATAAAAATCATACTTATCGGATGAGTTGTTTTGAGTTTTTTTCGATATTTGTACAACAGCGCCCTCTGGTTTTCGAGATAGAATAAAAAAATAACGCCAAATCCCTTTCCATACTCGATAATCAAATCCTATATATCCGATATACAAACTTTTATCTAAGTCGGATGAGCGGTATTTGAGTGTTTCACGATTTCTTAAGTGATTTGTACTACAGCGTCATCTAGTGTTTCAGAAACTCCATATCCGAAAACTCCTATGTAAACATTTTCACGCAAATCGGATATACAGCTAGGAGTTTTTTGAGATTTTTAAAACATTTGTAATGCAGTGCCCTCTGTTGTTCAATATAGAAAAGAATAAATACAAATTTTCATGTAAATCGGATGAATGGTTTTGGAGATAAACTATAATAACAAAATTCGTGGAATCCGATCGCAGCGCCACCTACCGAGTCCAATTGCGAATCTGAACTATTCAGGGATCCACTTAAACACACACAAAAGATTTCATCAAAATCAGTGCAGCCGTTAAGGAACAGTTTAATAACATACACACGTACAAATTGTACAACAGCACCCTCTAGTTTCGAGAAAGATCAAAAAAGATCAAAAAAGCACCAGAACCCTTGCCGTACTCGAAAAGCGCTATTTACAAATTTTCATTCAAATCGGATGAGCAATTTTGGAGTTTTTTACGATTTCCCAAGATTTGTAGCGCCCTCTGGAGTTCAAGATAGCACAAAAACGATAAGTCGAAAACACTCGCCGTATCAGAAAATCCCTATCTTCCAATTTTCATGCAATTCGGATGCACGGCTTAGGAGTTTTTCAAGGTTTTTCAAAATATTTGTACTACAGCGCAAATTGTGGTGTTCGAGAGAGAAAAGAGTAGATAAGTCAAAAAACTCAGCGTGTCCGAGAACCTCTACATAAAAAATTTCATGCAAATCGGATGACCAGCTTAGGAGTTTTTCGAGGTTTTTCAAAATATTTGTACTACAGCGCCCTCTGGTGTTCAAGATAGAATAGAGTAGATAAGTCATGAAATCTCACAGTATCCGAAAACCTCTATATACCAATTTTTATATAAATCGGATAAACGGCTTTGGAGTTTTTTTGACGTTTTTTTAAAATATTTGTACTACAGCGCCCTCTGGTGTTCAAGATAGAACCTTGTTTAAAGTCATAAAAACTCACCGTTTTCGAGAACCTCTATATACCAACTTTCATGCAAGTCGAATAAGTAACTTAAGAGTTTTTTGACGTTTTTCAAAATACTTGTACTATAGCACCCTCTGGTGTTCGAGATAGAACAGAGTAGATAAGTCAAAAAAACTCAGTATGTCTGAGAACCTCTACATACAAGTTTTTATGCATATCAGATGAACAGTTTCGGAGATAAGCTAAAAAAAAAAGAATGCCTGGAACCCGATCGCAGCGCCCCCTACCGGGTCCAACCTTTTTTTCTAGAGGAAAAGTAGCCTATATGTTGACCGGGGATATAAGGAACCTAGATGTCAACTTTAAATTTAAATCCATCCAGTGGTTTTCGCGTGATGCTTTAACAGACAGACAGACAAATAGACAGACAGGCAGACAGACAGACAAAATTTTTAAAAATTGCGATTTTCGGACTCCTCGTCATTCAAAATGTCTAACGTAAAAAGAATTTCAAAAAAATATTTCATGTACATTTTTTTAATATTATATTTTACCTTGACTTACCTTTCAAAAAGTGCTTCGAAAATAAAAATGTTGGGACGGGCGTTGCAACTTTTCAACTCACTATAAAAAATAAATTCGAAAGTGAAAATTAGAAAAACCACTGGAATCTCTCAGCGCTATGCCTAAAATTGCTTTCACAAAGTTGGGCTATAATCGATATTGTTATTTTGGACTTACTTAACTTTTTGCTTTTGTATGGGGACGGGCGTTACAGACAGTTAGCATTTTTCAACCTCTAAAAAGTGGTTCGCGCAGGAAAGATTTTTAATTTTTACGAGCACCACTAAATTCTCAAATACTGTCTTTGCGCTTTCTGGGTTTTAATTTTCCACTGACAGTGTTTTGACAGTTGAAGCAGAGCTTTGCAAATTATCTACTCCAAAAGTTTTTAAAAATGTACTTGCTACAATTGACTTTAAAGTTAAAAATAACCCAAGTATCATTATTTTTGGAATGAAGCTACATTACATAAAATATAAACCATTTCTTCATATAGAAATATGGTAATTTAAATAATATCTTCAACTTAATTTTTTTTTCATTATCGAATAGCTTGGAATTGACCTTATATAAAAATTTCATACTTCATAAACAGGCATAAAAAACATATGTTTGATTAAGCATCAGACTAAAAAGACTTATCTATACAAAAATCAACATTAAATAAACTACAGCATAAAGATAAAAAATTAAGTGCATAATTGTCTTTCTTTTAAAATATATATTTTTATAATTTTTACTATTTGCTTAACATATATTTGCGTCCACCAAACGTCAAGGTCATTCCAAAAAGCATTTCAATATAAGTGAGAAAATCATAAATATTATATTTGAATACACACATATTAAGATAAGGAGATATGATGTGGGTGTTATTTGACATTGTTAATATTTTAATGTTTTTGTATTTATGGTGCACTAAATTAAAAATGAAAACGCTCAAGAGAGAATGCATAATAATTATACAAAATATATAAAAATAAGAATAATGCCGCTCCAAGATAAACATTTAGGGAAACATAAATAAACAACATTAAGGCTTAAAATGAGTGTAAAAGTACTTTCAACTTTGTTTATTTTCAAAGTTGAGCACAAAACGGATAAGCACGTAAAATATTTTTCAATTAAAAAATAAAATTAATAAAGAAAACAGTCATAGAACGCTATGGCATAAAAGCTACATCGCCAGAAAAAAAACCTATTTAATATTCTTCACATACATCTTCTTCTGTCATTTGAATTAATATTCAATTAAAAGAATTGACTCAGTATAAATTGATTAAATCGTCAGATAAATAGTAAAATTTATGTTTTTTTTTATGTGACACTTACATGTGCTATGTTGTAAATCATGTTGTTTTTTGCTTGTTGAGGGGGTGTGGCAGAGCAGCAACAACTTCCGCATAACTTAATTAAATAAATAACAACAATTTATTATAACTTTAAAAAGTAAACAAGTTTATGGTAATATTTTAAAAACTGAAATAAATGTGTGATTGTATCTTTTATATAGTATGGATGTATGTGTGAGAACTCTCTCACGCCCATTCACATACGGCAGCCCCGATGTGTTGGCTGTTTAAATAATTATTATTTAAACTGTCCAATTTTTCATGTCTATCTCTGGATCTGTGTGTTGATTGCGTTCTCTGCAAATGTTTTTAATTAAAAAAAAAAAAAAATAAAAAATATTCATTTAATTCTTGCGTTGTGCTTTTGAATTATAGAGTTCAACTTGCTTTTTTATTTCATTTCTGCGCACACTTATTTAATTTCAATAAATTAATTTTTACACATTATATATCATTTTTAAATTGCAGCAAAAAAATAATTTTTTTTTACGCTTCTTTCCGATCCTGTCAATTTAAATGTTCCGCTGCCCGCCCTCATTTGTGCGCCTTGAAGTAATAAATTTTAAACTCTTTAAGCTTAAAATCTTAATGGTGCACAATATTGTTTTTGTATATTTGTTATAAATAAATAAATATTCTCATGGTCTGAGTATTTGCTCATGTTATTGAAGCGCTCATATATCAAATGATCAGTTGAATGACTTTAAGATTAATTTATGTTAAACTTTAATTCTGCTTAAATTCGGAGTGCATTAAATAAAATTTAAACTTTGCTTAACTTTACTAAGCAGCAATTTGGTTGAAGGTCAAGCTGATGAAATGTATTGAAATTCAAGTTCCTTAGAAGTAAAAAGTTCTTACGTTGATATTATGAAGTGAGCCATTATGGCCCCATTCCCTTGAACCATACACCCAATATGTAAGGGTGATATGTAAAAAATATGGATATGCCAGAGAAATTTTTAAATTTTTTCAACTTTAAACATGGCCGCTGTTGTGAAAATTAATGTAGAATCCAAAATTACTAACAAGCTCTTAAATTTATCTTCTGTTAAATTTATTTTTTTGAATTTTACGGTTTGATACGGTTTTTGTCTTGAGTGTTATACCTCTAAAGTCTACTGAAAAAGTGTTTAGTCTACTAAAAATTTAGGGAATTTTGCATTTGATAATTTAGTTGTCTTAAGCAACATATTTTTAAAAAAATAAAAAAAGGGCGGCATAAACGTTGGTGTTGAAGCAACACTCAGGACTTTTAACGATTTGTTAATATTTTTGAAAAAAAAATTCTGCACTTAAAACTCAAAATACATACAAGAAACAGTTAAAAACTAAGCAGTCAAATAAAAACACTTTTTTTTTTTTTATTTTCAATACTTAAAACCACAAAATCATAGACAACACTCTTGACATATTAATCTTTACTTACCATACTCTGATGATTCAGTTTTAATAAACTCTTTAAATTGCCACTTATTTAGTTAAACTTGATAAATCGTGTGTTTTCTTGCAATTATGCACTTGACAGCATATCAGTAACTAAAAGAAAGATAAGAGTAAAACATAACACTTCTGACACGAAGTAATGACAACACAAATTCTGCAAAATAATTACTCTTATGTAAACTTTTAAAATTAAATACTACAAAAACTCCTTGGAATTTATACTGGCATTGCTAATCAATGCATATTATTTTTATTTTTCTTTCTTTTCGTTTTCCTTTCGACCTCGGCCAAAATATAAATTATGTTTATTTACTTACCAAGCTTTGGGCGACACCCAGGCCGGAATATCCATAAGCCAGAGTAGGCAAATGCCTAGAGGGTCCGCACCAGCTAGGGGCCACGCGCATCGAAAAAAAAAATTTGCAAATGTTTCACCGAGTGAAATTTTCATTTGAAGATTTGTATCCTCAATGAGAAAGTGATTGACTTGGTTTTTTTTCTTTATATTATATTGTTGTATTTAATATTATTATACAACAATATCCCATTTTCTTTCCTCTGTGATTTTAAAAAACGAAAAAAAACGAAATGGCTATTTTAGCCCATGAAAAGACTGGGCTAAAAGCACTGTTTAGGTTAGGCAAAGTAGGTTAGCACTGGTACTACGTATTAACCTACTCTAGACATGGGTATCCTGAAACACAATAGGCCCAGTTGGCCCATTTTATAATTTTTCTATTATCAACTTTGTACTTGCACTTTTTTTAGATACAAAAACCTGTTCAAAAACAACAACAATTAATTACATGAAACCGTAAGCTAATCTACAAACATTTTTCTGACAAATGAAAATGTGAAAAATCATTCTTTTATGCGGGAGTTAAAGAACCTTCATTGTATTAAACATATTATAACATAACTTTTCATCTACATAAATGCTCCTTAACATCCAATTAACATCCTTAAAAAATTTCTTGTTGATAGACCCCAATCCCACAAACTTTTACAATAAAGTAGAAATATCAGAATCAATAATGTATTCATAAAATTTTACCAGTTCAGTTTTTATATAGAAAGGTTTTTTTTGCATTGCCTAGGGGCCCCGATCCGGCCCTGGCGACACCACCTTGTCTCTTCACGGTCGCTTAGCAACTGAAAGACCTGTTTAGTGGGCCTGTTTAAAGAGGCAAGTAGGGGGAAACCATGTGATTCTCGGAAATCGCTACTAGATAAGGGCCTGTGAGACTCCACGTCAGCAGTTAAAGGTTAAAATCGGAATTGGGGGGCTAAATATCCACCCGGCACAAAATCCGACTTCGATATCGAAAATTGAAAAATTTACGGATAATGCGATTCGAAAAAGATACGTTTGGTGGACGTAAGGGATACTTCGTAAGCGAAAGTTTGCTTATGCTTAAAAAAGTTATTCGTTTACGATTCCAGAGCGATTAATACTTGAAAACAAACGCGAAGAAAATTATATTTTTTACTTTTTTACTCTAAGAAAGATACTTTCGGTTACATTTTTTAAGCCACTTTCAGACTTTTATTATAACTGAAGCGGTAACACTGGTATGAAATAACTTTCGCTGTTTGATCGAAATTTAGGAAGAAATACAATATTTTTCTTCGATAAAAGTTTCTTTAAAACGAGATATTTGCCCGGTGTATACATTTTTTTCTCTTAAATATATCGATGGCGTTCCGGGCCTATCTGCATTATGAGATTTGGGCCAATCTGTACCTTGCACAGTGTTTGAAGGGCCAATCTGATAAACTTATTTCTATGAATTAACACCAAGTGAACTCGCCATGTAAACGTAGAATGTGTTTCATTTAGTGTTATGATAAATTTAATTTTGTTTAATTCTTTTTTTTAATTTTTAATTTATTTTTTTATTTTTATAACCAAACGCGTACTGCGTAAGGGGTATATTAACTTTGTCATTCCGTTTGTAACGCCAATAAGGAGGCGTGACAGGTATAGGAAAATATATAAATTTTTGATCAGCATCACCTCCTGAGTACGTCTGTGTGTCCGTCTGTCTGTTCGTCTGTCTGACAGTGGATACGATTACAGTCGTAATTTTAAAGCTATAGCGATGAAAGCTTCTTTTTTAAAAATGAAGATCAAGTTCGAAAATGAGCCAAATCGGATGAAAACCACGCCCATCTCCCAAACATAGTGACTTAATTTTTATAGTAAAATCTCTTAAAAATTCACAAAAATTTAAGAATGTCTTCAAATTTTGCACTTAAGCTTTGATCTTCAATATAAATCCGGACTATAAAATTTGGAAAAATCGGATGAAAACCACGCCTACCTCCCATACAAAGTGGCTTTATAGTAACCGTAAAAATCTCTTAAAAAGCTGCTCAAATTAAAGAAAGGTCTTGAAATTTTCCACATAGGCTTTTATATTTAACATTGACCCTTACTACGATAGTTGACAAAATCGGATGAAAAACACGCCTACCTCCCTTACAAAGTGGCTTTATAGTAACCGTAAAAATCTCTTAAAAAGCTGCTCAAATTAAAGAAAGGTCTTAAAATTTTCCACATAGGCTTTGATATTTAACATTGACCCTTACTACGATAGTTGACAAAATCGGATGAAAAACACGCCTACCTCCCATACAAATTGGCTTTATTTAAAACGTAAAATCGCTTAAAAATTCACAAAAATTAAAGAAATGTCTTGAAATTTTGCGCTCGAGCTTTGATATATAGTATGAACCATCTCTATGATATTTGGCAAAATCGGATTAAGGCTACGCCTACCTCCCATACAAAGGAGAAAAACTTTCGTTTTTCAAATTCCACCCACATATTCAATATTCAACACATACCAAATTGCACATATATTCTATATACACAAATGGTGTAATGTGAAGTCCTTAGACTTTGAAAGTGGGCGTGGCATCTTACTTTTAATCGAACTTCTTCAACACCGTGTGCCAGACATCAACAAAATTTTGCACATATTATCCTTGGTAATTTGAGCAATCTTACTAGTAAGTTTATAAAATTTGGGGGTACTACACAGGGGGCGTGGAACTTTATTTTTAAACTAGCTTAATCTACTCCGTTTATCCGATTTCAACCAAATTTTTTGCATATATTCTTGAGCATAATAAGAAGCTTAAAGCTTACAAAAGTGGGTAGGATTGGACAAGGGGCGTGCCCCTTATCCTTGTGCCAAATATTATTTGGCATAAGGATCAGTCTGTAGTTTATAAAAGTGGGCGGAACTAGACAGGGGGCTGGCACTATTTTTAATATATTTCCATCGACACAGTTTCTTCGACTTCAACCAAATTTCGCACTTATATTCTTTAGCATAATGAGAAGTCATCAGCATACAAAAGTGGTGGGATTGGACAAGGGGCGTGTGAATTTTAATTCTAATTGAACTCCTTCTACACCGTTTTTCTAATTTCAAACTAATTTTGCAGATATATTCATTCAGAAATAATGAGCAGTATGTAGTCTAAAAAATTGGGCGGAACTAGACAGGGGCGATTTAAATTAGAATTAAACTCCTTCTATAGCCTTTGTCCGACTTTTTCCAAGTTTTCCATATTTTTTGGAATAATGAGTGGCTCGAATTGAACGGGGCGTGGGACTTTAATTTTAAATGAAATTATTTTACACTGTTGGTATGAATTTGCACATACCAACCAAATTTTGCACATATATTCTTTAGCATAATGAGCAGTCTACAAACTACTCTATGTGGCAGCTATGGGTAAAATAAAATTAAGCGTAAGAGACAAATATTTTTGTAGATTTTACATAAACATTTTATAGATGGCTAAAAAATTCGAATATACTTCAATACGGCCGCGGGGGGGTATTTTAGCTTCGGCACCGTACCCAAGCTCCTAGTTTTTTTTTAATTTTAAATTTTTTAAAATCGGTTAAAATCCCAATGTTTTATTTTGTACGGGAAATACAAAGACGAAGACGTAAAAAGAATACAATAACAAAGAGGAAACTAATAACGAAGAAACAAAAAATGGAGTGAATAGCAAAGAGAAGTAAACAAACTAATTGTGCTGGGACTTTTTTGGACCCTTTTTGATCACAGAACTTGTGAATCTGTGTGCACACAAAAGCGCCAATGTGCATTCTTGTACTTTCTCAATCAAAATTATAAGTAATTCGTGCAGATTTATTTAGATTAATTAGTTTAAGCCGTAGTATTTTATTCAGGTTGTCCATTGAAATATTGCTAAGTATATTTTTTCCAAAATTTCTACATGATTGAATCATCTAAATTTTAAAAATTAACTTGTGAAAAGCAGATTGGCCCCTTTGGCGGAACGCCATCGATATGAGTAGCATATAAACACACAAACCCATGCCAAGAATTTCAGATTCATTGGTTGATACGGTATATTTAAATAGTTAGTCAACTTTATTGAAATCAGTATAAAAAGCATATATTTGTTGTCCTTTCTCTATTTTGATTAACACATCATATACAATTATCATCAGATTAATGGTGGTAGACCGTCATTTACGATATTCCGTGTTGCTGACCATTTAGTCGTGCGTTGATGAGACCTTAAAGTTTATCACAAATAATTTTTTCAAAAAGTTTTGGAATGGCTGATAAACTTGCTATGCCTTTATGATTTTCAACTGACCTCTTATTATTATTCTTGTAAATTGGTGTAAAATGGGATGACTTCCAATAAGAGGGAAACGTCCCAAGAGACAGTGATTTTTTAAAAATTGTTGGTCTAAACATCGCACCAAATCCAAATCGCACCATCGTCTGGTCCTGGTCCCTAGAATGAATCTAATGGTTTTATTGCATTAGAAATCCTTTCCTGCATCAGATCTATAATATCAACGATGATATTTGAGTTGGCAGAAAAAACATCAGATTGAGTAGTAGATTGACAAAAGACCTCCTTAAAAATGATTCGCATATATGTTGCTTATTTCATGAAGGTTGGATGAAATAACATTTCCTTCAAATATATCATATACGAATGGTAATCGGTCGACTTACGCTTCACATTTACAAAGGCAAAGAATTTTTTCGGGTCTTGGACAATTTTGTCTTCAATTAGGCTGGTACTGGCATAGTACTTTTTTGCTAGCTCATCATATTTTACTTACTCGTAGTTATATGGAAGGTTTTTTTATATTTTCTTAGAAAAATCTGCACGTGTAAAACCTATCCTTACATACATATTTTCGTTTTAGAAATCTTCGCACGATCACGACAAACAAAAAAGTCTTAATTAAGGGGAGGGTAAGGTTTGTTTCGTCTAAAAAAGACCTTTTTTATGAATTTTTTTTGGAAAAAACTTATTACTGTAGGTTTTTTTTACATATTATTATATAAAAGTACAATATTTGAAGAATATTTAAAAACAATTTTGTTCAAATATAGAGAGAAAAAACGGATTTATTGGCGGAGATCTACGCAGGCGCCTCGAAAAGAAGTTATTGTGCGGTGACCAGCCTACAGCATCACTGGATCAACTGAAACCAAAAAAATCAATATGCTTTCTTTTGTTTCTTACTTTATCTCTCCAGTCTCGTCGAGTTTTTTTAAATTTTTAAATTTTTCAATATTTGGCACCATTTTGACGAAATGACGAAACTAGAGAGCTATTTACATGTAGAATGTATGTACAATATTTCAAAACGATATGTTCAATAGTTTTTTCTGTCGGCTGGTCACCGACTTTAAAAATACATGTTTGGGAAAATCGATTTAAAGTTTTTTAGACTGAAAAAATGAAAATATCTTGAAAAAAACTGGATTTTCTTATAAAATACTTACATGCCATCATCGATGCCGGGTCCATACAGTACATCACTATCATCCACGTTATCTAAGGCGTCGTTTTGCTCCTGTCTACGTAAAACTCTGCCTTCTTTGGTCTCGTGAGCAGCTTACTCGTCCGCTTTACTGATCTGCAAAGAGTCTGTCGCGCGCGACCATTCATGCGCACTTGGTCCCGAAGTGATGCCCAAATCTTGCATGGAGGTCAGAAAAGCAGTAGAGCATTCGTTAAGAAGTGATGCTGCTACATATGCTGCAATTTCAACGACAGTTGCGGTACCACTTACTGATTTGGGACTATTTTTCCATATGAGTTGGTTGTAGCTTTCGTTCTTGTTCTGCGTGAAACAACCGAGACAACGTTCCAACAGCGTGTCTTTGCTTAAATCTTCATATATTGTGTTTATTGCGTCTAAAACATCAGCTGGAAGTGGAGATTAACTGTGCTTGAATGATTGTAACGTTTTTGCAGCTTCAGCCTTCTTCTACTCGCACCACGATTCACCGCATTTTTCATTCTGGGGATTTTGTTCAGTCGAAGAATAATGATAAAAAGCTCATAATTCACTGTTAATTTGTCGATCATGTTGCCAGTTAGTTTGCCTTTATCGGAAAGAGTTTTCCTCTTCACTTTTTTATCAGATTTCGTTTTTGCATCGACCACGTGCGATTTCACTAAGTCATGCAGACGTGTGCCCATCCTTTTTTGGACGTGTCCAATACACTCTTTCTTGTTTATTATGAAGATATCACCGTAAGGTTTCGGATTGACTATTCCGGTGTAGGTTTTGGAATCGCCATCACCAATATAATTACGGTATTTTACTTTTCAACTCTATCGAACGTTGAAACATTTTCACTTCCATATTACCGGATGGCCCACAGTGATTTGATTCACATTGTCCTTTGTTCACGTGCTCCTCGCGCGTTCAATTTTAGACTGAAATATATATTCTACATTGAAGGATACAATGTACGTTACACATTTTATTTACCTGAAGATATTAAGTAATACAATAGAGACTGAAACAGTTGCCGCTCGCCGCTCAGCGCAGGTAGCTAAAAGGTGCGCAAAACTAAGTTGGAGGTACAGTCATTCAACGTACTGTAACTTCGTTAGTTTTGCTCCGAATTACCTGAAAATGTAATACAATATTCTTCAGATGTTGTACTTTCAGAAACAAAAATAGAAAAATATGGAAAAAAGTTGTCAAACCATACCTCCCCCTTAAATAAAATTGTCAATTGAAAAAAACAAAAAATTACACACACAATAATGCGGTAGTAAGTGTGATGGACAGTTTGACAAACTAAATGAGGTTTTAGAGTTAACATAAAATAAACAGCTAAAAGAGATAATTTTATAAAAAAGCTATTAAATACTCAGAGGAAAACCATAACTAATAAGCATTCAAGGCTAAAGTATGAAAATATAGTTGAAGATCAGAGAAATTTTGAAAATAAATAAATTAATAAAAACAACAACATGTTTGACCTTTTAAAAATAACATAATAATTGTGCTCATGAGGCAATAAACAGAATAATTCATCACATTAGAAATAAGATAAAAAGCGACTAAGAAATAAAAGAGGCCAAATAGCAAATTCACTGATTCGCACTCAATATTATGGTCCATCGGACGAATACCGAAAATGTGTGCGGTTGAAGGGCACTTAAGTGTTTCGAGGTTATTGGCAGACCTAATTATGATTGCGTTCTAAAGATCTAATAGAGAATATAGAACATTTGTTCTACGAGTATAATAATTTTATTACAGAATAAATTTTCGAAAAACTATTAATAAAGAAGACAGGAAATTACAAAACAATCGAAAGTTTTTGGCAGACAAAGTTAAAATTGTGCAAAAACAAATTGCTGATGTTTGCAATTATTTTCCATATTGCTAAAACGGTGATAAATGCTCAGACCATATTTTTGAGTTGGAAAATATTTTGAAAATGAAATCTTTGTACCTACTTATATTCAAATATTTGTTTGAATCGTTTCAATTTTTTTTCGTCTTAAGTCTATATTTATACTAAGCGTGGGGGTAGCATTTGACGCTGATGGCAGTATTATAGTATTGAGCATGTTGGCGCTATCATGTTGCTGTTGTTGATGATGTTTATTGTTGTACATTTGTCGAATTTTGTTGTTGCTCTTGCTATGTTTTTGAACTTTATGTTGTTTTATAATATTTTCGTTTAATTTTATTTTGCCACCGATGATGACGAATATAGTTTTAAGAAAAACATTTTTTTTCTTTTAATAATTTTATGTTTATGATTACTAATAATAATAATAGTGGTGTGAATTATTTGCGTGCCCTAATTAGTGAAAACAAAATAAGTTAAGTGCACTTAAAACTTTGATGTTACACTTTTAAAAACTATTTTTGTATAAATTGAAAAATTTGTCTGGCCTTATTTGTGCACTTTTGATAATTTTGGCATTTATTTTTACTCGTCAAAACTGTCACAAATTTTGTTTATTAAATTTTCCCACCTGTTTAACTTTAAAATTTACAATAATTGTTTCGATTACTGTTTAATTTCAGATTTCAATTGTTTTCTGGCAGATGTTTTCAAAAAAATGCACGCATCGACTTCGTTCAGTTGAGATACACCGGACCAGCATTGATTTTGGACTATATTTATTTTAGTTAATTTGTGAGTATTATTCTTTAACCCTAGAGTACTAACCTACGTAAAATTTACTCACTCCTTACGAGTAATATAACGTATAGTGAACGGAAGGTTAGTATTCTCGGGTTAAGTTTTTATAAACTTTCCTTAATTTGCAAATGTCTCAAAGATGAGAGAATTACAAGAATTACTTGCAGTAAATGAAGTTCGACCAAGCAATAATATTGTGACAAGGCTCCAAATTATAATGTAGATTGTCTTCTTAGTATATGTGTCAGATTTTGTTCCAAATCAAAGAAATGCAAGTGTAAGATATAACATGCAATAACAATAGAGTTCAGCTACTACAGCTTTTTCGCACTTCCTCAGCATTAACCAATTCAAGGCCACGACCCCAAAATCATTGAACAATATCAATGTTCCGGATACCAGTGACCCCATAAAAGTAAATGTTGGAGAAATTTACCCACCAATGAACAAGTACCAGTCCTGTTATTGGAGCCATTACACAGGTCTACATACACAGAAAAAAAAGAGTAGAACTCTTACCTAAAAATGTATAAAATTTAGCTAAAGTAATCCGGTGATTTTCAGTCAACGAATTTGTTTAGGTGTGCTACAAATTTCTAAATGTTAATGTATTATAATTGTATTAGGTAGTATAACTGCGATACAATAAGCATCTAAATATTTAGGTGTACTTTCAGCCCTGAAATAGATAAGACACATAAGTAATTAGTAGAATTGTCTAACTTTTTTTTAACTCTGTCCACTTCAGAGTAGGTAAACCACCCACTAAGTGTAGAAATACTATCTAATTATTTAGATTGCGTTCCCACTTAAGAGTGGAAACGGCACCTACATATTTAAGAAGAATTAAATATTTATTTTGTTAGTTTACCAACTTCAGAGTAGGAAAAACAACTACTTATTTTAGGAAATTTATCTAATTATTTAGATTGCTTTCTCCCTTAACAGTAGGAATGGTATCTACATATCTTAGAAGAATTATCTAATTATTTTGATATATTATCAACTTCAGAGTAGGTAAACCTACTTCTTATTTTAGAAAATTTATCCAATTCCTTAGATAATATTGCCACTTTAAATAATCCAATTATTTAGATTCATACACCAATCGAAATAAGTTTTAATGTTATTTTAAAATTTTATTAATTTAAATTATAATTTTTACATATTAAATAAATTTAAAATGAATTAATTAAAAAAATTAACGTTTAAATAATAATGTTGACAAACAAATACCGAGTTATTCTGAGCTTATATAAGACGAAGTGATTAAAACAGTTTATAATAATAGCATACAATAAGAACAGTAAAAAGTTTGATTAAAAATAAATATTACCTTCGTATTATTAATTTCAAGCATTTGGATTTGTATGACTAAAACATCTTCTATACATTTATTCCTGTAAGATTCCCCTTATTCCAGCAAGTCTATAAACGCTACAGCAACACTTGATATATCATTAGAAAGGTCTTGACATGTAGGTTATCAGAAAATTATTAGATTAAAAAGAGGGATCCTTCAATTAGAGACTCTAACAACATATGTTATAAGTCCCATCAAATGAAAGCTGAAGCGTTTGGCTCTCACTTTAAAAATGTGTTTAAACTGTTTAGTTTTAATTATGGTTCTGATGATGAAATCTCAACTACACAATATACTGACGTATTATGTCAAATGGAGCTTCCAGTTAAACATATAACACCTGCTGAGGTAATGAGTGAAATAAAAATTCTCAACAAAAATAAGCCTCCAGGCTACGATGACATAACTGCAGAGATTATCAAATAAATTTCAAAAACAGGTATTTTGCTCTTAACCTACATTTATAACACAATTCTAAGAGTGAACCACTTCCATCTCAGTAGAAATGTGCCAAAATAATCAAGAACAAGACATACTGCGGTATTTTTAGATGTTCAGCAAGCTTTCGAAAGGGCTTGCTCACTTTCTCACTCCTTTCCTCACTCCGTTCTATTTAACTATGAAGTCGTACGTATATTTATCTCACCGAACATTCATTGTTAATTATGGTCATCAGGTTTAAGATACTCGTATAACTAAAATTTGCTCAGGAGTGTCTCAAGGAAGTGTCTTAGGTCCTGTTTTATGCACCTTATAGTAACGTTTTAGTTGCTACATATACTGTTGACACTGCAATATTGGCCTCATCTGAATTTTTATTTGAAGCATCGCAGTTGATGCAACATAAACTTTGAAGTCTTCAGAACTGGTTTAACAGATGGAATATAAAAATTAGTTCCAACAAATCAAAACATATAACTTTTACACTACGAAAAGGCAACTGCACACCTGTCAAGATCAATGAAACTACAATTCCATCCAGTAATTCCATTAAATATGTTGGATTGCATCTAGATAGAGGACTGACCTGGAAAGAACAAATCAGGGAAAAAACGCCAGCAAGTCAACAATAAAACCAAAAAGCTTTACTGGTTGTTAGGAAATAAATCTCAACGAAGTTTGGACAACAATATAAGAATTTACAAAAACATTATTAAACCTACGTGCACTTATGGAATACAGCTACTGGGTACAGCCTCTAAATCAAATATAGCAGTGCTGCAAGGGTTCCAATCAAAATCATTAAGGATGCTACTTGATGCCGCTTGGTTTGTGTCTATTTTTACAAATCATAACGATCTAAACATGCCTTCAGTTATTGAAGAAACAACCACTCCAATGTTACTGTGATATGATTGCTGGACGACTCTGATGAGACAAAAAGACTTAAGCTGTTGCATGTTCTGGACTTACCGTACAGAGAATAAATACCAATACTTCAGTAAACTCTTAATATAATATACATACCTTATCGTTATTGAATAATTTTAATGGTGATTTAACTTAATGCAGTAGAATACTACGTGTGTAAATTGTTATGTTTAGAATAGATTTGTAATATAAAATTATAATTTTATTTATATATGACATAAAAGCTTTCAAAAACAAATCAACAACTTGCATTAAGTAAAATTAATAAAAAAATTAGGTTATTTTATAAACAAAATTTTAGAAGAATTCAATATTTTTAATTAGGTGAATAACCTAATGCATGACTGTTTTCTTAACTGTGTAAGTAGAAAAGTTGCCGAAAAGATTAGGTGAAATAGAAAATTTCACATTACCTAAACTAGTTTAGATAATAAATCAATTCTTTTATTTTCTGTGTAGTTTTGCTATTGATCAACTAAGAAAACTGCAAATCTAAGGTGAGGATTGGCTCTTTAAGTTAGACATTTGAGATATTTAAGGTTATATAGCTGATAATGGGAGCTTGGGACCTTAACGAATCTGAACTCAGTTTTACCATCACATTAAAATTTTGATAGTATAATCTTTATATAAATAGACGTATAAATAGACGTAAATCAACCGAATTGGATAATTTTTTTTTTAATGAATAAGAGTAGGGGGGAGTGCACCGAATATTTTTTCTATCATCTACATGCTTTCAACAGATGAAATGATGTATGATGTATTCCAAACATTGTGGGTTCATATACACGTAGAAGAACCGCACAAAGAGAAAAGACGAACGATTTTCTGTGCATATTTGCCCGCCAGTATTCTCATTAGTTACTTTACTAGTTCTGTACGAACTAGCTCCTTTTTTGACCCAAGGTAACAGTACGTTCAAAAAGTCCATAGGATGACAGATGGCGTTACCTTCAAACGATACGTATAAAAATTTGACAACAATCTGACAGTTGATTCGTGAGTTATAGCATTTTGTGTGCAACTATTATTATTGAAAAAAAATGGAAAGAAGTGAATTTCGAGTTTTGATAAAGCATTGCTTTCTGATGAAAAAAAATACAGTGGAAAACAAACAATGGCTTGGTAAACATTATCCGGACTCTGCTCCATAGAGACAAATGGTAGAAAAGTGGATTGCTGAATTTAAACGTGGTCGTACCAGCACAAATGATTCAGAGCGCAGTGGACGCCCAAATCAGACTGTTATTCCACAAAACATCAAAAAAATCCACAAATTGGTTTGCGTGAGCTCACAGTTGACCAAAAACAACAACGAATTGATGCTTCAGAGGAGTGTTAAACCGCAATAAAATCGAATTCTATCGTCGATATGTAACAATGGATGAAACATGGCTTTACTATTAGACACCAGAATCCAAAAGACAGTCAGCTGAGTAGACAGCAGTCGACGAAATGAATCCAAAGCGAGCAAAGACCCAACAGTCGGCTTGTAAGGTGATGGCGTCTGTGTTTTGGGATGCGAAGATAGTAATATTCACCGACTATCTCCAAAAAGGAACCACTACCAACAGCGACTATTACTGTGTACTTTTGGATCGATTGAAGTCTGAAATCGCCAAGAAACGGCCACATTTGTTAAAGAAAAAGTGTTGTTTTAACAAGACAGTACACCGTGTCACAAATCGATGAAAACGATGGCAAAATTGAATGAATTGGGCTTTGAAATGCTTACCCACCCACCGTATTCTCCAGATTTAGCTTCCAGCGACTTTTTCCTTTTTTCAGATCTAGAGGGAATGCTTGCTGGAAAGAAATTCAAGTCCAATGATGAATTAATCGCTGAAACTGAGACCTGTTTTGACGAGAAAGAGAAATCGTACTATAAAAGTGGTATCGAAAAGTTTGAAAATTGCTATACTCGTTGTATCGCTCTCGAAGGCAACTGTGTTGAATAATATAATCGAGTTTTATCAAAATTTTGTTTTTTTCTTACTTATCCTACGGACTTATTGAATGACCTGTTAATGCATAAAAGGGTCAGTTCAATCAACTTTTACCTTGTATTGCCTATTGTTTGTGTTTCTGACGTCTAGATTTTGTAACAATGGCTTATATAGTTCGAAGAAATTTTTTCGGGGAAATAACGCGTTTCAATTTCGTTGAACAACATGAATAAGAAAGTACTGAAGAAAACAGTATAAATTTCTTAATTGAAGATGAAAATTTCCCAATGCCTCCGTTTTGTTTTTGTTTCTTTATTCCTTCTGATTAGCAAATAAGCTGGCCCTATGACACTAGTGCAGTGGCTAGGGAATAGGTAATGCATAAAAGGGTCAGTTCAATTAACTTCAAGCTTGTATTGCTTATTGTTTATGTTTCTGATGTCTGGATTTTGTATCCATAACTTATATGGTTCGAAGTAATATTTTCGAAAAAACATGATTTATAAGGTGTTTTAATTTCGTTAAAGACCATGAAAAAATATTGTGATGAAAAAGTTTAAATTTATTAACTGAAGACAATGCCTACGGTTCTTCGTTTTTTTCTTACCTTTGAAGGACCAGTGAATAAACTGGTCCTGTAGCACTAGTGAAGTGACTAGTGGAATGGTAATGTAAAAGGTAGCAATTGACCTTTGCCTATGACATGTTCACGTAAAATTCGCCAGTTGAATACAAAGAAAGTAGATTGAAGTGGAACTAATACTGGTCACCTTAGGGCTAGTGAAATCAGTAGTTCTGTACTAGTGCGAATTCACTGCAGGGTGTCGATCAAAAGTTCACACAAAGAAAGTGACATATAAACGTTAAAGTGAAGAGAAAAAAAGCTCGCCACCAAGAATGATAGAAACAAGATTACACGTTCCGCGACAGAGAGCACGACGTCACCCAGCTCTATTGTTTACATTCACTGCTAGGCTTTTCTATGTAATTTTAAAGATATACTGCTTTATTTTATTTTAAGAATGAACACATTTCATTATTATTTATTCATTCATAACACTATTTAATTTCTTCTTAACTGTATAAGACTTTTTTACTAAAAAAGGAACTAGTTTTATTTTCTGCGTTTTTTTGATTGTTTAAACAATTTTTTACCACACACTTTATTTTCACTTTACTTTCATTCAAAAAATTTTTTTCAATTAGTTCAATTTGCCTAAGTGATCGTTGTTGCACTAGTTTTTGTCACGCAAAAGTGCTGGGTGACGTCATTTAGTCAAATGAGAAAGAGAGCTCTAGGCAAGGAGACTGCGGAACGCGAAATCTTGTTTCTATCATTCTTGGCCCGCCACCTGACGCTAAAATGGACTCTTTTTCTATTTTAAGTTTGCCGCTGACATTGTGCTCTCTTCTGAGCAAAAGAACTAGTGGCGAATACATTAGGCAAGTAAAAATGATGCCAAATTTTTATGGAAAAGCATATGCTTTTGACATTAATTTTGTATAGAATTATATTTCAATGAAATTAAAATTTCAAATTTGATTTGAGCAAATTGTTACCAATCCAGAAGACTGCAATCTAAACATAATTTACAGCTCACTATGCATGCGTGGCAATTAATTTTTTTAATATAATTCAAGAAATAAATCAAACTAAAATAACAATAACAATCAAACTTCAATAACAATTAATTTTTATTGCATTCATTGTATTATCAAAAAGTTTTTCTCAATTTATTCTTTTTTACTTTGACAAAAAAAAAAATCGAAATGTCCATTTTTTTGAAAAAAAAATCGAAATGTCCATTTCAGCCCTTGAAAGGCTTTTGACCGAACTTCTTATGATCAATTGTGTTGTGAGTGTTGTGAAATGTTTGAACACAAATGATCGAGAACTGGGCCAACATATTTTATGCCGACTCCGAACGGCTTATGTTCTCAATAAGCTTTTCATGGCAGTTTTTACTCTCTGAGGCTTGTCATTGCCTGCAGAGAGGTGAAAGAGGTCAAAAGTTTTTCAAAGAATTTAAAAAAAAAACAAAAGAAAAATCTATTTTTATATAATTGAATTTTGACCACAGGCGATACTAATTATTATAGTTAGACTGATGACACGTTCTACGGAGAATTTATTATCGTAAAAATCGCCTTGTTCAGATATGATTTGAGAAAGCTGTTGACACCCGGCTTATTATTATTAAGGCTTTTATTTTGTTTTCCTCCATTTATTTCACGATGACAACTTCCTTTTGTATTTCATCACATATTATCTTTCTAAAAAGCCGATTTTTTCTAAATTAACCCAACGGAAAGTGATGCTATGGGCATTGCAGATGCTACTCAGGGCTTGTTTGCAGTTTAGTACCGTTCGAGTCTTCGTCGTTCTACTATCCAGCGCTTTAATGGCCACTTGGGTATCCACAAAAATTACTACCCTTAGATTTTTCCTGTGAATTTGTAAAACTCTTTGATTTGTATTATTTCGCAGTAAACCCCCGATCTAGTTCCGTTATCCGTTTTGAACCCATCAGTAAAGAATTGGAGATTACCATTGGTCTACATCTAACCGTAGATGTAGATTACGGATCTACATCCGTTTCTTCCAATTGTCTGCTTGGGATGGATGTGGTGTACTGTGTACCAAATCTCACACTAGGCATAATATAATTAGTTGCTCTTTTTCATTCCTCGGTTCCAAAGAGATTCAGAATAGATGCATGTTCGAAGTTCAAAAGCTTAGTTTTGCCTTTTCAATTCAAGATATAAGAGTAACGTTTAGGAAAAAAAAAATACTCGTTGGTTTCAAGAATATTTAAATTCGTACAGTACTAATTTTCTATTTGTATCCTTTAGTACTAGTAACCTTTAGCTACTTTTATAATCCTTCACATGTTTGCCTCTTTTTAGATTTAAGTATCGTCACTGGTTAAAAAATTCGAAACTACGGATAACTTGTTAACAAAATACTCACTAAAACTCTGAAAATACAAAAGAATTCGCTCATTACACCGAAGAAGTTAAGCAGTAAAACAAAAACATCACAAAAATGGGCAAGGATTTCTATAAAGTATTAGGCTTATCCAAAACTGCCACCGATGATGAAATTAAAAAAGCCTACAGAAAACTTGCTCTGCGTTATCATCCTGACAAAAATAAAGCCGCAAATGCGGAGGAAAAATTCAAAGAGGTAGCAGAAGCCTACGAAGTGCTGTCGGATAAAAATAAACGTGAAGTTTATGACAAATATGGCGAGGATGGTCTCAAGAGTGGCGGTAATATATAAGGGAATGCATAAACTTTACCATTATTCCACTTACATTTACTCTTTACTTGTAGGTACACGAAATGGCGGCAGTAATAGTAACTCCTTTACATATCAGTTCCATGGTGATCCGCGAGCAACATTTGCACAATTCTTCGGCTCAAGCAATCCGTTCGCCTCCTTCTTCGACATGGGTGACAATTTGTTCGACAAGAACGTGTTCGATCTGGATACCGAACATGATTTCTTTGGCTCCCCCTTTGGTGGCTTAGGCTCACGTCACGGTCTTGGCGGAGCGTTTAGGTAAGTTAAACATTCCTACTCATCCCCCCATCATCCGTTCATCTACATCCATGTATTTTTTATTCCAATAATGAGCGAAGGCCCTCGTTTAGATCCCATTCATTTAATGTCCACACACCATTCAAGAAGGAGAAACAACAAGATCCAGCTGTTGAACATGATCTCTACGTGACGTTGGAAGAAATCTATCATGGCTGTGTTAAGAAAATGAAAATCTCGCGGCGCGTGGCACAACCAGATGGTACATCGAAGAAAGAGGACAAATATGTAAGCATATCGATTAAGCCGGGCTGGAAGTCGGGCACAAAAGTGACGTTCCAGAAGGAAGGCGATCAGACGCAGGGTAAAATTCCAGCCGATATTGTTTTCATCATACGGGATAAACCACATGCGATGTTCAAGCGAGAGGGCAGTGATTTGCGGTATACAGCGAGATTGACACTCAAACAAGTGAGTACATAAAGGGATGACTAATGAATAAGTTCGAATAATTAAAGGCTTTTACGGATGAACTTTTTGAGATATTGTGAAAGGTCAATTATTATAAGAGGGGGTATATATCAATAATTGTAAGAGGAGCCGTATACAGCTATTTTTTTAGCTTTGAACCCAGGATTACACCTATTTAGTCAAAGTTTGCCTTTTTTGAAAATGAGCTAATGGATAAGTGGGAAAGAAAGGGGGAATCAAACGAAACAAATTTAAGATGTTGTATGTGTGGTGGAAAGCTGTGTAAACATGAGAATTTAAATCTAAGGAAAGTGTTATGCTTTTATCTCAAGTCAACTCAAGTTATTTAGCAATCATATCCACAAAACTTCTCCAACACCAACTACATCTATTAAGACGTAAATATTGATGAATTTTTAATTTAGTTGATTAGAAATTAAAAATGGTATTATGCCGGGACTCAATCTGGGAACTCTGTGTTCAACTACCAAGGCCGCCTAAGACCCTCACGTAATAGAACGATAAAAACGGAAACGATTGATATAAATGAGGCCATTAATGTCGAAAGGGAACATTGTAGAGTTCCCAGAAAAGCCACAGGTACTTGTGGTTCTATGGAATCCTTGGAAAAAAAAAATCGATGATTCTTTCGATTTTGAATTTTATTAAAATTAAATTTTATTGTAAATTTTTCATAATTTTAAATTTTATTAAAACTTAATTTTATTGTAAATATTGCTTTAATTCTTTATCAATAAAGAAACACACCAAATAAAACGATCGGAACACAAACCGAAAAATACAGATAAGACTATGTTTAAATCGAGCAAATGTATAAAAGGCATTTGAAACACCTTCAGCAAGTGTAGCAGCTTCAAAAAACAGGTTTTTGGTTAAAGTGAAATGTGAATTCTTACCCAAAAGCTGTCATCGAAAATAGCTGTTATAACTTCACGTTCAAAGCGAACATCAAAGAGTTATAAAAAACTGAAACAAACAACAATTTTCACAATTGAACGTCGTCGCTAATGTAATTTTTGTAAACGTCAAATTATAAGTTTTCAGGGATTGACAAAAACGTTTATAATGGAGCACTTAGAGCCATTTGATTTCGATTTCCAATTTTTTGGTGTAAGAGCTTAAAAGAAGTTTGCCTGTATATATACGCCACAGCATTTATACGCCACAAAAATAACATTTTTGTTTAACTTGTTTATTTGCGTCAACGCTTCAATTGTCGAACATCCAAGTTATTACGTATCGCAACTTGTTGGTGTTCCTGTTACCGTCAGAAAAGCTTTAATTTTTGTTTAGCACTGTTCACATGAACAACGTGAAATTTCAATGTAATTCCATTATAATAAAACACAGCGTTTTAAAACTTTCAGTTTTTTTCAAGGCTCCTGCTACTGCTTCTACTTGTGCTTTCGAAAAATCAAACAGTCGCAGCATAAGCAGAATAATAAAACTAGTTTCAGTAGTTTGCAAAGTGCTTCGGCAGTCGTTAACTTTGGCAGTCATCGCTTTAATTGACTGAAACTCTTCGCAAAATCAAAAGTCGAAGCAGCAGCAGTTATTCAACTTTCGTCGGTTGACGCAGCATCAGTTTTTCAACAGTCATAGCAGACTGTTTTGCGCTTATGATTTTTGCTCATATTTCTAACTTTTTTTTCCAATTTTTTTATAGGTTTTATATGATTTCGTAATTTTAGTTTTTCAATAAAGGAACCCTATAAAAACAATACGAACAACTATGTTTTTAATTATATTTTACTATATTTACAATAGTATTGAAGAATTATCTTAAACAGAACTAAACTATTGATTATTAATAGGTAGGTTCACATAAAGGGTATATGACAAACCTATAAAAAAAACCTGAGCTGTCTACTTGGGCTCATGCGCTGGGCTGGCGTATGCATTCTCTTTAGGTGCTGCCTATCAGTATGAGGATGACTTCTGGGGCCCTACTCTCTAAAATTGATTTGATTGTATGGACTTGCGTACGCATCGCATTTCATTTATTGGCGCATATAGGGCCTCTGGTCATTTCATTGAGACTCAATAAAGCAAATACAATTTTTTTTTAAATTTCTTTTTAAATTACAGGGTTGTCAATATTCGAAGCGCCCATCTGGCAACACTGTAACTTTCCGCAGTGATGCCAAATCGACTTATGACATACCGCGTTTGAAGCGTCATTCCAAGCAAATGTTTACAATCGAACAGTACACGCCACGCGAACGCTCTAAAATTGTTGAAATTTACATTCAACAAAACAAGTGCAAGTGCTTTCAAAAAAATAAATAAAGTGAAAAGTGCGCCTTCCAAGAAAACAATTTATCGTTTGTATGAAACTGAAAATCCACAAGAGATTCAAGAGGTACCTCTTCACGATGCAAAAGTCACTGTTTGGTGCGGCGTTTGTGCTAAAATGCTCATTGGGCCGTTCTTTTTCGAAGATGATAATGGCCACAGAGTTACTGTCAATCAGGAGCGTTATCGCGATATGATAAACAATTTTTTCATGCCAATCGTTCGTCGAAAGCGTATCAGGCACTACTGGTTTCAACAAGACGGCGCGCCACCACACACAAGCCGCACTACAATCGATTTTTTGAAGCAATTGTTCCCTGGCCGTTTGATGTCAAAAAATGGTTTGATGTTAAAACGCCTCCAGACTACTTTTTGTGGGGTTATTTGAAATCAAAGGCTTACGTCAACAAGCCAAAGACCCTAGAAGAGCTGAAAACCAACATCCGTCAAGAAATAATCGCCATTCCCATCGAAATGTTGAAGAAAACCATGGGAAATGCTGCAAAACGGGCACAATATGTCGTAGAGGCCAATGGCGACCATTTACGAGATATCATATTCAAGAAATGATGTAAGCAAATCTACTTGAACCCAATTAAATGATATTCATGACGAACAGACAAAAATTGTGGTTTCTTTGATTTATTTAAAAATAAAATGGGCGCTTCGAATATTGACAACCCTGTATATGACAAACGAATTGTGGTTAGCTTACAGTGTTGCATATTCGTTACCAAGAATTATCAGTAATGCAAAAGTGTAGTAAGAGTAAGTGGTTAAGCTAAACGGAAAATTTTCAAGCGAATGATGACATTCTTGCAGACGGAATGAGACATTTAGGCAGCTATGTGGTGAATATGATTGTCCAAAAATTTTTTTTTGGTGGGTCGATTCTTTTATTGTATAACTTTCAACCATTAAATTGTATAACTTTAATAACATAGCTTTGACATTTTATCATGTCATGAATTTTGCTTATACCATTGAAGGAAAAAATTGTTTTTACATTTATTGAAACTTTTTTTATAAGCTCGACACTACCAAAAACTCCAATATAATAAGTCTGATAAATTATATTAAAAAAAACCATTTTGCATTTGTCAAATAATAAATTGAAATCATTTCGAAAAAAATAACTTTAATTATATTAAAATATTTAATTTTTAACAATTACATGTTTGTAAAAACACAATTGTATGAATTGAAATATATAGAAATATGATATTAAAAGTGTGAATTTCGATTATACTAAAGGATTTTTTAAATTTGCAGGAGAAAAACATTTTACTCCGAGGACTATTGCTTTGATATGAACTCAATATATAAACAATGTTAATATCGTATTTATTTCATATGAAGTCTAAGACTTTCATCCGGTAAAAACAATATAACTATAGTATTGTTTTTTGTACGAATATTTAAGGATTATTCATATTAAAGTTCTAGTAAAAACTATTGTTTCAATAGTAGTGTAAAGCACTATTAAAATTATAGGATATCGCTTAAGTTTTTAGTGGTAAGAACAACATTTTTTTAACTCACCATAAAATTAATAATATTCTAACTATATAAGTAATAGGAAGAAACGTATTGACGAATTTTAATATTAAAAAACAATTTGATATATTCGAAAACATATTGATATTATAGGATTTTTTCTGAGTGTATGCTTCTTTCATTCACTGCTAAATTATAAAAAACCCTAAAAAAATTTAAAAAACTTAAAGTGTGACGTTACATCGGGTGGTGGGGGGGGGGTTGGGGAGGCGCGGCATCAAAAAATTGGCCAAACATATGTTACGTAATTTATGAACAGCCTGGTCATTATATCAATAGCAAATTTCAACACTAACTAAGAGTGAGTACTTCTTAGAGTGGCTAGCTTTTTGCGAATTAACTGATTATTTTTTAAAATCTATACGGTAAATTTTTATCTTAAATCTTAATTTTTCCCCAAGAGAATATTTTTTAAATGATCAATCAAAAAAGTTCAAGTTTTTGTGCATGAAAAAGTGAAAGAATTCTAACCATTCTTGCAACTGCTCCGTCCAATCCAAAAATGGCGCATATTTAAGTCAATTAGTAATTCTTGTTACATCAGATTTTTTCTCACAAGCCAAACTTTAAGATTGTCAGCCAAACAAGGGGCGATCATAAAAATCTAAATTAAACATGTCCGCATAAAAGGCAGCACGCCATAAAAGTTAAAAAAGCTATTAAATAATTTTTTTTGGTTTTTGCTAGCAATGCACAAAATATTGATGGTGTTTTTTTGGTCAAAAATCACAACAACTTTAAAAATTATGGAAAAATTAAAAAAACGGCGAAAAAATCAAAATATGTGGAAAATTTTTCCCAGCAGTTAGTAGTGTATCATTGGTAGGTAACACATAGTTGGCAATATTTTTGATGCAAAATGCATTGGTACGCAATGCAATGTTTGCTGCATGCATCGAGCTTAAATGCAGCAAAAGGCGTTAAAAAATGTTCACACATGTTTTTCGCGTTGTTCGTTCACGTTAGTCACTTTTAAGTCACGTTAGTTGTTTAGATTGTCATGTTAAGTTTTAATTGGATTAACTAAAAGTTTGACAAGTGTTTTAAATTAAACTCAATAAAGTTTGGTGTAATCATTTTTTGTTGGCAATAACTTTGGCTTTTAGTTTTTATTTTTTTTTTTTGAGAATTTATTTTTTATTGCTTGCTTTGATTTGGCTGTGGCAGCAACAAAGCGAGAATTGTTGTTATTGCTGTTGTATGCCAAGTAGAATAACAAATTTTTAAGGATTTTATAGCTTGTTACAAATGCCAGATTTAGTTAAGCTTAAAATTAAAACAACAAAAATTATGAATTTCATTTCAACTAAATATGGGATATTCTTTAATGCCTTCAAATGCACATGTATACAATACTGATTAGTTGTCAATTGCCGGTTGCAGCAGCTGTTCTTGTTACTACTTTATTTTGTAATATTATGAGATTGTTGTTGTATTTATATTAATTTTTAATAATGCAATAATTCATAGAAGTCTGTTATTAAATTTGCAAATGTTGGTAATGTGTGTGTGTGTTTTTTAATGCCATTATTTTTGTTATTATTATTTTGAGCGAAATGTTGCCATCGCTTGTGACAAATTTGGTATTCTTGCCATATGGTACGGATAAGCTACTTTTTGAAATTATGAACTACAGAAAAGACCTTGAATTTTCATATACATAAAGAGTTATTTGAAGGGCAAATCAAATTGAAGAACAACACCGAAATAAAACTTTCGACAATCACCGTTGCTCTAAGGCCTTTTCCACACTTGGTCAACGCAACACCAACTCAAGTTGCTAGCCTGTGTATTTATACCGGAACCTTAAGATTAAGCAACCTGTGGCGTCACTTTGTATGGGAGGTAGGCGTGGCTTTGATCCGATTTTGCCAAATAGCTAGAGACGGTTCATACTATATATCAAAGCTTATGTGCAAAACTTCAAGACATTTCTTTAATTTTTGTGGATTTTTAAGCGATTTTACGTTTTAAATAAAGCCAATTTGTATGGGATGTAGGCGTGGTTTTCATCCGATTTTGTCAACTATCATAGTAAGGGTCAATGTTAAATAGCAAAGCCTATGTGAAAAATTTCAAGACCTTTCTTTAATTTGGCTGCGGCCGTGGCGTAGTGGGTAGAGTGTGTGACTCTTACGCCAGAGAACCCAGGCTCGAATCCTCCATCCGACACAGAAAGTTTTTTCAATTGAATTCATTTTTCTGTTCGGCCGTCACCTCTCTGCAGACAATGGCAAACCTCAGAGAGTAAAAACTGCCATGAAAAGCTTCTTGAGAACATAAGCCGTTCGGAGTCGGCGTAAAACATGTAGGTCCAGTTCTCGGTCATTTGTGTGCAAACATTTTCACATCACACAGAACACAATTGATCATAAGAAGCTCGGTCAAAGTCCTTTCAAGGGCTGAAAGGGCCATTTCGTTTTTTTTTTTTTTTCTTTAATTTGAGCAGCTTTTTAAGAGATTTTACGGTTACTATAAAGCCACTTTGTATGGGAGGTAGGCGTGGTTTTCATCCAATTTTTCCAAATTTCATTGTCAGGATTTATATTGAAATTCAAAGCTTACGTGTGAAGACATTTCTTTAATTTTTGTTGATTTTTAAGAGATTTTACTATAAAAATTATGTCACTCTGTATGGGAGGTAGGCGTGGTGTTCAGCCGATTTGGCTAATTTTCGAACTTGTTCTTAATTTTTTAAAAAGAAGCGATAACTTTAAAATTACGGCTGTTATCGTATCGACAGACAGACGGACACACGGAAATCGAATCAGGACGTGATGCTGATCAAAAATATATATACTTTTTATACCTGCCACGCCTCCTTATTGGCGTTACAAACGGAATGACAAAGTTAATATACCCCTTACGCAGTACGTGTTGGGGTATAAAAATTCTGATGCCATGGTGTTTGAGTCTACGTGTGACATTGTCGAGGGTCTGACGCTCTATGCTGTAGGCTATAGAAATATTTTCGACCAGCAAGCAAAGAATCAATAAGTGAAACGAGCTATTTTTATCTTACTCTGGGATTGTCAAACCCACGAAGGTGAGGAAATCTCCAACATTAAGACCAAAATAAAGAGTTTTATGCAAAAGCTTAAGAGAAATTTAATCCTCGATCCAAACTTCTCATAATGGAGTTTGGTAATTTTAGGAACTACTAGTTTTCGACTATGGACGATGGTTTCGTGCATTCTGAACTAGGTAGAATGCCAGCCAGCACGATTTAGTGTATAAACTGTAGACGTACAGTTATTAAAGTTCATATTTGCACTTTTGGTCTTTTTGTAGGTGATCTTGAAGAGTCTCATCTGGTGGGGCCCTTGCGCGGAGCGGCTATCATAGACGGCCTTTCGGGGAGTCTCGTGCTATTTGCGGTTTTTATAAAGTCCCTTGCACTGATCTAGATTGACCGGCGGGAGTCGTGCTTAGTACGACCGGGTTGGTATATCCCTTTATATTCAAGGGATTGTATGTGTCTCGTCTTAACCAGTTGATGTCATATGATGGTAATCCATCAACTTATAGTCGAATTGTTACTATTGAGAACAATATTGAATTTTTATTGCATATTGTTTTCACATAATAGGGCGCATGTCTCGCTTTTTTTTTGTGGAAATGACATCCAGTACGTTTGTTTTCCTGGCTGTCATGAATGCCTTGCTAGTTTGCACAAACTTGGGGCCAAAACGAATTAAGCGTTAATGGCATTGGTCTTCGATAAACATAAATAAAGGTACATGCCATATCCATGTGACATGTCATATTAGTCGAAAGCAAATTAAACGGTCTGTCCGACATGTCGGATGGAAATCAAAAATGTTTGCTTTCTCTGCCGGTTCGTCCAACATGTCGTTCTGTGCGAACGCATGTCAGTCCGACTCAGTGCATTTTTTATTTTATTACTTGCACGACCGATCCCTAAATATTGTCCGATTTCGAAGTTTTGTTTTTGCATATGAATTTTTTGTTTTATACCCACTAAACATACTCGAAGAGCAGATGAACAGAAAAAAAAATGTTTCTTAATAAATAATCTTTAGAAACTTCTATTCAGCTACCATAGTTTCTAACATAAACCATGTACCAATTAGCTAATTATTTGCAAGCTTAACGACAACTGTCGTTTTTTTCGACTCATGAACGTCACACCGCATTAAATGGAACCACAATAATTACAACAACACTGACAGGCCATACCAAATCCCAAATGATTTTCGTACTAGTAAGTTAGTATTTTTTTGTTGTGATCTACTGTTAGCTGTTTGCAAAAATCCGATCATTTGTTGGCCGCTATAAAACAGTCCATAGATGGTCACAAATAGTTCTCACCTCAGCGTTCAATTAGTTGTTCGTTTAAAATTGTTACTGTTTTTGCTGATCTATAAACTGAAACGCGTAAATATCTCAAATAAACGTAAGTTGTTTATCACTTTTTTTCCCCCCCACTCTTATTGTTTGGTCTTAATAAGCGTTGAGATCACGTCATCGAGTGGAACGTGGAAAAATTTAACGTAAGGCTCCGACTGACTTTTTTCTCGTTCTAAAACTTAAATTACCATTTCGCGGCACCCGTTTTCAGTCGATAGAAGACGTAAAAGAGAAATCGCGGTGAGAACTGGAGTCGAACTCCGGAAAATGTGTTTGAAAAATGTTTTATTGACTAGTTGGCTAAGTGTATTATTTCGGAAGCGGCTTTCTTTGAAGGCGATACAATGTATTTCAATGAATAATAAATTATTTGTGTTTTATTGACGAATTCACGGTACTTTTTTGACAGAATGTATGTTAATTATTTAATCACTTAAAGATGTTTACTTTTTTGGATAATAGTTTCACTTTTACCGTGCGTGGCAGCCACACACATTTTTTTTTGTAAGTTAAATAGCAAGATATTTAATAATATTTATTGCTATTTCTTCCTATTTTTTATGTTACTCGAACAACATCAACATTTTCTGTACTCTGCAAAAGCAATTATATAAAAGCATTGATCGATTCAATTCTCTCAGCCACTGTGTCACCATATTTCGGCAATAAATGATGGTGACCCAAAAAATAACCACTTGTCAGTAAATCAAATTTACCCCCCATCACCTTCCCGCTCCATCGACTGTGTCACCCATATTTCACATCAATTGAGAAATCACTTTCAATTATCAAGTGTTGTATAAATTGACGCTTACAACCTCGACTGTCTTCTGTCGCCTGCTGCCACTACGCCGCGTGTCGCTGCATTAATTTTTGTTGTTTTTTTACAACTACTTAACTGCAATCTTTGTGGTATTTGAGCGTTTGTTATGACAAATCATAAATATTTAATTGTGCTGCTGTCGCCAGTCAGTTATAAAATATTCGATTGATGAGCTTATATTGGGAAAAATATCTATAAAAGCAATACTAATAAAAAGAATAAAATTATAAAATTGCTAAAAATTTATTAATTGAATCTATCAAATATTCAGACCAGCAATCAAAGTAATAAAAATGCGTTTTTGGCATTTTTGGTAGCAAATTAAATCCAATCTTTGCATTGTGGTCGGCGCACTGTGGCTCAAGAATTGAATTCATTGGCCAAAATTCCTATTTTTTTGTGGTAACCGATTTATAAAATTTTTGTGCCATTTTGTAGTAAATATATCCAAAGTTAGGTAGCCAAAAATTACGGTCAAAATATCTAAAATTGTGGGTGTGGCATACGGTTAAACTCAACTGATTTTGCTAATTTGAGAAAAGGTGAGTTTTTTTATTTTTTCATCGAAAATGAATGGCCATGGTTCGCAAACTATAATCAATAGAGGGTTGGATTTTTTTTTTGTTAGGTTAATTGGACTATTGTGGTTAAATTATTGTATGAGGTTGTAGCTGTACTATTTATATTTTGGGTGTTACGAAATGTTTTCAAAATTACTGTTTTTCTATAAATTTTTAATTTAGTGGAATAGAACTTCTAAGGATCAAAACGGATCAAAAAATGAAAGCATTCAGTTAAAGACGATAGTCTCTTCTTTCAACCCATATACACTTTTATACCCCCCACGATCCCCCCGTAGAAGCTTTTTTCGTTTTACTGAAACTACTCACACAAATATTCAAATGACGCTAATTTAAACGCATCCCTATAAGTATGCAATGATGTATCCTATTCAAACTTTAGGTATTTTATTGCATGCAAATTAAAGGATTTTTCAGTTTTGTTTACCTTTTTTATTCCAGTATCAGTACGGGTTTCGGCCGATCTCATCAGCTCTCGCCAGGCGCCTCTGCTTTGCGCGCGCCTTCTCCAATCGGATACACCATGTGCGGTTAGGGCTTCCTCAGCCTGGTCCATCCATCGGAGGCATGGTCTCCCTCGTCGTCGTTGACCAGCAACCCTCGCCTCGAGCACCTTTTTTTGCTGGAGCTTCGTCGTTCATACGATGGACATGCCCCAGCCAGCGTAGTCGCCGACTCGAACAGGATCGAAGATTTTGCGAAGAACTTTTCTCTCGAGCACTCCCAGAGCGGCTGCGTCAGTTTACGAAAATACCCATGCCTCAGCGCCATAAAGCAGCTCAGGTAGAACGAGCGTCTTGTAGAGTGTTAGATTTGTCGATCGAAAGAGGGCTCTGGAACTTAGTTGCTTACTGAGCCCGTAGTACCACCTATTAGCAATTATTGTTCTTCGCTTTATCTCCAGGCTGATTTCGTTGTTGGTATTTATGACGGTGCAAAGGTATACGAACTCCTTGACTACTACAAAGTTATAGCTCCCGGATGAAACGTGGGAGTCTAAACGCCGCACTCCCTTGTTTGTAGACAGCATATACTTTGTTTTACCCTCATTTATCGTCAAACCCACTTTGGCTGATTCCTTTTCGATAGCGGCGAAAGCAGCGGTAACATCTCTCTTGATTCTGCCGACAATATCAATATCATCAGCGTACGCAAGGAGCTGAACACCTCTATAGAAAATGGTGCCATTACGATGCACACCGGCCTTTCGTACGATCCCCTCCATGAGGATGTTAAAGAGATCGCAAGATACTGGATCGCCTTGCCTGAAACCTCTTTCGGTATTGAAGGTTTCGGAGACGTCGTTTCCTACCTTGATTGAGCTGCGTGTGTTGCTCAACGTCATTCTGCAAAGTCTAATCAACTTTACAGGTATACCGAACTCAGACATTGTTGCGTATAGGCAATCCCTTCTCGGGCTATCGAACGCAGCTTTAAAATCGACAAAGAGATGGTGTGTGTCAATTTGATTTTCGTGGGTTTTCTCCAGGATTTGTCGTAGCGTGAAAATCTGGTCTATGGTGGACTTTCTAGGTCGAAAACCACACTGATAAGGTCCAATCAGTGCTTTCGTAATCGGCTTTAATCTTTCATACAGTACGCTTGAGAGAACCTTATTTGCGATGGATGGGTCTCCTTTCTTAAGTATAGGGCACAATAGATTTGTTGTGTTTAACGTTGACACCTGCAGTGAAGGCTTAATTCAATGTTGTTCCATAACAATTGGGACCGATACAAAGCGTCGGTCAGCGCCCCTTTGAGGATTCAAAGGTACCAAATTAGCTCCATGTTGTGATGACACTTCGCAACCCTTGGTGAGGGTGGAGGCCTATCTAAAACCTCTTCCATACTGAGGGGTATGGCGCCCGGTTTGAGAGTGCAAACCACACCGAGCTAGATAGCTCTGCCCGCAATATGGGTGGTAAACCACAGCCACCACGAAGACTCCCCGAAGGGCCAGCACAATCCAGTCAGCCCAGTATATGCCAGCCAGTTTTAAAGTCCTTGGTCAGACCTCGTAGCTTACACACCAGCTACTCCCAGTTTTAGCCCATCACAGCTCTGGACTGGTCACCAATCAAAAATGTATAGGGCACAGTACGCTGAGGTTCCAATCGTCAGGCATGCTTTGTGCTAGTCATATTTTGCTGATGAGCTGATGCATGCGCCTTATCAATTCATCGCCGTCGGTTTTAAACAATTCAGCTGACAGGCCGTCAGAACCCGCAGCTTTATTGTTTTTGAGTCGTTGGATAGCAACACGAACCTCTTCATGGCTAGGTGGTGATACTTCCACTCCCTCATCGTTGATTGGTGGCACTGAGCTGCACTCTGCATGGGCGGCATTGGGGGAAACATCGCCAGTAAGTTAATTGGAGAAGTGCCGTCTCCACAATCTCAGCACACTCTGTATATCCATATTCAGATTTCCATTTTCGTCTCTACAAGTCGATGCTTCGGGCTTGAAACCTTGGGTTAGACGCTTAACCTGTTGAGAGAATTTTCGTGCATCCTTCTTGCCCTTGTATGCCTCTAGTTCCTCACGCTCACGCTTTTCCTGCTCTCTTTTCTTGCGTGTGAAAAGGCGCCTCTCTTCCTTCCTCTTTTCGCCGTAGTTTTCTTGCACGGCTCGTGTTGCAGCTGACTGACTTTTTAATAAATAGAGAAGATTAAAAATAATAAGAAAAACATAATTTCATACTAAGAGTTCAAAATTTCAAAAGTTGGGCATTAACCTTGAATTTCTCAATAAGTACTCAATTTTCAATAAGTAGGTACTCAATTTTAACAAAATTTTAAACACAACAAATTCAAGGAACTATCTGTAAGAAAATGTCTCAAATATCTCAATCGGTTCAAAAGTTATAGAATTTTGGCCAATGAAAACCTATTCTGAGCCACTGTGCGGCGTGGTTATGAGTAATAAATAAACGCAATATTGGAGATGTTTTTTATGTGATTGCTGTTTGATTTGATTATTTGTGACAATTTCAATAAATTTGTGGCTGCTATTTAACATTTTCTATACACTACACATTATTCTATATTAGTTCTTGTTTTTCCCACCCATGCAATTTGTTCACAATATATTAAAATTATCTGTAATTTTTGGTTTTTGCTTGCCTATGATTGTTTTCATATGTCTCGTCTTTTTGTCCATTTTTGGTAAAAGCTATTAAGTCATCATAAATAATCTCATGATCATATGTAGCAATCATTTTGTGCTCATGCTTAAGTTATATGGAGAAACCTTCAATACTGCTTGATATAAAAAAAACTTTATTGCAAAAAGCAATAAAAATGTTAATGCTAATATTAAAATTACTTTTCTTTGCTTTATACAAACATTTTTTCTCATATTTGCCGACTTTTTTCTCTCCTTACTGTTGTAAATTGCTCTATTATCATGATTGAGTTAATAAATTAAAGTGTAGTCAATAAATGCTTTCGTTTAAGCGTTCTTATTTTTCTGTTTGATTTTATGCTCTCTTGGTGCTGCCTTTTATGGTAACAAGTATTTAATTGTTGCGGCTTTGTTTTTATTATATTTGCTTGGTTTAATGTTTGGCATAAGTAGCCGGAATATATTTACATACGTACTATATAGGTATGAGCATGTTGTCATCAGGCAAGTATTTGTACACTCAAGTCAAAATAAGTACAAGTCTTAAAGAAAGAAATTAAGTTAGATTTTTAATTCTTAGTAGCATGATTTTCAATTCAAATTGCAATAATTCAGAACTATATGGATTAGACCGGACCGAAACTTAGATTACGCTGTTTTCGTTCTCAAAAGCTAAAGAAACTCTTAAAACCGATTTCTGTGTACTTTTATTTTTTTTTAATCGGTGAAAATTCCACAAAACTGTTATTGTTGTTTTGATTCTCCTGAATAGTTTTTTTGGAAAAAAGGCATGTTTTTTGCATGAAACTTCTTGTTTTTCTCAAAACTCATATCCACATTTAATAAAAACTTAGTAAGGAACGGATCTTCGAATCCCTTAAAAAAAAAACGAAATGGCCATTTCAGCGCTTAAAAGGACTTTGACCGAGCTTCTTTTGATCAGTTGTAAAATGTTCGAACACAAATGATCCAGAACTGGGTCTACCAGTTTTATGCCGACTCCGACTTCTCATGACAGTTTTTTACTCTCTGAGGCTTGCCATTGTCTACAGAGAGGTGATGGCCGAACAGAAAAATTAATTGAATTGAAAAAACTTTGTGTGCCAGGCGGGATTTGAACCAGGTTTCTCTGGCGTATGGGCCACACACTCTTCCCACTACGCCACGGCCGCCACTTTGAATCCCTTAGCCGTCTATAAAATGTTAATGTATAATCTGAAAAAATATTTGTGTTAAACGTTGAATTTAATTTATTCCTTAGCTACCATATGGAGTAGTTCTTCGCCCTAGGCTTTTTGTCAATTCAACTTTTTAAAATTTGTAGGTCTTGTTTTTTTTTAAATATTTGAGGTTAGGATAAATGAACTCTTAAAACTTTAAAGATTGGTATCGATGATTCCATATCATTTCGACTATTTTTGAGCAAAATCTGACCCTTGTGATTCCAATTTTTTTAAACTTTGTAGGTTAGTAGTGCTCGTGAAAATAACTTAAACTGTGTTTTTTGTTTTTGCGAAAACAGTTTCTTTTTAAGTTATACACTGTAAACAATTGGAAAATATCTCTAAAAATACAAATAGTGCTTGCATTCAAACAGCTGTAACTTCGAAACCGTAAGTCGTACTGAAAAAAAAACTGACATATATTAAAGAGACCTTGAATGGGTCTTTCTTGTGGTGTCCTGTTTTGGACTCTTTTTATGAAATTTGTTTCAGATTTGTTTAGTCTGAAGTTATATGTTACGTTTTTTGTAATGTTCGCTGTAAATTTTTCATCTTTTGAAATAGTATCGTTAAAATACATCAATTCTTAGGCTCACACAAAATATTGGCTTGGGATACCAACGATTGCTATTTTTAGCGAATTTTTAAAAAAACGCCTACAAAAAAATTCTTACTTTTATACCGAAAATTCCATATCTTAATATATAAAATTTTTCTGTACATGGCTTTGTCACTGAACTCCTCCAAAATGGCTGGACCGATTTTGATCAAATTGGCTGGACCGATTTTGATCAAATTTGGTGCGTGTCTTCGGTTAAGTCTGTAGGTGGTGCTGTTGATGCTGTGGCAGTGATTAAAGGGGTATTTGAAAGTATAACTCACAAACAAATTGAAAAATTGTCATGATTCTTTCACTACACCATTACTTTTTATGCAAACAAAATTATAAAAATACAAAATGAATGGAAATAAACAAGAAAAAAACCTAAATTTTTATGATAATTAGGCTTGATTTTTCGATCTATAAAACGTTTTTAAATTTTTACGATAGAAACTTTAAACAAACCCTATATTTATGCATACCATATGAAAGAATATTAAAAAAGCCATTTTTGATTTTGAATATTTTTCCAACAACAAATATTTTTACCAAACTTTTTTGCAAAATAAAGAAATTCGTTAAGAATTTTTTGGATAATTATAAAAATTAGAAGGGGAATGAAAATGCAAAAGTTTGAAACACGATAGGACAAAATAATAAGAAAAAAAATGCATGCAATCGTCTGTAACATGACCGAGTTATTCATTTTCAAAGCCAGCACTTTCATTTTCGATTGATTGTTTTTTCTGCATCACCAAAAAATATAATAATAGTATAATAACTTTTTGTGTGATTCAGGTTCTTTTAATATTCTTTCATAAATGTAAGGTTTCTTTAAATTTTCTATCGTAAAAATTTAAAAATGTTTTATAGATCGAAAAATTAATCCTAACCATGATATAATAATTTGCAAGGTAGCCTTGACAAATACATATTTTCTCAGAGCGTCGACCAATACATGTCAAAATCAATACAAAGTTTAATTTTTTATCTATTTTGATGCTTATTCGTTTTCTATTTTTCTATGAGTTTTTGAAAAATGCTAGTCCACAAAAAAACTGTCACTACTACCTTGTAAATTATTATATCATGAGCCTAACTATCCTAAAAATTTAAGTTTTTTTTCTTGTTTATTTTTATTTATTTTGTTTTTTTTGTAACTTTTTTCGCATACAAAGTAATGGTGTAGTGAAAGAATCAGGACAATTTTTCAATTCGTTTGTGAGTTATACTTTCGAATACCCCTTTAAACACTGCCACTGCAACAAAAGCGCCACCTACCGGGTCAAACTTTAGACTTAAACCATCTACAGACCAAGCCGCCCACAGGAGTTCTGTAACAATTTCACATGTAAAGAAGAATTTTATTAAAACGCCAAATCCCGCTCACTTTTATAAACTACAGACTCCTCATTATACCAAAGAATATATGAGCAAAATTTGGTTGAATTCGAGCGCAAGTTTGTTTAATCAAGCCAAATATAGTTAAGACTGCTCATTATTACAAAGAATATATGTGAAAAATTTTGTTGAAGTCGGACAAACGTTGTAGAAGAAGTTCGTTTAAAATTAAAGTGCCCCTCCTCGTCTAGTCCCTTCCAATTTTCTAGACTATAAACTCCATATTATACCAAAGAATATATTGGCAAAATTTGGTTGATGTTGAATAATTGGTGTAGAAGTAGTTCCATTAAAATTTATATGCCACGCCCCCCTGTATATTCTCAACAACTTTTCTACACTAAAGACTGCGAATTACACTAAAGAATATATGTAAAAAATCTGGTTGAAGTCAGACAAATGGTGCAGGAACAGCTACACTAAAATCAAAGTACCATGCCACCCTACTAAATCCCGCCTACTTTTATAAACTACGGACTGCTCATTAAAGAAAATTAAAATTGAAAACGAATTGCGAACCAGCTTTTTCAAAATTTACACCTGCACAAAAGTTATTTGGGTTTTTTGAAAAAATTAGCACTTATTTTACATATAACCAAGAACTGACAAGTACCGATGCAAGTTGGCACGGGATCCCCTGGTCCAAGGTACACCAATTTTTTTACATTTATTTTAAAATCATACGAAAATATTGAGGGGGCACATAAAAAAACAACTTCGACCTTTTTGGGATACCCTAATATACATACAGTGAAGTACAAAAGTCTACATACAGAACCGATTTTTATTTTTGAAAAATTTAAAAATCTTAATGAAATGACTTTTGAGTGACAAAAAAGCAATAAAATTTTTCATCAAGAATTTACAATAATACGAGAAACTTAACGCGACAAAAGTCTATATACAGGACATTGTGCTGAACTTTTTAAAGCAAACTCGGCAAAAAGAAGCGATTCATTTAAATTTTGTTTTGCTTCTCATTAGAATAAAAATTATAAACTCTTATCTATTTTAGACGCTAGAGCTCACACGATTGGATCCCGGCACGAAAGTTTAACTATCATGCGAAAATGTAAAAATTTCATAGAGTCTTTTAACAAAATAAAGACTAAATTTAGTGAAGCCAAAGTATAGATTATTGTAAAAAATTAAATCTACTCAAAATCCATCATGATTGAACCACGCTACGGCCGGCCAAAAAAATTTTCTCGGAGATATTTCGGCCCTTTCATGAAAGTATACCAAAATCTGGGAATTAATGGTTCAAGACTAGGGAATCAATTTGGCATACTTTTACGTAAGTAAGATAATTTAAAAAATGTGCAAAAAAATCTAAATATTAGGGATTTTGTAACACAATTCAACATTTAAAATCATTAATATCTGAGAAAAAATTACGAATCTGTGAACTTGCAAAGGCATGCATTAAAAAAAAAAATTGTTTTTTTTGCCGGAATTTTTCGAAAATATTAAATTTTCTTTCATTTGAAAAGAGATTACATCTTCAAAAGTTAATTTCCTTGTTTCTGTGAGTGCTTAATGCATTCACGAAAAAAGGGAAAGAAGGCAGATATTCTACAGGGTGGATCAGAATAACTGTCGCCTTTTCATTAATGGATTAAAACGTCAAATGCGATATTTTTTATTTTTATATTTATAGAACACTTAAGAATACCTAAAAGATTTTATTTGCCACGTCTTAATCGGTTAGGAATCGGTTAGGAAACGAGTTGCATGAGTCACACACCATATGCATAGGAATTTCATCCCAAATTTTAACCAAAAGTGACTTGAATCTCACCAAATTCGTAATTTTTGTAATATTTAGATCCTTCAGTTTTGCCAGCATATAATCCCAAGCGAAATAATTCAAAGAATTAAGATTAGGTGATGAAGCTGGCCACGAGTCTTTATCGATGAAATCGGGTATGTTTTCACGTAACCATTGTTGTACCACATTTGCGCGGTGACTTGGCGCTCCATCTTGCTGAAATACCCATCGGTTATTTGGAAACAGTTCTTCAGCACTAGGCAGCAGGTGTTTTTCTAAAATTTCTTCCAGGTTATATTTTGCGTTGATTTTTACGCCACTCAACGAAAAAGAGGGGAAATTTGGGCGTTCTTGGCATTGCACTCCACACCATAACCTTTGGAACATTTTGAAATCGTTAGACAGGTTTTTTATGTATGGGAATGTCTTCCAATGCCCCAAAATAAATGCGGTTATTTTGAAAGTTAAGACTTTGTTGCAATAGAAACAACTTTTCATCGGGAAAAACGGAATTAGAAGTTGCGTGCCGTCTCAAAAGTTTTCTGCAACTTTTCTTTCTCTCGTTCATACATTTCAATGTTATGCCATGTTGCTGGGTTTTCTTGTATGTCTTCAGCTTCAAGTATTTTTGCAGAACTCTAACGATAGAACTTTGGCTTATATAATGCTCTGCAGCCATTTTTCTGGCACTTCTATGACCATTTCGTCGAATTTTCTCTCTTACACATTTGATCAAACTACTAGTGCACACAGTTTTTTTTCGGCCCTTTTTTTTGTTTTAATATCAACAGTTCCAGTTTCTTCAAATCTTTTTAAAGTACGCTGGATGAATTTTGATGTATTTTACCACTATTTTGATGCTCACGGAACTTTTGAAGGATATCTTTTTGTCTAAGACCTTGATTATGCAATCTTAAAACCAATTGTCTTTTCAGGTTCATATCTAATTTTAAACTAACAGACGGTTGTAAAAAACACGTGTTTCAGATTAGAACTCAATAAAATAACAAACGTAACGGGACATAGTGCAGTACTTTTACTCGACTAGTCTACAATAGATGACTCTTAAAGGAGGAGGGACAGTTATTCTGGTCCACCCTGTATATTATAAATGTTTTTTTTTTTATTTTAAATTGTATTGAAAAACTCCATAGCATTTCGAAATTTTTTTGAACATTTCTTTAATAAACGTACTTGTGTGAAAGTATGCCGAAATGATTTACTACTTTTAATCCATTGATTCTCGGATTGTGGTCCACGGATGCAATATTCTCTTCAGTACTCACTCTGCTTAGCGTCTCGGCGCCACTGCTTCTTGCAAAGAAAATGTGCGAAAATGGTCAACAACACGGCGAATAGTGGTGTCAGATAGTAGATTATAACGGATGTTATATGGTACAAGTGCTCTATAAACTTGACGCGCAGAACCTTCATTTTGAAACTAATCCAACAAAAGAAGGTAAAGTGGAAGGGAACGTATTAAATTGCACCCCTTCCACTTTTATACCCAGATGACATCTTTTTAATATATTTGGAATGTTTGGGTGGAATGTTTTGGTGGAATGAATTGGGTGGAATGTTTTCCTTAGTCTTCTCTAGAAGTGTTTCTAGAACTTCTTCAAAGGAAGATTTCTTTCAGGTAGTATTCATTGAAAGGATTTACCACTGCTCTCATCTGGCCAGAGTCTTTTGTTGAATTTTATTCAATATATAAATAGTTATTGAAATATGACTTAACGTAAATTGGTGTTAAGTAAGTTTTTTGACATTGAATACTTTTTGAGAATACCTTTTGACTGAGCTTCTCGAGAAAATTTAGAAGAAGCACAATTAAATCTATGGATTTATTCTTGAAGCAATGCTTCAAGGATATCAAACTTGAATTTAATTTAAAATATGAATTGTTGAAGCGTGTACGTCATCACGATAAAATTGCAAAGAGTATTGTATGAAAATTACACTGACAGTTTGAAATCTGACGATTGGTTTGACAGATATAACTCTCTGAAGTTAGTAAAAGACACCATTTATATTAATACAAAGAAACTTAAAGCTTCTCTGAAAAGTTAAAGATTCATGACATTTTATTTTACCTCTTTCAAACATTTCCTCCCCCCACTAAATGTTAATTTCTTGAAAATAACATCAAATTCGATTCAATGCACAATTTTTCCCACTTTGTTCAAAGCACAAATAAACAAACTGATAAACAAACTTTGGCCTCATTTGAAGCTCTACTTGTCATGATGGATGACATTTTGGCATGACTTGTGCCAATAAAATGTCAAACAACACTACATTGAAAAGCTTAAGATCCTTAGAAATTAGACAATATGTTTTGTAAGTGATAACAAAAAAAGGATAAACAACAGCAATCAAATGAAAACATTTTCACTCAAAGGCACAACAAGAAGCCGCAAGAAAGATTGAAAGTCGTCAGTCTGTCTGCCTGTCTGTCTGTTGATGGCTGTTAAAGATAGGCTGAGGATATCCAATAAAGCGATAGAAAATTAAGTATAAATAGATGAGATACAAAAATACACAGAATTAAATAAAAAAAACAAAAATTGTCAACAAATATTTAGAAAACTGTTGCTTAAAAATAGGAAAAAAAGAATAGAAGGAAAAATACTGAAGGGGACTTAGACGAAAGATTGATTGAGCAAATGTTATCGTAGGATAGAAAATTTGAGGATACTAGAATTAAACGATGATGTACTTGAAGAATTGATGGAGTGTTAATAGAATGGAAAGTTGGGATATGGTATAAAAGTAAATAAAAGCAAAAATTAGAAAATTTTAAAAAAAGATTGATGGAAAGTCAGTACACATCTTTTATAAACATAACTATATTAATAGTTTTTGCCTCTAACTGAGGTTACTTCATATAGTTTATAATCAGAGCTGTGCCAAAAAGTAACCATTACAATTCAATTTCTTGGAATAAGGAATAGGTAATTGAACATCTCCAATCCTCAAGAATGTAAGTGAAAAAGTTGTAATTAAAAGTTAGTAATTGTACACTTCAATTCTTCGGGAATATAACTGGAAAAAAATCGTCAGTTTCATTACAGGAATTACAATTGGTAATTGAACACCTCAATTTCTCGGGAGTGGAATTGGAATAAGTAGTTACATGAATTGTAATTGGAGATGACCAATCAACAATCCCTAATTCCATGGAATCGGAATTGGCGTGGAATTAATTCCAAAAGAGGAGGAATGGAGATGTCCAATTAACAGTCCTTAATTCTACGGAATTGGTATTAAGGTGGAACTAATACAAAAAATTCCTTGAGTTAATTTTCCCGGCTTTATAAGATAACCTTGAATATAATGATCAAGTTGAGCTGAAAGTTTAATTTAAAAAAATTTTCCAAGATCTATTGACATATTTTTCTTCATTTCTCTTTCTCTTATACTTAAACTGTTCACAAAAGTTATGCGCAATTGTTATTTAACAGCGTGTTCAAAAAGTTCATAGGATAACACATAAATGGCGTTACTAGATTTTTTCCATATGATTTTTATTTAGTACCAACCTTCAAACGATACGTATAAAAATTTGACAACAATCTGACAATTGACTCGTGAGTTATTTTGTGTGCAACTATTGTTATTGAAAAAAGAAAAAATGGAAAAAAGTGAATTTCGAGTTTTGATAAAACATTGCTTTTTGATGAAAAAAAGTACAGTGGAAACAAACAATTATCCGGACTCTGCTCCATCGAGACAAATGGTAGAAAAGTGTATTGCTGAATTTAAACGTGGTCGTGGTCACAAAACATCAAAAAAATCCACAAATTGGTTATGAACGATCGAAAATTGAAGGTGCACGAACTTGCTGACATTGTAAAGATATCAGATGGTAGTGTTTTTAACATTTTACACGAACATTTGGGTATGCGAAAGCTCTGTGCAAAGTGGTGGCCGCGTGAGCTCACAGTCGACCAAAAACAACAACGAATTGATGCTTCATAGGAGTTTTTGGCGCTGGTAAATCGAAATAAAATCGAATTCTATCGTCGATATGTGACAATGGATGAAACATGGCTTCACTCTTACACACCAGAATTCAAAAGACAGTCAGCTGAGTGGACAGCAGTCGACGAACCGAATTCAAAGCGAACAAAGACCCAACAGTCGGCTTGTAAGGTGATGGCGTCTGTATTTTGGGATGCGAAAGGAATAATATTCATCGACTATCTCCAAAAAGGAACCACCATCAACAGCAACTATTACTGTGCACTTTTGGATCGATTGATGGCTGAAATCGCCAAGAAACGGCCACATTTGCTAAAGAAAAAGTGTTGTTTCACCAAGACAATGTACCGTGTCACAAATCGATACAAACGATGGCAAATTTGAATGAATTGGGCTTAGAATTGCTTATCCACCCACCGTTTTCTCCAGATTTAGCCCCCAGCGACTTTTTCCTGTTTTCAGATCTCAAGAGAATGCTGCTGGAAAGAAATTCAAGTCCAATGATGAAGTAATCTCTGAAAGTGACGCTTATTTTGACGAGAAAGAGAAATCTTACTATAAAAGTGGTATCGAAAATTTGGAAAATCGCTATACTCTTGAATCACTCTCGAAAGCAACTATGTTGAATAATACAGGGTGTCCCGCAATTGAGTGCAACTATTTACGGAGCTGAAAGGTTATGTCGAGCTGAGCAAAAAATCGTGTGTTAGGGGTATATTTTCACATTCTTAGGAGCTACAGGGTTAATTAATATTTCACGACTTTGATTCACATCATTGTTTCTAGCAGAAAAACTAACTTACATAAAACTTATTTTGATAGCTCATTTTAAAGTCAATTAAATCTTCTTTCCAACGGTATATCAACAAACCCCACCAACTTAACCGTTACCGAGCTGTGATCGTGTGAAGAAGAAATCAATCGGTTGAAATTACCGAATTTCAACTTTGAGTGCAAATTTCTCAGAATTTCGCGTAAAAAATGGAATTTTTTTTATTGATCAATTTTGTAATTTATTCAATTTTATTTTTAATGGCACCAAAAACATAAACATATCTTTAAAAATAAAAAAGTTGGCTGTACTAAAAAAATTATACTTATTAGAAAACAATGATATTATCTACTGCATAACTAATAGTAATGTAATTATTTATCATTAAAATAACAAATTAAAATAACAATATATTGAACACTTCTGACCCGTATGAAGAATTGGTTTCATTTTTATTTTCCTAATATTTTGTATGACCACCTTTCGATTTTTTGATTGCCTTTATTCTTTGTAGCAAAACTTTTATATAATTTGTAACACTATTGGACATCTCCTTTATTGGACTTTCTCCTCCCACAGTGCTATTTCCTGTAGTTCCTCTACGATGCTAGATCCTATGGTTCATCTATGGTGCTTGGAATCATTGTCTTGCATGCAAATGTTGTTTTGACTCGGTTTGATCTCAAAACTATCCATCTAGGCAAATAAGAGTACTTAAAAATCAGTCGCTTGCATTTATTTATTGTAAACTCTGGAGGTTTTCGTCAAATTTTCATGTTTGATAGCTTATTTTATAGAAAAATTAAATAGAAAATAAATTGCGAACCAGCTTTTTCAAAATTTACACTTATACAAAAGTTATTTGGGTTTTTTGAAAAAATTAGCACTTTTTTACCATGTAATGAGTACTGAAAAAATTGAGTGGGTACCACATAAAAAAAACAACTTCACCTTTTTTGGGACACCCTAATGTACATATATCTTTACTTTAAGCATTTTTTACGTCTTCTCTTAAAACATAATTTTTGAATAATTTTTTTCTCACTTTCTCTTTCAGGCTCTCTGCGGTGTGGTCTTTCAAGTTCCTACAATGTCGGGCGATAAGCTGCGCATTAGTACCATGCAGGAAATTATCAAACCGAATACCGTGAAACGCATACAAGGCTATGGTTTGCCGTTTCCCAAGGATACTACGCGCAAAGGTGATCTGCTTGTAGCCTTTGACATACAATTTCCCGAAAAATTAACAGCCGCCCAAAAAGAGCTACTACGGGATATGTTATGATGAGATAGAGCCTGACGAAATGGGTTAAAAAAAAAAAAAAACTCAACTCAATAAATGCTCAAATCTTCTGCACTACAAACGGTCAATACGGTCGCACACGCTCTCTCACTCTCTACCACCTTCGCCTCTTAACGTCATCTCTGCTTACATCAGTGTCTTATCATCGCATCGCATTGTACTTGTTTTGATTTACCAGATTTAAATTTTAACAGTTTGTGTCCCTTTTTTACAACTTATCTTCCTTCCTTTGGCATAAATATTTTAGAGCTCTCTTCTTGTTTTAACCGCTGTCACTATGTTACATAGATTATTTTTTAATTTAATGTCTTGCTCTCAACGATTTGTGTAAAATTCTTGTCTTAATTTGTCTTTTAATTAATTTAAGCTGCTCATTTTTAAAATAACTCGTATTTTTATTAGTTTTTGTCAATTTTTTTTTTTTGTTTTCTGTTGTAAATTTATGAAAAAGTTTCAGTCTTTGTTTACAATTTGTTCAAATCTTTCTAATTTTGTTTGAAACAAGCATAATAATTGTTATAAAAACTAAAGTGTGTTTAGAAATTAAACTAAAAATTAATCTAGTTTTCTATTAATAAAGAAATAAAAACAGCGCAGTTATTAATTAAATTAAAACTTATTATAAAGCATTATTTTAATTTTCATTAAACAAAACAAAAAATTATATTAAATTTTTACTTATTTATTATTTTTTAAAACGATAACAGAAAAGAAACTATATAAAATGGAAGAAAATTGTTTGAAAGAAAAAAAAAAAAAATTGTCTATCGTTTTATTTATTCGCCACGAAAAAGGTAAAAGTTTATAAGATATAAAAGCAAACATGATTGAAGTAAATAAACGAAATACAACAATATTATACGTATAAGTCAGCTTTTAAGATATTAAAAAATAATTAAGTCATGTTTTGTTGAGCATGTGAATATATTATAAAAATTAAGTAGATCCTAATTTTATTACTACAATATATAAGAATGACACCTTTTTCTGTTATAAACATCAACCTATTTCTTTAGAATGAATTGGAAAAAAAAAGATTTGATTACTGCTTTATCAATTATTTCAAGATATTTCTAATATTTATACGATTTTTTTATGCGCGTAAATTTATTAAGGAATTATGTTTCTATAGAATGAGCGGGCTTAAAGTTACTTCCGAAATATTAGTCCGGGAGCCATCAATCCTGAAAGTTCTGTGATCGCTGATTTGAAAATTTTTGATGAAAATTAAAAGTTTATTTCGATCAATGTTAAGTTAATTTGTGCGAAATTCCATACAGATTTAGAAAAAATCCGGCCGACAGATATTTTTTAGCCGGAAGGTTCCGGCATACCTATTTGAATGGTGGGATGAGGAGTAAAATTTTTCTGTTATAACGTAAGACTTTTTTTCATTTTACGCATTTTGATGCCAGATTCGGAAATATCTTGGTATGCAGGCTTAGAAACTGCCAGAAGTATCGCGCATATCAGTTCTTATTAAGTAATTAATTGCCTTATTCTGTTGATTGACAACTGTAAATTCATTGACAAGCTAGTCTTTTATGTGATATTTTTTGGTCCAAGGGGTTGAAAACATTGCAAATGTTTCGCTTATTTATTTGTTCTGAATATTTTTTTATGTTGCTAACAGTTTTCTAATGTTATGAGCTTTTGTTTATATTTAAGAATAAGAAATTTTTACAGTTGTCAATAAATTTACAATTGTCAATCAACAGAATAGGGCTATAAGACTCCTACTATTTAATATTGTACTTTGTTTAAGACATTTTCTTTGGAGTAAACTTTTTTTTTTAGTTATACTTAGATTAGTATGGTAGAAGGGATTATAGGAAAATTCCATTTAAAATTGATCAGACAATAAACTAAGGAACGTTCGGAATGCTATATTTAATTTAAGTTTATTTATCAATAATCATCTAAATCATTATAACCAAAATTATAGTTTCTTCTTCTGAATCTTCGCTGTCATCTTCACTTTGTTGATTACTAAGAATTTCTCCAATTTTCAACAGCCAATGCACCACAATGGTTCAAGTTTACTGGATTCATTAAATTGCCATCCACGTTCAGTTGGTTCTTATGAAATACAAATAGCTTCAGTAGCATTGTACCACATTGTATTTACAAATATGGTGCGTAAAATTTTTTGTGAAAAGGTTTTCCAGCATGGAGGAATATTACTGGAATTGAAATTTATCATACCTCTGTAAAATACTTTTTTGTCGCTCGTACTTGCCAAAAATTTCAAAAATAACTCAAACCTTGTAGCATTAACATCATTATTTTCTGTGTAATACATTCTATTTGTTAATTTTTGTATTAAATCAGTTTTTTGTTTATTACTGATGTCTTCTGGATTCTTTAAATGATCGATATTCTTCGTTGTGTAACATTCGGTTATAAGCATTCATTTTATCTTTACCGTTGAAAGTAGAAGAAATTCTTAGTAATCAACAAAATGAAGAAGACAGCAAATAATCAGAAGAAGGAAGAAAATTACAATTTTGATGATAATGATTTAGATGAATACTAATAAATAGACATAAATGAAATATAGATTTTCGAATGTAAAAACACAAATTATTTAAGAAATTATTGTCATTTCTTTTTATTATGATAATATTGGTATAGTTCAATTATGTATGGAACAAAATATCGGCCAAATGGCCGCCGCGACCTCGGCGACCCCAAAAAAAGAAGTCCAACGGTGTCAAATCACATAATCTTGGCGGCCAATTGACATCGCCACCAGAAAAGCCATTGTTTCGTTAGCTGTGTGGCAAGTGGCACCGTCCTGTTGAAACCACATATCGTCCACATTCATATCTTCCAATTCGAGCCATAAAAAGTTCGTGAGAGGTGCAATTGTTGGGCTCGACGACGAGTTGAGGTGGACGGCTCTTCAGCCACACTATCGCGAGCAGCACCAATATTTTCTGCAGTACGAGCTGTACGAGCATGCACTGGTGTTTTCACATCTCCTACAGACCCGGTTTGCTCAAATTTTTGCACGATTTTTCCGATTGTACGCACATTTGGACGATTAAATTGACCGAAAAAATCTCGAAGTGCACAACATGCATTTGGATTTGAACGCCCATTTTCATAATAAGCCTGAATAACTTTAACGCATTGCTCGATTGTGTATCTTTCCATGGTTCAAATTGAGTTAGTCTGAAATTAAGAAATGTCAAATGAAATGCAGAAAAAACTTGACGTTTAGGTGTGGTTCACATTCAACATCGGCCCTTAAAATTTAACCACCCTTTACCTAAATTTTTTGTGAGATCAACTTTAAATGGAATTTCCCTATAATTCCTTCTTTCATATTATTCTTGATATAACTAAAAATCTACGAAAGAAAGCAGAGTTAGAAAAAAAAATTAACTCCAAAGAAAATGAAACAGTGTGTCATAGTAGGAATCTTAATCACTTGAGGTATCGTTACAGTTTCGGATAGGGAAAAAGCAAGCAATTTTCTCAAGTTAATAACTTCTAATTAATAACAACAACGAAGTCGGCCTGGAATAAAGCGAGAACAATAATTGCTAATAGGTGCTACTACGGGCTCAGTAAGCAACTAAGTTCCAGAGCCCTCCCTCTATCGACAAAACTAACACTCTACAAGACACTCGTTCTACCTCTGCTGCGTTATGGCGCTGAGGCATGGGTAGTTTCACAAACTGACGCAGCTGCTCTGGGGGTGTTCGAGAGAAAAGTTCTTCGCAAACTCTTCGGTCCTGTGCGAGTCGGCGATGACTATCGCACTCGAATGAACCACGAGCTGTATGAGCTTTACGAAGACATTGACGTAGTTCGGCGTATAACTGTGCAGCGACTACGCTGGCTGGGTCATGTCCATCGTATGGACGACGTAGCACCAGAGAAAAAAGTGCTCGAGGCGAGGGTCGCTGGTCAACGACGACGAGAAAGACCATGCCTCCAGTGGTTGTTACGGCCACCTAAGTAAGCAAGTAATAACTTCGGCCCTTTATTAGATATTAACAATTTTGTTTTTTAAATTTATACATCCTTGAAGATTCAAAAAATAAATAAAAAAATAATTTTCATTATTTATTTATTGTTTATTCATTATTTGCTCAAAAATCCGGTGGCGGACAGTTAATCACGATTGGCTGAGCCGATTTTGAAAAACCTCGTTTTATTTTCTTTACTAAAATATTCTCTAAGGGAATACGTATACCAAAAAATCTTAAAAAATGAAAAAAAATTTATTTTGGGTAATATTTGAAAAAAAATTGGCAACATTTGTGGACCTTTTACCTTTGCTAATGAATTTTTTTAAGATTTTTTGAAACATTGCGTTAGAGAATATGTTAATAAAGAAAATGAAAAGGTTTTTCAAAGTCGGCCCAGCCAATCCTGAGATTAACTGACCGCCATATGGACACAGGATTTTTGACTTTGGCGCCATCTATAACTCATATAAAATATAATGAATAATTTTTTTTTCTCAATCTTCAAGGATGCTCAAATTTTTTTTAAAATATGTTTGTTAAAATCTAATAAAGGGCCCTAGTTATTAACTTTAGAAAATGGCTTACTTTTTCCATAATCCGAAACTGTAATGATACCTTCATAAAAACTGGTATGCGCGATACTTCCGGTAGTTCCGGCCCGCGTACCAAGCTATTTTCAAATCTGACATCAAAATTCCAAAAATTGAAAAAAAAGTTTCCATGATAACAGAAAAATTTTACTCCTCATCACACCATTCAAATAGGTATGCCGGAACTTTCCGGCTAAAAAATATCTGTCGGCCGGATTTTTTCTAAATCTGTATGGAATTTCGCACTAATTAACTTAACATTGATCAAAATCCGTGATGACGGTAAAACATCACTGCCATTTCAACATATTTTCGGCTAATTAAATCCACGCTGACCAAGCTCATCTTGTTCCTCTGAGTGTAAACCTTTCATTCTCATCAAACATTTTCAAATCCGCGTTCACAGAGTTTTCAGTATTGGTGTCTTCTCGCCTATATTGAAAATATTGAAAGTCTAAAAATTTAGATGTTTTTTGAATGAAAACAAAGTAGTATATGCAGCGGCTGGCAGTAGTTTATAAAATATATGTACAGGTCACGCCATCTTTTACTTCGGTATTTGAGTATTAAATAACTTAAAACAAAAATAATCAATTCCCATATATGTATGAGGTAATTTTATTTAAATAGGTTCCTTGTAATTTATTTGAACTAGTTTTTGAATACACCATCAATCAAGTGGCTGTCCCTATTGACCAAAGCAAAAAGTGCCCTCTTTGCTGTGTTTGCCTTGACCTTTGGTCTGGAAATTGCTGGCGTACTGTTTGCTTTTTTAAATAACCCCACAAATCTAGAGATCTGTGTGGGCTGTCAATGTTGTCATTTTTTGACGCATTGTTCGATTTGTGCTCGTATAACACACCATTTTGTTGAAACCCGTAACTTTCCAGACCTTTTTAACACATTTGTCGCCAGACATAATGAGCCAACATCCACCGATATTGATTCCCATCAACTTTTTTGCCTTCTCTGAAAAAAAATGACACAATGATTGATGATTTTGGCGCGAACGTCAGCCCAAACAGTCACTTTTTGGTTATGCAATGGTGTTTCATGGATCTCGTGTTGATTCTTCGTTTCCCAAATGTGGAAATTTTGCTTGTTAATGGCACCATAGTGTGATATGGAAAAATCAGGTTCAGTGTCAACCATTCGAGTGACTGTCTCACCGTATTCCAAGCGACGTGGACGGTGTGTGAGAAATATTTTTGAGTCAATAGCACTTTATATGGAAAAAAATGCAAATCATCCTTCAAAATGCGCCGCATCGTGGTTCCACTGCCTCCAAAATGCTGAGCGCGGTGACGATACGACATTCAGCCCTATTGTGAATAAAATTACGCCCGGAAATCAAAAAAGGAATTTGAACAATGTTTGCATTCAATAAAGTCACAAGAAAAAAATCTTTAAAAGTATTATCTCATGTCTAAAAAATGAAAGCTGCCTTTTTCAATTCCAAAGGAATTTTTTTCATAATAGGGCTGATTCACTTTAACGAGTTCCGCTTCAACCAGTTCATTGGAACGTCTTGGGCGTTAATCAACGGCATGTGAACGATCTCCCACTCTCCCATGCTTAGCAAAATTCGACACCAAAAGACGGTGCACAGTGGTTTCATCCCATACAAAGTTTGGAAAAAAATAGAAGAAGTCATCGTAGCTCGATGAAATCCCGGTAAAGTTGGAATTACCTCTATTCAAAGTAATTAAAAATATATCACAAAACTTCAAAACGCAATATTTTTTTCGTATTGCAGTTATTTCAAAACAATTGCCTCAAGAATCTGAAATATACATGTAGATAAAAAAAAATATATTTTGTCACGCCCACCTACCATAATTTTTAAACGATATTTGCATAGGACTAAGAAGAAGTAGTCGTAACAAATAAAATTTGATATATTAGTTGAAATGGACACTTACGAAAAATTTTGCAAGTCCGCCTGCAACCATGCCTACCCGGCATATAACTCAACAATTTTAAATACAATAATTTTTTTCGTATTGAAGTTTTATTAAAACAACTCACTCAAGAATCTGAAATATATGTGTACATTAAAGGGCTGCACGAATGCATTCAAAAGCCGTTTCAACACATTCTCAAAACAAACGGCAACACATTCGCAAACACTAGGTAAAAATGGGTCGCTGATTCCGAATCCGTTGTCAGAATTTTAAAATTCCAAAATTTTTTTGAAAATATGGTTGCCACTTAAAAATGTGTTATTTTGCAATTTTTTTAAATGAGCATTTAGTAAAAGGGAGTCGTTGATTTCAAATCTGATGTCAGATTTTCAATTTTCAAAATGGCGGAAAGGGTTGCCACCTTAAAATATCTTATTTTCGCGAATTCGCGGCTGGGGCAAACACTAGGTAAAAATGGGTCGCTGATTCCGAATCCGTTGTCAGAATTTTAAAATTACAAAATTTTTTTGAAAATAGGGTTGCCACCTAAAAATGTGTTATTTTGCAATTTTTTTAAATGAGCATTTAGTAAAAGGCAGTCGCTGATTTCAAATCTGATGTCAGATTTTCAATTTTCAAAATGGCGGAAAGGGTTGCCACCTTAAAATATCTTATTTTCGCGAATTCGAGGCTGGGGCAAACACTAGGTAAAAATGGGTCGCTGATTCCGAATCCGTTGTCAGAATTTTAAAATTCCAAAATTTTTTTGAAAATAGGATTGCCACCTAAAAATGTGTTATTTTGCAATTTTTTTAAATGAGCATTTAGTAAAAGGGAGTCGCTGATTTCAAATCTGATGTCAGATTTTCAATTTTCAAAATATTTTAAGGTGGCAACCTTATCCGCCATTTTGAAAATTCAAAATCTGACATCAGATTTGAAATCAGCGACCCCCCTTTGCAACTACCATAAAACTCTAAGAAACATGACTGGAGCAAAAGTCAAAATTCATGGTAACCATTTGAGAGTACTCTCAACGCAACGAATACATTCTAGAAATTTCCATATTCGTTAGAACTCTCTCAAATGGAATGGAATGTTCATTCCATTCGAAAAATTTATGTCTCTCATTCATTCGTTTCGCTTTGCAAATGATTTGCAAATATGGAATACTCGCATGGAATGCGTAGAATGGATTCCAAATGGAATGTATTCGTGCAGCTCTTTAGTGTACATTTACAAAAATTACACGCCCACTATGAAGTTTTTTAACATCTTGTCCATTGTTTAAATACTTTTCGCACAAAACTTGATTTTAAATTCTTAATTCTTGCATTATTAAGCAAAATAATTTATTTGATTTGTTATCGACTAAATTTATTTTATGTAATGCGGAATGAAAACATGAGGCGCTAATGTGGGGAAACAAGGAGCAATTATAAACTCCTCACTTATCACAGGCATAGCTCACTTCATAACTGTATTACAGTTTAATAATTATTTTACATATAATAAATTGTTAATTGCAGTTCTAGTCCAAGTCAATTTCTCTACATGAAATATAGTATTTATGCATAACAATGAAATATACTGTATCATAAAAGAACGCTTCTTACACATAACTTCTCATGAAGTTATCCCTCTTCAAAACAAATTCCATTACTCCCAATATTAATTAATGTTGTAAATTAATATCTGTTAATATAATTGCAAAACATGGAAAGTAAAAAGGATGATGACAAAACAACATCAATCTTTATATCCTTTGAGGGGTACTTTATGCCCTTAGTTATTGCTGGAAGAAGTTGTTCAGAATATTGCATACTTACATTGCATAGTTACAGCCTGGCATCTTGTTATGCATATCTGCAGAAGAAACTATACGAAATTTTGGAAAAAAGGAAAGTGGACAAGTTTGGAAAGTTATATTTTGTAGAAATTGAAAGTGGACAGTTCCACTATGATGTTGGAACTAATTAGTCCGGATCGATAAAAAGCTCTAACAAAGAAAACTTCTATCAAAGATTGATTTTTTTCTCCATTTTTAATGTGTTAATTGATTGGTAATAAAAAATAAAGTGCACATATTTTCTTATATTTGCAAAAACATATAACAAACACATTGTTAAACTTAAGGTTTTACTTAACAAAATCGCATACAAACTTTATGCATAATATAAAAAATTTAGTTACAATAAAAATATCACAAAAGTTTCGTGATTTTTATACAAAAAAACTTGTTTATTTTTTCAATACAATAGGGGTGGTATTCACGATGTGGTGTATTTGCCATTGTATTGCGTGCTTTTGATAAATTTGATATTTGTAGTAAATTTTGTAAAATTACAAAAACAAAATACACAGTGTTCAAAATACAAGCCTGTAGTAAAAATACAACTACAAAACCTCTTTCTTTGTAAATTTCGTTGAGTATGTGATCAGCTGATCGTAAAAGCATTTCTATCGCTATAAGCATTTCTACCGAAGGTACCGGCTGCGATGTGAGTTTATTTAAGGGGTTACATGACATTGGCAGTTTTTTGAAATCGACTTTTTTTTAATAATTTTGTATTTTAGTAAATATTCTTAAGATTCTATGAAAAAATTTCATGGAAAAATTCCTACGGGTTCAAAAGTTACAGCCGAATTAGTGAGAGCGCATTTTTAATTTTTGCGCTACCTACGTACGGCAGCTGGTATATACAGCTGGCAGCTGGTTGTTATTTCGTACCTATTTGAAGGGTGAATCCCGAATTGCTAAACGATTGCAAAACACTATAAGAAACAGCACAACACAAGATAACGAAGGCATACAGTACGAAGCAGGCATGGCAGATTGAAGGTAACCTTTTTTTTCTTTGTTCACAAACTTTGAACGCGTTTATCTCGAAACCATGTTTTTCGTACTGGTTGCGGCACTAGCGGGTTCATTTTTTGACGAAATTTTTTTTTTGTGTTTTTTTAAACTTGATTCGCTATCGTATGACTCGAGCTTTTTTTTATATTTTTTTCGATTTTTTATGAATTTTTAAAGTCAATATTTTTTTCGAAAAAACACACTTTCAAATTTGTCGTTATCGTGTCATACGGTAACCAATTTTGTTAAGATTTAAAAAAGTAATTTTTTTTTACAGATCGAACAATTTTTGCAACTCCCAGCGCTGCAAGCACGAGGCCCCGTTTTTTTCTCTGCCGCCTGTTTGGAGCTCTATAAAACCATGTTGGAGTGAAAAATATATTTTTTTAAATTTTTTTTTTTGTAATTTGTTCAATCTCTACAATAATAAAAAAAAAATTTTGGAAAAATGTTTGTTTCTGACTGAGTTATGAATTTTTAAAACAAGGTCTGTTTTCTCTGCCGCGAATGTCATGTCCCGCCTTAATATAAAATAGCATATTATTAGTGTTTTGTTTAAATTTTTTCATTATTTTGTTGGCATTCCAATTCATATTTCCAAAAAAAAGTATATACACAAATTAGCTGCTTTTAAAAATACAAAACATTATTAAAGCTTCGCTCACAATAAGTTGTAAATATTGTAAATTTTGTAAAAATTTGTCACAAATACATCACATCGTGAATACCCCTAATGTTTATAGAGATTTGTTATCTGGTTATCTGACTATAATATTGTTTGCTTATATTAAGGAAACAGGATATTTGAGAAAATGATTTATTGCCGCTAAAAAACCACTGTGCAGTGCTTGTTGGCCATAATATTTTCGACGATCTGAACTATATGCGACTATTTTCAATGTACAGTGTCACTATTTCGGCGCGTTGTTTCGGTGTGAATCGATTCGTGGTTAAAATTATACTGAATTGACGATAAAACTGTCTACTCAAGTCAGTGTTTACATACCGACATTAAATATGGTGCATTCTGTGCTATCTCAGGTCAAAGGTGGGTCATGCTATCAATAATGGCTTCAATGGAACCCTTGGAGAAACATAGATTACCATAGAAGTATTAGTCTTTGTTATAGTGCCGTAATAATTGCGGTGCATTCATTGTCCATTGAATTAAAGATTTTTGTCCAAGAAGTCCACTTAGGCCATAAAAGAAACCCAATGATCTGTGATAATTCCAGTACATCCAATTGGCAATAGAATAAATCTAGTATTAATTTTAGAATTGAATTGTTTATTGGATTAATTGTTGGTTGGATTAATAAATCCTTTTGGTTGGTTTGGAGAAGATGATGGACTCAGCTCCTAGGTGAGTGATTAAAATTTTTATGGGTTCATTGAAGACTTTGAATATAAATAAATGATTCTATGGCAAATTGGCTGCATTGAAATTATTTCAGGTTTCAGGTAGGTCGTGGTTTCAATAATGGATCCAATGAACCATTTTGACTAAATCGTATGCTTGCTGGCATTCGTGCATTTCGAGAAGGACCATTCAGGGTCTAAATGAACGAATCTGCTTCTTTGGAAATATTGTCAAAATTTAGAGTTGCCCGCTGGAGATATACAAAATGAAACTTCTTACATTTTTCGACTTAGCGATAATTTATGAGTCTTCTGTATTTAAAGTCATAGTGCCGGAATAGTACCAGTGAATTCATTTGGATATAAATTCATGCCGTTTTGTCCAAGGTATCCATGAAACCCATAAAAGTCCCAGTGACCCACATATGACTTAAGATAATCTCAGCGCATCCAATTGCCCATATTTTTATCCATTTATAGTAGTCCAAAATGCACATTGGATCAATAATTAACCCCATAACTCACCTGAGGCCTGAGACGATTCCAGTGCATTCAATTGGACATAGAAATTCCCATTTAAGTCCATAGAGTCCACTGAACCCTTAAATTCTCTAATGAAGCATTTAGCAACTGAGATAATGCTATTGTATCTGATTGGCCATACAATTTTGCACTTATGTTCAAGGAATACACTGAATGACACAATTCATTGGAACTTTTTAAGTGTAGGAGTTGAGATAGTCCCAGTAATCCCAAATGGCCATAGAATCGTTCATTTATGATCAAGGATTCCAAAGAACTCACAAAACTAAGGTCAGCCATTGGAGTGAATGAAGCCCTAAAAAGTCTGGAGCTATCCAAACCTATTAGAGTTTTTTTGTCCAAAGGATCCTGTATTCATACTTTATGATAATTTATGTCTCAAAAAATCTGTTGGAATAATTTCTATGCGTGAAAGTAGTGAAAACGTTACTACTTAAAACGAGAACGCATGAATCCGTGTACACGTGAACACGTATTTTTGCAACTTCATGTGTAGTTTGTGCTCTACATTCACGTGTAGTTCGAGTTCGTGACAATGCGTCGAAAGCTCCATGAAAAACTTTTCAAAAATAATGTCATAAAACTATTGTCAATTTTACAAAAGCTCAAAAATAATACAAAAAACATATTTATTTTTCTATATTTCTATGGCAAACATATAAGAATCGAAAAGAAAATGATTTCTAAAAATTAGCAAAATTTTTAAAAGAAAAAATTGCAAAACATCAAAGTCAAGCAAAGATAATTTCCGAATCTAACAAAACAACGGAAATTCGACTCAAAACTTACTACTTCATATCAAAAAACATAACCAGCTGCCAACAGTCGAAAACTAAAAAAACCAGCTGCTAAAAATGGACGAATCCAGAGTACTTGAGAGAGCGCTAGAAAACTGTCACACTTTAGAACGTTATATATACGATTCAATTAAGCAGGTACGTCGTCTTAACATACGCTACAACTCTGACTGGCTACTGAAGAATTACAAGAATTACATGAGCAATATCTGGATACAATACCGTTGTAAGAGTCCCGATAAAAGGCAATCGTTGCCTGTGCTCAATAAAACATCGAAGCTGGATAAACCACATGCTTTGGTTCAAGGAGCACGCAGCTCGCTTGAATTGTTTGGCAGTAATCGCAAGATCAACTACAAGTTCATCAAGATCAAGCGCAGCATGGAAGCTTTAATATTGCAGATACAACGCGTTATCGAAATAGGAAATCGTCAACGAAATTTCGTACATGTAAATCTCAGCAGTCGAGGTAATAAAACGCGATTTTGTTGCCATTAGCTGTTAACTTCAGAAATATTGTGTTCATTGTCATATATATACACTTGTGTGTGGTTTTCTTCACGGTCTTACTTTCTTAAACTATTGTAGTTAAATTCTATTCTAAAATTTATATCTTGATATCTGTTAAATTAAACTTTTGACAAACTCTTGCAAAATAAATGTTTATAGTTTTATTTTGAGACTTAAGGCCCAACCAAAATAGACGAATCGCTCCGAAATGAGTAAAAACGAAAAGGTTCGATAAATTTTAATGTTGTTGCCCAAAATGAACAAACGTAATTTAACAAACTGAACGAAACAGCTTGTCCATTCTTTTTGTTCCGTAAGAACCGAACTTTTAGCGTCTCAATTCGTCAGATTTTCTATTTTGGTTAGGCCTTTAGTTTGAAATACAAATAAAAAAATGAAGAAACCTTAAGGTGTTATTGGTAGTTTTTATTCCAAAAATCGATGTTTTTTGGGAGCTTGGGAGTGGATTTTTTCTTCTGGATTCACAATCGCTTCGATCTAAAATTCTAAATCAACTAAATGTGAATTTATATGTACCAAAGCTGGTATCGATAAACAATAATCATTATCTGCTGCTGTCCTTCTCAACCAGTAACTTCTATCAGCTCTTAGTAGACACTATCGATTTCCTTTTGGATTATATGCATCCACTTGATACAGTTTCATTTTCTAGGTGACTTTAATCTTCCCAATATCAAATGGGTTCTATCCGATAATGAGTGCCACTATTTGCCGTTGAATTCGTCTTTTGACATAAAACTCTCTTTCGGACTCCGGTCTATACTAGCAGAGCGGAATTACTTACATGGGCAGAAAGCTTAATCTTGTCTTTTCATCAGACGCGAATAACAGCGTTGTTTTTGTGAGTAACTATCTATTTTCAGTACTCGACCAGCACCATCCACCCCTATCTTTTACCCTATCTTACAAAAATACCATCAAAAACACACACTTTGAGCACGCGCACATCTTCAATTTTCGGAAAACAGATTTATAGATTTTTTTAGAATAGATTTCCAACTCTTTATAATGCTCATGAAAGAAATGGCAACGCCGTTGTTCATGACAAGATCTTCGACTGCTTCACACTATCAGACCCCTTCACTAGACAGAACAATTTTTCGTCATCTCCCTCCGGTACAACAACTTAATTACGTGCACTCTGTAATGAAAGAAACACACTTTGGCGCGCATATTTAATTTCTCGGTCTTCTTTTGACCTCACAATTTACCTACCACACTTTGCAAACATCTACATAAATCTTAAGTTACCCACATTCAAACAAAATAGATTTCTGATTCTAAAATAATATTGATAAAAAAAGAAAAATACAAATAGAAATTAATACTGTAAGGTTTTCGCAAAGTCAGACCAATTTTTGAGCTAAGTATGTTAATATGCGCGTTAAAACTTAGTTGTCTATCAATTACGACTCCGAGACATTTAACATTTTCAACGAATTGAATTTGCACATTTTGTAGTCTAATATTGAAATTATAGGCACAGAGATTGGATGGATGAAAAAGAACACATTTAGTTTTAGTAGAGTTGATAGTTAATTTATTATCAGATATCCATGCAGAAACAAGATCAAAGTTATAGTTAACTGCAGATTCAAGAACATCAGGGAACTGAATATGCCTTGAAAAACTAATTGTATGTCATCAGCACAGACACACGGTCTACACGTATTCACATCAAGAGTCTCAACAATATCGTTCATAAATAACATGAAACAAAGCGGCCCAATAAATCTGAATCACAACCATTACACGATACAAACTGCTTACGATTAGTAGATAATAAGACAACATGAGCCGACATGCAGTTTTTGAAAAATTGAATTTTAGTTTGAGTTTTTCAATAAGCTTGGAATGATTAATTTTATCAAATGCCTTGGATAAATCCAAAGCAACCAAGATACTACTTTTAACGGCATTAGTACTTTCTCTTATGGAGTCGGTTAAGCCCAAAAGAAGTGCCGAGGTGAAGTATCCATTCCTAAATTCAGATTGGCAGTCATCGATAAGGGATAGACGATCGGTATATTGCACAATTTGAGACTTAATTATGTTTTCGACAACCTTCGACAGGGCTGGCAGTATGCTTATTGGCCTCAAATTATCAACAGAGTTTGATGACCTGGCTTTAGGAATAGGTACAACGCTTGAAGATTTCCATGCTAAGGGAACTTAGAGGTTGTGAGTATGAGGTTAATAAAATACAGTAAATGATTAGCAAAACATGGTTAAATTTTTTTAATGAACTTAATAGGTATCTTATCAATCCCAACAGCATTAGATTTGATGCTCATGATAGCTTCAAGTAACTCAAGTTCAGTAATATTTTTCAATGAGAAACAGTCCTCAGAGTAATCGTAGTTTTTAAAACTGAAAATATCATCAGAACTTATTTTTTGAACAAAGTATTCATTTATCATATTGACATCTAGCTCATCAATAGAGTCATGAGAGTCCAAACAGCCAGCATTTCTAAGTGTGTTCCACATTTGCTTGGAGTTTTGGCCCTTAAATAAACGAGACCCAACTTTTCTTTTCTCTTTGCTCAAGATAGCCTTAACACGGTTCCGATGTTTGCAAAAAATTTTCCAATTTAATTGTGACCTATCTTCTAAATATGCCTTAAAGGCAATATCACGCATAGATTTAGCAAATACTACTTCGATCGAGTTTATCACAGAGTCATTGTTGTATTCCTTCTTGCTTCTTTTGATCGGAACCAAAGCAAAGTCCTCAGTCAAGAGAGAATTCAGGAAGAAAAGCTGGGAATCAACACCACTAGTTGCATAAAAATCCGAAAAATCAGTGTCAGTTAAAAATCGCTTTAAAAGTCCGTGATTTATTGCGTTGTATGCGCGAAATTCAACATATTCATGCACGCGATCAACCGGAAATGCAAGTGAGCCATATATGATTGCATGGTGAGAAATGGCGGTAGACAGCATTTGACTAGAGAATTTTCCAATATTAGGGTCGCTCACTAAGAAATAATCAAGTATTGATGTCGAGTTATGGTGGACATCGTAATGCGTAGGCAATGAATTATGTATACACGACAAGTTACATCGAAGACATAAAGATCGAAGACTGATAGATTTCGACAAATCAAAAAGATTATGGTTGAAATCACCGACAACAATAATATTTGAATACCTCACCGTAAGATCAGTAGGCATATTTTCGAACGATATTATGTCTCCACGAGGCAAATACACAACGCCAAGCCAAATTTTATCAGTATTGTGAAAGATTTCTACAAAAACAGATTCACCTCCTCCAACGCCACCTCCCCTAACATTAGGACGATCATTACGGCAAAAGGTATAACCGGGAATATTCACTGCATTGTTGGTCATGCAAGACTTAAGCCAAGTCTCAGAGACCCCTAAAAACATCCAAAAGACACCCACTCAAAATGCATTTAATTTCATCAAATTTCGATGTTGAGGTTGGATTTGAGTTCTATGTTATCACATACAATGGGACCCAAATTGAAGTTGGGAGTGATCATATTGAGAGAAAAAGAAAACAAAATAATTTTTAGAGAAGCTAATGTACTATTTTTTAGAGAAGCTTGTGCTACACAGCAAAATTAAAAAATAAAGAGAAAAAAAAATAAAAAAATTTTTCTTTTCATAAGATGCTCAGAAAAGACCCAGATATACCCTTAATAAATTCAAATTAATCAAATTATTTCATTAAAAGTCGATCAACAACAATAAGAGACATATTAGAATAAAAAATAAGAAGATTGGAAAAACAAACTGAATACAAATATATGATTCTTAGAGAGATTATAGAAGATAATATATAGAATGATTATAGAAAGCTATTAAAAGGCAAAGTAATTTCGCATCAAGCCATACCATCAGAATCAAATAAATTAGAACATTCCTGCATATTGAATTGTTTTTCATTTCCATTATTTAAAATGATTTTAGATTTAGTATTTAATATTTAATACTTTTTGATTTTACCATCTTTTAATAGCTTTCTACACAAGAGGTTAAGCTTGTAGCTGGCGTGAAATGATCATTCAAGTAAACTCGAGACTGGACTTCACCACCGATCAGATTACATAACTTCAGGTTTCGACTTTTAAAGTATGCTTTCATTATACTGTTGCGTAAACGAACATTGTTGAATTTAACAAGTAGTGCTTTCTTATTGCGAATGTAACAACAATGCTGAATGAAAAATGAAGCAGGATCATATAAATTTTCCATACCAGAAGGCAAACCACTGACAACGATGTGAGGACGATTGAGCCTGCGCTGCAAGGAGTTGTTCTCGATCTCCAGCAGTTTCATCTTTTTGGTGGCAGTAGTGTCGACAAGCGTAATGAGTTGAACATTTTTTCCGCAGACTCCACAATTGTTATTTTTCGTGGGCGCCATTTTCAGGTTTTAGGTGCGAATTTCAATATCAAAGTGAAAATAGCAGAAATAATAAGACAAGTGCAACAACCACAGCAGCAGCAGAATTAACAGAAGCAGCACAACAACAACAACAGCGATAAAATAAGCCGCAAGTGCCGAAATCAGACAATTAGATTCTGCAATTTACAGGAAAGTCTCTCGCTTATTCCAATATATTTCAGTAAATATCAGTTCCTTGTGAGTTTATTCAACTTTTTTGCTTTCCAAATAATTTAAAACTGTCTTAAAAAAATAGCTTATGAGAATTAAAGTGACCGACGGCTTAAATTAGACGACGATGTTCTACTCGAACATAGTGTTGCCAACTTCTTCGAAGCTATTGTTTCAAAAAAAAAAAAAAAAAAATTGCGAGCTTGTTGGCCCATCCCTTCTTGGCTCTTTTCCCAACTTTGCCAACTTTCCCCGAGCATTTATTATCTACGCGGCAAGCCGCTGTCATTGGCAAGGTACTGAATTTTAGGTCTCCTCAATTTTAGGCCTCTTCTATTGAATGATTGCAAAATACCCCTCCAGCTGAGCACTCTTTTTCTGAACTTCCTATCATCACTAATTTCTAGTGTGGCAGACTTGTGCAATGGATTTAAGGGCCACTAAAGCAATTCTTTTATTAAAATCAATGCCAACTTGAGCAAATTACTACAATCAAGGACTACAACATAGAGCTTCTCCTTTAATAAAAAAACAGTTAATTTTTCTTCATGATCATGTTTTTCTCATTCTACTTATAATTACCATTTTAGTTGCATACCTGATAGCATCAATATTATTTAATACACAGAGCAAAAAACTACCACGTAAAATCAAAAAGATCCCCTTATTGAGCTATTTTATGAGGTTTTCTTCTTAATAGTACCAAATAAGAAGAATTTTTTATAGAGAAATCTTTTTATTTCTATAGAGAAAATCTTATTATATATTATCAAACATTGCCTAATATACGTAATATTCGTTATTGAATGAAGGAAATAATGTGGAAATGTTTTAAATATCTCACTCACTCATCTCACTTAAGTTTAAGAAGAGAACACTTTAAACTAAGAAGAAAATCGTAGCCTTTTTTTATGCATACATGAACACATGAAATTGAAATTAAAATTTTTTGTTGAAACATTTATACTAAAAAAATTTTATGAAATTTCTATTTATATTTTCCTATTTTCTAAATTTCCTATAAATAAAAAAAGAAGTAAATAAATGAATACTTACTTACTTACTTACATAGGTGGCCGTAACAAGCCGTGTCCGGGTTTCGGCCGACCTCATCAGCTCTCGCCAGGCGCTTCTGCTTTGCGCGCGCCTTCTCCAATCGGATACACCAAGTGCGGTTAAGGCTTCCTCGGCATGGTCCATCCATCGGAGGCGTGGTCTCCCTCGTCGTCGTTGACCAGTGACCCTCGCCTCGAGCACCTTTTTTGCTGGAGCTTCGTCGTCCATACGATGGACATGACCCGCCAGCGTAGTCGCTGCACAGTTATACGCCGAACTACGTCAATGTCTTCGTAGAGCTCATACAGCTCGTGGTTCATTCGGATGCGATAGTCATCGCCGACTCGAACAGGACCGAAGATTTTGCGAAGAACTTTTTTCTCGAACACCCCCAGAGCAGCTGCGTCAGTTTGCGAAACTACCCATGCCTCAGCGCCATAAAGCAGCACAGGTAGAACGAGCGTCTTATAGAGTGTCAGTTTTGTCGATCGAGAGAGGGATCTGGAACTTAGTTGCTTACTGAGCCCGTAGTAGCACCTATTAGCAATTATTGTTCTTCGCTTTATCTCCAGGCTGATTTCGTTTTTGGTATTAATGGCGGTGAAAAGGTAAACGAACTCCTTGACTATTTCAAAGTTATAGCTGCCGGATGAAACTTGGGAGTCTTAGACGCCGCGCTCTCTTGTTTGTAGACAGCATATACTTTGTTTTACCCTCATTTATCGTCAAACCCACTTTGATTCCTTTTCGATAGCGGCGAAAGCAGCGGTAACATCTCTCTTGGTTCTGCCGACAATATCAATATTATCAGCGCACTCAAGGAGCTGGACACCTTTATAGAAAATGGTGCCATTACGATGCACACCGGCCTTTCGTACGACCCCCTCCATGATGATGTTGAAGAGATCGCATGACAGTGGATCGCCTTGCCTGAAACCTCTTTTGGTATTGAAGGTTTCGGAGAGGTCATTTCCTACCTTGACGGAGCTGCGTGTGTTGCTCAACGTCATTCTGCAAAGTCTAATCAACTTTGCAGGTATACCGAACTCAGACATTGTTGCGTATAGGCAATTCCTTCTCGGGCTACCGTACGCAGCATTAAAATCAACAAAGAGATGGTGTGTGTCAATTTGATTTTCGTGGGTTTTCTGTGGTGGACTTTCTAGGTCGAAAACTTGTTGGGTCTCCTTTCTTAAGTATAGGGCACAGAAGGTTACTGGGTTAACAAGTACGCCTGCCGCAAGGCTTAAGTACTTGGGTCGTCCAGACCTAGGGTAATAGTTCATGAAACAGACAACCAGAACTTATGTAACAACACGGACCCGTTTATATTTTAACTAGTAGAACATACGGTGCATCCGGTGCATCCGGTGTGGCAACACGAACATGGAAGCTGTTTCATAAACACAAAGCATCACCCAGGGCCCTGCTGATTAGGAGCATTATGAAATAAATTACATACTGCCCGTAATAGCAGTACCAGTTTAGACTTCAGTAGTGACGTTTTTGCAATCCATCTACTGGTGAAGACGAGACCTACCCAATCTCTTGCATATTAAGACGGATATCCCAGCCCGGTCGTACCACTGCGCGACCCTGCCGGTCAATCTAGACCTGTGTAGCATTCACACAACCACAACCAGTACGAGACTCCCCGAAGCGCCAGTCCACGACAGTCATCTGGGCAACTCGATCCCGTCAATGAGGATCCACAACATCCCCGCAAAAAGACCAAGAATACACAAATGCAATTATGAAAAAGTGCATTCTTATGCATGACCGTGCTCAATGAGCACTTAAAGGGCAAGGTTAATAATTTCCAGCTGCCGGCTCAACTGCAAACTATTGCGCATGTCTGATACCTACTCTGGAGGACCTTTGCAATTGTCACTCTTACTCTGGCCGTAAGGATTTCAACATCCAGACATAGAGTATAGGTCACTGTTCTCAGGGACTGCCATGCTAAGTATGATAACCCTTAGTTTTGCAATCATTACACTTCCCTCAGTGACTGCCGTGCCAGTTTGAGGGTGCGAGTCAAACACGTCGACAAGCAAACCACTTTGGAAAGCCGAAGCGTCGACACTTCTACGCACGCATGCCAAAACACTTCACATCTGTTTATACCAGCCGAGGTCTCAGTGCGGTGGATAGATAGGGTCTACCCCATTTGATGGGTTAAGACTGTCCCCGTACTAACAAGTTTTAAGGTCAATTGCTAAACCTTCGCAGGCTTGTTTCATATCGATATGCCGAATATGACCTGCTACCAAGATGGGCGCCACCACGAGCTCTTGGTTGGCCCTATCAGTTTTTACGTTTGCAGGACGTACCCTACAAACAACCATCCTCCTTTATCCTGGCTGTGGACAGGCAGGCGCAACTAAGTTGCTAACCTAGCGGAGTTAGTATAGGGCATAGTACGCTGAGGTTCCAATCGTCGGGCATGCTTTCTGCTAGCCATATTTTGCTGATGAGCTGATGCATGCGCCTTATCAATTCATCACCGCCGGTTTTAATCAATTCAGCTGACAGGCCGTCTGCACCCGCTGCTTTATTGTTTTTGAGTCGTTGGATAGAAACTCGAACCTCTTCATGGCTAGGTGGTGGTACTTTCACTCCGTCATCGTTGATTGGTGGCACTGAACTGCGCTCTCCGTGGGCGGCATTGGTGGAAACGTCGCCAGCAAGTAAATTGGAGCAGTGCCGTCTCCACAATCTCAGCACACACTGTGTATCCGTATTCAGATCTGCATTTTCGTCTCTACAAGTGGATGAAATAAATGAATAAGATTTCTTATTTAAATATCAAGAAGATAACGTTTAGAATGAAAATTAAATCCAATATTTTTAATATATTTATGTCTTTTTTCAAAAAACCTGAAACAATTGTCTATGAAAAAAACCAAATTTCTTTGCGATGCCTAAAAGTATGTGATAATTTTTTTTTATAATGCTATGATAAGTTATAACTGGGCTACTTAACAATTCAACAGAAACTTAGAAAGTTTCTATGAAATCCTTGGTTCGAAGCTAAAAATAGTCCTTAATATAAAAACAAATTTACCTATAACTAGATATTTTTTATTTTGGTGTTTTAACGCCTCACCGGCTTACTATAATTTTTTATTGTAAAATACAGTACTGCTTGAACTTTAATAAAGGCTCATTCTCATCTGATGCCTGACGTTTTCAACCCAATTAAGCACACACAAACATTCTGACCCCAACTACTCATGAAATATTCCATCAGGACTTGAGCGAACGCACTGGTGAGAATCAGATCTATGATGAACTTCCGGCTGTCATTTTTGGCATTTCCTGACATTATTAACAAGGTGGCAGCAGCAGCAGGAGGTAGCAACAAACCCGCTCAATGGCCAACAAGTGAATGAAACACAAGGCACTTCAATGTGCCTTGAGGGGAATATTCTAAGAGGCGGCTTGGAATTTTAAGGATATGCTTAAACATTCTAGTAGTGGGAGTAGATGTTGGGGGTGATGTAGCCGCATAACTCTCGCATGTTGCAGAGCAAAATTAGATTTTATTAATTCGAATTAATAACATATTTTCATAAGATTGGAATTTTGTTGCGTGCATAACTAAGGATGGCCCGGCTGGCCTAGCTAGATGGATGCACAAATATGGTAAATTTGATGTTTGGATGGATGGATGTGCTTGCATGAGAGATAGTAGAGTATGTTGTGGCAGCAGGCCGCAACATTCTGCAGAATTATAATTTTTATAACTTTTCCTCTCGACTTCTGGGGGTTGGTTGGCCACACACAACAGCCTGAAGGGGCCACAGCTAAAGCTTGATTTATAAAGGTTATTATTATTGGTTTTTTTTTTTCATTATTTTCGGTTAGAATATTTTATGTTTTTATGTGAAAAATAGTTCTGGTTATTGATGAAGAATCTTGATGCTAGTTATTGAGAGTTCGTAAAATTCTGCGTACGTTTCGAGAAGATTAGAAACAGAATTAATTTAAGTAGAGGAAGAATTTAATAAATTCTTGAAAAACTGCTTGAGCCAAATGCCTGTTAATTAAATAGTTAACCATAAAAGCTCTTCAGCTACAACATTTTTTCAACTCCTTTTAACCTTGCTGTGTGCATCGATATTGCAAATATTGCAAATAGCAAAAAAATGAGAAGAAAAAAAAAGAAACCATCAATCAATCAATCTTGTTCGTCGGTGTACTCAATCGAAATGTGGTCAGTTGCAACGGAAAGAAATCAACCACGGATCGCTTCAATTTATTGACTGGATTTACGCTGCAGAGCACAGACCAAAGACCACAAAAGTGCAGAAGAAAGTAATAAAAAAAAAAAATCGAGCAAACAGTTAAAGTGGAAATATTTAAAAACAGCAAGAACCAACAAAAAGTACTAAAACAACAACAATAACAACAACATATGGTGCACACATTCCCATTCCATGCTATCCGTGTTGCAGCTACAAAGCGATGCTGAAGTAAGCGCTCAAGAAAATTAATGCTCAGTGTTTATCCTTTAGACATTCGTTGGAGCCAAGTGCAATAGAGTCATGATGGACTCTACTACATAACCGGAGCACGAACTTGTACATTTATGTTGAATATCGATTACTTGGTTATGCCAAGCCTCAGGTTCCTCTGCCGCTGAGCATTGAATCAGTAGCAGACTCTATTTTGTAGATCTATACAAATACTTGCATATATGTACATAGTGTGCACTGTCTATATTGTAGTAGATGGATTAAGGGCAGACACACAGATTGATAACTTTATGATGCCTTGTTTTTGAAAATTGACCTGTTCTTGGTGTAGACAATTAAAGGCTTGCTTGGACTGACTGGTCTTCATGTAGATATGTGGGCAAAATATAACATGGCTCAAAACTAGATACACAAATAGTGCAAAAGGTGGACACTATTATTTTTTTGACATTATTATCAAAGTTCAAAATACTATGGATACTAATTGTGTGTAAATTAAGAATGTTATCAAATGTTACAAGACTTTGCTCTAAAATATCACATAAAGCACAAAATCACGAAGAGATTTAAAAACTGTGAAATTTTGGCTGAAAATATTAGATATCGGAAATATTTATCCTTAGTTGTCATCATTAAGGAAACGTTCTCAAGATGACTATTTATATGATAGCTTAAGCCATTTAAGCATCTTTAATTGTAAATTCGGCTTTTCGAAGGTTTTGATTTCGTAAAAATTTTCTTGAATTCTTCCTTAAATGTAGAATTAAATAAAGCTTTTATAATTTTTGTATAATTTTTAAGGCAAGGTTTTTTTCAAGAAATGCATAGCTTGAATAATTACTTTTATACAAGTCTTTTTCAAGTTGAGCTGGAATAGCTTCAAATATTTAGCTGGGAAGGCAGAAATCACTAAGCAGCAAGTATATTGCACTGAATGCTGATTTGATAATAGAATTCGCTACAGGTTCTTTAACGCAAATAAATAAATAGCTGCCTCAAAGCCAATCAATAAAGCATTCCTTCAAGGAAAGCAGAATATTGCTCAGAGTCTCGTGCATTGTATTGGCTTTGGTGGAACACATTCACGACATTACCACTCGACATGAAGAAAGAGTTAACAATTTGGAAATATCATACGATTGTTTCATTCATGCTTACACAAACCCTTATATCTGTGGTCACAAGTCATAACAGCTTAACCCAAAATAACGTAAAAAAACGATCTGGTATTTGTGCAAAAGGAAGTGACATTCACATGGGCGTCCGCAGGATTTTTCCTAGGGGGGAAGAAAAAAACCTACGTGGAAAGTTTACGTATTTGGTATTTATTTAGGAATGCTCCTCGAAAAAGATGATCACTCACATTCTGTTTTCTGAGATGTTTGGTGAAAATTTAGTGAACATAAGTAGAGCGAGCTAACATCGCACCATTGCCTCCTTCGCACCAAAGCGAACAAAATATGTACAAGCCCGAAAGCAAGCATAATAGTAATATATATCTAATAGAATTTGTAATATAATAAAATAAAATTGATTGCTTGTCCAAAATAATCATCAATCGATTATATAATTTGGGCTTTATTTATATAATTTATTTTAAATTTTTCTTAAAAAAAATAAAAACTGCCTGTATAATTGTAAATATTTTTAATTTAAAAAAAGCACAAAATTTCAACCGCAGTTAGAACCACTGAACCTTCGCTTCGTGGTCAGAAGCTCTGACTTTATGTTACCGCGCATACTTGTTTGGGTTTATTTTACCGTGCCTACACAGTTACAAATGTTGATGCGTTTTTCGTTTCACGATTTGCATCGTATTTTATATTGCATTTGCGACGATATTTATATTCGATATACGAATTCGATAACGAAAATTTAAAGATTTACGAATAGTTCGCGATGATAACAATCGAATTCGGTATCGATTACGATTTGAAAAAGATACGTTTGGCGGAAGTAACAGTTACTTCGTAAACGAAGGTTCGCTTATGTTTCGAAAAATTATTCGTTTACAATTCCAGAGCGATTAATTCTTCAACACAAATGCAAAGATAATTATATTTTATACTTTTTTACTGTAAGGTGGATACTTTCGCATAACTTTTTTTTCGCTTTCAGAATTACTTTCATTATTACTGACGCGATAACACTGGATGAAATAACTTTCGATTTTTGATCGCCAATTGGGAAAAATAAGAAATTTTCTTCGATAAAAGTTTATTGCAAACGAACTTTCGCCGGGTGGGTTACATATGCATTGACTAGTGTTAATTTTCGGCACAATATTTTAGTAGCATATCCTTCTTATGTTTTTATTTCGACCAACGCACATAGGTAGGTTTTGCGTAATTATGCGGCCAAAATTGAAGAATTTAAACTAGTGACAAATCCAAAATTTAATATCTTTCTAGGTTAACAATAGAACAGGCAATAATAAACCGGTCCTCTCGGCCTTGATACCCGCGAGGGGAGCGTGTGCAGGTAGTCGGAACTTGTTAGTCTCCCGTTTGGCGCCCACTTTTGCTGTTTACGCTTTATAGTGACCTATTTTTCGTCGTCAATATTTTTGATTTGAAGACACTTATCAAAGTAAACAATATGGATTCGAGTGCTTCAGGTAAATACCATTATTTATTATAGAAATTGTCAACCTACTATAATAAAACAACCTTTATTTTAAAGCTTCCAAACATATTACGTTTTCTTGAAAAAATATTCTTGATTTTTCAATTTAAAAGTACTTTTGTTATATTATCGCCTCCGATCCCGCCAAAATTATTATTTATTATAAAAGTTATTACTCTTGTCTTATGATTTTGATAAAAATCAGCTGCAATTAGGTGCAATTAGGGTAAAAAAATTTATGTTGACACATGTTCAAAAAAAAATTTTTTTTTTTTTTTTGTCGTAGGTTATCCTGGCTCATCCGGAACAAAATTAGTCACTCGTCAATTTCTCTACGATAAAATGCAAGGTCAGAATTTAATAACTATGGATGAAAAATTGGCCTATTTAGAAAATTACCTATTGGCGACCTATGGCGACACAGAGGGAAATATAAAAAAACTAAAGCGAAATATTGCTTACTTCAAGACTGACATAAAGAAAAAATGGTATAAAGCACAAAGAAGAGAAGAATATTTCTTAACATCAAACCATTCATGGTTAAATGGGACGTTTGAAATCCCAGTCCAAGCCCAAAATCGCGCAGGCCACCCTTCAAAATCATTTGAAGAGTCAAGTGAGAGTAGCAAGCGTCGCAAAACTGAAGTAGTTCGCTCGGCCGTAGATGATTCTATTATCATTCATGCTGCTCAGTCAACTTTGAGAGCTAAGGGACTTCGAAATGCATCAGAAATCCTTAAAGAAATCACAAACTCGCCAACAAGAGCAGAAAAATACAAAAATGCTTACAAGTCATCGAGTGAACCCGACAAACACAATATATTAACACCTCAAGTAGCATTGGCGATGTTTATAGAGGCCGACCTTACAAGACAGCAATATGAAATCATACGTAAGACAAATAAGTCGCTTTATCCTTGCTACGACAGATTATTAGACGCCAAAAAAGAATGCTATCCGCCTGAAGAACACATAAAAGTGACGAGTCTGTATGCAGAGAGTACTTTGCAAAGTCTTATTGACATAACTCTTATGCGCCTTTCAATGTACTTAGAGGAAGTACTTTTAACTATTAGTGAAGAATATAGACAGACTTTAACAATTATAAGTAAATGGGGATGTGATGGCTCCCAGCAAGCCAGTTATAAACAAAAGTTTGAAAATCCTGCTGATTCGGACGCCAATATATTTTTGAGCTCATTTGTCCCTTTACAAATACTTTGTAGCAAGGGTAACAACAAAGTTATTTGGGAGAATCTTTCTCCATCATCCCCCCGGTATTGCCGGCCTATAAGATTCAGATTTCTGAAAGAAAACAATGATGTGACCAAAGAAGAAATCAGTTACGTTGAAGAGTCGGTAAAGAATTTGGCTCCTACCGAAATCGAAATAAATGGAAATAAATTTACCTAAAAGCACATTTTCAAGATGACTATAATTGATGGCAAGGTTTGCAAAGCTGCAACCGACACTAAGTCTACCAGTCGATGCTTTATTTGTAAAACCACTTTAAAAGATTTTAACAATCTAAGCAAAAAATATGATGTAAGTCCTGAAACTTTAGACTTTGGAATATCTGTGCTACATGCCAGAATCAGAATTATGGAGAGTGTTTTGCACTTGGGCTATAAACTTAAAGTTGAAAAATACCGACAGAAAAAAACGACTGAAGAAAAAGACTTGGAATTGGCCGCTAAACAAAAAATCCAAAACAGGTTTAAAATTGAAACCGGGTTACTCATTGACATGCCCAAGTGCAACTATGGGAATACAAATGATGGAAACACCAGCCGTAGATTTTTCGACCCCCAATTAGCCTCCGACATAACTGGAGTGAATTTCGATTTAATTTACAGACTAAAAGTAATTTTAGAAACGATTTCAAGTGGATACATTATTGACGTCAAGAAATATGATGAGTATGCACTAGACACCGCCAAATTATACGTGCAGCATTATTCGTGGCACCCGATGACCCCTACTTTGCACAAAGTGCTCATACATGGTGCTGCCATAATAGAGAATTCACTTCTCCCAATAGGCCAATTGTCAGAGGAGGCTCAAGAGGCCCGAAATAAGCACTTTCGCATGTACAGAGAAAATTACGCAAGAAAATTTTCCCGCGAGCAGTGTAACCGCGACATCTATAACAGACTATTATTGAGCTCTGATCCGCTCATTAGCAGTATTAGTGTAAAACAAAGAAGGAGAAAAAAAATGTCTAAATACTTTTCTCCGGAGACTTTAGATATGCTTCTACCCACCAAACTAGACTCCGCTTCATCAGAATCCTCGGACGATGAGGATCTGGAGTAACGAATTGGCATGGAGTATGTGTCGACTGTCGAGGGGATACGTAAATTCATTACTCAGAAACGTTTAAAATTTACATTTTGAAATATATTTTTTTTGGCTGTGTTTTTGAATTTTTTAATTTTTATTTTTTTTTTTTATTTTCTTTAATAAATATTTAAAATTTCAACAGAAAGTTGTTTTTTATTATCAATTATGTCATTTAGAATAGTTATAGCAACTAAAATAATTTTGGCCGCATAAAACCTAAAAACCTACCTATGTGCAACGTATCGTACGTAATCTGACAGCTCAGTTGCTAATGGAAGAACTTGTATCCAGTATTTTGTGTGTTAAAATACCGCAGCATGCGAAAATATTTTTATTTCGATATAAATGTGAGTTAAAAACATTATTTGATTTATATGCAAGATACGATAGTTATATGGAAATTCACAGATCTATGGAAAAAACAATTTTAAATTCAAAGTTGCATTCGATAATATTGCAGCATGTGCTGTTTCCAAATCAATCAATGCAATCAATCTGAATTTATCAAAACTCAATTTGAAAAATGCCTAAAAGTATGCTAATGTTCTGAAAAAAGCTACGTTCAGATTCAAATTTTTAGACCGTACTGTACTTTGAGAGTATTGAACGAAAGACACAATTCAATCATAAAAGAAAGAGAGAACTACTGATTGTTGATTTAACATAAGTATGAGCTACTCAACTAAATATGTCTACGTGGCCGAGTGTTTAGAACTGCCGACTATGGATCACATCGTACTGTGTTTAATCCTCAGTGGAACCAAAAATATAAAAAAATTTAAATTTAAATAGAAAAATTTTTCGATTTATACAACTAGTGCAGTGAATTGCTGTGTTGTTGTTTTCATAAGAACCATTTTGCTACATTGGATTTACCCCCTTCTAACTCATCGTATTGTTGTATACGCGGCTATAAAAGTTTCACTTCAAAAATTTGACAGTCGTCGTCAATGTGTTCTGTGCATGATTCTTTCACCAAAGTTTCGGCGCAGATCTATTGAAGTACTGCTGCTTTTCTTGTGTGAATAAGTTACTGGCTCTGTGCAGTCCTTCTGCCACTACTGTTTTGCTGTCTTGTGCGCTGCACTGACTTCGAATCAGCTGTTGATTTTTCCATCAAAGTGGCTACAAATATTCTCTGCTTTAATTATTGCCTAGTGATATTGAATATGGTGTGAACCAGTCACTGATTCTTCCAACAACGTTTCTGTGCCCACTGGCCATTTGCCTATAGTTTCCACTATTCCTTCTATCATTTCTCCGATAGTTCTAATACCGACGCCGACTACCCGAATTATCATACCGACTACTCGAATCGTCATACTGACTAACCGAATCACCAGCTATCGTTGATAGATTTAACCGCCAATACAACACACTCGATATCAGACCGCCACCCAGACTCGCTCATACCCAGTCGCCAATGATAAGGGACTACTTTAAGACCTTGCGCTGCAAAAATAGTATTATTTATAGTATTATAATTTATATATATAATTTATAGTATAAATAGTAGGGTGGAGCGTCGAGCTAAAGAAAAAGAAAAGAAATGTGAATTTCGATAACGACTAGTGCTCAAAAGTTGTGAGAGGCTTTGAAAAGTATTACTGAAAAGTTTCAGGTCAATCAGACAAAGTCTAAGGATTCCATTTTTAATTTGAAAATTCAACTTAATAGTTAGAACCAAATTAATGTTGTTCAGTATTATATATTTTTAATGTAATCTGCAAAACTAGAAAATACAAATTTGGGTTACTTTAAGCTGTTAAATGATATTTAATACTTTAATTACTTACGTGACGGGTCGATACTTTTTGACTCAAGTCCTTGATCGTGTGAATTCGAGCAGAACATTTTTTCGACGTGTTGACGTATAAGCTTAAGCTAAGCGTTTAGGTAAATTTAATTTTTGATTTGATTTGGCATTGAAATTTACAATTTGCAATTGAAAATAAAGCTTTGGTTTTTCGCTTACATTTTTAAACAAAGCAACGATTGCAGTCAAACCAGGCTAGCTTCGATCGACTACATCTTAATGACAACAACATACACACAACCAAAAGTTTTTGTTGTGTAAAATACTTCGAACTACATTTATCGACGCTTCCTTTGTTTGTGCATCATAACAGAATATTCAAATTTATTTCATTAGCGGCTCACACATTAATTGTACGGACAGAGGCGCGGAAATTTCAACGTTATCGTGTTGCGCACAATATGCCAAATACGCGCAATTACTTTAATTGTCCAATTTTTGGTCAGGCTTCTGATTTTGATCAAAATAAGCTCCCTACTTACGTTGATGTAGCAAAATGCTACACATTTATTCAAAAAAGTTTAGAAAATTCAAACTTCCATAAAAGTTTTTCGGAAATTTCTATAATACTGTCAAAAAAAATAATATCAATATGGGAAAAGGCCTCTTTACCAATTTTAAGTATGCCAAGAATCATTACAAAAATAAAAGATTTTCATGAGCAAATGCAAAAAATTAAAAAATATTCAAATAAACAACAAGTTTTTATATTAAAATGCAAGGCTTTTATATCCAAGTACAATGGTAAACTTTTCGATGTATGTTCTTGCAAGTGCGTCGATTTTTCTGCTTGCCGGTGTATAAAAAAAGTTCCTATTTTGGAAAGACCTTTCCTGTTGGATCAGAGAAATTGTAGAAAGATGGTTATTGGTGTAGTGGACGTTGTTACAACAAATAAGCTTCAAAAACGAAGAAATAGTAAAATGGCTGACCAAACAAGACTCCACAATGCCCAAAATCTTACATCTGCAACAGGGTCAGCAGATACTCGTACAATATCTTTCGATTCTGATATAGATTCTGAATCTGAAGACGCAAATCGATCTATAATATTGGAATCATCTATTTCCGCAGATTATCAAAGCTCAGACATCGTATCGCAACATATTACTTCAAATACAGAAAATGAAAGTGCAAGCACCTCATCCCGCAATAATAATGTTAAATTTCCCAGTGTAGCAATAGCTTGCGATAGGTACGGAATTTCGGATCGAGCAGCTGCAATAGTGGTTAGCTCCACACTTAAAGATTTAGGATTGGTTGGTCCTGAGAACTCTAGCATGGCCGTCGATCGCCATAAAATTCGAAGAGCACGTAAAGCCGCTAGAGCCGATACTCAAAGTTCTCAACCAACGCAAGGTCTGGAATTACATGGCATTTATTTCGATGGAAGAAAAGATCAAACCATATCCCAAATAAGATCTGGAAACCATTTAAAAAGAAAAACCGATTCAGAAGAGCATATTGTGCTTGTTTCTGAACCAAGCTCAGAATATATTGGTCATTTTACTCCTTCCTCTAGCACAGCTCTATCAATAAAAACTGATCTTTGCGGTTACCTGGCTAGAAAGAAACTTGATACAAAAAATTTAGTTGCGATCGGATGTGACGGGACTGCAGTGAATACCGGAAAGAATGGGGGAGTGTTAAGATTTGGTAGAATTAGAACTGCATAAGCCTTTGCAATGGTTTATATGCCTTCTACATTGCAATGAGCTCCCATTACGACATTTGTTCCTAAAACTAGATGGCAGAACTGTTGGCCCTAAAGCATTTTCTGGTCCAATTGGAAGAAAACTTCTGATTTGTGAGACTTTTCCAACAGCAAATTTCAAACCAATTGCTTCAGAGTTACCAATCATGGACTTTTCTGAACTCAGTACAGATCAGAAATATTTGTACCAAATGACAACAGCTATTTCTGATAACAACTTAACACCAGACCTTGCTCATAGAAATCCTGGCAAAATGGTTCACTCACGATGGCTAACAACCGCTAATCGCATTCTTCGTTTGTATGCATCCCAGGAAAAACCAAATAAAAATCTTCAAACACTGGCAAAATTTGTTGTTAAAGTGTATGCACCAGTTTGGTTCGAAATAAAAAGAAATCCTACATGTAAGCATGGAAGTTTGCATTTGTGGAGCATGATCAGCAAATCTAGAAATCTTGACAGATCGGTACGAAATATCATAGACCCCGTTATCCAGCGCAATGGTTTTTTTGCGCATTCGGAAAACATTTTGCTTGCCATGCTTTCTCATGAAAGACAGCATATTCAGGAGCTCGCTATTAGACGAATTTTTTGAAATAAGATCATATGTTGACTCCGCTGACACACCAGTTCGACTTTTCGAAGTGCCAAATATAAACTTTTCTGCCAAAGATTTCACCGAAATGATTGACTGGCAAACAAATAAAATTTATGTCCCTCCGCTTTTAAGGAAATTTTCTAATGAATTTTTAAAAGAATTTGATGTAAATGCTCCAGAGATAGCAGAGCTCTTCAAATTCCCCTGCCACTCACAAGCAGTAGAACGTTGCGTTAAACTCGTAACGGAAGCATCAGCTCTCGTCTGTGGAGAAGAGAATAGAGACGGGTTTATTCGTGTAAGAACTGCATCAAGAAAAACGCTTCCTAAATTTGAGACAAAATCTGACTACCAGAAAAGTCTTGAACAAAATTAAAGAGCCAAATTTTGAAACACAAATTATTTTTTTTTTTCGTTTTAATATATAAAAAAAATAAAAATGGAGATAAATATGAAAACAATTTATGAAAAATATGAAATTTTATATGGATTTTAAACAAAATGGTTTTATTACAGTCATGAAATAAAAATAAAAAAAAAATAAAAAAAAATTAAAAAAAAAAAAAAAACAAAAAAAAATTAAAAAAAAACAAAAAAAAAAACAAAAAATTAAAAAACAAAACAAAAAAAAAAATTAAAAAAAAATGGATTTCAAAAGACAGCTACCTCCACGTGGTGAAATCTGGGTAGTCAGAATTTTTAAGATTAGCTGAAAGCTGTTATTTTATGTAAATTGTTAAATGTTGTATTTTTCAGTTTTCGAACGAAAATGGAATCCTAAGACCTTGTGCGATTGACTTTAAACTTTACAGACATACTTTCTGAATCCACTTACAACTTTTGAGCACTAGTCGTTCACATAAATTTAAAAAAAAAAACAAACGCTCCACCCTAATAAATAGTATTATAAATTTACCAAGAACCAGTAATTTGCCGATAAAACTTAAGGCTTGAATTGAAAACTACTGCGTGTTTTTTATTGACCGAAGGTTAGTGAATCCTTTATATGAGCCTAGGTTGGCTGAGCTACCTCAGCCTTCTATAAAACCACCCTCACAACATATATTAGTTTAACATAAGCATCTCTCTCCAAAATTACGATTTATTGGAGTTTTCTTTGAATGTTGTTGATTTCATAATTAAGTATTTTGAATTGTTGTTATTCTCTGCCTTAGACTTAAACTGATAATTGCTTAATTAATTTAATAAATTACCGCTTTTGATGTGGCGGTGGTAACACATATTCATTGAAAGATTGAATTATGTATAATTAGTGCATCAAATGCTTATCTAATAAATTCATTCGTTCCTTAGTTGTATGCGTTAAGTTGAACTAAATTAATTGATGCTAATTAAGTTTCCTTTAGTTTGATTAGTTGCCTTCTTGTATAAAACATATTCAAACATACTCATATAAATCAAAGATAATTATTTTGAATGGTTTGCATTTATGAGATATATATTAAGTTATTTCAACAGTTTTAATCGATTTGATGTTTGGTATTTGGATTGTTGTTTTGTATGCATTGAGTAATTAACAAAATAAGTTGTAACACACAATTATTAATAAGAAGCTCGGTCAAAGCCCTTCAAGGACTGAAATTGCCATTTCGTTTTTCGTTTTAGTTAAACACTAATGCTTACATAACTTATAAAGTTTATTTTTATTATTTCCATGCATATAGTTTACACAGAGAAAATTATTAGCTCAAAAACGAAAATCATAAAAGCCTGTTATCGAGTATTTTTTCGAAAAATTCGACATTGGCAAGCAATATTTCTAATGGCGTTTTCGTTTCTACCAAAAAATGTTGCCCTTTCATTGCCCTCTTCTTTTTTCGTGTTCGATTGTAAAAGAAGTGCAAGCGGGTGAAAAAACTCTGTGTTCGTTTCTTAAAATGTTACATTTATATAGGGCAAAAAAGGCACATTTGTTGCCCTGCGAAACTTTATCAGGAGAGAGTGTTGCCCTGAAAATCAGCTGATTGCGTTAAACGAAAATATTATGAACTGCGTGTGTTAGACAAGGATAAATATATTCATTCATAACTTGACACTTTTGACATTTTGAATTGTTATAAATATTTTTGCTATCATATTAAATAATGGCATATACGTATAATAATTGTGTTTTTTTGGCTCAAAATTGTTTATATGACTTGTTGGAGTCTTTATCATCATCTTCAGAAGGTGAGGAATATTCTGTGCTTTTCACAAACAGAGAAGAACGAACTCATGTGAAAGATTTTGTGGTGGATGTTATCCATGCATATACGGACAGAGAGGTAATATCTTTTTGTTAAACATTATAAAAATAAATTCCTATTATTCTTCTTGTTTTTAATTTGCAGTTTAAAAACAACTTCAGGTTTAAAACAACCAATAAATATTTTGCTGCAGCTTGGCCCTTCTGGTTCCATTGTTTATCTTTTTTATTATTTCAACGATTTTTTTATTTTTGGCGCCCACAAATAAATCAGCTGATTGAGTAAGCAGGGCAGTGTTGTGTGTTCTTTTCTTAGTATGCAAAAACCTGCACTTTTTCAGGGTTGAGTGTAACACTTGAAAAATGTTGCACTGTGGTAGGTCAACATTTTTTTGTAGAAACGAAAACACCATAAGATAGCACCTTTGACGCCCACAATTTTGCCTGTTCTTAATCCTTAAATTTTATCCTTATTACAATTTGGTCATAATACTTGTAATTAGAGCATGAAAAACACTCTGTAGCCAGAGCTAGAAAACACCAAGTTTCTGTCTTCAGTTGCATTTACAAACCGTAAATACCAAAAGCCTTTGGCTTACGTACAACAGCTCCATGTTTTAACCTTCCAGCTTGCTGCAGCATCAATTCTCTGGCAAACATCATCAACATTATCCGTAAGCTGCATTTTCGTTGAATATTGAATTTCTGCTCGCGAACATTTGCATTATTTTCTACATAAATTAAGCATTCCGGACACATGCGCGAAGTTTTCATTTCATGCTACTATCAGGTTGCCAGGTTGCCTAAATGGCCGCTGCCGCTACTAATGCTGTCGATGCTGTTGATGCTTACAAATTGTTGGCCACCTTCTGGCAAGATGGCTACAAAAACTGAACTGAACTGAACCGTCCAGAATAAACTTTGGCTGTTTTCTCTGTATATTTGGCCTGGTAATTTTTTTTTTCTTTTTTTGTGTTAGAAGATTTAAATATTGTTGCTGTTGGCTGATGAGCAGCCAATGTAGTCAACATTATAGGAACTCGAACACAAGCCTTTGGTGGCCTGTGTCTGTCGTTTGTTGTTGTAGGTTTTTGTGTTTTTTTTGTTGGTTCTTTTTTTGTGGTCCTTTTAAGCTGCCTTAATACAGCTTCGTTGTGCTGCCTGGCTTTTGTGGCTTGTGCTCATTCATTTCCATCGCATTTAAGCCAAATTTGGTTGTATTTGTTTAACGCTTCGTTGCGCTATTAAAGAAGCTTTTTAATATTAGTGCATTGTTAGTGAATTTGTTTTGTGTTGTTGTTGTTGCTGTATTTATTTGAAAAGTTTTCCTCGCAAGTATTTGCATAAATTCTAATGCTATTATTAGGCCAATATGACTTGTTTTTATAACCAAGGCCAAGATATCATAATTGCCAATTTTTGTTTTGTTTGTTAATGTAACTCAATGAATTTAAACAATCGAAGCCAAAGGAGCGGTCGCTTCTTTCTGTTGAACTCTATTAGAGTATATCGTCGCCGCTATGCCAAAAGGTGCTTCATCCAAAATTCACAATATTAGAGTTATTAGTATATTAATGTTTGACAAACCATTCTGTATTCTGCCAAAAAGTCCTACATCCTTTGTAGTCCTACATCCTTGCATAACAAGCAAAGTTCTGTATCCATTTTGTCTTCCTTGGTATGCCAAAAGGTGCTATGTGGGTGTAGAACTTTTTGCCATACCAATTTTGGAAGAAGAAAAGCGCCATAAGCATTGTAAAACCGGGTAAAACGGGCAAAATCTGGCTATAAAAGCGGATAAAAAAGCACTCAATTTTTTTTTATTTAGTTTATTTAACAATTCTTATTCAAAATTCTTTGTTTTAAGAAATTATAGTTTAAAGTTTTTCCTCAAAATTAATTATTTTTTTTGGTTTTTGGTTTCGTAATAACAATTCATTTGGAAAAATTAAAAAACAAAATTAAATCGGCGCACGTCGGTTTTAAGCCGCCGCCGATTAATTTTTAGGTCGAGCCGCCGCCGCCGCCGATAATTATGGACGGCTTAGATCTCTGTTCTGTATCTGACAGGTGACGAATAAATAGAAATGGAGTTAGAAGAAGCTGCCATAGCACAGCAAAATGAAAGTGATCAGGGTAGGTATAACTTTTCTGAAATCAACAGTAGTTTATGAGTAGATACAATATGGCGGTTCTGGGGCAGTGGCTCGGTGGCTCAAGCCGATGACGTCATGCCCGGCACTCAAGTATGAATGGATTTCTGCTTGTGCTGGTGGACGGACAGACAAAAAAACCGCAAGTTGTTTTTGCTTTAAGCGTTGATCATGTTCTTATCAGTGTTTGCATGTTTTTTCTTAACCCGCAAATACCTAATAGCAATGACTCAAATTCGGCTGGGTGACTTTAGCTGAAATGATATGACTTGCTATATGAAAATATATATATTAATATGGGTTGAAGCAATTTAGGTACGGAGAAGGTTGAAGGATTAAAGAAATGTTTATAAATTTATCATAAAGTCGGTAAGTATTAGGTCGGAGTCTTTGTTTTGAGCTTTTAAAAATTGGCAAGTTTGATGTATGTCTTTGCTTTAAACTTTTTAAAATTGACAAGTTTGGGGTATTTCTTTGCTTTAAGCGTTGGTCATTATTTTATACGCTACATTATCGGTAGTGGTAGTCAAGCGAGTTCGTATCAGTGTTTGCATGTTTTGTTTTTTTTTTTTCTTAACCCTCGCATTAGTTATAGCAATGACTCAAAAAATAAATATATATTTATAAGACTTCTAACGTAGACTGCGTGGTGGCATACTTATCAGAGTTCGCATGAGTAAACGAAATACATAGCAACCAGGAAGAATCAAGAAGTTTCTAGAAGCTTCGAGATGTAGAAAAAACTTCGAGAACATTTTAGAAGCTAACAACAACATCACCAAAAAAAATTTTTTTTTTTTTAATCAAAGGTGTTAAGTCTCAAGCTTCATGGTGTGAGAGAGAGAGAGAGAGAGAGAGAGAAAGGGAGAGAGAGAGAAAGGGAGAGAGAGAGAAAGGGAGAGAGAGAATTTGATAGTAAGAGAGAGAAAGGGAAATAGCAAATAGCGCGATCCTATACAAAGAATACTTCAGAATCAACCTAACCTAAGCCAATGCCAAGAAGAGACAGGAAGTTTCTAGAAGCTTCGAGATGCAGAAACGTCGAGAACATTTTAGAAGTCGACTTATGTTATTGTATGCCGATGACGTCACCCATACCCATCCCGGTACGGATTTTAATTTTATAGGTTAAAGTGATAAGAGCAATTTTTGCGGTCAAGTGCAAGGGCAAAAAAAAGAAGATAAGAATTAAAAGTTGATATGTCAAAAACTAAGCTAAGCTAACCTAAGCTAATATAAGCTAAGGCTGCGTTCATAGTGAACGCCCATAATCGGCTGCTTTTTTATAATGATTCTTGTTGTTGTTGTTCTTACTGTTGCTATTGTTGTTCTTACTGATGTTGTTGTTGTTGTTGTTGTTCTTGTTCTTGTTGTTCTTACTGTTGTTGTTGTTATTGTTCTTACTCTTGTTGTTGTTGTGGTTGTTGTTGTTGATGAGGCTGTTTTACTAATAAAAATAGGCAATCTAAAGTTACTAAATAGCTAAACTTCTTTAATTACACTACATTTTGAGTCCAATTTGGTCACATCTGTTGATAACCAAGATAAGATATGGAAGCTACGTCCAATTACGGACCATCTCAAGTCAAATATGTTGAAGAACTATCACCCAACACAACATTTATCTTACGATGACAATGGACGACACGGTTGCAAGCAGTTTTTTAAAGGTAAACCAATCGGCCAAACGGTTACATGTTAAATTTTGACATATATCAAGGCAAGAACCCACGTTGTACCAATCCATATGATGAACGATTCGGAAAATGTGCAGCACCACTTATAACTATGATCGATGACTTTCAGATGATTTGAAAGGCCTTATTGAATATTTCATTCATATTGAATTATTGTTTGATTGATTATCGATATTGTGATTGATTGATTGATTGATTATCGATCAGTTTAAGCAGGTAGCTGTAGAACAGCACAGATCAGTTTAAGCAGGTAGCTGTAGAACAGCACAGATCAGTTTAAGCAGGTAGCTGTAGAACAGCACAGATCAGTTTTAGCAGTTAGCTGTTGAACAGTACAGACCATTTTAGCTGGTAGCTGTTGAACAGTACAGACCATTTTAGCTGGTAGCTGTAGAACAGTACAGACCAGTTTTAGCAGTTGCTGTTGATCAGTACAGACCAGTTTAGCAGATAACTGCTAAAACAGTTTAGCAGATAACTGCTAAAACTGGTCTGTACTGTTCTACAGCTACCAGCTAAAATGGTCTGTACTGTTCAACAGCTACCAGCTAAAATGGTCTGTACTGTTCAACAGCTAACTGCTAAAACTGATCTGTGCTGTTCTACAGCTACCTGCTTAAACTGATCTGTGCTGTTCTACAGCTACCTGCTTAAACTGATCTGTGCTGTTCTACAGCTACCTGCTTAAACTGATCGATAATCAATCAATCAATCAATCACAATATCGATAATCAATCAAACAATAATTCAATATGAATGAAATATTCAATAAGGCCTTTCAAATCATCTGAAAGTCATCGATCATAGTTATAAGTGGTGCTGCACATTTTCCGAATCGTTCATCATATGGATTGGTACAACGTGGGTTCTTGCCTTGATATATGTCAAAATTTAACATGTAACCGTTTGGCCGATTGGTTTACCTTTAAAAAACTGCTTGCAACCGTGTCGTCCATTGTCATCGTAAGATAAATGTTGTGTTGGGTGATAGTTCTTCAACATATTTGACTTGAGATGGTCCGTAATTGGACGTAGCTTCCATATCTTATCTTGGTTATCAACAGATGTGACCAAATTGGACTCAAAATGTAGTGTAATTAAAGAAGTTTAGCTATTTAGTAACTTTAGATTGCCTATTTTTATTAGTAAAACAGCCTCATCAACAACAACAACCACAACAACAACAAGAGTAAGAACAATAACAACAACAACAGTAAGAACAACAAGAACAAGAACAACAACAACAACAACAACATCAGTAAGAACAACAATAGCAACAGTAAGAACAACAACAACAAGAATCATTATAAAAAAGCAGCCGATTATGGGCGTTCACTATGAACGCAGCCTTAGCTTATATTAGCTTAGGTTAGCTTAGCTTAGTTTTTGACATATCAACTTTTAATTCTTATCTTCTTTTTTTTGCCCTTGCACTTGACCGCAAAAATTGCTCTTATCACTTTAACCTATAAAATTAAAATCCGTACCGGGATGGGTATGGGTGACGTCATCGGCATACAATAACATAAGTCGACTTCTAAAATGTTCTCGACGTTTCTGCATCTCGAAGCTTCTAGAAACTTCCTGTCTCTTCTTGGCATTGGCTTAGGTTAGGTTGATTCTGAAGTATTCTTTGTATAGGATCGCGCTATTTGCTATTTCCCTTTCTCTCTCTTACTATCAAATTCTCTCTCTCCCTTTCTCTCTCTCTCCCTTTCTCTCTCTCTCCCTTTCTCTCTCTCTCTCTCTCTCTCTCTCACACCATGAAGCTTGAGACTTAACACCTTTGATTAAAAAAAAAAATATTTTTTTTGGTGATGTTGTTGTTAGCTTCTAAAATGTTCTCGAAGTTTTTTCTACATCTCGAAGCTTCTAGAAACTTCTTGATTCTTCCTGGTTGCTATGTATTTCGTTTACTCATGCGAACTCTGATAAGTATGCCACCACGCAGTCTACGTTAGAAGTCTTATAAATATATATTTATTTTTTGAGTCATTGCTATAACTAATGCGAGGGTTAAGAAAAAAAAAAAACAAAACATGCAAACACTGATACGAACTCGCTTGACTACCACTACCGATAATGTAGCGTATAAAATAATGACCAACGCTTAAAGCAAAGAAATACCCCAAACTTGTCAATTTTAAAAAGTTTAAAGCAAAGACATACATCAAACTTGCCAATTTTTAAAAGCTCAAAACAAAGACTCCGACCTAATACTTACCGACTTTATGATAAATTTATAAACATTTCTTTAATCCTTCAACCTTCTCCGTACCTAAATTGCTTCAACCCATATTAATATATATATTTTCATATAGCAAGTCATATCATTTCAGCTAAAGTCACCCAGCCGAATTTGAGTCATTGCTATTAGGTATTTGCGGGTTAAGAAAAAACATGCAAACACTGATAAGAACATGATCAACGCTTAAAGCAAAAACAACTTGCGGTTTTTTTGTCTGTCCGTCCACCAGCACAAGCAGAAATCCATTCATACTTGAGTGCCGGGCATGACGTCATCGGCTTGAGCCACCGAGCCACTGCCCCAGAACCGCCATATTGTATCTACTTTTATGTCAATTAAACTGTCCTTGTCCTTGTAGATGTGCCCGGTCCAAGTAAAAAACGTTCAAGATGGAAGCAGCGGAAGCCTGAAGAATGGAAGAAGAATCTAAGAAAAAAGGCGTGTTCTCGGGGTGAAAAGCATTTGGATGAAAAAGGAAAGATGAAAATGGTGAAGTTGATGAATCCTTTGATAAATCACTCTCACAAAGAACCAACGAATTACAAGTGCAGTTTATTAACAGAGGAAGATCGTCTGGAAATATTCAATGATTATTGGAAAAAAAGAGATACCTTTAAAGCTAAACGCAACTTCCTCCTGAAATTTACCAAAGTCATTCCAGTGAAAAGAAGAAGATCCGAAAAACAAGTAAATTTCCGAAAGAATTTGGCCTATGAATACGTTTAACCAAAAAACAATGAAAATTTAAAAGTGTGACGCGAATTCTTCTGTGCGACCCTTGCAATTTCGTACAAGCCCATTGCTTTGGCAAACAAAGATCGATCCAACACTGGTGAATTTTTGGGCGAAGATCAAAGAGGAAAACATGAACCTCACAACAAATTGAAGCCAGAGGTAATTGCTGCCATCAAGAATTATATTGAATCTTTCCCACCAATAGAGTCACACTATTGCCGAGAATCATCAAAAAGATTGTATTTAAGCAGTGGTTTAAGTATTTCGAAAATGTTTGATCTTTTCAAAGAAAAAGCAGCAGGAACAGATTCTGCAAAAGTCAGTTATGAAAAGTACAAAGAAGTTTTCGGTCAGGATTACAACATGGCATTTCAGAAGCCCAAAAAAGATTTATGTGCTACGTGTACCCTTGCCCAATCAGCCATTGAACCATCAGAAGAACAAAAATCTGATTTCGAAGCACACATTAAACGAAAAGAATTAAGCCGTGCTGTAATGAGATCAGACATCGAAAGTTGTGCAATGGATAAAGAGTTGATAGTTGCTACCATGGATTTGCAATCAGTTTTGCAGATACCACAGGCTGAAGCAAGCCCATTCTATTACAATAGAAAACTATGTGTATACAACTTCACTGTTTATAATGAAGCAACTCGTGATGGAACTTGCTACATTTGGTCTGAAGTTGATGGCAAAAGAGGAAGTAGTGAAATCGGATCTTGTGTGTAAACATTCATTGAAGGAGAAATGCAAAAAGGGTACCGAAAAATTGTTTTGTGGTCTGATAATTGTAGTGGGCAGAACCGCAATCGCTATGTTGCTGCAATGTTGCTTCAGTTAGCACAAGAATCTCCCATTGAAATCATCAAACAAAATTTTCTAGAAGTGGGCCACACTCAAGTGGACGTCGACAGTATGCATTCCGCTATTGAACATTCGGCCAAAAACTGTTCTCTATTTACCATGAATGATTGATCAAACGTTATTCGTCAAGCTCGGCGTTAGCATCCATATAATGTGGTACGAATGTCACATTGTGATTTCATTGATTTAAAATTGTTCAGTGCCAGATCAATGAAAAAAGTTATTGTGTTCAATGACGAAGAAAAATTGAATTGGTTGAATATAAAATCATTGATGTTTTGCAAATCGATGCCTGGCCAAATTGGTGTTAAATACAACCATGATGAACAAGAATATAAAGTACGAAAGCAATTCATTTGCTTATAAATCAGTGCGTTTATTTACAAGATACTTTTATTTTTAGTTTGTTAATGTTGAAGTGCCTAAAGTCAGAGGAAGGCCAGGTATTAGTTGGTCATTACTTTACGAACATCTCCTGCCTATAACAGAAGCCAAAAAACGGGACTTGCAAAGTTTATGTGCTCAAAAGCTTATTCCACAGGAGTTCCATGTCTTTTACATGTCTTTTAGTATTTAGTGCAAAAACCAAAGCTAAAAAATGCTTTCTTTCAGCTCATTGCCAATTGGAAATGAAACCGTTGAATCGAATTCCGAATCAGAGGATAATTAATTTTTCAACCTTTTGTTCATTAGTATATTACTAGATTTGTTTTTCGTTAACATTCCTTGTTTTGAAATTTGAGAAGTGTGTTTTTAGAGAATTACCAGGGTTCTATATCCATTGTTTTGTGTAACATTAATAAACCAATAATATGCCAAAAAGTGCTATATCCAATTTTTACAGTAATCCAATGATGGTGTAAAGTTTTCATCTGACAAATTAGGTATAATTATAGGCAAGTATTAACTACTTACATATAATTTGAAAGTACCACTGCATTTCAAAATAGTTTGAATTTTAGCTAGCCGTTTCAATAGTATTTTGCAATTTTCTCAAAATGACCAAAAGTGGATATAGCATCTTCTGGCATAGCGGCGACGATATGCTATGCATTTTATCTTATACTGCATATTCTTATATTAAAACCCTTTAAGTTCTAGTTTGGTAACAATTTTTTCATATAAAAATATTAAAGAAAAAAACAAAAGCGGGGCAAAAATGCTTACATTCGTCAGAAAAGTATTGGGAAATTAGCATTTATAAATGTAAATGGCTTGTTAAAATTCTTTTTTTAGCTAAGTTGGCACAACTCTCCTCTGTCCTGACATAAAGCTTGAGCGCGATTTGTCATTTAGTTTGTTTACAGTGCTCGATTTTGGTCAGTTCATCTCTAGTGTGTTTTGGGATTTTAACAATGAATAAAAATATCGAACAAACAATTTGTCTCAAATTTTGTTTAGCTAATGTTCTTGATAGATGCCTAGTATACAGTGACATAGCGAGGGGGGTTAAAGGGGGAAAACATGCCCCGGGCGCCACTCGTAGAGGGTCGATATATTGTCATCAAAACAAAAAAAAAAAATTGTGAAAAAATCTTTTCAAATGAATTAACCTAATTACTGCTTAGTTTTTCGTTATTAACCGACTTCAAAAAGGAGGAGGTTCTCAAGTTCGTCGGTTTCTCTATTTTTTTTTTATTTTTTTTTTTTTCTTTTAAATGTATGTATGTACATCGATAACTCCTACACCATATGTCTGATTGCCATAATTTTTGGGGAACAGAGAGATATGATAAACATGGAGGTGCCCAAAGTGGGCGGTATTCGGTAACTGGGCGTGGCAATAATAGATCTCGCAATAATAAATACTAGTGTATCTCATATAATATGGACACTAGGGTACTGAAATTTAGTGTAGGGGTAGACACAGTTAATACAAATTACGGGCAAAAAAATTGGCGTTATATGGCAAATGGGCGTGGCAATATTAGAAAAAGAGTATATCTCGAATAATATTGATACTATGGTACTGCAATTTAGTATAAGGGTAGGCAATACTATTAAAAAAATTATGGCCAAGAAAGTGGGCGTATTATAAAAACACTGTATCTCGAATAATATGGACACTAGGGTACTGAAATTTAGTGTAGTGGTATGCACAATTATTACAAATTTCCGTCAAGAAAATGGGCGTTATTTGAAAAATAGGCGTGGCAATATTAGAAAAAGAGTATATCTCGAATAATATTGATACTATGGTACTGCAATTTGGTATAGGGGTAGGCACTATTTGAAAAATTACTGTGAAGAAAGTGGGCGGCTTTCGACTACTGGGCGTGGCAATATTAGAAAAACAGTGTATCTTGAATAATATTGACACTAGGGCACTGGAATTTATTGTAGTACAGGGGTGGGCAGAGTTATTAAAAATTATAGTCAATAAAGCATGCGTTATTGGATAAATGAGCGTGGCAATACTAAATAAACACTATCGCAGTTAATATTGACGCTGGGGTACTGAAATAAAGTACAGCGGTAGGCACAATTATTGGAAATAATGCTCAAGAAAGTGGGCGCTTATATAACAAAGGGGCGTGGAAATATTAGAAAAACACTATATCTCGAATAATATTGACACTAGGGTTATAAAACTCGTTACAAGAATGGGTATAATAATTTCAAAACATGCTACATCTAATTTAAATTTAAGAGGCAGATATTTGAAATAACCAACAAACTTTCAGAATTTAATAGAACAAATTTTTTCGGAGCAATTGTACTAATGTTGTTTATACTCTTTTTTCGAAAATTTATCATATTCTCTGAAAAGGAAGAAATAAAAATTTAAAAAAAAAAACAACCGACTACAAAATCACTACAAAGTAATAAATATTTTTAAAATTTGCCTTTCAATTCCTTGGTCATATTTGACAATTTACTTAAGCATATTATAACATTGGAAAACTTATTATTTGAATTTTTGTTCTATTTTGTTTTACTATCATAAAAATATTAAATTCTTTATGAATAAAAAGCTTTGAAATTGGCGCTTCTGATTTAAAGTCTGATTATATTAGCGCCGACCTTAAAAGCATTTGTATTCAGCAAGAAATTAATATATTTATGATAATAAAACAAATAAGAAAAAAAATTAAGATAATAAGATTTCATATATAATAATATGCTTAAATAAATTATCAAATATGACCAAGAAATTAAAAGGAAAATATTTTTAAATTTATTTTTTACTTTGTAGTGATTTTGTAGTCGGTTGTTTTTTTTTTTAAAAAATTTTTGTCTTATATCATAGTCAATCTGCTTTTGAAAAATATTTTTTTGTTTTAATGTAACTTTCATGTATGAATCCCACAAATTGTGCTAAAATTGAGGTTGTATGCAACGGTCAAACACAAGACTCGTCCTTCAAGGTCTGATAGCATGTTGTATCGTCTGAACATAATTTTATTTTAGTTTGGCGGCACTGCAGCCCACGCCTGTCATTTTAAAACGATAACAGAAAGTAAACTGCGTTCAGTAAAATAATTGAAGAGATAGACAATATTCAAATTGTATTACTATTCTAGAATCCCAATCCCAGTTACATTTCCTTTTAGCTCAAATTTTCTTAAAACTGGTAAGCACTTCGTTTTTTATTTAATTTTTCTTTAAAAGTTATCAAATATCAAATATGAGTTATCAATAGACCTCGGATTTTGCATAATTGCATATTTTTGAAGGATCAAGTTAGGTAAATTCTGATGACACCAGAGTTCGTTTCATTGAAAATAGAGTTGAAAACGATATGCATATTTTAATTTTTTTTTGAATACTTGCATAAAATGCATATGCAGAATATATGCCAAAATATATGCAAACTATGCAAAATATGCAAAACATATGCAAGATATGCAAAAACTTTCTATGTTAAACAAATAAAAAATAGTATAAAAGTGATTCAGAGGCTAGTAAACATATTGAAATTTTATTAATTATTGTCAGATATTAAAGTAGAGCAAATGATACTTAATACATACGATATCTTATAGGTTCAAGAATTATTCATGATAATTTGTATTACAATATACAACCCTAATTTAATCTTAATTATTAATTGAGAGGTTTTGATGTTTCTCTCCAAAAACCATTTGGTAAACGGAAAAGCTTCTTCCAAAGTCACAAGAAGTAATTGGAGCAAATTTATATATAATGATATTTTCATTTGTGACGGGTTCAAGTCCAGACAAATCTCCATCTTTGAGATTTAAAATATTATTTATTTTTGAAATGATATTAAAATTTGGATTTCTTTTCGAAATGGCTTCAAATTTCTTTTTTAAACCTTCGTTTCCATGGAAGTTATTATTTCGGCAACTCTCACTTTTTTTTCTTTTTATTTTTTTTTTTCATTTCCGTACGACTCGTCACTTCTCTCTAGTACATTATCAAGGTGAGACACAATTCGAAATTCATAAAACTATCAATTTAAATAAATCAGATACAGAGCAATTACAATGCAGACCCTGTATTGCACAATCGCGCAAACGCATTTCCAAATGCCCGTCTGCAAGGTGTTCGTCGATTAGGATATCATCTTTGGTACACCAACTCCGGCATGGAAGAGGTTTCATTGCAGTATCCATTCCAAAAATCATGTCTGCGTATTCACGAATTGTCAAGATCATTTTGTAATTGCTCTGTACCTACTCGTATGTGATTTATTTAAATTCATAGTTATATAAATTTCGAATTGAGTCTTATCTTACGAAAATAAAAAAAATTTTGTATTTATAACGGTAATTATAGTATCTTAATTTCACTCTCATTCTGTCGAATCTTGCTTCCATTTGTTTACATATCAAGTGAGCTATTTTGCCTTACATAGGTATTTTGAGCATAACTTAAAACTCTAAAATCAGATGATCTGTTGATCGGAGGTAAAAACTTTCTATGAGAAGATTTTAGAGAACATTTGAGAGTATAAAACGACGTAATAAAAATAAATTTTTTTCTAGATAAAATTTCGAGAAAATGGAACAAGAACTAATAATTTTTGTAAAAATAAAAATATTTTTTGAGTTTTATCAATTCTTATTCCTTTAAGTAGTTTTCAAAACTGATCTTGAGTCTTACGTAGCTATCATACTTTTAAAGTTAAAGCATTTCTTAAGGGGGGATATGACATTGGCAGTTTTTTGAAATCTTTTTTTAAATATTTTTAATATTTAGTAAATATTCTTAAGATTCTAAAAAAAAACTTTCATGGTAAAATTCCTACGGGTTCAAAAGTTACAGCCGGATTAGTGAGAGCGCATTTTTAATTTTTGCCTACGTACGGCAGCTGGTATATACTTGTTTTACTTGCTACCTGACTTTTGGTGGTTGTTATTTCGTACCTTATAGTATAGTTATTTGCAAATGTTTCTACTCCTTGGTATCACCATAGGAGCTACAGCAATGAATTTTTCCAAAGGAAATGATGCAAATCGTTTGAAATGCGCCAGAGTGAAGGCATTTGAAGCTTCAAAAGAAGCCCGAATTGCTAAACGATTGCAAAAAACTATAAGAAACAGTACAACACGAGATAACGAAGGCATACAGTACGAAGCAGGCATGGCAGATTGAAGGTAACCTTTTTTTCTTTGTTCACAAACTTTGAACGCGTTTATCTCGAAACCATGTTTTTCGTATTGGTTGCGGCACTAGCGGGTTCATTTTTTGACGAAATTTTTTTTTTTTTTGTATTTTTTTAGCTTTTTTTTTTTTAAATTTTTTTGTGGATATTTTATGAATTTTTAAAGTCAATATTTTTTTCGAAAAAAACACTTTCAAATTTGGAACATCACCAAAAATTGAAAAAAAATTTTTTAAAAAAAGCTCGTGTCATATGATAACCAATTTTGTTAAGATTTAAAAAAGTAATTTTTTTCCAGATCGGACAATTTTTGCAACTCCCAGCGCTGCAACCACGAGGCCCCGTTTTTTTCTCTGCCGCCAGTTTGGAGCTCTATAAAACCATGTTGGAGTGACAAATATATTTTTTTAAATTTTTTTTCTTGTATTTTGTTCAATTCTCTACAATAATAAAAAAAATTTTGGAAAAATGTTTGTTTTTGACTGAGTTCTGAATTTTTAAAAAAGGTCTGTTTTCTCTGCCGCGAATGTCTTGTCCCACCTTAATAAAACTAAGCTGTTTTCAAAAATTTTTCAAATGCAAATTTTAATATCTCCCGGCGGGAGCTAGGTGTTGATTTTAGACCCATAGTTTCTTAGGGAACAAAAACAATTGACCCACCCTACTATATATATTATATATTCTTCTGCATTGCTCGCACTTTAATATTTGACCTCTAATAGACTGACCCATATTCCCATTGAGCTAGAATGATGAAACTTTCCAAAAATGTTTAGTTTGCTCTAACTTAGAAAAAAAAAATTAAAAAGAAAAATAAAAAATAAAAATGTAAAAATGGAGTTGCCACCACGAGATTTTCATTTTCAAATGGATCGATATTGTACGATATTCTACAAGCCAAGTCGAGCATTTTGCACCAATATTGATATCAAGAATTTCCACAAAACAACATAAAATATACAAAAACGTATTTCGTTAAGGACCAGCGTTATGTCAACCCGCGAGAGCCACGTATGTCAGCCGAATTTCATAAAAATTCACAAAAGTTAAATATATATCATAAAAAAGGCCAACGTATAAGGATTATATTTTACTTTATATTTTTTTAGATTTTTAGAGATTTAAAATTAAAAATAAAAAAAATGAAAAATTCCGAAATTTTTCAAGCTTGGAAATGTAAGTATACGTAATTGTTGAGCGATAACAGCTCGATAGGATAAATTCTTAAAATTTTATATTCTTTTTGGAGATTATAAAAATCTATCACTGTTTGACCTCCAGGTTAAGAAAAGTAAGCCGTTACATATACGCAACGCTCGACAAAAATGAGTTAACGATTGGAATGCAATTTTTTGATAAAATTCGTTTGCATATATTTTGCAAATTTTGCGTATTTATTGCATATGTTGCATATATTTTGCATATTTGTGACAAATTTTTTTGCATATTTAGGCATATATTTTGCATATTTTCGATATGCATTAATATTTGTTACATTTGAACGATAAAACGTCTCTATACAAAGTTTGGTATCAATCTGATGAAAAATATGCAAATATGCAAAATCCGAGGTCTTGTAATCAAATACAAAAATCGGACTTAAATTACCAGAGTTATGATTTTTTACTTTTGGAAAAAAAATCTAATTTGTTTCTTGTTGTGTCAAAAAAGTTGCAAAAATCCAATTTTATAAAAAATCCCGTGAAATATAATCGAAATATATTCTTAAACTATACCTGATGCAGATAGAAAAAAAATTGTGCTATTATGTTTAAAAATTTGGTCATTTTCAAAAACCATTTTGGTCATTTTGGTCAAATTTTCAAAAACCGAACAAGAAATTAACAAAATATAGTTTAAGCTATTTTGTGCAAAAAATAAAAAAAAAAACATCAGATAAAAGAGTTATAGCTGCCAAAACTTGACTTTTTTTATCTGACAGGAGGCAGATCATGATTTCACTACAGGTAAAACGTACGACTTTAGAGGATTTAACCTCAGTTGATTATCACTAGCCCATCTGCTGATTTCAGTCAGGTCTTCGTTAATTCTGACACATAGATCTTCTATGAGGCATGTGGGTCGGGACAGATAGAGCTGCAGGACATCTGCATATGCATGCATTGTTACATTTTCACATAAAGAAAAAATATCGTTAAGGAACATAGTAAACAAGAGTGGACCAAGTACTGATCCTTGGGGTACCCCGCTAACAATAGATCGAAAACCCGAGTATCTATTTCCCACCTTAACCCTTTGCGTCCTTCCCTCTAAGTAGCTTTTTAGGAGTTGAACAGCACTTTTTACATAGCATAGGGTGGCTTACACTGCCAAAGGCTTTCGAGAAATCTAAGAGGCAAATTAAGGTGATATGACCCTTATCAAAAAAAGTTCTGATATCATCTAATATTTTAACAACAGCAGAGGAGCAGCTATGCCCTGACAACAAAAGGTTATTTGCATTAAGATGGTTAGAGATCTGTTCAGATATGAGAGATTCAAGCACTTTTGAGAGTGACGACAGAAGATTGATTGGGCGGAAATCGCAAGGTACAGATGTCGTTGGCTTTTTGCCGATAGGTATTATCGTAGCTATTTTCCAGATTGAAGAAAATTTAGAACTAGTGAGACAGTGATTATACATGTGGACGAGGGGGGCTAATGACATAAGGCAAAATTAGCTTGACGAACTTGATATCAATCCCATCTTCGCCGATAGCATTAGATTTTATCTTTAAGATGCAGCTCACAATATCAGACTCATTAGCCGCGGAAAACTGAAATTTCTGAGGCAAAGTGGAAATATTAATGAACGAGTTAGAGTTAGGAGCTCCGGTCAGGGGACTAGATACGAAAAATGCATTTAGAATATCAGGATCTAAGCAACAACCTCCATCTTGAGTGTTACCTATTCCAATTTGCTTTAAGTTATTCCACAGCTTCTTACAGCGTAAGTGTATTGGAGCTACTTTGAGGGCGATGCAATGATTTTTGAAGAATAAATAAAGAATTTTTGATTTATAAACAAATTCCCGATATTTTTTGCCCACAGTAGTACACGGAGAAAAAAAAACAATAGCTAAATCACCTAAGTCGGCTTGGGTAAAGAGAATTGTATGGAAATTATAAACTTATGATTATTCACCTAAGCAATTTATTGTTTAATACAATACTTTGAAAGCACATACTGCGATACCTTGCCAAAAAAAAAAATTTTATTCACCCAAGCCCAAAATCCAAAAATACAAATTTATAAAACAAGTAGCATGGATGGCTTAAGCATAGTTTTGAGCTATTTTCTGCAAAAAAAAAAACAAAAACACAGCTGCGTCATTAGACACACGAGAGGATAGATTTGATAATTTAATGTTTTTTTTTGTAATAAAACCACTTTTAAATTAAAAAATAACATAAAAAACACACGTTAATATTCACACCAGTAAATTTTATTACGTTTCATGAACAAAATGAAAAGAAAAACAGAAAAAAAAATGTCTTTGCCCGCTTTGCGGGATCGAACACTGGAACTTTTGGTGCCAGTCCACCACTCTACCAACTGATCTGTATAGTTACTGCTGTTTGCTGACATAACTGCAGCTACGTTGATTCACCTAAGCAATTTTTTGTTTAATACATTGCTTTGAAAGCACATACTTCGATACCGTGCCAAAAAAAATATTTGATACACAGATGCAGTATGTCGCAGTATTCTGTTGACAGCTGCAGCATAGCTTCAGTTGTAATTAATATTGAATCGATAATTTGTGTTCAAACATTCATAACATGCATAACACAACCTAAAGCTCTTTCAGCTTAGGATCGTAAACACAATTTTTCGGTTGCTTGGAAGTTTATGTATGAAAGGGAACCTCTCTCAAATTCCAGCTTTTTGTTTTATCCGCGAAAACAACGACGAATTTTGTCGGTGTCGTTTATAGAGCATGCATCAGAACAGCTTTCTGCACGATATCAATGCCACATGCCTTATTTAGGACAATTGTCGGTCAAAGTTTCACCCTCTTTTTTTTTCTCGCTTATTCGTCACTTTGCGTAACGAAGGAGTTTGGCTCAATGCGTAGCGTAGAGTCTTCATACACAGTGGTATCGGGATGGTGTGGGTTCGAATCTCAACGGCATGCGTAGGTAAAATTTTTGTATTTGATATTTAATTTAATTTAATGTTTTTGTTATAATATACGTCAATCAGCAAGAAAAGCAGAGAAGTCATTCATTTCTACGAAAAAACGGTGTTGACAAAAGAAAAATTTGTGTTGTTGCCGATTTCAGTGAAGCAAATCACTTAAAAAAAAGGAAAATAAAAAAAACCAAAACCCGAAAAAAGTTATAATTTTGAAATTCCATTTTTTTTAAAGTAGTGTATAAAAAATTACCAATACTTGGTTAATTTATCACCCAATAAAAATTGGCCAGTCAACATGTAAGACTTAGGCGTTTTGATAAAGTACTTGGGTGGCTGAAAACTGCCAAAGCCATCTTATAAATTATACTAGGTTTTTTTTTAATTTACCATAAGCTGTTTCTCGGTGTATATTCAGGTTGTTATTGCATTGTTATTGTGTGTGTCAAATCCATTACACAATTAATTGTTGGCCTTTTTTGAGAGTTATAATGATAATATGTGTACTAGTACAAGTACCTGATTGTGAATTTAATTGTGAAGTACTTAGCTTCGAGAAAAAGAAATTTTTTTTCGACCGTTTGACTACAGATGAAGCATCGTTTCTAGCCCTTCTATATAGCTCCCAATTAAGCACGGTTGGATTTCGTTTCCATTTAGTATAAGCCTTATGCCGTTTTTTCAGTGCTTGCTTGATGGAATTCGTGAACCATGGACAAGAATTGTTAGTAATTCGGGGTGAACGAAGAGGCACATGAGTGTCGTATAAATGAGATAATTTGCTCAAAAATAAGTTCAATTTATCATCAACAGTATTAAAGAACCAGCATTCCATCCAGTTAATACTAGACACATCAGCAAGGAGAAATTTGTGCTTAAAAAAATTTAATTGGATTTTTTTTTTTTGGAAAAATAGCAATATTTTTCCATATAAAGCAAATTTTCAATGTAGAGGTCGCTAGAGGTACGTTTAAATATCAATATTTTTTCTGAAAATTTTAGAACTTACTTTTGCATCATAAAGAAGCAATCCAGAGGCTATGCACATGTCTATTTTGTTTGCCATAGATAATGTATATTAACAATTTCAGCAATTTTCCGCTGCGACAGTTCATTCTTATGGTGTTGAAGAACTAATTCACGCTTAAATCAAATTTTAAATAGCGAAATAATAGAATAGAGTTCATTCAAAGTAAGCAACCGATCATCGGATTTTCAGTTACTTGCCGAAGAGTGAATTTAGTGTATGGATAATATAAGTTGTAAGATGAAATTAAGCAGTAATTGTTTTCTTAATTTTAAGATATTTAAGTGAATATTTTCACAATAACTGACTATGTTTTGCTATACCAGACTTCTTGATCTTTTAAATGATGCAAACATTTTTTTTTATATTCCTGGTAGTTTTGTTGTTATAGAACCTTAAATTTAAAAGTATGCACTGCATAAAATAAGCTGTGAGCCACTGTATCTAGTTTTGCAATTATTTCAAAATGATTATATTAAGTGTGTTTTTTCCTAAAACTTTATTTCGTAAATATTTTATTCATTATATGAAAAAACTAATCTAATCTGGATTTATGGCAAAGGTGACATCATCATTTTCCATATCATTATCAGCATTATTATTTTTATTTTATTACCTATACATTTTATTAACATCAAATGATTAGATCTATCTACATATCATAGACAGTGTGACACTGCATATTTTAGGTCGTAAAAGCATCAAAAATTTAAATTTTTATTACAATTACAGCTTCGTTATTTTCTTTAATCCTTCAACTCGCATAAAATGTATTAGAAAAAAAAAAATCTTCGCTTAAGTCGATGACTTTTCGAAAAATGTACATCAACCTCCAAATTCACTTTGAAAATTCTGTAATGTGCGACACCATTGTAAACGGCCATAAATCTGAAACCATAATAGAAATGATAAACTTTGTTTCAGCGAAGTGTAGGTCAGCCAAAGTGTTAACGATCGCATATAAAAATCTATAAGCTTTCGCCTTTACCGTATAGGAACAAACTAACTTGTTTTTAAAAACAACTAATTAAAAAACTAATGTAAAATAAACCAGTATATGAACTACTTTGAATTATATTAAGGTGGCATCCACATCAATTCTAAAAAGTTTTTATTGCATTATATATATAGTAATTGAAATACTACTTAAAAACAAGTGGTTGATAAACTACTTTGAATTATATTAAGGCGGCAAATACTCTGATTTGGGCATGTTTAATTGCAAATTTTTATTAGATTACAAGTTTATAAATATTTAACCGTGTTATTTCATCAAATATTATTAACTTTAGGCTTCACTGACATTTTGTTTCAAAAAGACATATTTTTTTATTTACGACATCGAGCTGCAAGACAGACGTGGTAAACACACTTTACAACTAATAAACTGCCTCTACACCCTGTCATACGATTAAAAATTCTTTATAATTTAAGATATTCAAATTACAAACTGGTACTGTTTAGCAAACATTGCACAATTTGGACTCTGTACGGAAATTGATGCATTGCTTAACCATTCAGCAAACACTTCATCACTTCAATAGTAAAGACGCACGCCTTTCCCTACGTAGCGTCGAGTCAGCTCCATCACTTCATTGCGATTGACACTTAAAAGAAGCACTAAGCAAAATATCGGTGTGTCCATCGACCATGATTGATGGTTGCAAAGCGTGAAAAATCCCGCTGACACGCTTGTTTAGCTCATATTTTGAAATGAAGCATCAAAAAGCTGGCTCGTGTTAAATAACAGGCGCAGTATCCACACAATTCCGATCACACTGCTCCTAAAGGATCGATAGGTTTCATGAAAATGACAACAAAAACTAAAAATGAGGCTTGATTTGTAATTTTCTTGCGATCAATAATATGTTGAAATTTAAGTCGGCGCTGCTCCTTTTTGGGAGCTAAGGGGTTAAGAAGTATTTCACGATGTTGATTCATGCTATTGTTTCTAGCAGAAAAACAAACACACATAATACGTATTTAAAGAACTCATTGGAAATAAAATCACCTTTTTAACAATATATCAACCAACATTATAGGCTTACTCGTTCCCGAGCTGTGCTCGTGTGAAGATGAAATCAATCAGTTGAAAGTACTGATTCTGAGAAATTCGCTCTCAAAGTCAAAACTTAGTACTTTCAACTGATTGATTTCATCTTCACACGAGCACAGCTCGGGAACGAGTAAGCCTATAATGTTGGTTGATATATTGTTAAAAAGGTGATTTTATTACCTATCCAATGAGTTCTTTAAATACGTATTATGTGTGTTTGTTTTTCTGCTAGAAACAATAGCATGAATCAACATCGTGAAATACTTCTTAACCCCTTAGCTCCCAAAAAGGAGCAGCGCCGACTTAAATTTCAACATATTATTGATCGTAAGAAAATTACAAATCAAGCCTCATTTTTAGTTTTTGTTGTCATTTTCATGAAACCTATCGATCCTTTAGGAGCAGTGTGCGATCAATTGGATCGGCACCTTCGCTCATGTACCCAGGCGGTGACGTGCCCGTTTTTGTAAACTGCTTCCGTGGTAGGCATGCTCACATATAAGCGCAGAGTTCCTCCAGCTTCTGGAACTATCACCTGTTGGAAGCAGAAATAGTCCACTGAAGAAATGAATAATGAAATTATATCTACCATCGCAGCGTACTTCTGTTGCGCTCCTTGAATGTAATTACTAGACCTTTTTTGAATTAACTGGCAATGAAGCTTGGCATGAATCTCTTTTGAATTATTTTAAAATCAATTAAAACACCACAAAGAACGACATTTTACAATTTCCATTAAATAACTCTGATCACTTTTAACTTTGTTTTCATTTTGCTTTCAGATTTTATATTTCAGAATTTATTTGTGTCGACCAGGCAAGATTTTTTTGGCATGATTTATGTATTTTTCAAAACAGTCAAATAAATGATCTCTTTGATGTATAGAAGTTTAAAATTTTTATCTTCAGTAAGTGGAATATTAAATAGTTTTCAATTGGTTATTTTAAAGTAAATAAAAAAATAATTTTAATTTAAGTAGTTTAACAAGTAGTTGAAAATATATTCATACGAAAGTCAATTGACTTATTTAGCGAACATCACCATACAAAATATGTTAGTTCGTTCTATGGAAAAAAAGTCAGAATTTCAACTAGTTGTGGTTATTAAAAAACTACTTTATCAACTACTTTTAAATTAGTTGATTTTCCTAAAGGGTAGTTACACAGATATGAAGGTGTACGATGTGAAGTTCGATGTGTACGAAAGTAACGTGTGACACTATGACTTTGACCCAGGCCCGTAGACAAGGGAGAAGTTTTGGGTGTTTAAACCCCCCCATCCCCCTTGGGGTCCAGAAAGTATAAAAAAAATAAAATATAATCATTAATATGACATTTTTTATATGCGCATTCTTAATGCTCCTACGTCTCTCTGCAGTAGCAGTATAAACAGCAACACGCTTAAGATTTCGTATAAAGTTCGATTGAGCCTTGTCCATCACCTGGGTTTTAAGAATCCACTGCTTTGGAAAGTATTAAATGAAAGTGAGGAAAAACTTACCTTTTACAATTGTTTTATTTGTGGTTTTCTAAAATTTAAACCAATTGTGTTAAGTGTTATTCTATCGATTATTTTATTGTGCTAAAATACTAAAACGATTCCACTTAATTAGCTGCAGAAATTGCCATTAAAAAAGTCCAGAAAGGAGGAGAGTAAATCTTTGTTTTTAAGGAATTTTTTTCTTTTATTAATTTCAGTCCTTATTATGGCGACTTCTTGATATTCTTTAATAATTTCATCCAATGTTAAAAATTAAATACGAGTAAATATAAAAAGAAGATGACACCGCCGAAGTCGAAGCGACATTAGAACTACTTTGCTGATGTACGAGTAATTATAAAAAGAAGATGACACGCCGAAGTCGAAGCGACATTAGAACTACTTTGCTGATGTACCAACCGAGTTCAGCGCTGCCAGAATGTTGTAGTGATCAATGTGTGCGGTGTCCATTCTATATTATAATTATTTCAAGGTTACAATTTTAGCTAAATCATAATAATGTAATATTGCGTTTGCATTGTAGAAAGCGTTCAAGAATCTTTAGAACCTGAACCTTTAGAAAGTGAGCTCCCAGAACTGTCCTTGGAGACGGCAGTTGCAGGAGGTGGTAGTACTGACAGTAATGTTAAAAGCGGTCGTATAAGTAGTGTTATTAAGAATATTTCACTTTCTACGTTAATATTTCTAAGTTCATGCGTTTTGTGTGTATTATGTAGAAGTTGTTCCAGAAACAGAAATTTCATTTGATACATCGGAACTGCCTCGACTTCGGCAGTACATAAATGTGCAAGCATTGATATTTTCAATTTCATTTCATTTCAGGTTTTCAAAACATTTAAAATTTACCTCACCCCCCCCTCACTTTTGATTTTAATGTCAGTGGTTCGCGTAATCTACGATTTAAGCAGTCTTGGTTGAACCGTTGGCATTAGTTAGATTACTCCAAATTGAAAAACGGAGCTTATTGTAAGTTTTGCGTTTTTTTTAGCACTGACGCGGGATCTCAAACTCTTGGGACAACAAAAATTTTTAAAAATAAAATTTTCAAGCTTTTTGAATGTTGTCGATAAGCCCATTTAAATTTTAAAATTTAGCTAAGTGATCTGTTAAAGCTTAGGAGTTGGTTATGGATTTACTTATAAGAAAATGTTAGTCTTCTCATCGTGGCAATTTTTCTAGTAGTTCAGAAGTGGCTTATAGTTCAACATTGCTTTATACAGAATTTTATAGCAGCTTGTAGGTAAATTGTTAGAATACTTGTAGGTAATTGTTTGAAAGGAATTTGCATTGTAGGTCACGTTCTAATGGTGTGGTAAATTTTTACAAAATTATTGTTTATATACCTTTCCTTGGTGCAACAATTTACAAGATGGAAGTCCTATTTAGAAAGCACAACTGGCTTTTGTCATCGTTCAACTTGATTTTGATGACACCCGAAAACGAGGAAGGATAAAAATTTTTAATAACACAATATATAGGAATTTTACTTTGCTCTGGTAATACTACCATAGGAATAAATTAAATCAGAATTCAGCAGCGGGTGCTGACGCAAATATTAGGAAAGTGTGGTGATAGGTGAAGGAGTGCAATTGATATTTGAAATATATTTCTAGAAAATCTATGGGCGAGTACCGCTTAAATGGTTGTGCATCCTACAAACATAGATATAGCAAAGCCACAGAGGATGATGTATTATCGGAATTGGCAACAAAAAAGACAAGACTTAATACAAACATATAAAAATAAATGAGTAAGTAAGTTTTATTAAAAATTCATTAAAGTTTTATACTAAATTCCTTTGATTCATCGATATCAAAAAAGATCGATATATTTTTTATGAAAACCCCCCTTGGGTAACTCCTGGCTACGGGCCTGCTTTGACCATATACCATATGTCACTATAAATATCAAAAAACTTAATGTATTTTTTTCAATATACTCGTACCATAAAACTCCCTTCTAAAAACCTTAATTTTCTCAGAAATATTTAAATACGTATGTATCTCAGTATTAAATATAAAAACTCCTTCTGAAACGATTTCAAAAACATCCTTCCATAATTGCTAGACATTGAAATTGCACCGCATCCGAACGATTTGTGATAATCTTGTTTATGAATTGATTTGATTTGATTTGATTTGATTTTTTTGCAATATCAACATAATAACTTTCAAAATTTAATTCCAATAATCAATCGATTCAGTCAAAGAGGAAAATCAGCTCAAAGAGGAAGTCAAGCAGCATCAGACGCGCCATTTGTATTCCCAAGTATGCGCCATTGTTATTTCCGCTCAATACAAACAGTCGGCAGCTTATCTTATCTAGTGCTGCTTGCAATAATGGGCAAAAACAAGTGCGACGTGCGCAAAATAACTAAATAACTCAATGTTGAAATCGAGCGACAAGAGCATATAACATAAATATGGCAATGCTAGAAGAAGAAGCAACAACAATGGCGGTCAGGCAGTACCCGCAAAAAAAAAAAAAAAAATATAGTCAAAAAAAAAAAAAAAAAGTGAAGAAAACAAAAAAAACATCCTTTGAAGTTTCTAAAACTGATTTACGTGCATTGATTGTATGAATAAGTGAGCGACTGACTGACTGAGTGCAGGAAGCTTGAATGATTGAGGGTATGACGATGAAATGGCGGCATGACGGATAAAAAATCTCTTAAAGAAAAGCCAAAACAAAACAATAACCACAGCAACAAAAAAAAAAAAACAACAAAGTCACTTGGAAATTTCATACTTATTGAAAATTCAATCCACACATTTTCACTTTTCGCTGATTTTTAGTGATTTGTAAGAAAAAAATATTTAAAAAAATACATAAAAAAAAAGATCCTTCAAATACTATTACAAAGTCCCGTTACAAAGGCACAACAAAAGAGCCAAACTGCCTAATCACCAAATATTTGGATGGTAGGGTGTTAGGTGCTGTTATGTAGGCTATGTCGAGAGAGAGGTGGTACTTTAAAATAAGTGGAAAATCGCAACGAATTGGAAGCCAAATCAGTGGCAAAGATTTCATTGTAGCTGCTCGGTATCGGTTACACAGCATCTTTGAAGATAGTGTAGCATCTTTATGTGCAGCAAGACAGCACGTTAGAAGAGGGTAAGGGGCGGGTATGAGTCCGAGTGATTCGGGAATTCATGGCACAGCTGCTTTGTATGCGCGTGCATGTGCAAAAATTGTTGGAAATTTAATTTATTTACTTCGACGCTTCTGCTACAGCTTTTGGCCAAGCAACTTCTTAACTTGTATATCGTTACTTTTCGGAGAAAAAAAAAAACAACTACAACCAGATGGAGGGTAAAATAAAAGAATTTAATTTTGACTTTGATGTTTGTTCGCTTGTGTGTGTTCCTTTGGCTGCACTCAAGAAATGAATAAATAAATAGATGAAAAACTTTGCAGACCACCAGTAATTGAAGTTTTATGTAAAACTCGTATTTAAAGTATCTAACAGATACTCAAAAATAAAAAAAATAACAAATAATAAAAAAGCTTTTAGTAATGACTAAAAAATAGTGTTTATTTAGTTGAAAATCAAACAAAGGTTGTGCTTTATTTAGGGCGAAAAATAATATATATTAAAAAAGCAATACCTTTTTTGAAAGATACAATAGATACATGTAAGTACACCTAAAATTCTGCAAATTTTTTTATTCCTTCTTTTCGATGAGATGCTATTTGTACATCTTGATATCTTTGTCGTATCTCTTATCTCTTCTTTCTATACCTTTATCTTAAAATATTTATGATTTTTAGTTCTTATTTATAATTTTAATAATTTTTACTCTTAAAACCCTTAATACCCTTATCTAATAACTTGTATTTTTTTTTATAATCTAAGCTTTTCTTATTGCTTATTATTAATTTAGTTTTATACAATTTTTAGTTTTTAAAATTTTTTTGTCTAGTATTTTTAATATTTTTGTAAGAATTTTTATTAAATTTTTTCTTCTTATTCTAGTTTTATCTGAAGTGGTTTTTGCATATTATTTTTTATTTTTATTTTTTCTGGAAAATTTTGTATATTTTTAATTTCATGTATTTTTTTATCTCAATTAACTTTAAAATATATTTCAATGAGCTTGTTTGTTTTGTATTTTATTCAGATTTATATAATTCTATTTTACACATGTTCTAATTTAAAAATTGTTTTAATTTGGTTCTTGTTTTGTTTGTAGTTATGTTTTTTTATTGGGAACAAATCTTGTTTCGTGAAACTGCTTGATATAATAACTTTGTTTTAATGTTTATATGTGTTTATTTATTATTTTTGTATATAATTATTTTTTGTAATCTAATGGCATTATTTCTTCTATAGGTTTTCATTTAGCATTTTTACATATTTTTGTTTTATTGTTTTTAATTTTTCAATGATTTTTTTGATTGATGAGTTTAAATATATTTGTAGATCCTTTTTGATTTTTCTTATTCTTGTTCTTATTATGTGGTTTTTGCACATTATTTTGATTTGCATATTTTTATTGAAATTTTTGTATATTTTTTTTTTAACTTAATGGATTTTATTTACCGATACTTTCTTTATTATATATTTGAATGTACAAGCATTTGTTTTATTTTATTCAGGCCATTGCAAGTTTTAAGCATGTCTTTTTCTTATTTTCAAATATTTTAAGAATTTTTTGAATATTTTAAGAGTAGTTGCAGTAGTTTTTGACATGCTACGAGTAGGAAGGAAATACGTGATATTTGGAAAGGGAAATAAAAAACTTCTCACGAGTTGAGACAAATCTCTTGATGAGCTTAATAAAAAATCTATAAAAATTCCTGTACCTTATCCCTGTAGAAATCGCTATGAATAACAGTAGGTTCAAAAAGTCCATTGGATGACACATAGATGGCGTTACTAGATTTTTTCCATATGATTTTTATTTAGTACCAACCTTCAAACGATACGTATAAAAATTTGAAAACAATCTGACAATTGATCGTGAGTTATAGTGCAACCATTGTTATTGAAAAAAAAAAAAAATGGAAAAAAGTGAATTTCGAGTTTTGAAAAAGCATTGCTTTTTGATGAAAAAAATTACAGTGGAAACCAAACAATGGCTTGATAAACATTATTTGGACTCTGCTTCATCGAGACAAATGGTAGAAAAGTGTATTGCTGAATTTAAACGTGGTCGTACCAGCACGAATGATGCAGAGCGCAGTGGACGCCCAAATCAGACTGTTATTCCACAAAACATCAAAAAAATCCACAAATTTGTTATGAACGATCGCAAATTGAAGGTGCACAACCTAGCTGACATTGTAAAGATACAGATGGAAGTGTTTTTACCATTTTACACGAACATTTGGGTATGCGAAAGCTCTGTGCAAAGTGGGTGCCGAGTGAGCTCACAGTCGAACAAAAACAACAACAAATTGATGCTTCAGAGGAGTATTTGGCGCTGTTAAACCGCAATAAAATCGAATTCTATCGTCGATATGTGGCAATAGTTGAAATATGGCTTCACTAATACACACCAGAATCCAAAAGGCAGTCAGTTGAGTGGACAGCAGTCGACGAGTCGAACAAAGCGAGCAAAGACGCAACAGTCGGCTTGTAAGGCGATGGCGTCTGTATTTTGGGATGCGAAAGGAATATATTTATCACCTATCTCCAAAAAGGAACCACCATCAACAGCGACTATTGCTGTGCATTTTTGGATCGATTGAAGGCTGAAATCGCCAAGAAACGGCCACATTTGCAAAAGAAAAAAAAATGTTGTTTCACCAATACAATGCACCGTGTCACAAATCGATAAAAGCGATGGCAAAATTTAATAAGTTGGGCTTCGAATTGCTTACACACCCACCATATTCTTATAATTTAGCCCCCAGCGACTTTTTCCTGTTTTCAGATCTCAAGAGAATGCTTGCAGGAAAGAAATTCCAATTCAAGTCCAATGATGAAGTAATCGCTGAAACGGAGGCCTATTTTGACGAGAAAGAGAAATCGTACCATAAAAGTGGTATTGAAAAGTTGGAAAATCGCTATACTCATTGTATCGCACTTGAAGGCAACTATGTTGAATCAATTTTTATCAAAATTGTGATTTTTTCTTACTTATTCTGCGGACTTTGCATACCAATAGCATATCTTTTTCATTCTCTACTGTGGATCAAGATGAAGTCTTACAAAGCTTCCTTTTGTAAAATCAAATGCATTTGGTGTTGATGGAGTCTGCCCATTTTTTGTGAAAGCCCTGCTTCCTAAAGTTCTACCTTACATAACGTTAATGTTATGTTACATAATGTTTTCACTAAATCTATTTTTTCTTGTAGCTTTTTTATCTTTTTACATTTGTAGGAAGAGAGCAAAAATTATTCCGATACCAAAGAATAACACAGAGTTTCGGCCAATAGCTATTCTTCCGTTCTTATCAAAAACTTTAGAGAAATTAATTTATTCTCAAATCACAAAATTTTTAGCAAAACACTCAGTTCTTTCCGACAAACAGTCGGGCTTTCGACCAAATCGCGGCTGTGTAACAGCATTACTTGAAGTGACAGAATAAATTCGTTCTGCTTTAGACAAAAATAAAGGCAATATTCTTACCCTTTTAGACCATTTCAAAGCCTCTGACTGTGTCGATCACCATATTCTTATATCCAAGCTTAAAAAGTTATTCAGCTTTCGACTACAGCCGTGCTACTAATTGCTTCCTATCTGAATGGGAGATCGCAAGCAATTTTCTCTGGCTACTCAAATTCTACCTTCCTATCGGTCTCAAGAGGTGTTCCCCAAGGATCCGTCCTTGGGTCACTTCTCTTTCCAATATTTATCAATGATCTTCCAGCGATACTAACAGGATGTGGAGTCCACATGTATGCAGATGATGTTCAAATATTTACTGTCTGTGATATGAGGTCAATAAGTTATTGTATATCTGCTTTAAATTCTAATCTTTCTGCATAAAGAAATTGGGCAATGAAAAATGGTCTTCAGCTAAACCAAAAACAAAACCCAGTGTCTTGTAATATACAAAAAACTTTTTTGGTAAATCTATATTACCAAAGATACATGTGAATGGTACAACAATCGAATTCGCTGAATATGCAAAAAGTCTACGAATTATCTTTAATAGAACATTATCTTGGAGCGCACACATCAACAATACTGTCGGTAAGGTGTGTATGGTATGCTCTGTTCACTTTGGTCTACACAATTCTTTACCCCTTTCAAAATAAGAATACTACTGGCGAAAACATTTCTCATACCTACCCTACTCTACGGTTGCGAAATTTTTTTTCAATAATGATACAAGCAAGCAAAGTCTTAAAGTAGCTTATAATAGAATAACACGATGCGTTTATGGATTGCGTCGCTCTGATCATGTATCAAGATATGCTGCTCAAATTTGTACGTTGTCTCTTAATAACCTATGGAATTTCCGAACGCTATTAATGCCTCACAAAGTAATGTTTTCTAAAGAACCCTTTCAGGTGTATACAAAGCTAACATTTTCTCGATCTAATCGCAATAATTAATTCCCTTATACCATTTAAACAATCTAGATTATTATCAGAACGCCAGATTTTTGTCAACTCAATACGGCTTTGGAATCAATTACTAATAGATACAGACCATAAGAAACGCAAGGCATTTCAAGCCCATTTATTTAAACATTTGTCTACATAAGTTTTACTGCTTTCACTTTACTTTTTTGAGGTCACTTTATAACAACACAATTTTTATTGCTAGTACGATGCGCCATTTTATTATTTGCATTTATTCTTTTTATTGCATTTTATTCTTATTTTTCTGCTTCAAACATTTTTTTCATAATTAATTCTTGTACTTATTAAATAAGTTTATATTTTAAAGTTATATTAATATTTTTTGTGACTAACATTATAAAAACATAAGGGTTTCTCCCTTCAATGCTGGGATATTCTTTTTATATTTTTTTGATTAAAAACTTTTATTTATTTTTATATAGACGGGTATTGTGTATAAATACTTTTAATTTTTTATAATATTTTGATTTGTAAGTTTTAATATAGTTATAGTTTTTTTTATGAAAATCTTTTTGATTCTAGTGTTTTTTTATGATGTATTTTTGCATTTTATTATTTAATTTTTCTTTTACCGGAAATTATAATTTATCATTTAATTTTAAATTATAGTATATATATATATAAAATTGTAAAAAAAAAACTGTACATGAATATTTTATTGAAATTCCTTTTGCAATGGACATTTTGAATGACGCTGAGTCCGAAAATCACATTTCTAAAATTTTTGTCTGTCTGTCTTGTCTGTCTTGTCTGTCTTGTCTGTCTTGTCTGTCTTGTCTGTCTTGTCTGTCTTGTCTGTCTTGTCTGTCTTGTCTGTCTTGTCTGTCTTGTCTGTCTTGTCTGTCTTGTCTGTCTTGTCTGTCTTGTCTGTCTTGTCTGTCTTGTCTGTCTTGTATGTCTTGTCTGTCTTGTCTGTCTTGTCTGTCTTGTCTGTCTTGTCTGTCTTGTCTGTCTTGTCTGTCTTGTCTGTCTTGTCTGTCTTGTCTGTCTTGTCTGTCTTGTCTGTCTTGTCTGTCTTGTCTGTCTTGTCTGTCTTGTCTGTCTTGTCTGTCTTGTCTGTCTTGTCTGTCTTGTCTGTCTTGTCTGTCTTGTCTGTCTTGTCTGTCTTGTCTGTCTTGTCTGTCTTGTCTGTCTTGTCTGTCTTGTCTGTCTTGTCTGTCTTGTCTGTCTTGTCTGTCTTGTCTGTCTTGTCTGTCTTGTCTGTCTTGTCTGTCTTATCTGTCTTGTCTGTCTTGTCTGTCTTGTCTGTCTTGTCTGTCTTGTCTGTCTTGTCTGTCTTGTCTGTCTTGTCTGTCTTGTCTGTCTTGTCTGTCTTGTCTGTCTTGTCTGTCTTGTCTGTCTTGTCTGTCTTGTCTGTCTTGTCTGTCTTGTCTGTCTTGTCTGTCTTGTCTGTCTTGTCTGTCTTGTCTGTCTTGTCTGTCTTGTCTGTCTTGTCTGTCTTGTCTGTCTTGTCTGTCTTGTCTGTCTTGTCTGTCTTGTCTGTCTTGTCTGTCTTGTCTGTCTTGTCTGTCTTGTCTGTCTTGTCTGTCTTGTCTGTCTTGTCTGTCTTGTCTGTCTTGTCTGTCTTGTCTGTCTTGTCTGTCTTGTCTGTCTTGTCTGTCTTGTCTGTCTTGTCTGTCTTGTCTGTCTTGTCTGTCTTGTCTGTCTTGTCTGTCTTGTCTGTCTTGTCTGTCTTGTCTGTCTTGTCTGTCTTGTCTGTCTTGTCTGTCTTGTCTGTCTTGTCTGTCTTGTCTGTCTTGTCTGTCTTGTCTGTCTTGTCTGTCTTGTCTGTCTTGTCTGTCTTGTCTGTCTTGTCTGTCTTGTCTGTCTTGTCTGTCTTGTCTGTCTTGTCTGTCTTGTCTGTATTGTCTGTATTGTCTGTCTGTCTGTCTGTCTGTCTGTCTGTCTGTCTGCCTGCCTGCCTGCCTGCCTGTCTGTCTGTCTGTCTGTCTGTCTGTTAAATGGATTTAAATGAAACTTGACATCCAGGTTCCTTATATCCCCGGTCAACATATAGGCTACTTTTTATCCAGTAAAAAAGGTTGGACCCGGTAGGGGGCGCTGCGATCGGGTTCCAGGCATTCGTTTTTTCAGCTTATCTCCAAATATTTTACAAATATTTTAAAAAACGTCAGAAAATTCCTAAGCCATTTATCCGATTTACATGCAAATTGGTATATAGAGATTTTCGGACACGGTGAGTTTTCATGACTTATCTACTCTGTTCTATCTTGAGCACTAGATGCGCTGTAGTACAAATAATTTAAAAATCATCAAAAAACTCCTAAGCCGTTTATCTGATTTGCCTGAAAATTTGTAGCTTGAGGTTTTCGGATACGGTGAGTTTTTACGACTTATTTACTTGGTTCTATCTTGAACACAAGAGGGCGCTGTAGTACAAATATTTTGAAAAACCTCGAAAAACTCCTAAGCTAAGCATCCGAATTGCATGAAAATTGAAAAATAGGGGCTTTCTGATGCGGTGAGTGTTTTAGACTTATCTTTTTTGTGCTATCTTAAACACCAGAGCGCGAATTATGTTATCCCGGTGGTGGAGAGCGAAAAAAAACACAACTTATGCTTTCAACAATCAGTTTATTTCTAAATCTTTTTTGTAATATTCTTAAACTAAATACAAATGTGGCTTAAAATAAACGTTTATGTAAGCGATTAATAAATTGGCTTAAAATAAAGACATGTTTATGTAATTTCACAATATTGTCAAATCTGGCTCAAAATAAATGTTTATGTAGGCAATTAATGAATTGGCTTAAAATAAATACATATTTATGTTATTTCGCAATATTCCTATTATTATGAATTTTGGTTTGAATTTGATACTTTGCATTTCCTGTTAGCTGCACTGGCCAAGTATTGAGGGTGTAGCGGGTAGCGGCTTCTGTTGCTGACAAAGCTTATTGTTGATGTAAGTGACTTCTTGTTGATGTTGTTGTTGGTGCAGTGTACACGTAACTCCTCCCCCCTTAGTCTGAAGCGGAGAGATCGAAGGGATTGTAGCTTCAGTATGGATGTCAAGTTTTCTTTTCTTGGTGTACACTCTTTTCAAGATTAGGATAACCGAGGTGATGATTAATAGCCACATAAATGAGTCTATTAGACCTTGTAAATTCATTTTAGAGGATAACGTGATGATTTCTTCTTTTTGCTCCATGTCGTATTCCGATAACTTCTTGAGGGTGATAATTTTAGTTTCTGTTGAAGCGTGGATTTCGGCAAGTGGTGCTTGAGGTTCAAAGTTGCGTCTTGTTGTGTTTGTTCTATTGAATGAGTATGATGTGCTTGGTCTAAAATTTGTACGAGTTGTATTATTGTCAACTGGTTCTGGTTTTGGAGGCATGATAGCGTTTCTATTGGTAGTGGTGTGCTGTTCTACTCTATTGTTGTTATTGTAATACCTATTAGAATTGTACTGGGGTCTATGGAATTCTGGGTTTACTGGTTTTTGAAATCTATTTTGGAACACAGGATTAAACTGTCTGTAAGGTTGGACTTGTTCTCTTGCATATGGTTTTGGTTGGTATGGTTCATAGTATGGTCTGTAGGGTCTTACATATTGTTTAAATGAGGTAATGTTTTGCTCCTTTATGCAGTATGCGAGAGCTGTCGGTAAATTATCTGGACGCATGGCTCTAATTGTTGCACCAAGAGGTTCTCTTAGCCCTGTTAGAAACGTGTTAAGACACATTTCTGCAAACAATTCTCTTTTTGAACGAATTATTTTTTGCTCTTTTTCATTCATTAGAACATTGTTAAGAAGAGCTGCTTGGATTTCTAAGATTTCTGCATGGAATTGTTCTAAGGATTTACCAGCCTGTCTGATATTATGGAGATCTCTTATAAGAGTAGTTTCCGTTCTTTTATCTGCGAAGGCAGAAATTAAATTTGTTTTGATTTCATCCCAGTTGAGCTGGGTTAGGTAAGTGTTAAGAACTTCATTTGCAGCTCCTGTGATCTTATTTCTGATAGCTCTCAGGAGGATTTGACCGTAAGGTGTTTGTTCTGTGCCTTTTAAGAATAGTAAGATTTCTTCAACATTAGTAATAAAATCGTGTAGGAGACGAGGGTTTCCGTCAAAGTAAGGAAGGTCCTTGATCACATCAGGGATTTTGAAGAAATTGAAAACTTCTTGTGCACTAGCTACATTTTGGGGATGGGATTGGGATTGGTTTTGTGGTGTATTCATATTATCTAATATATTCGTACGATTTTCAAGATTATTTTCTTCTGGAATGCTTTCTAAATTTTTTGTTCTTTTTCTTAATTGAAGTTTTTCCAGAGCTAAAGTTTTTGCTTTTCTCTTAAACATATAGATATATATTGCAATTTAATTAATTTTTTTTTTGTTTATATATTTTTTATATAATAACGTTCTTTAATAATAATCATGAACTTACAAATAATATATAATAATGGTTGAGAAACAAGCTGATCGCATTTTGCCAAGTAGATTGTGTTGCTCTTCTTTTGCTTCGCAGTTGTTAATGGATTAAAGTCCAACGGTGCTAATGCTTCGATGACGTACGATGCTATTTGTTGTTTAACTTATTTTTGTTTTTGTTTTTGTTGTTGTTTTTTTTTTTCTTTTCTTTTTACTGTTCTTTTACAGTGATATGCTCTCACTGCACTGCGTTTTAATTTGGAAAACAATTTTGTTGTTCTTTTATAATGACTGTGTTTTATTAAAAAAATTTTGTTTTTGTTTTTTTTTTTTTTTTTTTTTTTTTGTTCTTTTGCAGTGATATGCTTTCACTGTGTTTTATTTGAATTTTGCAGTGATATGCCTTCACTGTGTTTTATTAAAAAAATTTATTTTTATTTTTTTTTTTTTTTTTTTTTTTTTTTTTTTTTTTTTGAAGTGATATGCTTTCACTGTGTTTTATTTTAATCAAAAATGTTTGTTGTTCTTTTGCAGTGATATGCCTTCACTGTGTTTTATTTAAAACAATTTTTTTTTATAATTTTTTTTTTTTGAATCCTTTTAAGTTCACAAGATTTTAAATATTTTTAGAGTCCTCGAAGCACACGAACCGCAACTGCGCCTTTCGACTGCGCCAATTATGTTATCCCGGTGGTGGAGAGCGAAAAAAAACACAACTTATGCTTTCAACAATCAGTTTATTTCTAAATCTTTTTTGTAATATTCTTAAACTAAATACAAATGTGGCTTAAAATAAACGTTTATGTAAGCGATTAATAAATTGGCTTAAAATAAAGACATGTTTATGTAATTTCACAATATTGTCAAATCTGGCTCAAAATAAATGTTTATGTAGGCAATTAATGAATTGGCTTAAAATAAATACATATTTATGTTATTTCGCAATATTCCTATTATTATGAATTTTGGTTTGAATTTGATACTTTGCATTTCCTGTTAGCTGCACTGGCCAAGTATTGAGGGTGTAGCGGGTAGCGGCTTCTGTTGCTGACAAAGCTTATTGTTGATGTAAGTGACTTCTTGTTGATGTTGTTGTTGGTGCAGTGTACACGTAACTCGCGCTTTAGTACAAATCTTAGGAAATTGTTAAAAGCTTCAAAGCTGGTCATCCGATTTGGATGAAAATTTGTAAATAGCGATTTTCGAGTACGGCAAGGGTTCTGGTGCTATCTTTTATGCTCTTTCTCGAAACTAGAGGGCACTGTTGTCCAATTTGTACGTGTGTATGTTGTTAAACTGTTCCTTAACTGATTTTGATGACATTATTTGTGTGTGCTTGACTGGATCCCTGGATGGTTCAGATTTACAATTGGACCCGGTAGGTGGCGCTGCGATCGTATTTAAGGCATTTTGTTTTTATAGTTTATCTCCGAAACCGTTCATCCGATTTGCATGAAAATTTGTATATAGAAGTTTTCGGATACGGTGAGTTTTTATGACTTATCTTCTCTGTTCTATCTTGAACACCAGAGGGCGCTGTACACAAATATTTAAAAAATTCTGAGCTGTTTATCCGATTTTCATGAAAATTGGTGTACTCGTATAGGAGTTTTCTAATATGTTGACTATATTGAATACCAGAGGGCGCTGACAAATCTCTTAAGAAAACTTGAAAAAGTAGAAAGCCGCTCATCGGATTTGGATGAAAAATTTTATTAAAGGATTTTCGTGTACGGCAACTGTTTTGGCGTTATCTCTTTTGCTCGTTTCAGAAACTAGAGGGCGTCGTTGTACAATTTGTACGTGTGCATGGTATTAAACTGATCCTAAACGGCTGCACCGATTTTGATGAAATTTTTTGTGTGTGTATAAGTGGATCCCTGGGTAGTTCAGATTCGCAATTGGACCCGGTAGGTAGCGCTGCGATCGGGTTCCACGAATTTTGTTATTATAGTTTGTCTCCTAAGCCATTTATCCGATTTACATGAAAATTTGGTACATAGAGATTTTCGGACACGGTGAGTTTTTATGACTTATCTATTTTGTTCTATATTGAACACCAGAGATCAGTGCAGTACAAATGTTTTAAAAATCTCGAAAAACTCTTAGCTGTACATCTGATTTGAGTGAAAAATTTTACATAGGAGTTTTTGGATACGGTGGGTATCTTGGACATTTTTTCTGCGTTATCTTAAACACCAGATAGTGCCTGTTAGAAATCAGAAATAAATAATGCATTTATTATTAAAGTTTATCATTATAATATTAGTCATGCTAGGGTTAAGCTGATAAATTTAAAAGAGAGGGCAACATTGTCACAGTTTATGTAGAAAACTAACTGTCATTCTTATATTTGCCTAACTATATGAAAACATTGCACTATACATACGAACATATACATATATATATATATATATTTTAACAGTACAGCAGCGACGACTTCTAGACGAGTTTTGTTGGAAAAAAGCGTTAGAAGAAGTCACTGCGTTTTTTGAGTTTCTTTATTCTTTTTTTATATAATATTTTTCTTATTTGCGAAACAAATTGAATTGTTTTAACTTTATCCTAATAAAATAAAAATTGAATACGTTTCTACAAAAACAGTGACTTTTTTCGTAACAGTGCCTTAGTTCAAATCACTTAAGAAATCGTGAAACACTCAAAAACCGCTCATCCGATTAAGATAAAAATTTGTATATCGTATATATAGGATTTGATTATCGAGTATGGAAAGGGCTTTGGCGTTATTTTTTTATTCTCTCTCGAAAACCAGAGGGCGCTGTTGTACAAATACCGCAAAAAAATCAAAACAACTCATGCGATAAGTATGATTTTTATAAGTGGTTTTCGGGTGAGGTGAGCGTTTTGGTGCTATGTATTTTGCTCTTGAACCCTAGAGGGTGCTGTACTACAAAATACAGTAGGGCATAGCAAAGCGCGAAGGGTGATAAATATCTCTTTTCTTCTTTGTGTGTATTTATATTCCACTATCTTTTTTTGCAAATCAGGACAGCTGATGCCGAATTCTGTGATATTTGTGCGTCGTAAGTTGGCGTTGTTTTGACAGTTAAATTTCTATTTTCAATGCTTATTTAATTTTATTCAAAATTCGTTTTAGCTTTGATTTTTTTCAAAAATATGCAATCAATCTATCGAATCCAACATAAAACTTGAAAATATGTTTTTGCAAGCGATCGGCGGCACATACACACAAATCACGATATCCCTAAGTTTTACTCATAATTTTCAGAAGTTGAAGCTACATTTTGCTCATTTCGCCGGAGTTACCGGTTTGAAATATGCACACAAAATCCCTTCTAAAGTTTGTAAAAAGTTTTTTCAAATCGACGAATGAAGTCGACTAATTTATATCAACTCCCGAGTTAAGCCGGGTATTCAGCTAGTTTATTAGTATAATTTATTTCTTTTATTTTTTTGATTAAAAACTTTTATCTAATTTTATATAGACGGGTATTTGTATAAATACTTTTAATTTTTTATAATATTTTTATTTGTATGTTTTAATATATTTGTAGTATTTTTTATGAAAATCTTTATGATTCTAGTTTTTTCTTATGATGTATGTTTTGCATATTATTATTTAATTTTTCTTTTATTGGAAATTATAAATTATCATTTAATTTTAAATTATAATTTATAATAATATCACTATTATTTCTTTCATATATATTTCGGTGTACAATTTTCTCTTTATGATTTTATAATTTATACATTTTTAGTTTTAGACTTTTGTAGTTTTTTAACATAATTTTTAATTTTCAAATTTCTTATTTTGGAATTTGATTTTATTTTTTAGTAATGTTTCTTATTGAAAATAAATTTATTTTAATGAAACTGCGTGATATAATAACATTTATTTCTTTTTTATATGTATTGTATTTTAGAATTTTATTTTTATTAGTATTTTTATGTCTTCAAAAGGTTTTTATTAAAAAAATTTTTATATATTTTGTGTTTATATAAATTATTTTTCCATAATTTTCTTACCTATAAGCTTTAATATATTTCAAGGATATTTTATGAAAATCTTTTCTTATTCCAGCTTTTTATGATGTAGTTTTTGCGTATTGTTATTATATTTTTTATATTGAATATTTGATATTTAATTTTAATATTATGCATTTTATTACCTAAACTTTCCTTCAATATATTTCAATGTAAAAGTTTTTTATATTAGTGAAACTTAAATTTTTTAAACTAAATCTTAATTAACATTTTTCTTATTATAGTTTTTGTTTTATTTTTTAGTTATTTTTTTATTGACAAAAAAAATCTTGCCTATTGAAAGTGCTTAAATTTCAGGTGTTATTGGGTGGTACGTAGGAGTTTTTTTTGCTAAGGCCGCTATCCTTCTTTTGGCGACTTTTTCAAATTGACGCAGTTAGATTTAACTAGATTTAAGCTTTTTATTAAAATTTTATGCATTTCTTTGCTCATTTTTATTTATTTTGCTGTCTTTTCTTTATCTTTTATAATATCAGATTGTTAATTTTTTATTGTATTGTTTTTTTTTCTATAAATTTTGTCTGCGCTGTGTTTTATTTCTAATATTATTTTTTTTTTTATATATATTTTTCTTACTACAATAAAATTAATGTTTAAATTTTGTTAGTTTTCTTATTTGAATTTAACATTTTTTCTAATTTCATTTACTCATTTTCTAATATTATTTATTACTTTTTGAATTCTAGGTTTATATTTACTTTTTAATTTTATGTGATTAATTTAAATTTACTGGCATTTTTTTTAATTATATTTTCTTTTTTCTTGCATTATTACTAGTGTTCGATCGAAACCGTAATTTGGCTCTTTGTGTAATTTTCGTCCGAAACCGAAACTGAGTTTTTATATGAAAATTAAAATTTTTTTTAAAAGATTTCATTTTAAAAATAAACAGATAACATAGCATTTCATACACATAAGAACAAAAAGATTTAATATGTAAAGCTCCAAAAATATTTATTTCATGATTTTTATTTTTAAATTATGTTACTTTTTGTGTGTGCAAGGAAAGGATAGAACGAAAAAAACCGCCATTATTATATTATTCTTTTTTGCAGTAAAGCGCCCTTTATGCCTTGTTTTGTGATTTGCTTGAGTGAAATGTCAAAAACGACACTTTTTCGGCAACGTTTTCTAAGACAGTGTTGTTTCTTTGTTGCTTACGTTTATTATAATAAGAAAAATATTACCTTGATCCGCCGTGGGAATCGAACTCGTACGTCAATCGGCTTAGTGTTATATACACTACCCACCCATTCAACATTCCTTGTTACGCACAAATGTTGATTCAATATTAACTATAACTGAAGCTATGTTGCAGCAGGTCACAATAATCTATTAATAGATAGAGGATTGTGTATGAGCTATTCTACATATCAAACATATTTAACAGCTATCCAAAAATAATAATGTTGCTTCTATTTGCTACAAGATGCCATCAGCATCGGTGTTTTAATTAAGTATAACTGAAGTTATGTTGCAGCAGATCACAAAAATCTATTTATTAAGAAGATTGTGTATTGGCTATTCTACATATTCAACATATTTAGCAGCTATACAAAAATAAAAAACATGTTGCTTCTACTTGCTACAAGATGTCATTAGCATCATAATGCGATGGAAAAATAAACAATTGTTTACAAGTCCGCTGAAATAATAATCAAATGTAATAAAATTTACTGGTGTGAATATTAACGTGTGGTTTTTAATTTACTGTATGTTATTTAAAAGTTTTGAACTTAAAAGTTATTTTATTATAGATATTATAGATTCATATATGAAACACTTAAAGCTTCGCTTCTCTCGTGTGTGCAACGGCGCTCCTGTGTTTTTGTTTTTTGCTTCTTTAGTATGACATTTGGATTGGCAGGAAATAGGTCGCGCACTAATTGCTACATATTCAATATATATTAATTTTTGTCCCTTTTCTTTTTTTCATATGTACTCTCATCAAAGCTTCTGTCTCTTCAAACAAAATATTAAAAAAAAAACAAAACTCTCCTCCATATACTAAGTTTTATTACTGCATATTAACTTCAGTTATAATATAACTTCAAAACAATTTTCAGGAGATTCATTTACGCCTTCCTTTATCTGCAGCTGCTTAATAAAATGTGACAACTTTTAATTTATCTTTGTTTCCGTTGTACGCTTGAGTATCTCCTCCAAACGTCTTCGCTCTTTGACACTCAAAACCTTTTCCAGCTGCTCCAAAGTCAGGTTGATCTCTCGTTTTGAGTGCAGTGGCAGCCAAAGCGTTGTGATGGCAAAGGTTCTGTAAAATAAAAGTACAACAACAATAATTGTAACAACAGCGAGTATAACAGTAAAATATGCCAAAAATGTTACGCTACTCAAGGTGTTTCCGGGCTATCTAGCCTGAAGCTGTTGTTATTGGTTTTGTAGTATTACGAGGTGTATTTCAAAAATACTTGAAATTTTTCAGCTACTAATTGTTAAGAAGTTGATGTGTGTATTTGCATGTCAGTGTGTGTGTGTGTGTGTGTGGCTTGGTTAGGTGAGGTTGCTAGGTGATTATTATTCTGGGCTAGGTTTTGGGGTTGTTTATCTCTACGCTTGGCAAGCATAACCTTAAGTGAGTGTTCGTATTCTTGAGAGCCACTCAGATTAAGTTGATCCCTGTTGAGTACTCGTTATGGTGTTGTTTTTCTACTGTTTTTATTTGGGAAAAAAGTTGAAATTGGTTGATAAAGCAAAAATTGAGTTAAGCTTTAAGTGGGGAACAATAATTTTTAATATGTAGCTATGCTATGATCTAAAATGAAAAGTCCCAACAAACACCAATCCGTAGTCCGTGAATTCGAAACGAATTCGAAACAAGTTCTCAAATATCCAAATTACCGATTCCGAGAGTTTTTCGTGAAGACATTTTCATATAAAAAGCTATTTTCATACATTATGTGTAGAAATAGTTTATATAAAAAACACACGAAATAATAAAATAGAAGATAAAAATTTTCCAGATTAAAACTTATAAAACATATTAAATATAAAATTTTTGAAAAATAAAATTCGCTAAAGTGAGGAAGTAACAACAGAAGGTTAATAAAAAATACTTTTCTTAAAAAACTAGTGAGGAATGGAGCATCGGCAGGGTACCGAAGCTAAAATACCTTCCCCGCGGACATACTGAAGTATATCCGAAGTCTTTAGACGTCTATAAAATTTTTATGTATAATCCGCGAAAAATATTTGCGTCATACGCTTAATTTAATTTTACCCTTAGCTGCCACATAGAGTAAACAAAGTAAAATGCCGCACCCACTTTTTTAGTATAAAGCCTCTACATTTTACAGTAGAATATATGTATGGGTTGGATAAACGACGTGGGCGGAGCTTGGGTACATACAGACACGATGTCATTCAGTTTATTATATAAACGAAAGTTTTTCAATTTTGATCCGATTTTGCCAAATATCAAAGAGTGGCTTAAGTTGAATATCAAAGTTTTTATGCAAAATTTCAAGACATTTTTCCAATTTTTGCAGATTTTTAAGCGATTTAACGTTTTCAATAAAGCAACTTTGCAGGGGAGATAGTCGTGGTTTTCACTCGATTTGGCCAAATAGCATAGTGATAGTCTATATTATATATAAAAGCATACGTGCAAACTTCCAAGACATTTCTGCAATTTGAGCAGATTTTTAAGGTATTTTACGGTCAATATAAAGCTAATGTGTATGGGAGGTAGGCGTGGTTTTTATCCGATTTTTCCAAATATCATTGTCAGAATTTATATTAAAGACCAAAGCTTCTATGCTAAATTTCAAGGCATTTCATTAATGTAAGTGGATTTTGAAGAGATGTTACCGTTAAAATAAAGTCACTTTGTATGGGAGGTAGGCGTGGTTTTGATCCGATTTTGCCAAATATCATAGAAATGGTACATATTATATATCAAAGCTAATGTGCAAAATTTCGAGACAATACTTTAATTTTTCTGGATTTTTAAGAGATTTTACGTTTAAAATAAAGTCACTTTGTATAGGAAGTGGGCGTGGTTTTCATCCGATTTTGCCATATATCATAGAGATGATTTATATTAAATATCAGAGTTTATGTGCAAAATTTTAAGACATTCCTATAATTTTTGTGGATTTTTCAAAGATTTTACATTTATAAATAAAGACACTTTGTATGGGAGGTAGGCGTGGTTTTCATTCGATTTTTTCAAATTTCATAGCCAGGATTTGGATTGAAAATCAAAGCATACGTGCCAAATTTCAAGGCATTTCTTTAAGTTTTGTGGATTTTAAAAACATCTAACGGTAAAATAAAGTCACTTTGTATGGGAGGTAGACGCGGTCTTCATCCGATTTGGCCCATTTTCGAAATTGGTCTTCCTTTTTTAAAAATAAACTTATATTTTGAATTTCATCGCAATAGCTATAAAATTACGGCTGTAATCGTGCCGACAGACGGACAGACAGACGGACACACGGAAATCGACTCCGGAGGTGATGCTGATCAAAAATATATATATTTTTCTATACCTGCCACGCCTCCTTCTTGGCGTTACAAACGGAATGACAAAGTTAATATACCCCTTATGCAGTACGCGTTGGGGTATAAAAATTTTTTCATATTAAAAAGTCGGCTTCGTTATGCATTCGAAACCAATTCGGAAAAAGTTCAAATAAACGAATCCGAGAATTTATCGGGTAAACAAAATTATAAAATATGATGGACGAAAATTTCATAGTAAAATTTATGAAAAAAATAAAAATTTTTTTTCCTACAAAATTTATGAAAAGAATATTCGCAAAAGAATGTAGTAACAACAGAAAGTTGATAAGAAACCATTTAAAAAAAATTTGATTCAAGTTCATGTTAGCTTTGTTATGGTATTCATTCGAAACGAGTAGTTGGCCAAGTTTTTTATATGAAAAAGTCTTCCGGAAAAAAGTTTTCGTTGATTTGGATTTTTGTGAACTCGTTTCGAAATCTTTCCGAGTCCTCGATGTCGAATTCGAGATCTCGTACTCGTTTCGAATGTACATATGTCAAAGCCGACTTTTATATAGAAAAAGTTTTTTAAGAAAAGTATTAAAAAAAAATATGATTTTTTTAACGTATTTTAAGTTAATATTATATTTTTTAAGTATTATTTGAAAAAAGTAGGTAAAATATATAAAAAAAAAATAAATTTTGATCTTTTTTAAAGTGAAATCTTCAAAAAAAAACCAAAAAAACAAATTAAAAATAAAAAATTAAATAATAAAAAAAAATTTTGTCCCGAGTCGTTGTTCAAACTCACTTCCGCGAATGCTTGATTTCATTATGACGCAAATTAAGCCACACATGTTCAATAACTGCGTTAGCCGAATAGGTAAGGTGATGGACTAGCATTCGGATTTCGATTCTTGACATGGTAAGTTTAAAATTTATAATTATGCCATTTAGAGTTTTTCCGTCAATATAATATTTTATAACTTCTCATTGGTTATTAAGAGCATCGAAAATTTAATTTTCTCTTTATTTTGTTCACATAAAACATAAAATAAAAGATAATTTTAATTTTGTACTGTAGTTCAACAAACATTGGAAGTGTCACGAATTGGCAAATATCTCATATTTTCGCCAATTCGAAAACGATCCGGTTGTTTCAAAAATCTCTTTTCCCAAAACGATACGATTTACGCACATACGAAACTAAAATTTGGTAATTTTGTTCCGATGGTTACTTTCGGTGACTGTACAAAAAATGGGCGTGGTCACACTAAATCTACGTCCACTTTTCAGCAATCATTTTCATTAATTTTCATTTCTGAGATGTTCAAGATAGTGAATCTTGGTATGCAGGTGCTATGGGTCCAAGAAGCAGTCACTATGTAAATATAAACGTTGTCATGCCCACTTTTACCGCCCACAAATCAGACGGCTTTTGCCGCAGAAGACTAAGTTTTGGTAATTTATTTCATATGGTCACTGTCGGCAACTGTTAAAAAATGGGCATGGTTGCAACATATCTACGCCCACTTTTCGAAATCATGCTTATTCCTGAGTTGTACATGTGTTGATAGTAACACTTGATATGCAGGTGCTCTAAGTGGCAGTCAATATATATATATAAAATTTGCCACGCCCACTTGTACCACCCACAAAAAAAACAAAAACGTAATGGCCTTTTCAGCTCTTGAAAAGACTTTGACCGAGCTTCTTATGATCAATTGTGTTGTGCATGTTGTGAAATGTTTGAACACAAATGATCGAGAACTGGAGCTACAAGTTTTATGCCGACTCCGAACGGCTTATGTTCTCAAGAAGCTTTTCATGCCAGTTTTTACTCTCTGAGGTTTGCCATTGTCTGCATAGAGATGACGGCCGAACAGAAAAATTAATTCAATTGAAAAAACTTTTTTGAAGAACCGGACTGAACAATTTTTTTTTCTAAAGAGCGTGAGGCGACTTAATGTATATACGTATGTGGGTATATGTGTATATCACGTAAAGACTTCGAAACCGCTAAGCCAATTTTTATACCAAAGCCTTGAGGGGGTTCATGTGAAGTCTGGTGCCGATCGTAAAAGGCACCTTAAATACACCTACAATTTTCGATATCGAACGGTTTTGGAATTGTAAGTCGCACAGCTTTGGAATTCAGTATTCGACCTCAATTTACACATGCTGTTCCACAGGTAACAGTTTATGGGTGTTGGACGAGGGGCATGGTACTTTTCCGCACCCAACATTTTCGGTATAGCTTTCGAAATAAGTCACACATCAAGGAAACTAGCTACGAACTTACTATAAAAGTATGGCTTCACTAAAGCTACGCCCCCTTTTAGAGGATAAGCTAGTATCTTAGTATCTTTCGATTATTCTAAAAATGTCGTTTCGAAAACAAATTGTGATTTTCTTACGCTCGCGGATTTGAAAACGAAATGAGAACGAATTTCGTTTTTGAAATACACGAAATCTTGATTTCACCTCGAATTTGACACGAATCCCTCTGGCTTACTGGGATTATATAAAAAAGTCAATATATGATAAAATTACAACGTATATAATATTTTTTTTTCTATAAACTTTAATAAGATTCTCATTTGATAAAAAAATTTAAAATAAGAGAAGAACTGTAAAAAACTGTGAGGAGGCTACGAATATATTTCTTATTAATATATAAAAAAAAAAAAACGAATTGGCCATTCCGGTAATTGAAAGCACTTTGACCGGCCTTCTCTTATGATCAATTATATTGTGCGTGTTGTGAAATTTTTGAACACAAATTGATAGAGAACTGGACCAAGCCTTATGCTGACTCTGAACGGTTTATATTCCCAAGAAGCTTAACATGGCAGTTTTTACTCTCTGAGGTTTGCCATTGCTTGCAGTGGCGGATCTACATACGTGCTGAAAGGGCTTTAGACCCTCCCTCGGATAATTTTTGTACGGAAAAATCATAAAAATATGCCATAAAAGCCGTAAGAACCACCATCAACAGCGACTATTACTGTGCACTTCTCGATCGATTGAAAGCTGAAATCGCCAAGAAACGGTTACATTTGGAAAAGAAAAAAAGTGTTGTTTCACCAAGACAATGCACCGTGTCACAAATCGATAAAAGCGATGGCAAAATTTAATGAGTTGGGCTTCGAATTGCTTACACACCCACCATATTCTTCAAATTTAGCCCCCAGCGACTTTTTCCTGTTTGCAGATCTCAAGAGAATGCTTGCTGGAAAGAAATTCAAGTCCAATGATGAAGTAATCGCTAAAACTGAGGCCTATTTTGACGAGAAAGAGTAATCGTACTATAAAAGTTTTTTCGAAAAGTTGGAAAATCGCTATACTCGTTGTATCGCTCTCGAAGGCTACTATGTTGAATAATACAATCGAGTTTTATCAAAATTTTATTTTTTTCTTACTTATCCTACGGACTTAGTGCATGACATGTTAAACTTCGCTCTTGCTCACTATTGTTGTTGTGCATAGATGACTAAATTCGCAAAACATTCTCCTTTGATTAAACTGGCCGTTACAAAATTATTTCAAGTTTCGAAGTAGCATTATATATATGAAACACACCATATTGCCTTATATCTATAGATTAAAAAATACTGACCTTTTTCAAAGGTCAGTGCACCTATTGCACTACATAGTTTTTCAACAAGTTAAGTTATCAAATGAGAGCATGATCGAATCCTTGCTCCCCCAGTTTCCCCAAATGTTCCCATTTTTCCCAGCTGTGAGATAAGCTCATTGAATGGAATAATTTAACAATGAATGCAATTTCCAACTAAAGCTGCAATTCTTAAGATTTCAATCATACTTTCCGACCATTTTCAGTTATAAATTGCTTAATATAAATATTACGCTTGTGCACGATAACTTCAAAATGAAACTAACCTGTGAACTCGCATTGCATCAATTGCGCTCGGTTGCATAGCTTCATGTTGCTTGATTTCCTTCCTGAACTGGGTGTTATAACTACGAAATGCAGACATATAACGCTTCTGGCAAATACACGGGCTGGCAGTGGAAATAAAAAGATGAGGATTTATTAGTTGAAGACAACTTGAAGCGGATATCATCAGCGGAAAACAATGAATGAATAAATAAATGAAGATAAAATAGAAGAGCAAAGAAAGAAAGAAAGACAGAATAAAACTCAAATCTAAAGCAATGATAAAATTGCAGTATTGTGTGCTTTAAAATGGCATGGAATGAAATGAAAATATTTGCAGAATATATCAAAAGAAGAGCAGCAGCAGTAGCAGAAAATCCTAATTTTCGGGATGAATGCAGCCAGCCGCTGGCAGTGGCATCAAGATGAGACGGGGTAGAGCTGAGCTACGATGATGATGATGATGCTGATGCTGCTGCTGCTGCTGCTGCTGCTGCTATTGCTCATACTGAGTGCCTGTAGAATTTGGCTCTTTCCTAGCATAGCATTGCTTGATATCACATTGAAGGAACTTACTAAGTTTGCCCTTGATTATCACTGTGACGTGGCTTTCCAAATCCGACACGACGCGCGATAAGCACTCTGTACCATTGTTTTTGTAGCGCATTCATCGGACGCTTGAATGGATTTGTATCCTTGTCCATTTTGGGATTCGGCGCTTAGCTGTTGTTTGGTTAGATGAATCGTTGAATTGTTGGACGCTGGAAACTTAACGCAAAGCACAAACTGGCAATAAAGTGAAGTTTAATTTAAGGAAACATTTTTTGTGCGAGTTATTCAGTGTTTTGGTATCTATTGAACAAACAAACTAACAAACAACCAAACGTCAAGTAGTAGCAACCGTTGCAGGCAATATTTTGTTGATATAACGAGTTGTTGGCGTTGTTAGGCTACTAATAATATGATTAAAAGGTAGAATAATATGATAAAAAGGTAGAAGGTAAGTACACCTATTTTGACCTCTAATTTAGTTTAGAGCAAATGAAAGTCCACTTAAGCAATATAATTACTGTTAATAACATATCTCATTAGGAAACATTTATTTGAATTTGTAAACATATGCAGGCCTTCATTATTCACTTCAGTTTTCAAGGCTGAAATATAAATATAATTCATGCTTCCTTTTTACAGACCCGTATGCCTGATCAGGCATAACATTTTCTGCTGGGCAGGTTCGATCCTTACATTATTATTTGTATTTTTTTATTTACAAATATTTAAAAGAAGATATTCTTTAAAAACCTGTTAGGAACCAATTGTTTTTTCCTGCTCCGTGCTCGCATTGAACCGCGCACCATACGGCTACAAGCTTATCAAGCTATCATCGCACCATTGCCTCTCTTGTTTTAAGGCAAACAAAATATGAACAAAGCCGAAAACAGTCGTTGTATACATACTTACCTTAACATACTTTACTTAGCATATGGCATACTGAAGAAAATTGTCGCTTTTTTTCAACTACACCCGAAATTATTTTAGCCTTGTACTGATCGTCTTCCAATGAGATTTTACTTAACCCGCATCAGTCCCTCGTATCAATTTGATACAATTTTTTTCTTTCAAGTTGAACGAAAAAAAAAAACTGCCCGATGGAAATTCGGGCTTTTCTGGTTTTAACTGAGACGAAATAGTTACGAATCGGTCCCTCGTATCAACTTGGTACAATACTGTCGATGGTTATTGCAGTTGTTTGTTGGGTTAGGCTCATTTTATTTAATTTTTTTGTTTTCAGTATGTTCTCGAACACACACGATTGAAGATTGAATTGAATTTGTTTGAAGTGATAAATGATTTTAGTGAATTTTGAAGTGATTATTATCTGCCGCATACTTTCATTGCGTTATACATACATTCAATTGATTTCAAAAAAATGGAAAAATATCTACGTGAAAACCGTCAAAGAGACGAATATGATATGGATTCCGAATCGGCCAATTGAAAATAACCGAAGAAATTCATATAGGCGCGCTGATAATGTTGTTGTAGGACCAAAACTAGTGCAGCTGCTCATGTTGTAGATGTTTTGTCTGCATTTGATTTGTTTCTGCGACCGATAGAAAATACTATTTTGAATATGACGAATTTATATGGTTTGCGGAAATACAAAGAAGAATGGGAACAAATAGATATGGATACTCTACATTCGTACTTCGGAATGCTTCTGCTTGCTGGTGTGTATCGTTCGTATGGTGAATGTGTTACACAACTCTGGAATGAGAAAACCGGTCGACCAATATTCGAGACACAATGTCACTGAAAATGTTCAAAAAAATTCATGGATGTATCAGATTTGACGATAAAGAGAACTTAATGCTAATACTGCTTCTGTCCGTGATGATTTGGCACCGATACGCACCATATATGAAAAATGGAACCATAATTTGCAAGTGGTATACATTCCAGGCAAAAATGTTACAGTAGATGAACAGCTAGTTACATTTCGTGGACGCTATCCGTTTCGACAATACATACCGTCGACACCGGCTAGATACGGCATAAAAATTTGGATTTTGGCCGATTCAGCTACCTGGTATGTTTACAACACACAAATTTATGTTAGTCGGAATCGCAACGCCGCTCCAGAGCGCAATATTGGACGCCGTGTTGTTTTGGATTTGTTAAATGGCTGAAGAGTTACATAAACGCCGAATGACTATTCTGGGCACTATACGGAAAAATAGGACCGAAATTCCTCCAGTATTGTTGGATATGAGGAAAAAACCTGTGTATTCGAGCGTTTTTGTATATGACCACAAATTACAAGCCATTTTACTGTCGTATGTGCCTCGGCGTTATAGATATGTTACACTGCTCAGTACATGGCACAATGCCGTCGTTATAAGTGAAAATGCTGAGAAGAAACCGAATCTAATTCAGGATTATAACAAAACCAAGAGTGGCGTGGACACTATGGGCCAGATGGTGGCTACCTACACCTGCAAAAGGAAGATTTATCGGTGGCCAATGACAGTATTTGCAACATGTTGGACGTGAGTGCATTGAATGAATATATAACGTATATTTCGCCATTTCCGGCTTAGAAAAACAACAAAACCAATAAAAATATACGTCGTCGAATATTTATTGAGGAGCTTGGAATGGCTCTTGTGCAAAAACACATAGAAGGAAATCTCAGCCTCAAAGGCTCAATATTGAAGCACTACTGGCGATTACCCATTTGCCAAAAACTACGAAACGCGGCCGTTGCTACATATGTACATAAAAAAACAATAAAAATTTGTATTCAAATCGTTGTGATAATTGTAAGAACTATGTTGGTAATGATCTTCATAATGATATTTGCGAAAAATGCGCTAATAAAGGCACATAGCCACAAAAATAAGCATTTTTGACATTTTTCTTTTTCAAATTTTTATTACTTACAAATGTATTTTCTAAATTTAAATTTATGAAAACAATAAAATAGAACTAAAAAATATAAAACAGTCAGTTTTTTCAATTTTTAAAACGATTTTCTTAAATTTTTTTTTGAATGTGTATCAAATTGATACAATGGGACCGATTCGATGCATTTCCTCAGGGACCGATGAGGGTTAATTAAACAAGTTGGAAAATGCATTTAATCCATTTTCTTCAAAAGAGCACTTATCCCGTTTTGGGCGTTTAACCATTAATATATATATGTAAGTAGAAATACATATTTGATATACCATAGCCCCTTCATTCATACTTTTTCGACGTTTAGGTAAAGTTGGCCTGTAAAACTGGCATTCGGCGGCACAAAACACCTTGGTACTTAGGTTTAGGGGAAACAATTTTTTGAAGTTAATTACTTTTTAGCGGACCACCCTCTAGAACCAAAAGCTATCTACGCAACTGGTCCAGACACTCGCTTTTTGGTGCAAGTGTGGTAAGCCTTCTTTTAGTGTCGACAGTTAATTGGAGTTGAAAGTCGTCCAATATGCCTAGGCTCCTCGAATGGTTGGTCTTTCCACTTTGTTTCTTTTGTAAAACTTAAAATCAACATATAACTTATTTGAAACTTTTTTAAAATATTGCGGGCTGACTGACAATCGAGCCAAAAAAGTTAAAACTTCTGCTAAATTTCGGCATTAATCTCACGTATTGTAAAAATGTTCACGTAACTCAAATAAAAATTTCCAGAACATGAGCAAGAAAGTGGAATTAGAATTTAACATTCGGCGGTTACTGAGCGGGTGCAAAACTGGAACAATACAGTTGATTCCTACTTAAACATAATTTTCTAAGTTTCCACATGAAGAAATTGTTAAAGGGAAATGTAAAATTGAATAACAAAAATGTTTATAAATTCAAACATTTCCTGAGTTTCTCCACAAAGCTGTATACACACTTTAATCCTTATTCTTATCCAATTTATTTTAATCCGGCTTTCTTCAGGCGGAGGCTCACATACACCATTTTGGTTCTTAGTGGTACCGGGCGTTGTGTGCCTGTATGAAGTTAGTAAAGATTTGCGTTGAGTTCGGAAATCTGTGGAGAGTTTCCGACGAGGAAACTGAATGGTTTCGAAAATGGAAACCATTTTTTTAGTTTTTATATCAGGTAAAATGTAGATTTTTGATGATGTTTTCAACTGCACTGCTGACCCAAAGATTTCTAAGTGAATCCTTATGAAGCACTATCGATGGTTGCAAATTCTAACACATATTTTGAACGATATCAAAAATCTCTCTCTCTCTTTCTCTGCAGCTCCTTTTTTGAGGCAGTCAAAACCGAAAAGAATGCAATGAACTGCTGACCCAATGCTTTTCAAGAGAAGTATTTTGAAGCAATTCAAAGTAAGCTAAACTGAAGTGCTTTTTTCCAATGACATGTAATGTTAGAATAACAATGGTGTGTGATATGTGGAGTCAGCGCTTTTTGCTGACTTGCAAGCACTCAAAAAGACCTTTCGGAGTGCTTTTTTTCACGGTGGGTTCCTACAGTTGTGATCCCTGTCTTCTCGCTTGAGCTGCCGTCATGCAGTGCCCCATGAGGATACCCACTAATGTCCTGCTGTCTCTGTACGATCGTGTCAGGATTATTATTGCTATTATTTGATATACCAGTGCTACAAGGTGAACTCCTTACGATTAATGCACTGGCATCATTGATTTGTTTTTTTTTTTAATATGACAATAAATTTTATGTTTACAATAAAATTCATTACTAAGAGTAATACAAATTTTAAATGCAATTAAAATAATAATTATATTAAACAGTGAATATAATATATAAAAAAAAGAGAAAAAATAAATTAAAAACAATTTCTCTTCCAGCGAGGTAATGACAAAACAGGAAATTTGATTTAATTTTACTTTGTAACGTTTTTAAAACTTTTATGTATATTAATTTTTTAGAAGAAAGAGAAGATGAATTTATCGCAAGAAAAAAAAAGAATAAAAAGATTATTGCAACGATGAAAGATGATTAAAAAAAATTTTTTTGAATTGCACGGCGTTTTGTATTGGTCTAATAAAAGTAGGTAAGGAGTTCCAAAGACGAATTGCGTATATATAAAATTGCCTTTTTAGATGTTAGATAGAAGTGACGCAATTGTATTAACGTATATGACCGATTGGAACGTGAAACAGTGATACGATTGTGCAAGTAAGCTGGTTCACCAGAGTAAAGCACCTTATGCAGCAGAACAAACGTTCGGAATTTAAGAATGTTCTCAAGGGTCATGTTGCAGATTTTTATTGCATAGTGGGATACATGATCTGTACGTTTTAATCCAAAAACATATCTAGGTATGTTGTTAAATACAACATTTAGTTTTTGCTTACTAACTGAGTCACAATTGGAAAAAATTTCGCAAGCATAAAGAAGCGTAGGGAGGATGTATGCTTTAGCGATAAGAAATCTTATTTTGGGTGGTGTAAAATTTTGTGAAACGCTCAGTACCCTTAGCATTCCATAAACCTTGCCTATTGTAGTGCCAATGTGTGTATTCCAAGTCAATGTCCTATTAAAGATTACTCCAAGGTTTTTAGTTGACTCAACGAAGTTAATTGAGGCGTTGTTCAAAATGATTTTAGAAAATTCCGACACATCGACTGGTTTTCTAGAGATAACTATACATTTCGACTTTTTTGGGCTAAGACACAAGCCATTTGGCCATTTCTGCCCAAGTTGTTATGCGTGCTAAATCGTTGTTGATGGTAGATATACAATCAGAAATACAGTCAGGTTTACAGCTTAAATACAATTGGACGTCGTCAGCGTACATATGGACTTTGCAATTTTTAAGAACCGTGGGTAAGTCGTTAGCATAGATGGAAAACAAGGCAGGCCCAAGAACTGAGCCCTGAGGAACTTCCCTGTTAACCGTTAAGAATTCTGATGTCTTGTTCTTGGCAAATACAGCTTGGGATCTATTAGATAGATATGACCTGAGCAGATTTACTGCTGTATGAGAAAAGTTAAACATGTTACTTAATTTGGTACAAAGGATGCCATGAACGACTGTATCGAAGGCCTTAGAGTGATCAAGAAGAATTAAAAAGCTAATTTTTTTATCATCTAAGCCTGCTCAAATCTCTTCAGCTACATCTATTAGAGCTGTAACGCAACTCCTCTTTGCCCTAAATCCAGACTGCATTTCGCTTCGTAACTTTTTATCGGAGATAAATTCGCTAACTTGCCGATTTAAAATCACTTCAATTGCCTTAGCCAATAACGGCAATTTGGCAACGGATCAATATTCATTGCATGTTTTAGGTATTGGAATGGTTTTAGCTTGTTTCCAACATTTCGGAAAGATAGAAGTAGAGAGGCGTAAGTTATGTATGGTAACAAGATTTTTAATAGAATTTTCAGAAAGAGTGGGTGAACTTCATCGAAACAAACGGCGTTTGATTTTATTGACAGACGATTAGACATACAATATTCATTGCATGTTTTAGGTATTGGAATGGTTTTAGCTTGTTTCCAACATTTCGGAAAGATAGAAGTAGTGAGGCGTAAGTTATGTATGGTAACAAGATTTTTTATAGAATTTTCAGAAAGAGTGGGTGAACTTCATCGAAACAAACGGCGTTTGATTTTATTGACAGAAGACTAGACAGTACTTCACTCTGGTCAACGCAACGAATCGAAAAAGCAATATCTGAATCTAAGACAACGGACTAAGAATCATTTCTACTAGCGTAAACATTCTCATCAACTGTAGGCATATGCAAGTTTACAAAATTTTTATTAAGGTCATCCACATCGATATTCACGATAGTCACGGATTTCTTTCCAAATCTTTTTTGATGCAACTGCATTTTTATATTTTTCACTATAAAATCTTTTATTTAATGCTGCTATGTCATTATTTACCTTTTTCCTTATTTTTATAAATTCAGTGTATAACTCAGGTATTTTGAATTGCTTCTAACGATTGTAAGCCGCGTTTCGTTTTGCTATTAGCTTTTTAATATCACTATTAAACCACGGCTATTGTTGAGTTTTAACGCTTTTAGTTTTAATTGGAACAAATTGATTAAATAGCTGAATAATGTTTCGCTGCAAATAGCTAATCTGGTCTTCAATTGATGGCATGCAATAAATGCTTTGCCAATTTGTCCTTCTGGCTTTTTGATCGAGCTGGTAATGATCAATATGCTTAAAATCGCGAAAACTGAAAGAATATGGCTTTTTTACCATTTGGAAGTCAAAACCTAGGAAGATAAGGTCATGTTTCGAAAAATTTGGAACTGCTAGCTGATCATAAAGAAGTATTTTTGATAGATCATTTACAAAGATTAGGTCCAGTAGAGTATGAGTAGAGTATATAGGTCCAATTTGAGAAATGAGTTGGGGTCGAAGTGTTCACTGAAAAAAGTCCTAAGTCACGCATATCATTAGTTAAGTTATTTTCTATAATAATATTGCTGTTAAAGTCTTCTGCAATGAGAACGTGGGGAAATGATAGAGAAAAATGTTCAATCATGCTTATGAGAGTGGTGAAGTATCCACCATACGATTTGGACGGTAGACAGTGCCAATAAGCATTTTGTTGGAACCATTCGATACCGATAAGAACACAGATTCAATTGCACTGTCAGGAGCAGATTTATGTACTCTTATAAGCTAACAAGGGATGTTATTTCGCCTCCAGCATGTCTCTCTCTGTCTGCTCGAAAAATTTTAAAACCTTTTAACATGAACAGCGTATTTGGCATTTCGGCATTGAACCATGTCTCAGATACACAAATGAGATCCACATCTAAGCCTTGAACCTTGAGACCACTAATATACGTATCATCAAATTAAATGTTTTGTCTTTGGAACTATTTTGATTATTTGTAAAAAACATTGTTTAAATTGTGTATGTAAACGCGTGCATTGTTTGTAAATAATCGCTGCAAAAATCTTGATCCGCAGGTACATATAAACAGAAAATTAAATTTACGAAAGATAAAACAAGAATACAACAGAAAGTATGAATATGAACTTAAATAAATGCTGCTACCTTGCATACAAAAAGTAAACAAAACAGTTTTAGTTTTAGATTTAGTTAAGTTTCTCACGAAAAAGCTGATCATCGCCGGTGCAGTTGCTGTTGTTATTGTTGTTGTTGTGATGTATGGTGAAATCATATGGAGTAAAGGCTTCCAATTTCTCTATACACTCTACGCACTCCGCATTAACTCCCTCTCTACTCTTAATATAAACTAAGCCCCGAAGAGTAAATGCTGCAACTAGTTGTTTTTGTCTTTTGAGTCGCAGGGCAGCTTGTAGAATCGTGTAATTTGTTTTAGTTAAGCTTTCGTTAACATAAATTGGCTTTTGCGATTGATAGCCAGCGTAATGAAGGCGCAGTTGGTCATTGCTTGTGCATCGATAAAGTGCAATGGATTTTAAAAACTGGTTTCGTTCGTACGGTGTAGCAAGCTTCACTATAGAGTCCGTTAACTAACTATAATTAACTATAATTAACAGAGTCCGTTTTTTGCATCTTGTGTCGCACATGATTTTTTATATGTTGCCTGTAGCCGTATCTCTCCATCTACGAATAACTGCTTGTGAGGCCCTATTTTCGAGATTTCTGTACAGCTCTCGTAACGAGATAGGTACATGTTGTCCGTCTCTTACTCCACCATCAATGTTTCCATCGAGTTTCGTTAAGATCGGTCAACTTTGTTCCTCCCCTACAAAACCATAAAAAAATTATATAGGTCCAAAGGAGGTACCTCTAGAGACCGACCGATTTCAACTAGTTTTGAAATTTTCTTAAGTAGCTTATCATAGGAGCACTCTTTCTATTGTTGTCCAACTTTTGTATGGGCTCAGTCTACTGTGGGTCGGCTTCGGTGGCAGAACTTCATGCGGCCTCTCTAATTGTGATGACTCGACCCAATATGTGTGGTGTTATTTCGGTAATTGCGTCTTGCATGTTGACCTCGGGCTTGTCCCTGGCCTCCAATCTCTGTCTGAAATTCAGGACTGAGCGTTTTTACAACAAAGCCGGAATTTGGATAATGTTTTTTAATAATTGCCACATGTTTGGGATGCGTGAAACGATGCATAAGGAAATGGCAAATCTTACTGAATATTTTGAAATCTTGATTGGAAAAACTATCATTGCTGTCGGTCCACTCAAAATTTGTGACCTAGAACTCCCGACATTAAATTAGTTAAACTTTGAGAATCTCTCATCAGATTTATGAAAAAAATGTGTAGTAGTTAAAGATGGTTTTATACTTTGTGAACAACTTTAATTCTATATACGTCTTCCCCTTTTCAATTTAAATTTCGCATCGAAATCGTATAGAGATTATTTGGTTTACTAAGTATATCTCGGCCATGGATCCTTGAATTCAAATTTTATACACGGGGAGTTCATATTTTAAACACGGGAATTCATACCATCCAAGATGGCGGCTCAGGGATGGGCTAATTTAAGCTAAAGCTTGAAACTATAATTTTATGGCTGCACCATATACATAAGTTCATTGAGTAGCATTCCAGTAAAAGTTCTGTTATTAACACTTATTCGTTGCAATGAAGTATGAAGTTCAGTTTCTTAATCAAGGTCATTTTCAGGATTACTTATCCCATTTCGCCCTATATCATAAAAGAAAATAAGCGCTGATGAGTTATTTTTTCATGAACCAAAACAAAAAAAGGATCTAACAGTTGGCCCTGCCTTGGTTAGTCCTGCTCCACAAATCATTTAGATAAAAAAAAGAAATATTAAGAAAATTTATGTATATCATAAAAATATTGCTTTGTTATCCATGCCAAAAATAATGCCCATACCAAATTTGTACCTAGTGTTAAATGACACCGATTTCTAAACGAGGCAATCTGGCAAGAACACGAAAAACTGGCAACAAATGTTGCTGCGCAACATGGAACCTAATAATAAATGAACCGAAGAAGAAGAATAGGCAGAAATTAATAAGCCCGAAATGATTAACGATGAGAATTGGCCAAAATAAATAAAAAAAGTTTTATACATACGAGATGAAGCAGCAACAACATCGAAAGGACAAAAGAAGCATCGAGAAAAAAAAACAATTTGGCAAAATGCTGAAAATGGGGCGCAGCCAAGAACTGGACGCATTTTTATATGATACTCTGACATGTAAAACCTACCAAGCCCAGTGGCCTGCATAGAGCCTAAATGGAATTGAATTAAAAAATGGGAAAAAAAGAGAAAAGCCCAAACAAATGGTTACAAATAACGACAGCAATCAATAACTTAACAGCAGCTGATGCCAAGAATTGTTAACAGGCTGCAACCAAAGACTAAAGACTTCGCATAAGGTCGAGAGAGGGACGTGTCCGTGCAGAGTTCAAAGTACTTTAGTTTGATGGGTTCTGTATGTGGGGTAAATCTTTTATTTTTTTATCGCTGCAATAATTTTTGGCAGCTGTCTTTGTCTTTGTGTCTTTGCGGAGTTGTTTGCTATCCCTATTGCTGAAGTTTTTTTTTTTTACCATGAGAAGTTGGCGCTGCCTCCTGAACTCCTTTTTTCTACAAGTACGCAAAATTTTATATACGAGTATATTATTTTCTGTAGCTCTGCAGCTTTCGTTCTATTTACAATTTATGTTTTAAATTGTGTAACATTTGTAAGGTTTTTTTTCCTTTGCTTGTGCTTTCTTGCAACATAAGAAATGGTTGCCAATTTTTGTTGTCATTGCTTTTTCGATCGTTCCTGTTTTACTTAATGTGTACGACTTGGAAGCTTGCCAGATGTGTGCAAAAATACGACTAGGTCGATGCTTAACGTAATGATGTTTATATTGACATTAGGACATAAATTACGTCCCGACAGCAGTTTGTACATTGAGTTGGGGTATATTTTGAAGAGGTCCTTACCAATATTTAATTTAATGAAATTTAAAGATAACATAATAATAATAATAAAGCTTGAGAAAAAAGTAGAATGTTCAAAATCAATTTTGAGTGTCTATTACAGACAAAATTTTAGGAAACCTTCGGCAATATTTATGCATGAACATTGTAAAATTATAGAAAATTTTAATTTTATAGCTTTTTAACCCCTAAAATGTGAGTATGTGGCCCCAAATATAAGGGGGGCGGGAGGGTGGGGGTAAGTTAGTAATGTTTTAGTTTTCATAAAAATATTTGCTCCATATAACCTCAAAACAAACTTCTACAATTTTGAAGTCGATTGAAACAGTGTAAGACATGCCGCATTGACCATCTTTATACCCCAACGCGTATTGCGTAAGGGCTATATTAACTTTGTCGTTCCGTTAACGCCAATAAGGAAGCGTGGCAAGTATAGAAAAGTATATATATATTTTTGATCAGCATCAACTCCTAAGTCGATTTCCATGTGTCCGTCTGTCTGTCCGTCTATCCAAACTCCGCCAGGGGAGGGTCTTCGGACGCAAACCTGCCTGTCCCAACCCAGGTTAAGGAGGAGGTTTGGTAATGGGATACGTCCCATACCGTAAAAGTTTAGATCCAACCAAGAGCTCGGGGTGGCGCCCATCTTGGTAGCAGATCACTATGTAAATCATAGTGAAAAAAGCCTGCGATGGAATAGCAATGGTCCAGATAACTTGTTAGCACGGGGATAGTCAAGCCCGTCGAATGAGGTGACCTTATCTATCCACGGCAAAAAGACATGGTCTATATGGCCAATAAATGGGTATTTTGGTGTCTTTAAGACACGGCAAGAGGTCGACCTTGTGAAGTACATGGCACAGGTCAAAAATCGTAGGCACTTCGTTCAAGGTATGGTAATTTACCATGCCTTGGATTGAGGTGCCAGTCATATATGAAACAGTGCTATGAGCACAGTCAAAAACAAAAATTCTATATATATATAAAAATTTCTCATTTGCCGGGATGTTGTAGACCCCCATCCGGCGGGACCGAGTTGCCCAGGTGACTATTATGGGTGGGCCCTTCGCGGAGACTAGTGCTGGCTGTGGTTTGTGCACATCGCTTGCACAGGACCGGGCTGGCATACCTGCTTAGTATGCAAGAGATTGGATAGGTCTCGTCTTGACCAGTAGATGGCAATGAAGGTACGCCATCTACCGGTAGCCAAACTGGTACTATTAAGGGCTGTGAAGAGTATTTCACTTGCACATCCATTTTTGGATGTGCATTTTTTAATACTATATGTTCAGTCATGAACTATAACACCAACGTCTGTGGACCCAGAGGAATTAAGCCTTAACGGCAGGGGTCCTCTATAAATACACAGCGGATTTCTGCCCGTCTATCCAAAACTAAGAGTGGCCGGCGCTAGTGCTCCGAGGTCTGACCAAGGACTTTAAAACTGGTACCACGGGCAGTCAGCAGCCCCCGGTGTATGTCTGGCTTAAGCTGGCATATACTGGGCTGACTGGAATGGGCGGGGAGCTTTTCGTGGTGGCTGCGGTTTACCACCCATATCGCGGGCAGAGCTATCCAGCTCGGTGTGGTTTGCACTCTCAAATCGGGCGTCATACCTTTTAGTATGGAAGAGGTTTTAGATAGGCATCCACCCTCTCCAAAGGTTGCGAAGTGTCTTCACAAAATGGAGCTAATTTGGTACCTTTGAACCCTCAAAGGGGCGCTGACCGACGCGTTGTATCGGTCCCAATAGTTATAGAACAACGTTGAATTAAGCCTTCACGGCAGGTGTCAACGTTAAACACAACAAATTCTATTTTCCGTCTTTTCGTCTGTTCGTCTGTCCGTCTGTCTGTCTGTCGACACGATTACAGCCGTAATTTTAAAGCTATTGTGGTGAAATTCAAAGTATAAGCTTCTTTTTAAAAAATGAAGATCAAGTTCGAAAATGAGCCAAATCGGATGAAAACCACGCCTACCTCCTATGCAGAGTGAATTCATTATTATAGTAAAATCTCTTGAAAACCCATAAAAATTAAAGAAATGTCTTCAAATTTTGCACGTAAGCTTTGATCTTCAACATAAATCCTGACTATGAAATTTGGAAAAATCTGATGAAAACCACGCCTACCTCCAATACAATAAGGCTTTATAGTAATCGTAAAATCTCTTCAAAAGCTGCTCAAATAAAAGAAAAGACTTGAAATTTTCCTCATAGGCTTTAATATTTAATGTAGACCATTATTATAATATTTGACAAAATCGGATGAAAACCACGCCTACCTCCCATATAAATTGGCTTTATTTGAAAGGTAAAATCGCTTAAAAATCCACATAAATTAAAAAAATATCTTAAAATTTTGCACATGAGTTTTGATATATAGTATGAACTATCTCTATGATATTTTGCAAAATCGGATGAAAGCCACGCTCCCATACAAAATGACGTCATCAAAATAGAAAAACTTTCGTTTTTAAAATTCCATCTACATCGTTTATCCAACACATACCAAGTTTTGCACATACATTTTATATACATACGCATATGGTATAATGTGAAGCCCTTAGACTTGGAAAGTGGGCGTGGCATTTTACTTTTAATCGAACTTCTTCAACACCGTGTGTCAGACATAAACAAAATTTTGCACTTATTTATCCTTGGTAATTTGAGCAATCTTACGAGTAATTTTATAAAAATGGGCGGTACTAGATAGGGGGCGTGCCACTTCATTTTTAAACTAGCTCTATCTACTCCGTTTGTCGGATTTCAACCAAATTTCTTACATATATTCTAGAGCTTAATGAGAAGTTTTAAGCCTACAAAAGTGAGTGGGATTGGACAAGGGGCGTGCCATTTAAATTTAAATCAAACTCCGTCTATAGCAGCTACGAACATAATCAGCTCGCAAGCTAAGAGCTTTTTCAAAAATGTATACGTAGGTATATAAATTCTTCCGCTGCAAAAAAGCTTTCAGTCTGCAGCTTCTAACAGACTCGAAGCAGGCGGGTCACGTCGCTTTGTTCGCAAGATTTAAAAATAATTACGTTGTGTTTGTACACCGAAAAGAATAAAATACGGAAGGAAGTTATGTTATGTTTGTTTAAATTTGATACTTAAGAAACGCATCATTTTTTCGTGTAAGCCATCATTGTTATCATGGTTTGCAAGGTTAAAATAGTTTATTTTATATTTATTTTGTTGTAAGGTAAATTTTGTCTAAACAAGGCCTTGTTAAAAATGCCGAAAAATGTTACTAGGTATATATATTCAATTTAAATTTTGTTGATGTTAAATGAAAAATAAGGGGAAAGTTTTATAATCTTTCTAAATTTATTTTTTAAATGAAAATATTTGCTTGCCGAAGAGGATCGCATGGGAGGATCTAGAAGTATGAATGCCTTTATAATCCGAAGATGAAGGTGGCCTGTTTTGGACATTTCTTGACATATAGTGTAAAATATTAAGAGGTTTCATGCAAATGGTCAAAACTCTGATAAATGGCATAACCCGTATAAGTTTATCACCTGTCAACTTTTTTATACTAAATTTTCAATACAATATTCATGAAAAAACTTTTAATCAATTCTAAATTATATATGGCACAGGGAATAATAACTTAGATATAATAATATTTGCAATAATAATATAATAATAAATAATAAACATATAATAATAATATATAAAAGAAATAATAAAACAATTAGATTGTGATTTCATAATTTTTCTATTCGCGTGTATTTTTTTATTATTTTTGTACATAAAGCTTTCAGGAAGCTTTCAAAATGCTTTAACGTTTTATATCTTTCAGTGAGAACCCTATAGGAACAAACTAACTTGTTTTTAAAAACAACTAATTAAACAACTAGTTTAAAGTAAACCAGTATATGAACTACTTTTAATTATATTAAGGCGTCAACTACTCTGATGTTGACATGTTTTAATTGCAAATTTTTATTAGATTACAAGTATATTATATTAGATTTTAACCATGTTATTTCATCAACTATTATTAACTTTAGGCCATCAGTAATAGTTTTCAATTGGCTATTTTAAAGTAATTACAAAAATAATTTAAAATAAGTTAGTTCGTTCTATGGAAAAAAGTCAGAATTTCAACTAGTTGTGGTTGACAAAAAACTACTTTATCAACTACTTGCGTTTGGTCATCACTGTTCTATAGCCTTTGCCCGACTTCTTCCAAATTTTCCATATTTTTTGGAATAATGAGCAGTCAGCAGTCTAGGAAATTGGCTCGAATTGAACGGGGCGTGACACTTTAATTTTAAACGAAATTATTTTACACCGTTTGTATGAATATGCACATACTACCAATCAAATTTTGCACATATATTCTTTAGCATAATGAGCAGTCTACAAATTACTCTATGTGGCAGCTATGGGTAAAATAAAATTAAGCGTATGAAACAAATATTTTTGTGGATTATACATAAACATTTTATAGACGGCTAAAGGCTTTGAATGTACTTCAATACGGCCGTGGGGGGTATTTTAGCTTCGATACCCTGCCGAAGCTCCATTCCTTACTAGTTTTTGAAAATTTCATTATTTCTTGTTATTTTAGAAAAACATCATAAAAATTCAAATCCAAAAGGCATTTTCTAATAAAACCTAATGAATATTTGCCTAACCTATGTCTAATATACACTCCGCGTCAGAAGAATAGTTTCACTGCTTCAATGAAATACAAACAATTTTTTTCTCTTAAAATGAGCGTAAGGAAAAACTTTTTGTTGTTGTTTTTTCTTAAGTGTTTTATTATAAAAAGTTAGGTAAAGAGAAATTGTACATAAAGGAGCCGTTAATTTTCTGTTGTTATTTGAAATTTGGCAATACAAAAATATGCCCTTTTTGGTGCGTCATTAGAATAGGTTCATCTCATTAATTTGAAGAAATGGAATCGAAAATATTTTTTTTATCTTAATTTATTTTTTTTTTGTTTTATTCAAGAAATTTTTAAAAATAAGTGCTACCTTCTTTATTTAAGATAGTTTCATAAATCCGATTTGGCATGGACTCATAAAGTTGCTTCAAGTAGTTCAAAGAAATTTCACTCCAAGCCATTTTAATGGCAGAAATGAGTGACTTTTTGTCTTCAAATTGTCGACTAGAGTCATACACTTTCCGAACTTATCAACACCATATATTATCAATAATATTTAGATCCGTAAAATATGGAGGCCATGACAACAGTTGAACATTTATGTTCACTAATCCAGCTTGTAACGATACTTGCCGTATGAATAGGAGCGTTATCCTGTTGATAAATTCATTTCAGGGGTCCAAAAATATTCTGAGACTTTGGAAAAGCTTGTTCTAGCATCGCTCTATACAAATTTGCCGTCATTATGCAACTTGGAAACTCCAGCTCAATGGTTCCAAAATATGTTATAGCCCCCCAAACCATTACACCTCCCTCGCGGTTATGGTGACGAGTTAAAAAAAGTTCCTCTTTTCCTAGATCATGAAAGTAATAGTTATAACCATCCGGTCCATCCAAATTTAATTTCTTTTCGTCTGAGAAAACTATGTACTGCCATTCTCCCTTCCAAGTCATGTGATTCTTACAAATATTCAACCGATTTTACTTCAGTTCAGGGTTTAGTGGTTGTTTTTTGTTAATCTTACGTCGTGTTAGGTGCAATACGGTTGAAAGACTGGCGCTTACCACAGCTTTTTGTCTAATTTTTGATGCTGAAAGGCAAGAGTTGAAGGCTTTCCGAATAATTGCTCTCTTATCTGCATCTGATGCAGCAGAATATGTACACCCTTTTATGTTTTTTCCATAGCCGGTCTTATTTTTCAAAAAAATGGCATACTATGTTTTGACTTCTTCCGATTTTGTTAGCGATTTCACGAGTACTTAAGTTTTGCTTTTTGTACACCTCAATTTTAACTTTTTCATACTGCCTCAAAATACTGTAACACCTTTATTATTATTTATTTTAGTAACGATCTTTCTGAAATTCTGAAAGAAACTGAAGATGTTAACTGTGAACCTATTCTAATGACGCACCAAAAAGTGCATATTTTTGTAATGCCAAAGCTAAAACAACAACAGAAAATTAACGGTTCCTTTATGTACAATTTCTCTTTACCTAACTTTTTATAATAAAACACTTAAGAAAAAACGACAACAAAAAATTTTCCCTTACGCTCCTTTTAAGAGAAACAATGCACAGTGTGAGATTTTATCAATCTAGGAGGACAAAAGTAAAAAAAAAAAAACATCCAAAAAATTAATTTCTTTTTCTTGAAAATATAGCTAGTACACACATACAGCCATGCCAAAAGTTTGAAAATGATGGCTTTATCTGAAGTATCTAAAACGGCAGTCGTAAAATGGTGCTTTTTGTGTTTTTCAAAATTATTCTTAAGCCTCAAGATAGTAGTTTTTGTATTAAGTACGCTGATTAAAGTTGTTGACTTTTAAAATTTTTTAGCAATGGAAAACTTTTGTGAAAACATGCAGATTAATTTAAATTTAATTTAAATTTAGCGATGGAAAATGCATCATAAATAAGGAAAGATAAAATCTGCTAACATTTTGATGGACTGCCAAAAAGTTTGTATGCATACATATGCATATAAATTAAATTTTTTATTAAGTTTCACTCTCATAGATAGTTCATACAAAATTTAGCTGTTTTTTTGCAGATAACCAAAATATTTGCATTTTACGAAGAGGTCTTAATATCTCAAGAATGCAACTTTATGATGCCCAAAAAAAAAAAAAAATGACAAAAGCCCAAGACCATCATTATAAGCTAATAATGCATACTAAGATACTATCTAAATACAATGTTAGGCTTACAGTCAAAAAACTTGGACTAATTTTTAATCCAATCATTGAAATCATGGCTTTTTTTAATATTTTTTTATTAAATTTCAAACTCCTCAAAAGATTAAAATTTTTTTTAATAAAGCGAGGAATAAAATTTAGGCTGGACCACTCTAGGACGAAATCAAGAACCAAGACATACATGGAAATATTGTATAAAGGTTGGATAACTTCGGACCCTGCGGTTAGCTCATATATTACAAAGGCTAATTATAATCCAACACCACTTGATAATGCATAACTGAAGGGAGTTATGGAGTTTATAAAATTACCAAGCACTGAATCAGAGTCGAAGTTAAACAAAATAATAGAAGGAAGTGAGAGTAATTTTACAAGCAAAAAATCGAATTCTGAATAACTATTACTGTGTTTATTCTTATATTTTAACAGCTTTTTGATAAAAAATTAATAGGTTTTTCTTTGGAAAGCTAAAAGCCTGCAAGTTCTTCTAAATAGCAATTAATTACAATAAGGCCTTTTTCACACGGAGAAACGGAGAAGTAACCTAATTGCAACACAATTGCTTAGAAAGTTGCAAGCCACTGCAATTCCAAACTTTATTGCAACCTATGCTTTCAGATGAGCAAGTAACGCACAACGCAACATTAATCTCTCATTGCAAAAAAAAAAAAAAAACGAAATGGCCATTTCAGTCCTTGAAAGGACTTTGACCGAGCTTCTTATGATCAATTGTGTTGTGTGTGATGTGAAATGTTCGCACACAAATGATCGAGAACTGGACCTACATGTTTTGCGCCGACTCCGAACGGCTTATGTTCTCAAGAAGCTTTTCATGGCAGTTTTTACTCTCTGAGGTTTGCCATTGTCTGCAGAGAAATGACGGCCGAACAGAAAAATTAATTCAATTGAAAAACCTTTCTGTGTCGGATGGAAGATTCGAACCTGGGTTCTCTGGCGTAAGAGTCACACACTCTACCCACTACGTCACTGCCGCCACCATCTCTCATTGCAGCTTATAATTAAATAAGCAGCGATATTTCTCTACTTCTTCTATTATAACAAATATAAATTTGTTAACTGCTCGCTCATTGCTTCTTCCTGTATTCAAAATAAAAAACAAAACACAATTTTTTTGAATTTAATTAATTACTTTTTAATTTAATTGATACTTACAGTACCACACAATTGTTTTAAATTATCAAGAAAAACACAAGTCGCTGATATAAATTGCAATAAGCTGTCTTGCATAAAACTTATCGCAAACGTACTTCCAACTAGTTGTAAAAAAGTTGCTTCATCTAAAGCTTCCGGTATACTTACATGGGCTAGCAACATTTGTTGATGATGCGTTGTTTTTCAATTGCTCCGTGTGGAAATGGCCTAACAGAGAAGAAACACAATTTTGTGTTGTTCTAATGCAATTTAGTCTTTCAAAGTCAAAACAGAGAGCGTGAATTTTCCTCTATAGGCAACTCAATGAAACACCCTGTAATTAAGAGGGTGTTTGAGATAGACCCCAGCTCCGGAACAATTTTTTTTAGGAATGAGCCAAGGAATCATATCACAAAAAAATTAGAATTTTGTCCGCCTAGATTGGTCAAATCGCACACTGTGCAATGGTTGGCATTTCATTAAAGCAATGAACCTATTCTGCTGACGCGGAGTGTACAAGAGAAAAAAAAAATGAGCGATTATGTTGACGAACCTAGCCGTTATGCAATTTTTAGTTAGAAGTGCAATTTTCCGAAAATATCAAGTTTGGATATTTTTACGCAAAAAAAACCTCTGAGCTCTGAAGTATTTTTAAAGATTTTTTAACAAAAAAGAACCTACCTTTCTTCACTCAAATATACCTTATTCACAAATTCTCTCTCACAAAAGACCCAACTGATGTTTTTGTATTACATTAAATCAGGCTTAAATGATCTTAAATATTTTAAATATGGCTGTTTATATATGAAAGTAGACTGCTTAAGTTAGCCATCCCCAAAATTACAACAAAAACAACAACAAGCTAAAAACCCCAGCTGTCAACCTTCGAGAATATATTACATTTTCAGAGTGCTTATTACAAAAGGATTTATAAAAATAAATTTGCACCTTAACGCCAACGCATATACCGTGAGAAGCAGCCGTAGAAGGCAGCCAGCAATGAAGGGCGAGAATGAAAAAACAAGGCAAACAACCAATGTTGCCAATTACGACAACTTGTGCCAAATGCATATAAATTTTCAAAATGCCAAAAGAAAAAAAATTACATAATAAGAAGGTATCCAAAAAGGTAACGCATATGAGTGAAAATTGGCAGTAGGGGGAGTGTAACAAGTACATCCACACACAGTAAGTGGTTGGTCGTCGAAAAAGCGGTGGAGAGCAAAAGAAATAGTAGGGAAGAAGTAAGGATAATTTAACAAACAAACGCCTGCCAAAAGGAAGCTAAGCTGTTTGCTGTATAAAATATAACGCATATATATTGCGAGGAATAAAAGCTTTTGTTGTTTTTGTTGTTGTTGTTGTTGTTGTTGTTAACTTAATGCGGTAATGTAGCAACCAAGCCACGTAAGAAACACCTGCGTCCAGCTGGGATGTGATGTGAAGTAGTAGCAGTTGCAGTAGATGAAGATGAAGCTTATATTCAAAAAATATCTTAAGAATATTTTGGAAATGAAGAGTAGCAGCAGAGTTTATAAAACATGATTTTTTTTTGTTCTCAGCGTGGGGCAGTTGGTTTTTTTAGCTTACAATATTGTCATCTTAAACATTGAAATTAAGTTTTGATACGTATTTGGCAAGCATTTTTTTGTTGTTTCATAGCTCAAAATTCATAATATCCAGACCTTGTTAATTCAGTTGTTTTAGACAAAGGTTTATTATTTCAATTGGCACGTCTATACTGTGAAAATATTTTTCAATAGCCTTTTATTCACACAATTATTGTGTGTGTGTTAAGGTTTAGTTTCCGCATTTAAAAAAAAAAAGTTAAAATATCTCATATTATTTTGCCCACTTGCCTTAGACAACATTTTTTTATATTCTTTGGCGCAATATTCTATTGTGAAATATTTTTTCAACAAGCTTTTATTGACACAAATGTTTGAGTGTGGCAAGTTGTGCCTAAGAATTATTCATTATATCTCCATCTTGTTGCCCCAGTTTATTACGCAGTCGTTTAAGTGAGCTACACCACAGCAAAATTTTTGAATTCAGTTTTAAAAATTTTAAATTTTATTAAAATTTAATTTTATTATAAACTAGCTGAATACCCGGCTTAACTCGGGAGCGGGAGTTGATATAAATAAATTTTGTTTTCATTCGTCGATTTGAAACAACTTTTCACAACTTTTGAATGAATTTTGTGTGCATCTTTCAAACCGGTAACTTTGGCGGAAATGAGCAAAATGTTGCCTCGTCATCTGAATATTATGAGAAAAAGTTAGGGAAATCGTGATTTGGGTGTACGTGACGCCGATCGCTTGCAACAATATATTTTCAAGTTTTATATTGTATTCGATAAATTGCACATTTTTGAAAAAAACCAGAACAAAAACGAATTCTTGGCAATTCGCGAGGAAACTGGACAAAAATTAAATAAGCATTGAAAATAGAAACTAAAATGTCAAAACAACGCCAACTTACGACGCAACTGACTTGCGCATGTGTTGATGCGTACTCCAATACCACAGAATTCGCCATCAGCTGTCCTGATTTCCGAAAAAAGAAAATGGAATATAAATACACATTAAGAAGAAAAGAAGATATTTATGACCCTCCGCGCTTTGCTGTGGCTTACTTATTTTGTAGTACAGCACCCCCTGGGGTTCAAGATATAGCAAAATACATAGCGCCAAAACGCTCACCTCCCCCGAAAACCACTTATAAAAATCATACTTATCGCATGAGTTGTTTTGATTTTTTTGCGGTATTTGTACAACAACGCCCTCTGGTTTTCGAGAGAGAATAAAAAAATAACGCCAAAGCCCTTTCCATACTCGATAATCAAATCCTATATACACGATATACAAATTTTTATCTTAATCGCATGAACGGTTTTTGAGTGTTTCACGATTTCTTAAGTGATTTGTACTACAGCACCATCTGATGTTTAAGATAGCGCTGATGTTAAGATAGATATTAAGATGTTTAAGAAGTCGAAGACACCCATTCTATCCGAAAACTCCTATGTACAAATGTTCACGCAAATTGGATGTATAGCTAGAAGTTTTTCCAGATTTTTTAAACATTTGTACTGCAGTGACCTCTGGTGTACAATATAGACCAAAATAATACCGTAACCGAAAACCCCTAAATACAAATTTCCATGTAAATCGGATGAATGGTTTCGGAGACAAACTGTAATAATAAAATTCGTGGAACCCGATCGCAGCGCCACCTACCGGGGCCAATTGCAAATCTAAACCATCCAGGGATCCCCTTAAACACACACAAAAAATTTCATCAAAATCAGTGCAGCCATTTAGGAACAGTTTAATAATATACACACTTAAAAATTGTACAACAGCGCCCTCTACTTTTCGAGACAGCAAAAAGGATAACGCCAAAACAGTTGCCATACACGAAAATCCTTTAGTAAAATTTTTCATCCAAATCGGATGAACGGCTTTCTACTTTTCCACGATTTCTTAAGAAATTTGTACTACAGCGCCCTCTGGTGTTCGATATAGTACAAAAAAGATAAGTCCAAAACAGTCATCATATTAGAAAGCCCTTATATACCAATTTACATGAAAACCGGATTAACAGCTTAGAAGTTTTTTAAAATATATGGACTTCGGTGCCCTCTGGTGTTCGAGATAAAGCAGAGTAGATAAGTCGAAAAAACTCACCGTATCCGAAAACCTCTAAATACAAATTTTCATGCAAATCGGATGAGCGTTTTCGGAGATAAGCTATAAAAACAAAATGCCTTAAACACGGTCGCAGCGCCATTTACCGGGTCCAATTGTGAATCTGAACCATCCAGGGATTCACTCAAACACACACACACAATAACATGCACACGAACAAATTGTACAACAGCGCCCTCCAGTTTCGAGAAAGAGCAAAAAAGATAGCACCAGAACCCTTGCCGTACTCGAAAATCGCTATTTGCAAACTTTTATCCAAATCGGATGAGCAGTTTTGGAGTTTTTCACGATTTCCTAAGATTTGTACTAAAGCGCCCTCTGGTTTTCAAGATAGCACAAAAAAGATAAGTCCAAAAAACTCATCGTATCAGAAAGCCCCTATTTTCCAATTTTCATGCACGGCTTAAGAGTTTTTCGAGGTTTTTCAAAATATTTGTACTACAGCGCCCACTGGTGTTCGAGAGAGAAAAGAGTAGATATTTCAAAAAAACTCAGCGTGTCCGAGAACCTCTACATACAAAATTTTATGCAAATCCGATGAACGGTTTTTGACTTTTTCGAAGTTTTTTAAAATATTTGTACTACGGCGCCCTCCGGTGTTCAAGATAGAACCTAGTTTATAAGTCATAAAAGCTCACCGTTTCCAAAAAACCTCTATATACCAACTTTCATGCAAATCGGATAAGCGACTTAGGAGTTTTTTTGACGTTTTTTAAAATCTTTGTACTACAGGGCGCTATCTGGCGTTCAAGATAGAACAGAGTAGATCGACAGAGTAGTCGGATCCAACCTTTTTTACTGAATAAAAAGTAGCCCATATATTGACCGGGGGTATAAGGAACCTTGATGTCAAGTTTCATTTAAATCCATCCAGTGGATTTTGCGTGATGCTATAACAGACAGACAGATAGACAGACAGATAGACAGACAGACAGACAGACAGACAGACAGACAGACAGACAGACAGACAAAAATTTAAAAATGCGATTTTCGGACTCAGCGTCATTCAAAATGTCCATCGCAAAAATAATTTCAAAAAAATATTTCATGTACAGATTTTTTTTTTACAATTTTATATATATATAGATATTACTTGATTTTTTACCAATAAAAATGCACCTAATAAAACAAACGGAATACAAATCGAACTAAAACAATGTTTAAACCGAGCATAGTTATATAATTGGCCGAGCAAAGTTATATAATAGATGTCATGTTCACTTTTGCTTGAGTGGCCATGTCACTTTACTTTTTAGCAAATATTTTTATTAAGAATCTATTTATCTACATTTCAATTTTTAAACTCACAGTAAAGATAGACCACCTATTATAGCGATTTAAGATTTCATTTTCAGTTTCTGTTTGTAAAAGTGGCTAAGATACGTTTGTATTAGTGAGTGTGAAAAAGTTCAACTAATTAAATTGAACATTTTTGTGTTTTTATGTCTGCGCAATAGTTTTTAAAACAAAAAGTAGCAGCTGTACAAATTTAAGCAAAAATTCAAAAACAACATAAATTTTAAGAAAGTTCTCAGACTAGCAGTACGAATTCATTTTCAGTTCAGTTTTCTTCAAATACGGTTCATTGTTTTTAAGCAAAAAATCATTGTTATACTTTACAAACGAAAAAAAAATGAAGTTGTTTTGCGCTGTTATTATTTTTATGAGTAAGTAAAAGCATTAACATGTTTTTACAAATTATTTCAATGTAAAGGTTATTTATTCGTTCGAGAAGGGCAAGTTTAAGAAAAAACAAAACTTTTGATACCCATAATGTGGTCTTTTTCTATAACAAAAATTTTATTTTAGATAGAAGAAAATAAGTGCATTTTTTAATAAAGACTTTTCCAATAAAAAAAGTTAAAAATTAAAAAAAAAAAACCAAGAAAAAGGCAACTTTTAAAATTAGTTTCAATTAAACATAATTGAAAATGAAACAATTTCGGGTACGGGCTATCTAACAAAGTAAAAATAACATTTTTTTTTGTAAAAGTATGATACCATCATATACAGTTGCGTATCTACATATGTGCTGAAAGGGCATTAGCCCCCCCTTGGAGAATTTTTTGTATGGCAAAATAATGAAGATAAGCCTTAAAAGACGTTTCAGCCCCCTTAGGCTACAAAATTATAACATCAGTCGCAGCAATCTTAACTAAAATAGTACGAAAAAAGCGTAAGGGAATTGTGTGGAGGCTCTTTCAAGCTTTCACTTTTCTTAAAGTACATAACACACAGATGGCATGCATGCATCAAAGCATCTGATGTTTCTGTTAAAGAAATGTAAGCTTATGCTTAATGCGTGCATGATTCACACTTTTTTGAATGTGCGTTATCCCATCACCTTACTCATGTTTAACAGAAACGTCAGATACTTTAATGCATGCATGCCTTCTATATGCAGGGAGCTTTAAAGAATTATGGTTTGTGATTTGAATAAATTAGTAGTAAAGAATATGGAAAACTTGAAAGAAGTCGTACAAAGGCAATAGAAGGAGTTCGATTTAAATTAAAGTGGCACGCCCTTGTCTAATTCCGCCCAATTTTTTAGACTAATCACTGCTCATTATTCCAAAGAATATATTTACGACTAGTTGAATACCCGGCTTAACTCGGGAGTTGATATAAATAATTTTCGATTTCATTCGTCGATTTGAAAAAACTTTTCACAAACTTTAGATGGAATTTTGTGTGCATCTTTCAAACCGGTAACTTTGGCGAAATGAGCAAAATTTAGCTCCAACATTTGAAAATTATGAGTAAAAGTTAGGGAAATCGTAATTTGTGTGTGCGTGCCGCCGATCGCTTGCAAAAATATATTTTCAAGTTTCATATTGTATTCGGTAGATTGCACATTTTTGAAAAAATCAGAGCAAAAACAAATTTTTGGCAATTCGCGAGGAAACTGGACAAAAATTAAATAAGCATTGAAAATAGAAATTGAAATATCAAAACAACGCCAACTAACGACACAATTGATTTGCGCAAGTGTTGATGCGTACTCAATTCCGATTTGCGAAAAGAGAAAGTGGAATATAAATACACATAAAGAAAAAGAGATGATATTTACACCCTTCGCGCTTTGCTACGCCTTACTATATTTTGTAGTACAGCGCCCTCTGTGGTTCAAGATATAGCAAAATACATAGCGCCAAAAGACTCACCGCACCCGAAAACCACTTATAAAAATCATACTTATCGGATGAGTTGTTTTGAGTTTTTTGCGGACAACAGTGCCCTCCGGTTTTCGAGATAGAATAAAAAAATAACGCAAAGCCCTTTCTATACTCGATAATCAAATCCTATATATCGGATATACAAATTTTTATCTAAATCGGATGAGCGATTTTTAGTGTTTCACGATTTCTTAAGTGATTTGTACTACAGCGTCATCTAGTGTTTAAGATAGCGCAGCAAAAAAGTCTAAGATACCCACTGTATCCGAAAACTCCTATGTACAAATGTTCACGCAAATCGGATGTACAGCTAGGAGTTTTTCGAGATTTTTTAAATATTTGTACTGCAGTGCCCTCTGGTGTTCAATATAGAAAAAAAACGATAAGTCATAAAAACAACCGTACCCGAAAACCCTTCAATTCAAATTTTCATGTAAGTCGTATGAATGGTTTCGGAGGCAAACTATAAAGACAAAATTCGTGGAACCCGATCGCAGCGCCACCTACCGGGTCCAACTGCGAATCTAAACAATCCAGGGATCCACTTAAGCACACACAAAAAATTTCATCAAAATCGGTGCAGCCGTTTGGAAACAGTTTAATAACATACACACGTACAAATTGTATAAAAGCGCCCTCTACTTTTCGAGACAGAGCAAAAAAGATAACGCCAAAACAGTTGATGTACACGAAAATCTTTTAATAAAATTTTTCATCCAAATCGAATGATCGGCTTCCTACTTTTTCACGATTTCTTAAGATATTTGTACTACAGTGCCCTCTGGTGTTCGATATAGTACAAAAAAGATAAGTCCAAAACAGTCACCATGTTAAAAAACCTCTATATAACAATTTTCATGAAAATCGGATAAGCAGCTTAGAAGTCTTTTAAAATATTTGTACACAGCGCCCTCTGGTGTTCAAGATATAACAGAGTAGATAAGCCATAAAAACTCACCGTATCCGAAAACCTCTAAATACAAATTTTCATGCAAATCGGATAAACGGTTTCGGAGATAAACTATAAAAACAAAATGCCTAAAACACGACCGCAGCGCCACCTACTGGGTCAAATTGTGAATCTGAACCTTCCAGGGATCCACTCAAATACACACAAAAAATTTCATCAAAATCAGTGCAGCCGTTAAGGAACAGTTTAATAACATACACACGTACAAATTGGACAACAGCGCCCTCTAGTTTCGAGAAGAGCAAAAAAGATAGCATCAGAACTCTTGCCGTACTCGAAAATCGCTATTTACAAATTTTCATCCAAATCGGATGAGCAGTTTTGCAGTTTTTCCCGATTTCCTAAGATTTGTACTAAAGCGCCCTCTGGTTTTCAAGATAGCACAAAAAAGATAAGTCCAAAACACTCACTGTATCAGAAAACCCCTATTTCCCAATATTCATTCAATTCGGATGCACGGCTTAGGAGTTTTTCGAGGTTTTTCAAAATATTTGTACTACAGCGCCCTCTAGTGTTCGAGAGAGAAAAGAGTAGATAAGTCAGCATGCTAAATTTCATGCAAATCGGATAAACGGGTTTGGACTTTTTCGACTTTCTGAAAATATTTGTACTACAGCGCCCTCTGATGTTCAAGATAGAACCTAGTTTATAAGTCATAAAATCTCACCGTTTCCGAAAACCCCTATATACCAACTTTTATGCAAATAGGATAAGCGACTAAGGAGTTTTCTGACGTTTTTTAAAATATTTGTGCAACAGCGCCCTCTGATGTTCGAGATAGAACGGTGTAGATAAGTCAAAAAAACTTAGCGTACCCGAAAACCTCTATATTCAAAATTTCATGCAAATCGGATGAACGGTTTCGGAGATAAGCTAAAAAAAAAGAATGCCTGGAACCCGATCGCAGCGCCCCCTACCGGGTCCAACCCTTTTTCCTGGATAAAAAGAAGCCTATATGTTGATCGGGAATATAAGGAACCTGGATGTCAAATTTCATTAAAATCCATCCAGTGGTTTTCGCGTGATGCTTTAACAGACAGACAGACAGACAGACAGACAAAAATTTTAAAAATGCGATTTTCGGACTCAGCGTCATTCAAAACGTCCATCGCAAAAAGAATTTCAAAAAAATATTTAATGTACAGTTTTTCTTTTTTACAATTTTATATATATATAGAAATTTGTTTGAGGTCACAAAAACACGTCCCTTGTCCAATCCCACCCTCTTTTGTATGCTTAAAACTTTTCATTATTCTATAGAAAATATGTGCGAAATTTCGTTAAAATCATAGAAACGGTGTTGATTGAAATTTATTAAAAATAAAGTGCCACTCCCCTGCCTAGTACGCCAACTTTTATGAACTACAGACTGATCTTATGCCAAATAATATGTGAGCAATATTTGATTAAAGTCGGACAAACGGTGTATAGAGAATTCGATTATAATTAAATTGACATGCCCCTTGTCCAATCCCACACACGTTTGTGGGCTTAAAACTTCCCATTATACTAAAGATATATGTAAGAAATTTGCTTACAATTGGACAAACGGTGTAGATAGAGCTGGTCTAAAAATAAAGTGCCATTCCCTCTTTCTATTACCCCTAATTTTATAAACTTAAGATTGCTCAAATAACCAAGAATTATGTGTGAAAAATTTGGTTGAAGTCGGACACACGGTGTAACAGAAGTTCGATCAAAAGTAAAATGCCTCAACCACTTTTCTAAGGTAAGGACTCCATATTATACCGAAGAATATATGTATTATGTAATATATGCACAAACGATTTGGGCGCAATTTGGGTACATACATACTCGATGTCATTCAGTTTTATATATTTACGAAAGTTTTTCTATTTTGATGACGCCATTTTGTATGGGAGGAAGGCGTGGCTTTCATCCGATTTTGCCAAATATCATAGAGATATTTAAGGTTATATATCAGAGCTTATGTGCAAAATTTCAAGATGTTCTGTCATTGCTGTGGATTTTTAAGAGATTTTACGTTTAGAATAAAGCCACTTTGTATGGGAAGTAGGCGTGGTTTTCATCCGATTTTAACCGGTTTATATCACATAACAAAGCCTATGTGCAATTTCAAGGCATTTCATTAGCTTTTGTGGATGTTTAAGAGATTTTACTGTTAAAATGAAGTCACTTTGTATGGGAGGAAGTAGTGGTTTTCATCCGATTTGGTTCATTCTCGAACTTAATATTCATTTTTTAAATTTTTGAAAAGAAGCTTATATTTTGAATAACATTGCGATAACTTTAAAATTACGGTTGTAGTAGTGATTACAGACGGACAGACAGACGGACACTCGGAAATTGACTCAGGAAGTGATGCTGATCAAAAATATATATACTCTTCTATACCTGCCATGACTCCTTATTGGTGTTACAAACGGAATGACAAAGTTAATATACCCCTTATGCAGTACGCGTTGGGGTATAAAAATAATAACTACACCGAGAAAACAACTTATGTTAAATTGAAAAAAAACCTAATATAATTTATAAGATGGCTTTGGCAGTTTTCAGCCACCCAAGTACTTTATTAAAACGCCTCAGTTTTTCATGTTGACTTGCCAATTTATATTGGCTGATAAATTAACTTTATTAATTATCAACAGGGAACAGGGGGCGAACCTTCACATGGCAACCTGTCTGACCGCCTCAACCTGGCGAGGCCAGCATTATCCATGTCGAAATCGTCTCAAGTCGACTCAAACCTCCAAGTGGTGTTCCCTGGGAAACGGCAAACTGGCATCCGTCAGTTTGACGGCTAATTTGAGCGGCGGGTCACTCCATAGACCTTAAACATGGAATGTGCGCAGGGTTTGGGTCCCGCCACATTACTACTGCCCAATGAAAACTAAACCAGCCTCGGATAAGAACCCCAATTACGTTGACGACCACCGCAAACGAAAAACGGACAATGATTTACGGATATGCACCTGGAATGTCCGAACCCTTTATAGGGAAGGTGCCATTATCCAACTGGCGGAAACCCTCAAAACAATAAAATCTGACATCACCGCCATCCAGGAAATGCGATGGAAAGGGCAAGGCTGCTCTAAACAAGCACACTGCGATATCTACTACAGCTGCCATGCGGTGAAGCGCGAATTCGGATGTGGATTCGTCGTTAGCCGGAAACTACGCCACCTTGTTCCCCGGTTCACACCTGTGAACGAAAGATTGGCCACGATCCGCATCAAGGCAAAATTTTTCTACATAAGCCTTATTTGCGCGCACGCCCCGACGGAGGAAAAGGACGAAGCCGTCAAGGACGCTTTCTACGCTAGTCTTGAGGACGTATATGACCACCTTCGGGTCCATGACGTGAAAATAGTCCTCGGCGATTTTAATGCGAAAGTCGGAAGGGAAGGCATCTTTGGCCCCACTGTCGGTCAGTTCAGTCTTCACGAGACCTCTACGAACAACGGTCTAAAACTGATCGACTTCGCCGCGGCACGAAACATGGTAGTTAGTAGCACCAGATTTAAGCACCTCGACATCCACAAGGCCACCTGGCTGTCCCCTTATCAAAAAACGCGAAACCAAATTGATCATATTGTAATCGACGGAAGGCATGCCTCTAGTGTTCTAGATGTGCGTACATTTCGGGGGGTCAACATTGAGTACGACCATTATCTTGTTGCAGCCAAGATCCGCATGCGATTATGCAATGCAAAGAACATACGCACAGGAATGCAACGAAAGCTAGATGTCGCTAAGCTGCAATTACAACGGACTGCCAAAGCCTACTCCGCTCAACTCTCGGTTAAGCTCAACCAACCAACCTCTGGACTCGACGACGACGGCGGACTTTGGGCGCATATATCCCACTCCATGCGCGCTGCCGCTGAAGAAGTCATTGGTTTCCGGCGCCCGCAACCTCGGAACCAATGGTACGATCAGGAGTGTCGCTTCGCGACAGCAGTAGAAAACGCCGCATACAGAAAAACGCTGCAGTCAGCTGCAACGCGAGCCGTGCGAGAAAACTACCGCGAAAAGAGGAAGGAAGAGAGGCGCCTTTTCAGACGCAAGAAAAGAGAGCAGGAAAAGCGTGAGCGTGAGGAACTAGAAGTATACCAGGGCAAGAAGGATGCACGAAAATTCTATCAACAGGTTAAGCGTCTAACCCAAGCTTTCAAGCCCGGAGCATCCACTTGCAGAGACGAAAATGGAGATCTGAATACGGATACACAGTGTGTGCTGAGATTGTGGAGACAGCACTTCTCCAATTTACTTACTGGCGACGATTCCACCAATGCCGCCCATCGAGAGCGCAGTGCAGTGCCACCAATCGACGATGACGGAGTGGAAGTATCACCACCTAGCCATGAAGAGGTTCGAGTTGCTATTCAACGACTCAAAAACAATAAAGCAGCGGGTGCTGACGGCCTGTCAGCTGAATTGCTTAAAACCGGCGGCGATGAATTGATAAGGCGCATGCATCAGCTCATCAGCAAAATATGGCTAGCAGAAAGCATGCCCGACGATTGGAACCTCAGTGTACTGTGCCCTATACTTAAGAAAGGAGACCCTACAATCTGCGCTAGTTATAGAGGTATCAGTCTTATTCCCATCGCATATAAGGTTCTCTCAAGCGTACTGTGTGAAAGATTAAAGCCGATTACAAAAACACTGATTGGACCTTATCAGTGTGGCTTTCGACCTGGTAAGTCCACCATAGACCAGATTTTCACGCTACGACAAATCCTGGAGAAAACCCACGAAAATCAAATTGACACACACCATCTCTTTGTCGATTTTAAAGCTGCGTTCGATAGCCCGAGAAGGGATTGCCTCTACGCAACAATGTCTGAGTTCGGTATACCTGCAAAGTTGATCAGACTTTGCAGAATGACGTTGAGCAACACACGCAGCTCCGTCAAGGTAGGAAATGACCTCTCCGAAACCTTCAATACCGAAAGAGGTTTCAGGCAAGGCGATCCACTGTCTTGCGATCTCTTCAACATCATCATGGAGGGGATCGTACGAAAGGCCGGTGTGCATCGTAATGGCACCATTTTCTATAAAGGTGTCCAGCTCCTTGCTTACGCTGATGATATTGATATTGTTGGCAGAACCAAGAGAGATGTTACCGTTGCTTTCGCCGCTATCGAAAAGGAATCAGCCAAAGTGGGTTTGACGATAAATGAGGGTAAAACAAAGTATATGCTGTCTACAATCAAGGGAGCGCGGCGTTTAGACTCCCACGTTTCATCCGGCAGCTATAACTTTGAAGTAGTCAAGGAGTTCGTTTACCTTGGCACCGCCATTAACACTAACAACGAAATCAGCCTGGAGATAAAGCGAAGAACAATAATTGCTAATAGGTGCTACTACGGGCTCAGTAAGCAACTAAGTTCCAGAGCCCTCTCTCGATCGACAAAACTAACACTCTACAAGACGCTCGTTCTACCTGTGCTGCTTTATGGCGCTGAGACATGGGTAGTTTCGCAAACTGACGCAGCCGCTCTGGGGGTGTTCGAGAGAAAAGTTCTTCGCAAAATCTTTGGTCCTGTTCGAGTCGGCGATGAGTATCGCATCCGAATGAACCACGAGCTGTATGAGCTCTACGGAGACATTGACGTAGTTCGGCGTATAACTGTGCAGCGACTACGCTGGCTGGGTCATGTCCATCGTATGGAGGACGAAGCTCCAGCGAAAAAGGTGCTTGAGGCGAGGGTCGCTGGTCAACGACGACGAGGGAGACCATGCCTCCGATGGATGGACCAGGCTGAGGAAGCCCTAACCGCACTTGGTGTATCCGATTGGAGAAGGCGCGCGCAAAGCAGAGGCGCCTGGCGAGAGCTGATGAGGTCGGTCGAAATCCGGTCACGGGTTGTCACGGCCATCTAAGTAAGTAAGTAAGATAAATTAACTAAGTAATTGGTAATTTTTTATACACTATTTAAAAAAAAAAAAAATTAATTTTAAAAATGTAACTTATTTTCGGATTTTGGTTTTTTTTATTTTCCTTTTTTTTTAAGCTGCCGCCTCTCGTTCTGTGACTGAATCGGCAACAACACAAATTTTTCCTTTATCAACACACCGCGTCTTTCTTAGAATTTAATGACTTCTCGGCTTTTCTTGCTGCTTGACTTATATTATAACCAGAACATTAAATTAAATTAAATTAAGTTAAATATCAAATACAAAAATCTTACCTTCGCATGCCGTTGAGATTCGAACCCACAGCAATCGATACCACTGTGTATGAATACACTACTATAGCTTCGAGCCAAGCTCCTTCGTTTCGCTGAGTGAACTGAAGCTATGCTGCAGCTATCAAAACAATACTGCGACACACTGCATCTGTTAATAAAGCATTTGTTAACATCTGTGAATCATAGTATGATCTTTGATGAGGGTATCGAAGTATGATCTTTCAAAGCAATGTATTAAATAATAAATTGCTTAGGTGAATTAACGTAGCTTCAGTTATGTCAGCAAACAGCAGCAAGGCTGCTTGGATCAGTTTGTAGAGCAATGGACTGGCACCAAAATTCCTAGGTTAGATTCCACACGGCGGGCAAAGACCTTTTTTTTTCTTTTTTTTTTGTTGATGAAATGTAATAAATTTTACTGGTGTGAATATTAAAGTGTGTTTTTTAATTTACTTTATGTTATTTTTTAATTTAAAAGTGGTTTTATTAAAAAAAAAAAAACCATTAAATTATCACATCTATCCTTCTCTCGTGTGTATAATGACGCAGCTGTGTGCTTTTTTGTAGAAAATAGCTCAAAACTATCCCTATAGGAACGAACTAACTTGTTTTTAAAAACAACTAATTAAAAAACTAGTTTAAAATAAACCAGTATATGCACTACTTTGAATTATATTAAGGCGGCATCCACTTCAATATATGAAGTAATTGAAATACTACTTAAAAACCAGTGATTGATAAACTACTTTGAATTATATTAAGGCGGCAACTACTCTGATCTTGGCATTTTTTAATTGAAAATTTTTATTAAATTACAAGCTTATATATATTTAACCATGTTATTTCATCAAATATTATTAACTTTTGGCCATCAGTAATAGTTTTCAATTGGTTATTTTAAAGCAATTAAATAAATAATTTAAATGTAACTAATTTAACAAGTAGTTGAAAATATATGCAGACGACAGTCAATTGACTTATTTAGCGGACATCACCATACAAAATAAGTTAGTTTGTTCTATGGAAAAAAGTCAGAATTTCAACTAGTTGTGGTTGACAAAAAACTACTTAATCAACTACTTTTAAATTAGTTGATTTTCCTACAGGGATGCTTATGCCATCCATTACGGATGTCCATCGAAAAAATACATCGATGTTTTTCCTGTTTCGATGCATCGAAATTGTACATCGATACAATTTAAAACATCGCTTTAAGAAAAAACATCGATGTTTTTGGCTTCGATGTATTGTAAAAAAATATCGATGTATCGAATAAAAACATCGATGTTTTGATTTTTTTCTCTATAAACTTAACAATTATATCTATTAACTTAACAAATTTAATGAAACATTGATGTTGTTTATTTTGTATTACATGAAAAGATATAACTATGTAGATAAAAAAGTAATGAATATATGGAGCTATATGTCCCAATAGTGACGATCAAGGCTTTGTAAAAATAATAATTTATGAAGACGCTTTCCCTTCAGTCTATTCCTTTGCTGGTTAAGTGTTTGAGCAGCTTTCGAAAAAAGTCTTTCAGATGGGACAGAGGTTGCCATAATAGTCAAATACTTAAAAGCCAATTTATACAAAATTGGAAACTGGGCTTTTAAATCCATCCAAATCTCCAATTGATTTTCGCTTAACCGTCCCACAGGACTTTTTAAGTAAATTGACAATTCATCCTGGAGGCAATCCAATGTTCCATTAGTTTTAAAACTTTTATTAACCAATTTATGGTGATCACTCCACAAGTTGAAATTTTCCTAGCTTATTTCAGAATGATCGGACTCAGATTCTGTAGAAAATGATTCCTCTTGGCTAATTGAAACTGTTATGAGATCCTTTATTTTTTCAGTTGCGCTTGCACAGGCTAAGGGATCCATGAAGTGCATTTTTTTAAAACGTGGATCTAAAACCGTTGCAACAGCCAGTGGAGCAACAAATTCAATTTCTCCCATTCTCTTTTCAATTTCTTTTAAAAGAAGCTTTTGGATTGCACAAGGCAAGGGCTCGTCAAAAGACATATCTTTAATTTTTGATGTCATACATCGAATTAGAGGAATAACTTTACTGCTTGTGCAATATATCTCACCTGAGATTTCTTTAGTAGCAGCTTCTAAAGGGCGCAATATAAGCAGAATTGAAGAAACAATATCAAGTTCCAATCCACAGAGCATTAGAGGAGCAGTTTTGTGGCGGTTAACAATATCATTGACTATCTTTCGAAGCTCTAAAAACCTTGCAGCATGTAATAGGTGCTGTTCCACCGAGTTGAAACATCTTGAATTAATTTTGTGCCAGGATTTGTTGCTTTTCTTAATTCATCACTGGCGACACAACTTCTCTTAAACCAGGCGACAATGGATTTAATTTTTGTCAATATATTTTGCAAGTCAGATGATTGGAAAATTGACAAAGCAACTAGATTAAGCTTGTAAGCAAAGCAGGATATATGATTATCTTTACCAACAGCTAAGTCAACAGCTTTTACCATATTTGCTGCATTATCAGTCACAACAGCTGATATCACATTGCGATCTATGTCCCACTCCGCACAAGTTTTCAACATCATTTCGCAAATATAATCGGAAGTATGTCTTTCCTCCATTTCATATACACCCAGGGTCACTGTGTTCATTTCAATGCCAATTCCAAAATGAGCTGTTACCCCCAAAAAGCTTCGCATTTGCATAGAATCCGACCAAATGTCTATTGTTAGCGTGATATGCTCTATTGCGGCCAATTTTTTCTTAAAATTTTTTGACAGAGCTTCATACTTATCGTCAATCCATTTGGTCACCGTATTTCTCCCCGGCATTTTGTAATGCGGCACAGCCACTTTAAGCGAATTTTGGAATCCTTCACTCTCCACTATACTAAAGGGATGATTGTCTTTACATATCATATATAAAATACAATTATTTATTTTCCTAGCTTTTGCTCCAGATGAGGAGGAGTACACATCAGAAAAAGAAGATTCAATTGTTTTTTGCTGCTTGAATGGCAAACCGGAGCTGGTTTCACTGATTGTCCCATCGGAGCCTCCGGCAGGTTCAGTTGAATGGCTATCAATATCTTTGTGTAATAATTTTAGATTCACAGACGTCGAATTTGATGTGGAATCCTTCATAAGTACTGCTTTGTGTACATTTCTCACATGACCAGCCATGTTGGATGTATTGCCGGCTGTCTTTATTACTTTTTGGCAAATTATGCATCTGCTTGCGCTTGAGTCAATTTTCTGGAAATATTGCCGTATGTTGCTTCTTTGCCATGACATTATTCTGAAATTGTTAATAAATGTATTTAATGAAAACAAAACTTAGTAATTAATATTATTATTGATGCAGTTTACTTTTTTTTCTGCGAAAAACGCAAACGTGATCGCCCAAAATTATCAAGAAATGAAAAAAATGCTTACAATATATTCTTAAAAAGTTTGACAGGTAAAGAATCGCAGAGTTGCAAAATTTTCTTTATATTTTCACACTAAACACATCTCGAATCCTACTTTTTTTTAATATGATAAAATTTATTGTTGAATACTAAAAATAATAACACTTAAAAGGTTTTAACGCTTGGAAAAAGACATCGATGCATCGAATAAAAAACATCGATGCATCGGAAAAAATAAATATTTATTTTAAAAAACATCGATTAAACATCGTTAATAAGAAAACATCGACATTTTTCGATGCATCGAACCAATATATCGATGTTTTTCGATGCATCGATGTATTTTGGGCATCCCTACCATCCATGCTAGTTATTTTTTACTTTTGTATTTTTTGATTTTGGGCTTAGGTGAATCAAATATTTTTTTTTGGCAAGGTATCGAAGTATGTGCTTTCAAAGCATTTGAAATTTCTCTTCACCCAAGCAGACTTACGTGATTTACCTATGCCTTTTTTCTCGGTGTAAAAGGGGGTGTAGTACAAATGTTGTAGCTTATTTTGCAATCGGGTATCATAGCAACTAATTAGCAAAAAATAATTAAAATCCTCTAAGCCGTTCTTGAGCTTTTAAGTAACGAACATACGTTTTTAATTTTTTATATAAAGGGTGATTCAATTTTAAGGGCCGACGTTGAATGTGAACCACACCTAAGCGTCAAGCTTTTTTCTGCATTTCATTTGACATTTCTCAATTTCAGACTAATTCAATTTGAACCATGGGAAGATACATAATCGAGCAACGCGTTAAAGTTATTCAGGCTTATTCTGAAAATGGGCGTTCAAATAAAAATGCATATAGTGCACTTCGTGATATTTTCGGTCTATTTAATCGTCCAAATGTGCGTATAATCGGAAAAATCGTGCAACAATTTGAGCAAACCGGGTCTGTAGGAGATGTGAAAACACCAGTGCATGCTCGTACAGCTTGTACTGCAGAAAATATTGCTGCTGTTCGTGATAGTGTGGCTGAAGAGCCGTCCACCTCAACTCGTCGTCGTGCCCAACAATTGCTCACGCTCGTCGTTGATGAACATTATGCATCAACATTGGAAGATATGAATGTGGACGATATGTGGTTTCAACAGGACGGTGCTACTTGCTACACAGCTAACGAAACAATGGCTCTTTTGCGCGACAAATTCATTAGCCGTGTTATCTCACGTGGTGGCGATTTCAATTGGCCGCCAAGATCATGTGATTTGACACCGTTGGACTTCTTTCTTTGGGGTTATTTGAAAGAAAAGGTGTACGTCGATTAGCCAGCAACAATTCAAGAGCTAAAGGATGAGATAATTCTGCACATTAACGGCATAGAACCTCACTTATGCCTCACCGTCATCGAAAATTTGGCGGCCATTTGGCCGATATTTTGTTCCATACATAATTGAACTATACCAATATTATCATAGTAAAGAGAAATGATAATAGTATCCTAAATGATTTGTGTTTTATTCAAATTCAACATCGGCCCTTACATATTATATAGAGAATTAAATTCAGGCCCAACTCAAAAGTGAAAATTTTGTTTGTTTAAACAATTTTAAAATCGGTTAAATAATTGCTGAGATCTGATCCCGATAGCATTCTTCAACTAAGCTGCACCAACAAAAAATCAACCACAAGAACAATTCCTGGCACAGTTCAGTGGCACGGTAAGAATTTTCTAACAAATAAAAAATAACAACGCGTTTACCAAAAGCGCTCGCGTCAGCGAACAAGTTCTTATTACTGAGGACAATAAATTCGGCGAATTACGACAAACATAAAATTATTAAGTTGTCCAATAAATTGCACTAGTATCGCATGTGGCCGAAATTCGGCCATATCAAAATTAATATTAAAGTCTTCACTTAGTATCATAGTCATATAGTTCTTCGAGTTTTTTAGATCCTTCTTTTGAATAATTCATTAAATTTTCAAATAAAAACAAAATTTTCTTCTGAATTGACGCATAGAGGTGGTTCTTCAACATTTCTTTTGAACACACGTAACCTATATTTGAATGTCAATTTTATGAGCTGGTAATATTATTTTTTCTTCCTTCAACAGTTTTTCTGAACACACTTACCACCTATCTGCCAACCTCTGGGAGTCCCCATACAAGAAACACAAAAACTGTTGATTATAGTTTATATCTCCCGATTTAAGCCCTAGAGCTGTCAAATATATAAGCTGGTCCTATTAGTTTTGCCTTTCAACATTTCTTATTAACACACATGCCCCATTCCGAATTTACCCCTAAACAGGTCAAATATATGAGCTGGCCCTGTAGTTTTTGGCCTTCAGCATTTCTTCTGAACACAACTACCGCCATCTGCCACGCATGTGGGTGTCCAAATACAAAAAACACAAAAGCGTTGCTATGTTTTCTTCTTGCCTGTTAGGTAAATCAGAAATGCAGCCATTAACAGTGCAAGCCTTAACAATGCTAACGTTTACAGTGATGATATTAATAGTGGTGTAGATATAGCATTGCTGACGTTATTATTGCTGACGTTAACGTTAAAAAAGTGCTCAACGCGCCTAAACAAGTTTTCACTTCAAAAAGCAACAATAACAACAATGCCACACAGCTCTGTTGTAGTGTCGAAATCACTCTTCCATTCTACTCTTGAGTGCAATAGAATAGCTATTAGACATCTTTCATATTGAAAACATTTCGGTTTTGAGTACAGTACTTGATTGTTTTACTTTTGTTTTTTAGTATACTCACTTGTAGTTGGTTGTTGACAATGATAAAGTGTATGTATACGTGTTTCAAGCAAATGTTTTGAAGAGACGTTCGGATGTATTCGTGCAGATGTCTAATATCTATTATGAACAAAGAAGCAAAAATGAAAAATAATTTCGAAGTGAGAAAAAAACGGCAACAAAATATGCAGGCAAGCACAATCGTTGGCACCTGTTTGTATGAACAAAAATATAGTGTCCCAATAAGAGTGCACGATTTAAATTTTGTGGCATTTTTGAAAAATGTAGGTATAATATCTATTTGACATTATAAAAAAAATAAGGTACGTTTATTGAGACACCCTTTATTTTGTTTTGTCTCAACAGCGCTGATCGAATGTTTCAGAGAAGATAGGAAAGAAAAAGCAAAAACAACCACACAGCTTTGTTGAAGCTTTTGACTTCTTTCTCACTCTCGCATTCTACTGTCCAACTTTGTCTTCACGCAGTAATATATAGTTAGATTCTAATACTGGAATCTATCATTTTGTACGTACATCACAAAAGAGAAAGCAAAAACGAAAAAAATTTCTGAGGTTTGCTTATAAGCTTCAATTCTTGCTTTCAATTCTTGAATAATGTAGAAGAGGTCTATCATTCTTGCTGACTGAATAAGTGTGTCCGAAAAGAGAAAATAAAAACCAACAACAACTACACAGCTGTATTGAAGCATTTTGTTTCTCTCTGCATTTGCCCAACCACAGCAACGTTGTGCAGCAACAGCAAAACTGTATGGCATTGTTTGTTGTTTTATATGGGAAAAAAAGTGTTTTTGATTTTTACCTATCTTAATAGGGCTATTCACAATCTTAAGTAATTGACATTGCAAATTTATGCAATTGTAAAAATTTGCCATCAATCGTGAGCGATCTTTTTCGGTTTACTTTGCAATACTTGTTGAAAAGCATGAAATTAACCGATAGCTGTAGAACAGTACATATCAGTTTTAGCCGGTAGCTGTTGAATAGTACAGATCAGTTTTAGCAGTTATCTGCTCATATTCATACTCATATTCATACATATACAACAGTACATATCAGTTTTAGCCGGTAGCTGTTGAATAGTACAGATCAGTTTTAGCAGTTATCTGCTAAACTGGTCTGTACTGATCAACAGCAACTGCTAAAACTGGTCTGTACTATTCAACAGCTAACTGCTAAAACTGATCTGTACTGTTCTACATCTATCGACTAAAACTGATCTGTACTGTTCTACATCTATCGACTAAAACTGATCTGTACTGTTCAAAAGCTACCGGCTAAAACTGATCTGTACTGTTAAACAGCTAACGGCTTAAACTGATCGATAATCAATCAATCAATCACAATATCGATAATCAATCAACCAATAATTCAATATGAATGAAATACTCAATGTACTTCAACAACCTATGTACGATGAGAATATTATAAAAAGAGACTATCATAGTTACTATCCATACCAAAAATCGTTTAACAATAACGATGAGATTCGTATACCTATTCAAAATCAGGATCTCTTTGTTTCACCAAGTTAGAGTATGATTTACATTCATGGGTTTATAGTAAAACAGGAAGGAGGAAATGATGTAGAAACAACAGGTGTGAAATTTAAAAACAACTTTGTTTCATATCTGTTCGATGAAATTCGATATGAAATTAATGGTTTTGAAGTTGATCGTACACGTAATCTTGGAATTTCATCAACCATGAAAAATTTCGTTTCATTGAATAAAGTGGCGCATTAAGAAACGCGGGTTGGGTTACTTTGCAAAATTGGAAATGTACAAGATAATTAAAAACGAAATTTTGGTAATACCAATGGCGTTTAGATGTTGGGACTATCATATAAATCCTATACTATCAAAGGAAACATGTAATATATTTAATTTAAAAGTATATATATATGTAAACTCTGAATGGTATCCCTATGATGATTAAAATAGTCGCTTTGAAATGGGACAGTATGCTGTACTATATGATATGTATACAAAATTTCAACAAAGTTATTATATACGGGAATCTCAACCATTGCTAGATGTCGTTGGATTCAAGGCTATTGCACCACTTATTGTTGTTGATGTAACACGCCAAAATTATTTTAGAAGTACCACAAAGCATGTTGAACTTCTACATTGCTGCCTTATCTTGAACTTGCGGGTTATGAGTGCGCTTACTATGAAGCTTGGCTCTTATCACTTTAACCTTGAAATTAGTATTGAAATTGAAATTAAATAAAATTAAAATCCGTACCAGGATGGGTATGGGTGACGTCATCGGCATACAATAACATAAGTCGACTTCTAAAATGTTCTCGACGTTTCTGCATCTCGAAGCTTCTAGAAACTTCCTGACTCTTTTTGGCATTGGCTTAGGTTAGGTTGATTCGGAAGTATTATTTGTATAGGATCGCGCTATTTGCTATCTCCCTTTCTCTCTCTTACTACCAAATTCTCTCTCTCCCTTTCTCTCTCTCACACCATTCGCTTCGGCTTTCGTTTACTTAAAATAAAATACAGCGGTGGAGAAGTTGCTGGGTGTAAGTGACTTGGCCGGTGGTTATTACGCGGGGGCTTGTTACCCCGATGTCCCCCAACTGGCGAATTGATATTTATATACGCCTATGTTTTTTTAATGGTTGTCATCTAATATACAAACTACTTACACAAATCTAATACACGCACCTAATACTTACCGACTTTATTAAATTTATAAACATTTCTTTAACCTCTTCAACCTTCGCCGTACCTAAATTGCTTCATTCCAAATAAATATATATATATTTTCACAAAGCAAGTTGACCAGCAAAATTTGAGTCTTGCTGTACCTAATGCTAGGGTTAAGAAAAACAAAACATGCAAGCACTGATAAGAACTCGCTTGACTACCACTACCGATAATGTAGTGTATAAAATTATGACCAACGCTTAAAGCAAAGACATACCCCAAACTTGCTGATTTAAAAGTTTAAAGCAAATATATACACCAAACTTGCCAATTTTAAGAGATTTTAGCAAAGACATACACCAAACTTGCCGATTTTTAATACATTTTAGCAAAGACATACACCATAATAGCTTTTAGCAAAGACATACACCTTTGCTTATTTGAGCAAAAATCCCCCACTAGATGGCGCTGGGTGCGGGCGTGACGTCATCGGCTCCTGCTCCTGCGCCAGAACCGCTATATTGTATCTACTAGTATTGCATATGTATAGTAAATATAAACTATGGGTATTTAGTGTTGCATATTTGCACAAGCGTAGTAAATTTATACCTGTATATTTTGTTAGTGTAGAGTAAAAAGATACTTTACCATTTTGCAAATGCTATGATGCAAGACCATTTGCACCTGATTGTGAACAGGCCCAATGACAAAACATTTGAATAAAAACTATATTGTGCACTTGGTATGAACGAGAGCTTTCAAATAATATAACATAAGTTTCATCCGAATCTGTTGCCATTAAAGTGGGTAAAAAGGGAGTTAAAGATTTTTGTTTGCGTATTAATATAAATTGTATTGTTTGCATATTAATATAAATTGGACTTTGTTACGACCAAATTTGAAAAGGGAAGAACTGTTTAGTGACGAAAATTTTAAATCGGCCCAAAAATAAATACAACAAAAAACCAACAACGCTGGAAGCGCTCACGTCAGTTCACAAGTTCAAATATTTGAGAAAACTTAATTCGGCGAATTACAACACACATAAAACTTTTGAAATTGTTGTAAATTGTTGGTCTTAGTAAATTTTTGAGTAAAATAAAATTTCGTCGTACATAAAAATTCGTCACGACCTAATCTTAGAAGCGAAGAGTTCTTCAGTGAAAGAAAATTTAAAATCTCTCAACCCATTGCTGATATCTGATCGCGATAAGACTTTTCGAACAAGTTACCCCATTAGAGCTTTGCTCGCTCACACAAATAAAACATCAATCTAATCAAAAAATCATTAAATTTCTTGCAGGTTTTGAGTGGATGCCAATTATGTCAAATCATGTCGATCAGCTTCAAATAAATTGTGAAATAGATTACACACATTGTCCACCTGAGCAAAGCAGTGTGTGCGGAAGAGATATTAGAACCAATCAGTGTAAACCTTTCAATTGTCTTAATTCTTATAAGCATGACTATTGCAGAAGTAACTACACTTTAGGTGATGGTATAGGTGAGGATATAGGTAAGTTGTCAACATTTAAATCATATTTAGATAATATAATGAAAAAAATCCTCAGTTATTTGTATCTTCAACATTGTGAAGTTATTTAATATGCTTTGTATTGGGTAAAAATACTTTAATTAAAGAGAAAATTAAAAAGACTGAACAAAATATTGAAAACCATTATAGTTAACTTTTACATTAGAATCGAGTTAGCATGCAATGTTACGTAAAGAACGATAGTCAAATGTATAATATAATCATTTTTCTACTTGCAATAAGTTATAATAAAAATTGTATTATTTTTTTTTTTTTGTATAGTACTTCGGTTAAATAGGGACGAAGATTCATACTGCACTGGATTACTACCAAACAGATTATCCCGATGCAATACCACTAACGCCCCGTAAGTTGTCATCATTTAAATAAACATATATTTATTCATTATAATTTTTAAAGCAAGTTTTGCACATTAAAATACGTATAATTAAGAGTATATCAGATTTATTTACAGACTTTGCCTTCTCCATATTCACGTGTGTTGAAAACATACATTTTTCAGAGGAAAGTTTTTTCTTAAGAAACGTAAGAAGAAAAAAAAAATATAAGGCCCACTGTGCTGAAAGCGGAGCATCTCAAAGTTTATGTGTCAAACTTTCGGGCTCTTGTTTTGTTTTTCATGTGTTTTAAAAGCTGAGAAATCATTGGCATGTATTTTACAACACGCAGGCTCTGAAAAATCTGAGATATTCTTTTATACTTACTTACTTACTTACTTAGGTGGCCGTAACAACCCGTGTCCGGGTCTCGACCGACCTCATCAGCTCTCGCCAGGCGCCTCTGCTTTGCGCGCGCCTTCTCCAATCGGATACACCAAGTGCGGTTAGGGCTTCCTCAGCTTGGTCCATCCATCGGAGGCATGGTCTCCCTCGTCGTCGTTGACCAGCGACCCTCGCCTCGAGCACCTTTTTCGCTGGAGCTTCGTCGTCCATACGATGGACATGACCCAGCCAGCGTAGTCGCTGCACAGTTATACGCCGAACTACGTCAATGTCTTCGTAGAGCTCATACAACTCGTTGTTCATTCGGATACGATAGTCATCGCCGACTCGAACAGGACCGAAGATTTTGCGAAGAACTTTTCTCTCGAACACCCCCAGAGTGGCTGCGTCAGTTTGCGAAACTACCCATGCATCAGCGCCATAAAGCAGCATAGGTAGAACGAGCGTCTTGTAGAGTGTTAGTTTTGTCGATCGAGAGAGGGCTCTGGAACTTAGTTGCTTACTGAGCCCGTAGTAGCACCTATTAGCAATTATTGCTCTTCGCTTTATCTCCAGGCTGATTTCGTTGTTGAAATTAATCGCGGTGCCAAGATATACAAACTCCTTGACTACTTCAAAGTTATAGCTGCCGGATGAAACGTGGGAGTCTTAGACGCCGCGCTCCCTTGTTTGTAGACAGCATATACTTTGTTTTACTCTCATTTATCGTCAAACCCACTTTGGCTGATTCCTTTTCGATAGCGGCGAAAGCAGCGGTAACATCTCTCTTGGTTCTGCCAACAATATCAATATCATCAGCGTACACAAGGAGCTGGACACCTTTATAGAAAATGGTGCCATTACGATGCACACCGGCCTTTCGTACGATCCCCTCCATGATGTTGTTGACGAGATCGCAAGACAGTGGATCGCCTTGCCTGAAACCTCTTTCGGTATTGAAGGTTTCGGAGAGGTCATTTCCTACCTTGACGGAGCTGCGTGTGTTGCCCAACGTCATTCTGCAAAGTCTAATCAACTGTGCAGGTATACCGAACTCAGACATTGTTGCGTATAGGCAATCCCTTCTCGGGCTATCAAACGCAGCTTTAAAATCGACAAAGAGATGGTGTGTGTCAATTAGATTTTCGTGGGTTTTCTCCAGGATTTGTCGTAGCGTGAAAATCTGGTCTATGGTGGACTTACCAGGTCGAAAGCCACACTGATAAGGTCCAATCAGTGTTTTTGTAATCGGCTTTAATCTTTCACACAGTACGCTTGAGAGAACCTTATATGCGATGGAAATAAGACTGATACCTCGATAACTGGCGCAGATTGCTTGTTATACTTACTACTGTGGGCAAAAAATACCGAGAAATTAAAATTTTTGGGGATTCCGATAGGTACAAATGTTTTAAGAATTAAGTTGGCACTACTGTCACTGACATCTGCCCCAAATTACACGTCCAATTCATAAGTGTTTGAAATACACGCGTCCTTTTCTAAATAGCTAAAAGCGATTTTTTGATTTTTATAATCTCTGAAAGTATTCAACAACGCAGATCCATTAAATTTTGTTGAAAATATTAAAATAGAAGGCCTTCGGTGAGCAAGCTCAATAGAGAACAAGAATTTATGAGTGGTACATAATGTTCAAAGAGGGTCGAGAAAGCGTTGAAGACGAGGCACGGCCAGGATGACCGTCAACATCAACTGATGATCAAAACAAAATCATCGTCAATCACAAATTGTGAACAAAATTAAAGAATTGGTGCTCCAAAAACGTCGATTGACTGCCCGAGATCTTACTGACCTTCTTGGAGTATCGGAAGTTTCAGTTAAAACCATTTTGAGGGACCGTTTCAGCCTTAAAAAAATCAAATCTCCAAAAACGTTCAATTTCATGGAAAAACCGCGCTGAGTTGATATGTGTGAAATAATGCTTTCCGACTATCAAGACAAAATGATATGCATCATAACTGGAGATGAGACTTGGGTTTACGCTTACGACCCGGAAACAGCCGATCAATCGGGTGAATACCGTGAAAAAGATGAGACGAGACCGAAGAAACCACGTCAAAGCAAAACAAAAATCAAGGTCATGTTGACAGTTTTTTTCGATTACCGTGGTGTGGTGCATTACGAACTCCTTCCAACCGGCCAAACTGTCAACAAAGAATACTACTTGGGTGTTATGCGTCGTCTGCGTAATGGTGTGCGTCAAAAAAAGAACGGATTTGTGGAGAGACAGTTCTTGGCTTTTGCATCACGATTATGCACCATCTCACACTGCACTCGTAGTTCATGATCATTTCGTCAAAACCTCGACCCATATCGTTCCGCAACCAACGTATTCGCCAGACTTAGCACCATAGGACTTCTGGCTATTCGCTAAACTGATGAAACGGCTCCGTGGGCACCGATTTAAATCGATAGGAGAGATAGAAATCGAAACTAAGAAGAAATTGACACCGGAAGAGGACTTTGCAGCATGTTTTGAAAATAGGAACAACGTTGGCACTATTGTATTGCATCCGTGGGGGACTACTTTGAGGGGGATGAAATGAATTTAGACGAATAAAGAAACATTTTTTGATTTACAAGATATTTTTTGACCACATTTAGTTAATTAAATTTAGTTAATAAATTTAAGTAAGCAAGAAAAATAAAATCCCTAAAAATGTTTTTCTCATAGTTTTGTGAAAACTTACTAACTTTACTTGACTGATTAATTTTTGCAGCTATACCAAATTCACACCTGGTGGAGTATAGGTGATTCTTATTGGACTGTCGAAGTCGGCTTTGTAAACTTCAAAAAGATGATGGGTGCCAATTTGTTTCTCTAGGGTCTTTTCCAAGATTTGTTGGTGGCAGATTTTCCAGGTCTGAAGGTCCAATAAGTTGGTTTCCGATGGGCTTCAGTCTTTCAATATAATAACTCAATATAACTTATGCAATTGTACGAGTAGTTGGCACAAATGGTGGAATCGCCTTTCTCTTTTGAATTGGGCAGAGTACACTCAGGTTCCAATCGTTTGGACTGCATCCTTCTTACCATATTCTACATAGAAGCTCGAGAATGCATTTAAATGGAGCTTCCTTTAATAGAGGTAGACCATCGGCTCCGTAGCAATGTTGTTCTTAAGCTAAACTATGGCTGTCAAGACTTCATTATAATTAGGCAGCGGAACCTCAACGCTGTCATCCGCAATTAGGGCTTCGGAGATATCATTTCTATTGGCAGGATTTTTATCAGCATCTCCAATCAGAAGACTAGAGAAGTGTTTCCTTCATAACTACAGGGTACTTTGGAAATCTGTTCTAGGTTTCCTTTTTCATCCTTGCGAAAGAGGCTCCAGTCCCAAAAACATTGGCAAGGCGTCTTATCTTTTCGAAAACTTTTCGAGCCTCATTCTTCTTACCATACATCTCAATCTTCTCGAACTCGCGCTTTCCTGCTTTTATTTTTTTAGGCCTGAAAAGACGTCTCTCCTCCCTCCGCTTCTCTCAGTATCGCTCCTTAGCAGTACACGTTACAACCGACTGCAGGGTGGCTTTGTAGGCGGCGAGCGACACTCCTGATCGTTCCACTGGTTTCAACAAGGGCATTGGTAGGTTATTACCACCACAGTAGCTGCACGCATAGAGTGGGAGATGTGGGTGTGCCCACTGCGTGCATATATCGTCGATCGGAGGTGGTGCTTTCTTGAAGCAGAAGTGAGAGGCTTCAACTGTCATTTTTGATTGCAGCTTGTTGACGTCTTACTTTCTCTGTTTAGGGTTGGCTGCTCACATCTTACGGGTCTTAGCTGTGCCAAGATAATGATCCGAGTCTATGTTAGCCCCACGGATCATGCTAACATCTAATACACTGGAAGAGTGCCTTCCGTCAATCAAAACGTGATGGATTTGGTTGCGCGTTTTTTGTTCTGAGGTCATCTCATTCCGTTATCGTAGATGTTATCGTGGAGGCTAAACTTTTTGACTGTTGCACCAAAGATATTTTCCTTGCCCACAATACCGTTGAAGTCATCAAGCACAATTTTTATGTCGTGACGGTAGCAGTGCTCGTAAGCGCCTTCAAGGCGTTCGTAGAAAGTTTCTTTGGTCTCATCTTCATTGTTCTCTGTCTGGAGCATGCGCCCATGTAGGCTTATATGAAAAATTCTTATTCACAGGTGTGGATCGCAAGACGTGATGAAGTTATCTTATGCCAACAACAAATCTGCTCGCAAACTCGTACATTTCTGCATGGTCGCTGTAGTACATATCAGAGGATGCTTGCCGTGAGCAAACCTGTCTCTTTCATATCTGTTTTTTTTTTGTATCTTTCCATTATATTAATCAAAATATCAGTTGTATAAGGGAACCTTTCAATTAAATCATTATTAGGTATTAGTTTGTGGCAGTCGTCATCAGATTTGGGGATAATTTTTCTTTAATTCTTTCTTTTTAATGAGGTGGGCTTCAAACCTAACGCACAACCTATCTAAGCCTAGGTGGCTCGCCGCTCAAATTAGACGTCAGGCTGATGGATGCCAGTTTCCCGTTGCTCAGGAAACACCACGAGAGGGTTTGAGTCAACTTGAGACGATTTCGACATGAATAATGCTGACGTTGCCAGGTTAAGGTAGTCAGACACGTTGTCATGTGAAGGTTTGTCTCCTGTTACTCTGGCATATTATGTGCCACAAAGATTCTTAAATGAAGCTTAGATAAAGTCAATGTAAAAATATCGTACATAAAAACTCTATTGGATTAACACATTTGAGTTTATTCAGAAAATATATCTTCTCTCGCGTGTATTTTTTCTCACTCCGATACGCGGTTAAAAATTTTGGAACTAATTTTAAAACAAATGGTCTTACATATTCTGGGCATACCAAAATTGTATTCAATTATAATACTCACCGAATATTACATTTGGAGTCATTAGGGATAAAAAAAAAATGTTACCTGGAAAGTGTACCGGGAGTTTTAAAAAATCCGGGATCCTTCCAAATTTCGACTTTGCCACCTCGTATTTTTGCTGCTCACGCCGCCATATTGGGAAAATGGCGCCTAAAAGCAGTTTTTTGACAATATCGCCTTTCCGACGCATTTAGAGTATATCAGATTTATAAGAGTATATCAGATTTATTTACAGACTTTGCCTTCTCCATATTCACGTGTGTTGAAAACATACATTTTTCAGAGGAAAGTTTTTTCTTAAGAAACGTAAGAAGAAAAAAAAAATATAAGGCCCACTGTGCTGAAAGCGGAGCATCTCAAAGTTTATGTGTCAAACTTTCGGGCTCTTGTTTTGTTTTTCATGTGTTTTAAAAGCTGAGAAATCATTGGCATGTATTTTACAACACGCAGGCTCTGAAAAATCTGATATATTCTTTTATACTTACTTACTTACTTACTTAGGTGGCCGTAACAACCCGTGTCCGGGTCTCGACCGACCTCATCAGCTCTCGCCAGGCGCCTCTGCTTTGCGCGCGCCTTCTCCAATCGGATACACCAAGTGCGGTTAGGGCTTCCTCAGCTTGGTCCATCCATCGGAGGCATGGTCTCCCTCGTCGTCGTTGACCAGCGACCCTCGCCTCGAGCACCTTTTTCGCTGGAGCTTCGTCGTCCATACGATGGACATGACCCAGCCAGCGTAGTCGCTGCACAGTTATACGCCGAACTACGTCAATGTCTTCGTAGAGCTCATACAACTCGTTGTTCATTCGGATACGATAGTCATCGCCGACTCGAACAGGACCGAAGATTTTGCGAAGAACTTTTCTCTCGAACACCCCCAGAGTGGCTGCGTCAGTTTGCGAAACTACCCATGCATCAGCGCCATAAAGCAGCATAGGTAGAACGAGCGTCTTGTAGAGTGTTAGTTTTGTCGATCGAGAGAGGGCTCTGGAACTTAGTTGCTTACTGAGCCCGTAGTAGCACCTATTAGCAATTATTGCTCTTCGCTTTATCTCCAGGCTGATTTCGTTGTTGAAATTAATCGCGGTGCCAAGATATACAAACTCCTTGACTACTTCAAAGTTATAGCTGCCGGATGAAACGTGGGAGTCTTAGACGCCGCGCTCCCTTGTTTGTAGACAGCATATACTTTGTTTTACTCTCATTTATCGTCAAACCCACTTTGGCTGATTCCTTTTCGATAGCGGCGAAAGCAGCGGTAACATCTCTCTTGGTTCTGCCAACAATATCAATATCATCAGCGTACACAAGGAGCTGGACACCTTTATAGAAAATGGTGCCATTACGATGCACACCGGCCTTTCGTACGATCCCCTCCATGATGTTGTTGACGAGATCGCAAGACAGTGGATCGCCTTGCCTGAAACCTCTTTCGGTATTGAAGGTTTCGGAGAGGTCATTTCCTACCTTGACGGAGCTGCGTGTGTTGCCCAACGTCATTCTGCAAAGTCTAATCAACTGTGCAGGTATACCGAACTCAGACATTGTTGCGTATAGGCAATCCCTTCTCGGGCTATCAAACGCAGCTTTAAAATCGACAAAGAGATGGTGTGTGTCAATTAGATTTTCGTGGGTTTTCTCCAGGATTTGTCGTAGCGTGAAAATCTGGTCTATGGTGGACTTACCAGGTCGAAAGCCACACTGATAAGGTCCAATCAGTGTTTTTGTAATCGGCTTTAATCTTTCACACAGTACGCTTGAGAGAACCTTATATGCGATGGAAATAAGACTGATACCTCGATAACTGGCGCAGATTGCTTGTTATACTTACTACTGTGGGCAAAAAATACCGAGAAATTAAAATTTTTGGGGATTCCGATAGGTACAAATGTTTTAAGAATTAAGTTGGCACTACTGTCACTGACATCTGCCCCAAATTACACGTCCAATTCATAAGTGTTTGAAATACACGCGTCCTTTTCTAAATAGCTAAAAGCGATTTTTTGATTTTTATAATCTCTGAAAGTATTCAACAACGCAGATCCATTAAATTTTGTTGAAAATATTAAAATAGAAGGCCTTCGGTGAGCAAGCTCAATAGAGAACAAGAATTTATGAGTGGTACATAATGTTCAAAGAGGGTCGAGAAAGCGTTGAAGACGAGGCACGGCCAGGATGACCGTCAACATCAACTGATGATCAAAACAAAATCATCGTCAATCACAAATTGTGAACAAAATTAAAGAATTGGTGCTCCAAAAACGTCGATTGACTGCCCGAGATCTTACTGACCTTCTTGGAGTATCGGAAGTTTCAGTTAAAACCATTTTGAGGGACCGTTTCAGCCTTAAAAAAATCAAATCTCCAAAAACGTTCAATTTCATGGAAAAACCGCGCTGAGTTGATATGTGTGAAATAATGCTTTCCGACTATCAAGACAAAATGATATGCATCATAACTGGAGATGAGACTTGGGTTTACGCTTACGACCCGGAAACAGCCGATCAATCGGGTGAATACCGTGAAAAAGATGAGACGAGACCGAAGAAACCACGTCAAAGCAAAACAAAAATCAAGGTCATGTTGACAGTTTTTTTCGATTACCGTGGTGTGGTGCATTACGAACTCCTTCCAACCGGCCAAACTGTCAACAAAGAATACTACTTGGGTGTTATGCGTCGTCTGCGTAATGGTGTGCGTCAAAAAAAGAACGGATTTGTGGAGAGACAGTTCTTGGCTTTTGCATCACGATTATGCACCATCTCACACTGCACTCGTAGTTCATGATCATTTCGTCAAAACCTCGACCCATATCGTTCCGCAACCAACGTATTCGCCAGACTTAGCACCATAGGACTTCTGGCTATTCGCTAAACTGATGAAACGGCTCCGTGGGCACCGATTTAAATCGATAGGAGAGATAGAAATCGAAACTAAGAAGAAATTGACACCGGAAGAGGACTTTGCAGCATGTTTTGAAAATAGGAACAACGTTGGCACTATTGTATTGCATCCGTGGGGGACTACTTTGAGGGGGATGAAATGAATTTAGACGAATAAAGAAACATTTTTTGATTTACAAGATATTTTTTGACCACATTTAGTTAATTAAATTTAGTTAATAAATTTAAGTAAGCAAGAAAAATAAAATCCCTAAAAATGTTTTTCTCATAGTTTTGTGAAAACTTACTAACTTTACTTGACTGATTAATTTTTGCAGCTATACCAAATTCACACCTGGTGGAGTATAGGTGATTTCTTATTGGACTGTCGAAGTCGGCTTTGTAAACTTCAAAAAGATGATGGGTGCCAATTTGTTTCTCTAGGGTCTTTTCCAAGATTTGTTGGTGGCAGATTTTCCAGGTCTGAAGGTCCAATAAGTTGGTTTCCGATGGGCTTCAGTCTTTCAATATAATAACTCAATATAACTTATGCAATTGTACGAGTAGTTGGCACAAATGGTGGAATCGCCTTTCTCTTTTGAATTGGGCAGAGTACACTCAGGTTCCAATCGTTTGGACTGCATCCTTCTTACCATATTCTACATAGAAGCTCGAGAATGCATTTAAATGGAGCTTCCTTTAATAGAGGTAGACCATCGGCTCCGTAGCAATGTTGTTCTTAAGCTAAACTATGGCTGTCAAGACTTCATTATAATTAGGCAGCGGAACCTCAACGCTGTCATCCGCAATTAGGGCTTCGGAGATATCATTTCTATTGGCAGGATTTTTATCAGCATCTCCAATCAGAAGACTAGAGAAGTGTTTCCTTCATAACTACAGGGTACTTTGGAAATCTGTTCTAGGTTTCCTTTTTCATCCTTGCGAAAGAGGCTCCAGTCCCAAAAACATTGGCAAGGCGTCTTATCTTTTCGAAAACTTTTCGAGCCTCATTCTTCTTACCATACATCTCAATCTTCTCGAACTCGCGCTTTCCTGCTTTTATTTTTTTAGGCCTGAAAAGACGTCTCTCCTCCCTCCGCTTCTCTCAGTATCGCTCCTTAGCAGTACACGTTACAACCGACTGCAGGGTGGCTTTGTAGGCGGCGAGCGACACTCCTGATCGTTCCACTGGTTTCAACAAGGGCATTGGTAGGTTATTACCACCACAGTAGCTGCACGCATAGAGTGGGAGATGTGGGTGTGCCCACTGCGTGCATATATCGTCGATCGGAGGTGGTGCTTTCTTGAAGCAGAAGTGAGAGGCTTCAACTGTCATTTTTGATTGCAGCTTGTTGACGTCTTACTTTCTCTGTTTAGGGTTGGCTGCTCACATCTTACGGGTCTTAGCTGTGCCAAGATAATGATCCGAGTCTATGTTAGCCCCACGGATCATGCTAACATCTAATACACTGGAAGAGTGCCTTCCGTCAATCAAAACGTGATGGATTTGGTTGCGCGTTTTTTGTTCTGAGGTCATCTCATTCCGTTATCGTAGATGTTATCGTGGAGGCTAAACTTTTTGACTGTTGCACCAAAGATATTTTCCTTGCCCACAATACCGTTGAAGTCATCAAGCACAATTTTTATGTCGTGACGGTAGCAGTGCTCGTAAGCGCCTTCAAGGCGTTCGTAGAAAGTTTCTTTGGTCTCATCTTCATTGTTCTCTGTCTGGAGCATGCGCCCATGTAGGCTTATATGAAAAATTCTTATTCACAGGTGTGGATCGCAAGACGTGATGAAGTTATCTTATGCCAACAACAAATCTGCTCGCAAACTCGTACATTTCTGCATGGTCGCTGTAGTACATATCAGAGGATGCTTGCCGTGAGCAAACCTGTCTCTTTCATATCTGTTTTTTTTTTGTATCTTTCCATTATATTAATCAAAATATCAGTTGTATAAGGGAACCTTTCAATTAAATCATTATTAGGTATTAGTTTGTGGCAGTCGTCATCAGATTTGGGGATAATTTTTCTTTAATTCTTTCTTTTTAATGAGGTGGGCTTCAAACCTAACGCACAACCTATCTAAGCCTAGGTGGCTCGCCGCTCAAATTAGACGTCAGGCTGATGGATGCCAGTTTCCCGTTGCTCAGGAAACACCACGAGAGGGTTTGAGTCAACTTGAGACGATTTCGACATGAATAATGCTGACGTTGCCAGGTTAAGGTAGTCAGACACGTTGTCATGTGAAGGTTTGTCTCCTGTTACTCTGGCATATTATGTGCCACAAGGATTCTTAAATGAAGCTTAGATAAAGTCAATGTAAAAATATCGTACATAAAAACTCTATTGGATTAACACATTTGAGTTTATTCAGAAAATATATCTTCTCTCGCGTGTATTTTTTCTCACTCCGATACGCGGTTAAAAATTTTGGAACTAATTTTAAAACAAATGGTCTTACATATTCTGGGCATACCAAAATTGTATTCAATTATAATACTCACCGAATATTACATTTGGAGTCATTAGGGATAAAAAAAAAATGTTACCTGGAAAGTGTACCGGGAGTTTTAAAAAATCCGGGATCCTTCCAAATTTCGACTTTGCCACCTCGTATTTTTGCTGCTCACGCCGCCATATTGGGAAAATGGCGCCTAAAAGCAGTTTTTTGACAATATCGCCTTTCCGACGCATTTCACATTAAAAACATTTAAATACAAAAGGAAACTAGAGAAATTGCCCACAATTCATGTTATAACTTTTTTTTTTTCGTAAAATCAATAGTTTGACGTACGAGCGTCGCAAAGTGTATTTCAAATAAAATTAAAAATTTTTATAGTTAAGTTTTCTCAAAACTGTGCATCAAAATCCTTCAGAATCATCAATTTTGGTAAAAAAAGGAAAACTGTGCAGTTCTGTGTAATTTTTCAATAACTTATGCTTACGTATTTTTTAAACATTATTAAATTTGTAAATACACAACACAAACTTATCAAAAGGTTGAAATTAATAACAACTAAATAATAAATAATTCTATTTATTTTAGGCTTTTCAACAGTTATTACGCGGGCTGTCCACGTGGGGTAGCCAGTATTTGCACAAGAGCACCACATGTGAATATTTGTAAGCGTATGCCATGTCTCGAGTATGTCAAGGAAGTACAGAACAGAACGGGATACCACTATACTCCTGATTCCTGTAAGTTCCCAACATAACTCTAATTATTATAGAAATCATTAGTTGTTTGCATCTGCAACATTTAAAAGTTATTTTATATCTAAAAAAATAAAACATAGACAAAACCTTTTTCAGTTCTAATAAAATTAATTTATAGTGATTTTAATTAATCTCAATTATTTTTTATAAAAGAAAATATTTTTTTTTTTCATATATAGTATACAAGTTCCATCTGGACCTAAATGCCTACTGCGTTGGATTACCATTATACGACGATTTACCCTGCAACAATACTAACGCCCCGTAAGTAGTCAACATTTAAGGGGTATTTTCATGCAGCATGAACAATCTGTTTATTATAATTTATAAAATGTATTTATACTAAAATACAAAATTTTGTACATTAAAAGAGTATATCAAATATTTTTTACACATCTTGCCTTGCCCTACTCTGAGTGTGTTGAAAAAAAACGGTGCCATTGATAGAAAAACCATACAGTTCAATTGGGCGATAACTTTGTGTATTTTGAGCATTATACTGAATTTCATAAGATTTATGATCCGAGTTGATCTCATTTATTAGCCGGTGTCGGCCGTTTTTGTTTTATTTAATTGATACATGTGTGTATTTGTTTTCTTTCGACGCTCCTGTTGCAATAATCGTGAGTGTCTTTATATTAATATTATTATTTAAGGTTTAGTTATTGCCATTAATTTGAATTTTATTTTTAACGTTAAAAAGTCATTATCTCTTTCATTTAATTTGCTTATGTTAATTGAGAAGTTTTGTTTGCATGCTTGCTTGTTTTGTTGTTTTTTTTCTCTCATTCCACGTTGTGCGGTGTTTCGTTTATCGCTAGTGTAGAGGTTGTTGTTGCTATTTAGCTGTGCGCTCACTGCATGTTAAAAATAAAAAATATATACCCTTAAAGCATATTTTGCATTTGCTCAATTTTTTTAATAAGAAAGTGTGCAGTATTTTTCTGCAGAAAATATCGCCGCTTGTTCATTGAACGAGCTATGCAGAAGCCAGGACATTCTGAACCCCATGTTTAGTTGTTCCGGTCGATATGAGCAAATGTTTCATGCATCTTGTGCAGGTATATCCAGTCGTGCTTGGTCGATTTATTGTCTATACGATCAGGTCTGCGCTAGTACTGCGCTTCGTGCAGGGCCCTTTCCCCTGATGAACTTTATTCAAAAATAAAGCTTTTTGGGGAAAGTCTCAATACGTTAAATAACAATTTTAGAGAAATTGTAACATTTTTTAGCGAAGTGAGATCCGCACCCAGTACCAGTATTAATGATGGAAGTTCAATGACAGATTGTTTCTTCCGGGATCGAAACTCTTAACCCATCAAAAAAATACCATAATAGTTTAAAAAAGAAGAGGAAAAATATGAATAGGAATAAGAATAAAAATAATAAGCGTCGCAAGACAACTCAAACTACTTCTCGGGCTGAGCAGCCCTCAGTCATGCCCCTGGAAGTACATAGTAGAGTTATCTCTTCACCTCTATCTACTATTCCTCCCTTGGCTAATAGTGAAATATTGAGATCAACTGCTCTCAATATCCAATTGAATTTAAATTTAAGGACAGTGTCTAGGAGAACAAAGTTCTTTATTTCACGTCTTCAGCCCGATACAATGACTGAAAATTTACTGACGTTTGTCGAACACAATAATTTACTAAGTCAAAATGCATTCTGTTCATGCAAGAAAATAGGTAACCCACCCTCCCACGCTTCTTTTATTCTCACCGTTGCATCTGATGAGTTTGAAACTGTCATTAACTCTAATTTGTGGGCCGATAATGTTCTCGTTGCTAAGTTTAAGCCTAAGAATAGGTTTCGAAAGACGACTCAAACCGGCTTTTTTTGCCCCAAAAACTAAATAGGCTATCCCTTTACTATCAAAATGTAAGAGAATACTTTCAAAGACGTGAGACATGTTTTTGTCAACTTAGAACTTCTCTGAGGATGCTATCGCGTTAACTGAAACTTGGCTGAATGGAAGCATTACTGACTTAGAATTGTTTGATAATAGTTTTAAAATTTTATAGAAAATACAGGCAAGCTGACAATACTTCTGCTGTCGTTGGTAAAAACTCTGCCAGATCAGCAACTTAGTTGCGCCTGCCTGTTCCAAGCCAGGTAAGGAGGAGGGTTGGTAATGGGATACGCCCCATACCGTAAAAGGTTAGAGCCAACCAAGAGCTCGGGGTGGCGCCCATCTTGGTAGCAGGTCACTATGTAAATCATTGTGAAAAAGCCTGCGATGGAATAGCAATGGTCCATATTACTTGTGAGCACGGAGATAGTCAAACCCGTCGAATGAGGTGACCTTATCTATCCACGGCAAGCAGACATGGTCTATATAGCCAATGTGCGGTTACTTGGTGTCTTTAAGACACGGACATGATGAGACCTTAGTGCAGTTGAGGCACTTCGGGTATTTAAAAAACCCTAGGCACTTCGTTTAGGGTATGGTAATGCTCCATGCCTTAATCGAAGTGTCAGTCAAACACAAAATAGTGCTAATGCACAGTCAAATACAAAAATTCTATATATATAAATATATGAATTTTTTGTCTCATTTAGACCGAGTTGCCCAGGTGACTATCATGGGTTAGCCCTTCGGGGAGACTCGTGCTGGCTGTGGCTTGTGCACATCGCTTGCACAGGTCTAGATTGGCCGACGGGGTCGCGCAGTAGTACGACCGGGCTGGCATACCTGCTTAGTATGCAAGAGATTGGATAGGTCTCGTTTTGACCAGTAGATGGTAATGAAGGTACGCCATCTACCGGTAGCCCAACTGGTACTATTAAGGGCAGTATGGAATTCTTATTGCATACTGCTTTTACAGAATAGGGCACAGGGTAATGCTTTTGTGATTATGAATGTGACATCTAGTACGTGGTTGCTTTCTAGTGCCACTTGTATAATACAGGTATGTGAAGAGTATTTCAGGTGCACATCCTTTTTGGATGTGCATTTTGTAACACTATATGTTTATTCATGAACTATAACTCCAATGCCTGTGGACCCAGAGGAATTAAGCCTTAACGGCAGGGGTCCTCTATAAACACATAGCGGATTTCTGTAGTTGTTGAAGCCCTATTAGCTGTAAGGTACTCTTTTGTAAGTTCTTTTATTGATATTGCCTGCTCTGCTTATATCGAACTCATATGCGTTAAAGTTATATATTGTAGTTCTAATGTATGTCATTAATGCATATATTCCGCCAAAAAGTAGTGCAGAGGTCTATGCAAATCTTGCTGATTGTATAGCATATATTATAAATTTACTTGACATAAATGACTACCTTTTATTGTCGGGCGATTTCAATCTGCCTGACTTAAAATGACATCCTTCAGACGATAATACATATTTTTATGTTTCTTATTCGAAGACACGCCAAGAACATATATATGTTGACAATATATGTTCTGATTTACAACATGAGTTGTATTTATTATAGTCTTAATAGACCTCTTGACCTGGTCTTAACTACATATAGTAACAATGTTGTTGTTAAGAGGGCCTTTCATGCTCTAACTACTATTGATGAGTTCCATCCACCATTGAGTGTTTGGTACAAGTCCGACAGAGAAAATATAGTAAATTCGAATTCAGTTTATAAGCTTCATGAATTCAATTTTAAAAAAGCTGACTTTTTGAAGTTGAATCATTTAATTCATGTAATTTTAGAATACTTAAATGAAAATAGTCTTGATGATTCCATTAATTTCTTTTATATGGGACTTTTTGCTATGTTTTCTCAGTCTGTGCCATATAGCTTAAAATTTTCAAAAAAAAAAAAAAAATTCTACGTACACCTGGTACACTAAGGATTTAAAAACTCTTCGCAATGGAAAAAATACGTCTGTAGCCTAGACTCAAATGACCCAGAGACTTACAAGTGGTTGTTTCTGGAATTTGAAAATCGCTCAGCTATATTATATCACGAATATTTAAATGATAAGCTGAGAATATTGTCTGATCCCAAAAAATTTTGGGGATTCATAAACACAAAGAAGAAATTCGATGGATTTCCTTCTTCATTCAGAACTCTTGATGGATTTACTGATGATCCCATCAAAATTTGTGGCCTATTTGCCAATCTTTTCAAAGACTCATTCTGTTCAGATGCTTGTAATGCAGACAGAGAGTACTTTGAATATATGAATTCCGTCACCAGAGTTTTTTTGGAATCTATATCCTTCACTCCTGAGGATATTTTAAAGTATATTGGATCGATCGATGAGGAATTTGGCGCTGGGCCTGATGGAATTCCTGCTGTAGTGTTAACAAAATGCGTTTCCGTTTCGAGTCAACCACTTTCTTTATTATTCAGTAAGATGGATTACTTTGAAAATCAACAACTTTATTTATCAAAAACAAGATCTTTTCAGAGCGCCGTAATTAAAAATATATGTAATTTTTGTAAGTTTTCTTTTTTAAGAAGCGCATAAAGAAAAAAAAATTATAAGCTCCGCTGGGCTGAAAGTGATCCATTCATAGTATATGTGTCAAACTATCAGTCGCTATATTTTTATCATGTGTTTTAGAAGTTAAACAAATCATTGGCATCGATTTAATATGTATTTTTCAACACACTCGGTGAGTTGAAGGGAGGCACTGAATAATACAAATTTGAGATACACTTTATTATATGAAGTTTAATGCACAAACAATTATTTTTTATTATAACAAATAATTTGTAAAAATGTAAAAAAAATTTTAAGTAACATGCTGCATTAAAATATCTTTTAAATTACATTTTAATTATTTCATACCTATCATGACACAAGTCTTCAGTTATTTGCATGTACAACATTTTGAAGTCATTCGAAATGCAGAATTCAACGCAGAATAAGTGAAAATTTTATTGATATAAAATAGGCAAATAAATTAATTTCAATTTAATTTATTATTAAAAATTATAATTAATTCAATTATTTTTAATTAAAGTTTACTAAAAGTTAATTGGTTTGTTTTGCAAAAAACACTTTAAACACAAAAGAAAATTTAAAGTGCTAGGCATAATATCGAAAACTGTTATTATTAACCCTTAATAACATATAGTTATTCTTAACCCTCTAATGCCACATTTTTTTTTTGATTTCAAAAAATCATATCAGAATAATTTAAGAGTGGGAAACACGAATCCGAAGTTAGTTTCTTTATTTGAGAACTTGCTTACCTGTTACAGTTAAAAATTTATAGTCCGCCTTGAGGCGGGGTCGGGCATTTACATGGTAATTCAAACGACTTAAATGATTTTTATAATAACGTTTTTTACAAACTTTTAAAATTATATTAAGGGTTGTTGTAAAAATTGAAAAAACATTTTTTGTTGTTGAATTACATAAATTAATTTGACATTTTTCACAAAAATCTTGCGTATTCGACTTGCAGCCTGGCATTTTGCAAATTTTTTTACCAGATCGGTCCAAAAAGTACACCAATGCCCAAGTTGATCATAACGTACATTTTCAGTTGGAAGGTTTGTTCGTTTTGGTTTTGGTGGATGAGTATCAGATTTAGGTCGACCACGTTTCGTCGTTGTAGATGTGCTTATCAAACACATACTTTCTGCTTCTTCCGTTCTAAAGTTAGGTAGCGTAATTTTATTTGTGTTCTGATGGATTCGGTGATACAATATTTACGCGTTCACCATACTCACATTCATCAAATGAAAAAAGATCCGATTTGTCCATTTTCATGATTTCATACGAATTCTATACCGTCCAATCAAACTATCCATCAAGTCGACTCCGCCCATGTGCTTGTTGTACTCTATTATAATATTTGAAATCCGCTACAGAAATCCGCTATGTGCTCAAAGAGGACCCCTGCCGTTAAGGCTTAATTCCTCTGGGTCCTTAGACATTGGAGTTATAGTTCATGAATCTAACATATAGTATTAAAAAATGCTATCCAAAGGATTTGGATAAAAGAAACTCTGGATTTGGTTTACTAAACAATAAACCAATATAAGAACAATATTTGAGCCAAATCAGAGATGGTCAGTGCAACTGATATTACACTTCAATGCGAAATGGGCGATACATATTTTTTCGTTTTTAAAATTAAAATTTTCAATTAAATTTAAAATATATATAAGTTCTTTACTGCAGGAGGAATAAAATATTCATATTATTCCGATATATTTATTAAACATAAGATTGAATTATATTTATTTTTAACCAACATAAAACTAAAAAACAAGAACAACAAATTCATCAAAAAATATATCAAACAAAAAATTCTACATCCACACTTACATGCGATACTATCGAAACTGTGCCCAACCGGGCAAAATGCTATTCGAATAACTTTATAACAAGCTTAACAACATAAGCCTTAAGCTTAAAAAAATATTGAGAATCTATTGAAAAAGACTATCGCAGCAACTGTAGAAAAATTGAAACGGAACCCCCATGATAATATTACTCATGCAAGATGTTTATAAGTTTTATCGTGCAATTGTTGTTATAAGTGCTTATTAAGCATGCTTTAGATTCAGTTAAACCTGTATGATACTTCATTTTTTTTTGCTCAATTTTTGTCATTGAAAATGAAAATTAGAGCAGTTCAAATAGTATGAATGCATGGATTCAGTTGGTTTGAGTGAGTACGCTTAGAGTACGAATTGGAGAAAAATTTGTAGGACGGACTGTATTTTTTTTGCATTGTTTTTGCCGTTTCTTTCAATTCTTTCTTCGTTAAGTTTCGATCAAATATTTACTGTGCTGTTAATAATTAATTTGACATTTTTTGAGTAAACAAAACTATTTAAGATAAATGTATGCTGCATTGGAAGTGATGTGTGTAGCTAATATTAATTTATTAAATGCAGCTCCTCTTAAAAACACCAGAAATAAAAAAGTAACAACGTTTATGCTTGTCTTACAAAATATGCCTGTCCTGCCCACGCGCCACTTGTTTTCAAATTTTAAAATTGGACAAAAAAATGAAGTATCATACGTGCTTTATCTATCATATATCAAGTGATTCTCAAGTATGATTGAGATTTTATTATCTCACTTCTCGCAAGATTGTTAAAAGTGATATTAAGAAAAGCTTAAAGCTACAGTTTATATTAAGCTTGTTCTCAAGTATAATTGTGGTTCGCTTTCTGGATGGCCGGTTGGGTGTCTTTTTATATTTAATGTTTATTTTTTCAAATTCTTTAAAAATAATTTTTTTTTAAACATTAGATTTATGAGCTTTATGCCAAATTAATTAACAAACAGGTTGTTACAACAACGAGGTTTTTTACAGAACAAACCACCAGCAGACTACCACCAGTTTTAATTTTAAATAAATGCAATTTTTTTATAACGTACCATAATTTCAATTTACTATTAAATTTTATATTTTGTAATGGTTTGATGTAATTTTTTTATAACTATATGGCGACCCAATCTGCCGTTCGTCCTGAGCCATGGCCTTTGTGACTCGACCATAGGGCCAGCCCTGGTTGCCTCCTCTACTTAGTTTTATCAAATTGACTCAAGTTTTTGAAATATCGAAAAATAGAAAAACACTAAAAAACTAGAGCTTTGACAAATAGATAAGAGGAAACTCAAGGCAGCGTAAGAATCGAAAAAACTCTAGGCAGATAAAATTTAAATTTAGATACTTTTAAAGGTTTCTTGGAAGAATTTGTTCTCATTTTGTATATAATATGTAACTAAACTCTTATTTGTCATATTAACTATATAACCATTTCACTTTTTTCTAGCATTAAGGGATTCTCTTAAAAAATGTTTGCATGTTTAATTAAATTAATACAATACAAAAACATTTAAATATTTTTAAAGCATACCAACATATTTGGAAAGTTGTACAAGGACCTGCAGAGAAAATTCCGAACCTGCATGTGGAACGAGAACGTTTAATGGGACCGCTTTATGTCGGCCATTCGATTGTTATAATGATATGCGCAATTATAACTGCAGACATAGTAATGCTGGTAATTATTCAAGTAAGTAGTCAACATTTAAAAGATATTTTGTTAATTTTATTCAAATTACTAGCAATACCCGGATGGTGTTGCTGCACCTGGCAATTATATCGGGAAATAATAAATATATTTAAAACTTTTGTTAAACTCTTTGTATTCCACCACGCTCATTGTCCAATGCCCGTTTCAGTTTCCCAGTAGCAGCACATTACCAAATAGCAACTCTATTTATTATTCTGTGTCTTTTACATCCAAGGTTATTCGATACAAAAAAGTTTGGCTTGTATGGGCGGAGCCACATTTCTTTGGCCATCCCAGTTTTCTAGTATTTAGAATGACATCACCGAGTGGTAGCTTCATTCTGAGTTTTAGTGTTTTGCGACTTTTACTTCCATAGCTATTCTTTATTGAAAATTTGGCTTGTATGGGCGGAGCCACTCACCGTTTTTGAATGACCGTGCCAGTTTTTTAATAGAAAGACCTGACCAATTAGTAACTCCATACTGAGTTTCATTGTTATGCGACATTTAATTCCAAAGCTATCTGATATAAAAAGTTTTAATTATATGAGCGGTGCCACGCCATTCGTAAAACACCCACAAAATGCTACCAGTGGAGCGGCACTTCTGCATTGAGGTCGTATAACGAATTCCGTGCCTGCGCGACCTATAACTTCTGTGCGAAGCTATTCGATATTGCAAATTTCGTTTCTATGGGAGGTGGTACGTCCAGTTGTTTAATGCCCACCCCATTGGTTCGATCGGCAATAAATTAAACAGTAACACTCAAAATTGCTGCAATTTTATGGAAATTTCTTAAAAATTTGTTGAGCGGTTTCAGAGTCTATATCTGACATACACGCCTACATAGATACACACATCCATTTTTATACAGCCATGGACACTAAATTAGCACAAAATATTTTCACAAAGGCAAATGAACATAATTTTATTATTTCACTCCAATTAACAAAAAGTTTTATCATAAAAACATAAGATTAGTGTACTTCATCAAAAACAAATAAAATTGTATTCACCTCTCCAGTCGTCTGCCCGCGGAAGCCATCATTTAATTGAATGCGAAATTTTAGCTGGACACTAAAATAGCACAAATTAAAATTTCTAAAATAAAAAATAAAATATTTTAGTACTTAATTAACTTGTGGTTGTTTCTAAATAACCTGGTTAATATTTAGTAGAAAAACCCCTATTTTCAATTACAGCTTGGCATCTACGGGGCATACTTTTGATCAAATTTTGGCAACGTTCTTTGGGAATCGAATACCATTCAAGTTTTATTTCGGTCCAAAGATCATCCAAATTTTTGTGTTTCTTTAGAGCTATTTTACGTTTCAATTCATTCCAAAGATTTTCTATAGGGTTTAAGTCCGGACTTTGAGCCGGCCAGTCTAAAATAGGAATTCTTTCTGCAGCAAACCAGTCCTTTACAATTTTAGAGGTATGTTTGGGATCATTGTCCTGCATGAATGTAACCGATATTGGCATGTGTTCAAATGCATAAGGTTCCATTTCGTTCTGGAGAATATTCAAATACTGATGTCGGTCCATTTTTCCATTTATTTTCACAATCGGACCCACACCATACCATGAAAATGATCCCCACACCATAATGCTACCTCCGCCGTGCTTAACCGTCTTTTGCGTGTAGCGTGGGTTTAGTGCCTGTCGTTTAGGGCGATGCACTATTTCTCTACCATCTGGTCCCATTCTGTTTACCTTAGTTTCATCACTCCAAAGTATTTTTTTCCAGAATGGGAGGTCTTTTGATCTATGGGTTCGAGCAAATACTAAACGCTTCGCAATATTTTTTTTTGAGAGGAGTGGCTTCTTTTGGCTGGTGCGTCCAAAAAGCTGTGCATCATTTAGACGTCTTCGGACAAGCCTGTCTGACAAATTAAAATTAAATTCAGCGTTAATTTCGTTGGCAATATCGCGTGATGATGCGAACGGGTCCTTCTTTGACTTTCGGACTATAGCTCTATCCACAGCGTCTGTTGTTTTTTTCACACGTGGTTCCTTTTTTTTGCTGTCCGTTATAACATTTTTGTTTGTTTCAATTGAATTAAGTACATTATATACTAATTTTCGTGATCGGCGTAGAGTTTCCGCAATTTTAGATTATATTATATATACTCGTAATGCGCTTTTCCTCGGGCGTACAATCTTTTCCCTGCCCCATTTTAATGAAAAATAACGTTAAATTACTCAAAAATTAAAATAAAAGTTACTTAGAAATCAAAACACGCACTAAAAAATTAATTACGTCCGTTTTACACACTTTGTGCTAATTTACTGTCCAGAAAAAAAAACTGACAATTGCACATTTCAGTGAACAGATAAAGAATTATGAAAAATAACGGTAAAAAATTTTTGTGTATAAGAAGATCGGAGACCAGCTGTCACAGTACATACCAAAATAATTGGCCTCCTAGTGAAAAAATGTAAAATAATGTTCATCAAAACTTGGCAGCATTTTTGTGCTAATTTAGCGTCCGTGGCTGTATATACAGATAGATTATATTAAACAAAAATCTTCGGTCGGTTCATAGCAACGTCACTGCTTTCATTGCATGTCTTGAAAAATTCTAATTTAAAAAATTCTGGAAGAACTTCCGGAGAAGACCAAGGAAAGTATTTTCCCAATGGCATGCATATGTTAAAAGAATGTCTTCTGGGTATGAACGTAGAAAGGCTGGAATTCAATACTTTCCCTGCCACTTTACCTTCTTTTGGAAGCACTTTTTTGGGTAGGATGTGGACAGCAATGAAACATAGACTTAATTGATTTCGATTTCGGCTCGGCTGTTCTCGTCTTAGGTTGTGAACATATTGAAAGTTTGTTGCTGAGACGAGCCGAAAAACACATTGGAGCAATAAATAAACCATGTCATGCATCTCTTTTGCTCCACTGTGTTTTTTTCGGCTCGGCTCGGCTCGGCTGATAGTGAACAAGCCGGTTCAGACAGGCAAGAAGTTTTTACATTGGAGCAATAAATAAACCAAGTCATGCATCTCTTTTGCTCTAATGTGTCCTTTTTGGTCTATTCTGCCTGCCTGTCTGAACCGGCGTTCACTATGCTCGCAACCTTACTGGGTTTGGTTTTTTTGTTTAAAAGTTGAGCGGGCAAACTGTTTGTAGTTGTAACTAACCCAAATGAAATACAGAAATAGTTGGTACATTCAAATCGATTCAGCCGTTCTTTTCTTGTTATATTTTTCAATATTGCGAGCGTTCCTGGTAGGCGTGGCAAATCTCTTATAGCTCATAGCAATCTAAATGTTTTCTCAATAAAGGGGCGTGACAGGTTGATGTGCTCACTTTTGTACAACTTTTGTTTTTTTAATAAAAAAACATCGATTTGTATTGTTTTCGTCCAAACCTCTTGGTAATTTCTTGCTATTTTAAGTTTTTCGAATTTAATGGGCGTCGAAAATTTTATATAGCCTATGTCCCTACTGGGTACAATAGCCATTAAATAAAAAAAGAATTATAGAGAGGTTTGCAGTCCCGAACATATGTGATTACTGTTTTATATAATATAAGTACCAATAGGTAGAAAACTGATTTGAATACTTCGATTTTAGGATATTTTTTTTTCTCATGCTACAATTTTTTTCAATTTTGAAGAGACATTCTTGTTTTTTGTGTCAAAATAAAAGAACATTTTATGAGTAAATAATTTAAAAAAAAAAATTATCAAATACCATATTGACCATTTGCTATAGATTTCATATAGAAATATTGCCGCATTGAATTTTTTGTCAGTTTAGTGTCAACAAAAGTTTCTGTCAAGGTTTTTTCTTTGAGTGTAGAGTATCTAAAAATATATAGCCTATTTTACTACTGATTATAATAGCTAACTAACGGTGAAAAAAAATGATTAAAATATTTTAAGCCGTGTTGCCGCTTTTCTTTTATATAATAGCATAGAGTATAGATATAGATATGGACAGTCTTAAGTTATTTGCATCTGCAACATTTTCAAGGCATTTTACATGGAAAATTCTACTTACTTACTTACTTAGGTGGCCATAACAACCCGTGTTCGGGTTTCGGCTGACCTTATCAGCGGATACACAAAGTGTGGTTAGGGCTTCCTCGGCCTGGTCCATACATCAGAGTCATGGTCTCCCTCGTCGTCGTTGACCAACGACCCTCGCCTCGAACACATTTTTCGGCGTCCATACAATGGACATGACCCAGTCAGCGTAGTCGCTGCACAGTTATACGCCGAACTACGTCAATGTCTTCGTAGAGCTCATACCGCTCGTGGTTCATTCGGATGCGATATTCACGCCGACTCGAACAAGACCGAAGATTTTGCCAAGAACTTTCTCTGGACCACCCCTAGTGCAGCTGCGTCAGGTTGCGAAACTACCCATGCCTCAGCGCCATAAAGCAGCACAGGTAGAAGGAGCGTCTTGTCGAGTGTTAGTTTTGTCGAGCGATAGAGGGCTCTGGATCTTACAATTAGTTGCTTACTGAGTTCCCAGTAGCACCTATTAGCAGTTATTGTTATTCTCTTTATCTCCAGGCTGACTTCGTTGTTGTTATTAATGGCGCTGCCAAGGTATACGGCGGTGCCAAAGAAAATTTAACACTGAATAATAATTCTACATAATATTACATAAAGAACGACTGTGCAATGAGTTATATGACTTAATAAAACGTATTTTTTTGTTTTTTCTATAGATATTTTGGCTCCTATTGACTCTTTTTATTGCACAGAATTACCATCAGGAAGAGAAACTGCATGCGGTGATGTTCTGTAAGTTGTCAATATTTTAGCGATATATCTTTAAGTTGATTTTATATAAATTATGACATAAGTCTGCAGTTATTTACATCTGCAATGTTTTAAAGTAATGTTAAATGCAAAATTCCACGCTCTATAAGTAAATATTTAATTATTTGAAAGTAGGCAGAATCTATATAATATAAATTTAAATTAATTTAATTGTTTTTGAATAAAGTGCTTTGGATTGTTTTCCCACACGTCACTTTATTTAAAAAGAAAATTTTAAAAACTGACCATAGAAAAAGTTTTTCTGAACTATCATATAATAATCGGCTTCAGCGTACAATTTAACATAAAGTTGGACTGTCAAATACCTTATATAGTATAAAAATATTTATTTTAATTTTTCAGTAAGTTTTATACCATAATCAAAAAATTGTTTTAATTTTAGGACTAATGTTAATCTATTACTCTGAAGTAGGCCTTCTAAAACCCAAACCTCTGGACAAAGGATTATCTAAATGATTATACGCACCACAAAATTTCTTATTTTCAAAAAAAATTTCAACAGTTTCTATGTTTTACTTTTACTCTATGATGAATTAAGTACTCAGTTTTATTAAATTGGCTGCAGTTTTTGAGACATAGAGTATTCTATAGCTAAAAAATCTTGAAAAGGATTTAAAAGACAAGTGCCCATAGGAAGCTGAAAACGTTTCAAATCACAGTAAAATTTAAATTAAGACACTTTTGTAAATTTCTTGGAAAACATTTTTTTTTTTTAAGTAATAAACACTTTGTTCACACCTCAAAAAATTGTACATATAGCAAAATTATTTGTTTTTATTATAATAATAATTCACAAAGTAAAATTTTTGTTTTTAAAGAATTTACTTTACTTTTTCTATACACATTTGTAAATTAATAAAAACAAAAAAAAAAAAAATATTTCATTGTAACAATTAATATATTAAATAAAGGAAAACAATAAATAAAATATAAAAAAAAATCGAAATGGCCATTTCAGTCCTTGAAAGAACTTTGACCGAGCTTGTTATGATCAATTATGTTGTGCGTGCTCTGAAATGTGTAAACACAAATGATCGAGAACTGGACCTACAAGTTTTATGCCGACTCCAAACGGCTTATGTTCTCAAGAAGTTTTCATGGCACTTTTTACTCTCCGAGGTCTGCCATTGTCTGCAGAGAGTTGACGGTCGATCAGAAAAATTAATTCAACTGAAAAAACTTTTTGTATCAGGTGGAAATTGAACCAGGGCGTATGGGCGACGCACCGACCACTGTGCCCCGGCCGTCACCAAATAAAATATAGGTACATATTAATTTGACTTAAACAAATTTACATGCATTACATAAATATTAAAATTTATCAGTTTATTTTTAAAGTTTATCATCAGATACTGCTCGTAAACGGTTTTTTATTGAGTCCACCAATTGGGATTTATAGTCCGGTGATATTTTATTTCACTTCTCTAGGAAAATCTGTATAAGCTGCTCTTTGTTTGATATCTCATATGTTTGTATTTTTCGCTCTATTAGCTCTAGATAGCGCCTACAACCGTACTCTCAGAAAATTAATTTATAGGCATAAGGTTGCGGGAAATGAATATTATTTGCGGTAATCGGAAGAAATTGCTACAACTGATATTTGGTTAATGTAACTCGAATGAAATAAGCACAATTGATTGTTAGTTGGCGCGAATGATCGTTCCTTCGCAACCCGCTCATTTCCAAATGTTTCTTCAGTTGAAATGAAAATATGGCATGTTAGTTGCTTGAACCGCGTAAATGTATTTATTTCAACTCTCCTTGTTACTACAAGGAACGTAATGTGTCTGAAATAACTAACTGAAGCTATTGCAGACAAGCGAACAATGCTAGTCATTGTGACAACCACATTGTAAGTTATTTCAATAGCATTATTTTTACGCTTCAATCGAGTTTTGAATTTTATTAAATCAATCGCACCCTTTAGTTGCGTCAATCTCAACAGCCAACCTTGCAACTGCAAGTTTGTCAAACCATCCGACTTAGCGAATGAAACAGACATACGTTCAAAAACACGAAGTTGTGTAAGCCGACCTTAATCGCAAGACGCTTGCATTTCATTTCTCAAAGTTGTTAACGTGTCCGGATGGAGTTTTTGTAGTGTCGTTTTTTTGAATTACTCGTAAGAGGAACAATCAATAGGTAAGTTAAATAAAATTGCTTTCTATCTACATATGCATAAAAAAAGGCTGAGTTCCTTAATGCATTTATGCAAAGATTTATTGACTTTCTATTAATTGGTGCTTAGTTGATTCACCAAAACTGCGCAACTAGGTTATTATTTTTAAGCACGTTTTAGTTTCGCAGTTTCGGTGAATCTGCTAAGCACGAATTCAAAGAAAAAGGTCACTGATGCTTTGCATAAATGCATTCAGGAACTCGGCACGATTACAATTTCCTGGGCACCGCGATTTGAAAGTGTTTGTTTTATCAACCACAAAAAGTGTTATTAACCATAAAATTCTGTGCATTACTTTTGAAGATAATACATATTACATATTAGGCACACTTGACGGTTCACCCTTTTACGAAATAACCAAAACACGAAAAATTTTTATAAAAAACCGCAAGATTTTTATTTTACATACTATGCATTTTACGTATAATGTACACTTGATGGTTCACTCTTTTACGAAATAACTGAAACATGAAAAATTTTTATAAAAAATTTGCGCGTTGTGAGTTGAAAAACAGTTATATCTTCAAAAGTAATTAATGGATTTTATGGTTTATGGTTGCTTTATATGACAATGACGAACCGATGTTTGGTTTAGTACAACATATAGTAACTTCTGGCGCCCCGTATTTAATTTGTTATCAATTACTGGAGACTTCATTCTTTGATACTAATTTTTTTGCTTATCGAATAAAAAAAGTTGAAACCTTTTTAGTTCTTAATGTGGAAACCATTAACTATTTTCACACTTCAAAATTCAAAAATGAGGATAGTCACGTCTGCGCCCTGGTTAATAATTAATTTTCTTGTGTATATGGTTGACTTCATAAACGCATTTATTATTGCATCAGTGTTTTATTTTAGTGTGATTTTATTTTTAGAAAAATGATTACTGTGAAATACTGTGTGTAGATTGCTTAACCTACAAAATGATCTACAGTCAATAATCATGTGTAGGTCGAAACGATCAATGGTTAAACGAACGCAGGTTAGGTACATAGGCAGATGAAGATTTTGCCACAGGAAGGACCATGGCAGCTTTCCATATATCTGGGATTTGGGAACATGTTAAGCAATGATTTATTATGTGAGTAAAAGACGATATTATAAACGGCATTACCAATTTTATAAACTTAAAAGGCATTCCATCAACCCCCAAAGCATTTGAGTCAATCTTCATTATGTGTTTAGCAACGTAATCCTGGCCTACAGAAAAAAATTCACAGGATGGGAATAACGAGATTCTAATCATCATTGGCAGCTCAGCCAAGTTAGAACTACCTGCTCTCATATGTTTACCACTTGCTACGAAGAAGTTATTTTGCTCATCAGGATCTAAACTACATTCACTAGAATCCTTGTTAAAAACTCTGTATCTTTTAAGGATCTGCCATAAAAGTTTGGAGTTTAAGTTTGGCTTCAGCTTAGAACTAAAGAAATTGATCTTAGCTTGTCCAACCATGACTGTAGCAGCATTTCTGGCTTCTCTAAATTCATTCCAATTAGAAGGATTTTTTTCCAACTCGAGTGGAGTTTATTTCTATGCCTTATGGCAATTAAAACACGGTTTGTGAGCCAGGGGCAACAATTACTTGAGACTTGCACTGTACGCAACGGAACATGACGAGAAAATAAGAAGTATAATTTATCAATAAAAATATTAGGGGTATTCTCGCAGTCTTGCAACGTTGCAAAATTAGTAAAAATGTAAAGTTGCAAGACTGAAAAATGCAACACTGCGAGAGCGCACATAAAAATTGCAAATATCTTAAAAAATGCCACGAACAGGTGAAAATAAAAAATTTTGGATTTTCTTATTGAAAATGCTGCCTTGAATATTATTCTGGAAGATGGTAATTATTTATATCAATTTTTGTTGCCGTAATTATCTATCAATAATTGTATTGATTTTCCAGATGAGCGCTCTTATTGGAGGATATTGACAGAATTGGAAGAGTATATTCTTCCCACTCTATTCTTGTCGACCCGATGTGGAATCTTTCACAATGTTCCCACATCTTTGGAATGGAGATCGACGGTGCTTGCATCGTTCGATGAAAATCGTTTTCGACAGATGTTACGTATGCGATTATCAGCTAAAGATACGTCATGTTGCAGTAGGCCATTTTGGAAGTGTCCATAATGCGCGCATATTTCGGACAAGTGCCCTTTTTTTTCATCTAAGCAATGAATTGCAGGCGATTCTGCTTACCCTCTGCAAACCACCCTCATTACACCATTCAGGTCGAATTCCCAGGAATTGAACCTGTTGAAACGCAAAGCTTTCAACTTACGACATAGCAGATTCCGAGTTAGAGTGGAACATTGCTTTGGCATTCTTAAAGAGCGTTTTGGTAGCCTTAAAGCATTAAGGATTCAAGTAAAAGATGAAAAAAGTCACAACTTCTGCTTACAGTGGCTCAAGGTTTGTTGTATATTGCACAACATTTTGCGTAGCCTCTCGTCTACCATTGAGGATAACTTCAACAGCTTGACTCAGGAAGTAACACAAGCTGAGATCACTCCAGCCGACGATGACCCAAGACCAATGGAAGCAGTTGAAAAAAGACTAGCATTACACCGAATTATGTTTGATAATGATTAAAAAACAAAAACAAATTCCATTTTTGTTTATATTTTATTCAGCATATTTTTTATCAATTTTAAAGACCAAAAACATATTCCATTTATTTATATATTATTTAGCATATTTTTTATCAATTTCGTATAAAGCTATTTAAATCTTTTGAATTTCATTTTCCAAGATCTTTTTTTCCAAATGCATTTTTTTGAATAAAATTCTCTCCTCTTGGATTTTCGCTAGCTGCGATATGGCTGATCTGGGTGCCTTTGTTGTTGGTGTGGTAGCTATCCGCGCAGCTGTTGGTGCTGGGGCGGTGGAAAATGGTGCGTCTGACGGCGAAGTTGGTAAAAATTCTTCAGCAAACTGGCGTTGATGTAAGAGCAGCTAAAGAAGGTGGTGGTGGTGGTGGTGCTGCTGGTGGTGGTGGTGACAAAGGCGAATCGGTACATAAAATTGGCGCGAGCTCCACATTTGGCCTCCTGAAAATTTCCTTTAGCCTATTGTAGTGTGGACACAACTTCAGTACATTTGCTGCAAAATTTTATGTTTTTATTCGTTTTTTCCACTATATAAACATAACTTACCTTCGACATTTCCATTTCCGTCTTCCTCTAGCACTCCTGCCCGCGTTGATCCAAGCTAGTCATTGGCTTTTTTGAATTGGGTTTTCAGTTCTCGCACCTTCCACCGGACAAGGTCACACTTTGCCTCCAGCTGCGTCTTTTCTCTCAATTTCTTATAATAGAATTGAGCTGTGGGGTGCTGTACAAAAAATTAAAATTTAAAAAAACTTTTTCCCTTATATTTTGTTGATGTATCGTTGCACGGATTGCAAGATTCTGAAAATGTTGCAATTCTTGCACTTTGCAAGGATTTTGCAAGACTGCGAGAATACCCCTATTAAGTTTTTCGTTGACAGAGTCAAAAAACCAGCAATCTGCCAAGTCCAAGGTAGATAAATCCTGCTGTAAGGAAGTCGAATTTATTGCTTTATGTATGTAATAAGAAAAACTAGCTTAATATTAGACTAGATTAATATTAAGGCAACAAAAAAGTAAATCGTGACCAGACAAAAAAGGTATTTGGTCATACTTAGAGAGTAATGAAATATAGGAAACTAAATATATATCAAGCAGACTTGGTGCACAACCATGCATGTAATGAGTAGGAATACAATTATTGCAAATTTTTAGACTACACATAGAGGAATAGTAATCGTATCGATCAATCGTATTCGGTACTCGCCATTGGTTCGTAGATCTTACGCAGAATTTTTCTCTCAAACGCTCCCAAAGTTTTTTCATCAGAGCTGCTTAACGTTCAGGTTTGTGCTGCATATAACAGGACAGGCATGATTCGTGACTTATAGAGTGTGACTTTTGTTCGTTGAGAGAGCTCTACTTCTCAATTGCCTACTGATCTCAAAGTAACACCTGTTGGCAGGAGTTATCCTTCGTTTTATCTCTCTACTGATATCGTTAACTCAATACTACTTTTAATTTTTTACACTACTACTTAAATGCCTTTTACTACTATTAATATTAAAAACAAGGTAATTCTATTTTAAATCTCTTATGCAAGTGAGTAGCAAATGAAATATGCACTTGCGTTTGAAATTTGTTCTTCTCTGGCTCAGAAAACGTTGGTAAATACATAAATATAATTCGCAATATCACAATGTTAACGTTATTTGCCTAAAAACATTATTTTCGACATAAACACTTTTGGCAGTAATTTATGTCATTCCAAGAAGCCAAAATTTGTTAGCGCAGCAAAAAAAGTAGTCATATGATGAGTTTTTAATCCGGCTACTGGCATAAATCTTAATTAGAGGAAGGTGTCTGTCGGCATCTGGCTTAAAGCGGTAAGCAAATAATTCACTTTTATGATAATGTTTTTGGCAAGGAAAAGAAAGAAAAAAAAAACAAATGTTCAGAAAAAAAAATTGGGGGATATGCAATGATGGGGTCTGAAACAAATAATTTGAACGCAACTAGGTGGTTAAAACGGAAAAAGTAGGGTAACTAAAACAATATAAAAAAACACAAACTTAATAAAACATGTTGTTTGCTGCTTCGCCGGTTGTTGTTATTATAAATGTTTCAACAACGTGAAAGCATCATTTAACAGCAGCAACAACAACAATAGTATTATTGTATATTTGGGGCGGTTATGTTTTGCCACTGTAATAATTGGAAGAAGCTTCTTCACTCTTAAGTTGATTGCCCACTTGTATGGTTTAACGTAAAGTGAACAACAATAATAATAACAACAACAACAATAACAACCGATGTTGTTGCAACTGCTTACCCTTAAAATTTGGAAACTTTTGTTTGTTTACCTTACGCATTGTTTGAGAATGCGTGAAATGTGAAAATTGTAAGTTTTACGCGACGCATTGGAGCTGGGGGTGGTTGGAGTTGCTGGAAAACTCTTGGAACTACAACAGCTGCTGCTAGCAATTATATTTAAATTTTTAAGCTTCAGTAAATTTTAGAAAATGCTTAAAAGCAGCGTCTGTCTGGTAGCCGAGGGGCAGTTAAGTCCGAATTTTATATATTTATTTTCCTAATAATGTAAATAAGTACATTTTTTTCCATATTTTTACCTAATTATAAGTTGGTAAGTTAATCTTAAAATTTTTTATGAATAAAAGCTCATTGACAATTCTTTTAATTCATCTACATTGTGTTTTCACTCTACATGATACTCAAAAACAATCATTCCGCCCTTCCAATGATATGATGTAAATGAAAAATGTTGTGTTTTGACCTTTTCTATCTGCTGCTAAATGCGCATTAATGAAATGAATCACCTTTATACTACGTTCACATTGAGAGCTAAATGCGCATTTACGAAATTGAATGTATATATTTGTCTCTTTTACTCTTACAAGGAGCATACGGCCACGCATTCTAAATTGCTAATGCACATTTCGTTAAATGCGCATTTAGCTCTCAGTGTGAACATAGTATTATACTACGTTCACATTGAGAGCTAAATGCGCATTTACGAAATTGAATGTATATATTTGTCTCTTTTACTCTTACAAGGAGCATACGTCCACGCATTCTAAATTGCTAATGTGCATTTCGTTAAATGCGCATTTAGCCCTCAGTGTGAACATAGTATTATACTACGTTCACACTGAGAGTTAAATGCGCATTTATAAAATCGAATGTATATATTTGTCTCTTTTACTCCTACAAGGAGCATACGGCCACGCATTCTTAATTGCTAATGCGCATTTAACGAAATTATTTAACGAAATGCGCATTAGCAATTAAGAATGCGTGGCCGTATGCTCCTTGTAGGAGTAAAAGAGACAAGTATATACATTCGATTTTATAAATGCGCATTTAACTCTCAGTGTGAACGTAGTATTACCTTTTGCATTTTACTGCCTTTTTGTATTTTCATTCTCAAACTTTAAGCATCATCAGCCAGAGTGTGCACTTTGGCATGATAGGAACGAATTTAACATCAATGTTTCGATTTTTATAGATTGTAGGTTTTCATCGTAAACATGTTTATATTTGTATATTGTTAGATTTTATTTTTAAAGTAACATTCCTGTATGCAATTTAAATATGCTTTCTGCTGTGGTTCGAGATACAGCAATTAGTTTTTTATTTCCATTTGATTTACCTATTTATACCTATTATATTATGAACAAAATAAATCTGATCTTAAGGTTATATAGACAAAATTAAAGAAAATTATATATGCAACAAATGTGAATCAGATCGTATTCAATTAATTCGGTCAAGTTCTTCCAATACACGGTTAAAAAATGTTGGTTTACTTTTTCAACTTTTTAAGTTGATTAGCTTCAATAGGGGTAAATTAGTTAGTTCTCGTATACTATAAGGAACTTCAATTAATTTCTCATAGAAATTTCATCTAAAAGGTTGAATAAATTAATTATAAAGATAAAATTTTTAACATAAATTTTAACAAAAAAAAAAAAAAATCTAAACGCCTCACGTCATTTAGAATAATTTCTTATTAGCTATTACTGGACCCGGGGCCAGTGCCATTAAACAAAACTTTTAAATTAAAATAAAAATAGTTACACATTACATATGAAAGTGATCAGTTCAAGGGCAATTTTTTAGTGCTTTTAAGGTTTTTGTGGAGAATAACTGGTGAGTACCATTTGGTTTGCTCACCTCCGTGGTACTTCACAAATTTTTTTATAAACAATATTCAATGTTTGGACAACATCAATGTTGTTCATCTCCATGATAAACTGGATGCGAATCGTACCTTGGAGGTGATCATGATACAATAATAAGGTAGGTTAAGGATGTCAAAATGCATTTTAGCATCTACTTTTCTGTATTATTGATAAATGTGGGACGAATAATTAGAAAGCATATTATTTGCAGGATAAATAGGATAAATTAGGACAAAGGTATTTATAATGAAATTAATCGCTGTTTTGTGATTTAAAAGCTTTCTTTTCAGTAAATTATTACTGCTATTTTTTATTTAAAATTTATATTCTAATGTCCACTAAAATGAATACATAATTTATTTATTGCCAGACAGAGAAATTGTAGAACATTGGTAAATAAAACATTTTTTTTTAAAATTGGCACATATGCCGCAAAAACACTTCAAAACTTTTCTGATAATAAAATGATGTACTTCCTCGTTTTCCAGTAACTACATCTTATACCTCCATGAAACTTGAAGTCACCTCTCTGAACATGAACTCTGGAGAAGGAGTCCACACAGAATATGTATATCCCAATGCGTATTACTAGAGGGGTATATTAACTTTGTCATTCCGCTTGTAACGTTAATAAGGAGGCGTGGCAGGTATAGAAAGTATATACATTTTTGCCACCTAATTCGGTCTAGAAATGTTCGTCTATCTTTCTGTCTGTGGACACGATTACAGCCGTCATTTTGAAGCTATTGCGTTGAAATTAAAAAAATATAAGCTTATTTCTAGAAAATAAAGATCAAGTTTGAAAATGAGCAAAATCGGATGAAAACCACGCCTACATCCTATACAAAGTGGATATAAAATAAAGGATATATAAATAAATAATAAAGTAAAAAAATAACTGTAAAAGCACTCAAACGCCGTAACGACACGAACTCAGACTCAACAGAACAACAGAATCATCGCAAACACTAACGCGGAAAAGTGGAGATTAGCTGTTATTCTTCTCGCTGTACCCACCACCCATCCTTGGCTATCTCACCAACTCAGTTATTTTGCAAATTACCCCTTAAACTGATTACATTTATCTTTTTAATTTATTAAATTTTAAAAAATTGTTATATATAAAGATTTGTTATATTTGTAAATTATAAAAAAAATAATAAATATAAATAAATTATAAAGCAACGGCAAACTGGCATCCGTCAGTTTGATGGCTAATTTGAGTGGCGGGTCGCACCATAGACCTTAAACATGGAATGTGCGTAGGGTTTGGGTCCCGCCACATTACTACTGCCCAATGAAAACTAAACCAGCCTCGGATAAGAACCCCAATTACGTTGACGACCACCGCAAACGAAAAACGGACAATGATGTACGGATATGCACCTGGAATGTCCGGACCCTTTATAGGGAAGGTGCCATTATCTAACTGGCGGAAGCCCTCAAAACAATAAAATCTGACATCACCGCCATCCAGGAAATGCGATGGAAAGGGCAAGGCTGCTCTAAACAAGCACACTGCGATATCTACTACAGCTGTCAAGCGGAGAAGCGCGAATTTGGATGTGGATTCGTCGTTAGCCGGAAACTATGCCACCTTGTTTCCCGGTTCACACCAGTGAACGAAAGATTGGCCACGATCCTCATCAAGGCAAAATTTTTCTACATAAGCCTTATTTGCGCGCACGCCCCGACGGAGGAAAAGGACGAAGCCGTCTAGGACGCTTTCTACGCTAGTCTTGAGGATGTATACGACCACCTTCCGGTCCATGACGTGAAAATAGTCCTCGGCGATTTTAATGCGAAAGTCGGAAGTGAAGGCAATTTTGGCCCCACTGTCGGTCAGTTCAGTCTTCATGAGACCTCCACGAACAACGGTCTAAGACTGATCGACTTTGCCGCGGCACGAAACATGGTAGTTAGTAGCACCAGATTTAAGCACCTCGACATCCACAAGGCTACCTGGCTGTCCCCGGATCAAAAAACGCGAAACCAAATTGATCATGTTGTAATCGACGGAAGGCATGCCTCTAGTGTTCTAGATGTGCGTACATTTCGGGGGGTCAACATTGACTCCGATCATTATCTTGTTGCAGCCAAGATCCGCATGCGATTATGCAATGCGAAGAACATACGCACAGGAATGCAACGAAAGCTAGATGTCGCTAAGCTGCAATTACAACGGACTGCCGAAGCCTACTCCGCTCAACTCTCGGTTAAGCTCAACCAACCAACCTCTGGACCCGACGACGCTGGCGGACTTTGGGCGCATATATCCCACTCCATGCGCGCTGCCGCTGAAGAAGTCATTGGTTTCCGGGACCCGCAACCTCGGAACCAATGGTACGATGAGGAGTGTCGCATCGCGACAGCAGTAAAAAACGCCGCATATAAAAAAACGCTGCAGTCAGCTGCAACGCGAGCCGTGCGAGAAAACTACCGCGAAAAGAGGAAGGAAGAGAGGCGCCTTTTCAGACGCAAGAAAAGAGAGCAGGAAAAGCGTGAGCGTGAGGAACTAGAGGTATTCCAGGGCAAAAAGGATGCACTCACTGTAAAATTTGGCAAAATCTAATGAAAACTCCCCCTACCTTCCACACGGCGTGACGCCTTTGAGTATAAAAACCTTCGTATAAATACATAAAACTGAATGTTACCATGCCTATATGCACCCAAATTTCACCCACATCGTTTGTCCAACCTTTACCAAATGTTGCACATATTCGGTGCAATAATAAAAAGAAGTCTTAAGACTAGAAAAGTGGGCGTGGCATATTAATTTTAATCAAACTTCTTCAACGTCGCACAGTGGCTCAGAATAGGTTTTCATTGGCCAAAATTCTATAGCTTTTGCACCAATTGAGATATTTCAGTAATTTTTTTTTCTGACAGATAATTCCTTGAATTTGTTGTGTTTAAAATTTGGTTTAAATCGATTGAGTCCTTATTGAGAAATTTGAGGTCAAATTTGAACTTTTGAAATTTTGATGCTTCCAAATTTTCCGTACTCAGTTCTGAATTATTTTCGTCCTATAGTAGCCCTTTCACTTCCTTATCTAAGTTCAGGTCTTCCACTTTCCATTGATGTCGCATGCTAGAGATGAGAGGATCTGACGTTGCCAATAATATATTAAAAAGATCTTTATTTGTGCAATTTCGTGACATGTTTCCAGTGTTGTATTCTCTATAAAATCTTTAATCCTTATTCCTTTTTTCCTAGATAGATCTCTAAGTTGTACTAAATGATATTTAATGACATCTTCTCCATGATAAAAGATTTTGTGAACTTTTGCAGGCATATTTCTCCATGGGTATTTCGTTGTACATATTTTTGCAGTTTCCTAAGCGTAATCACCAAATTTTTTCGCGTCAATTTTTTTTTTATTGCATGCAAGTATTTCGATGATTATTTTTAACCTGGATATAAGGTTAAATCAACTCCTGTTATTTCAGATACTCTTTCCGGATCTGCGAAGAATCTTCTTGCTGTGTTTCCATTATTTGTATTGCCAGAACCTTGTTTTGGCTGATCTATTACTAATCCATATGTTCGATATTCATCTTGGATATGTTTCTTTTTTTTAAACTTCGTAACTCCTTGTTGGTGTCGTTGTTTCTTACTGATCCTGTAGGTCCGAATTCCAAATCGTAACTGATTTTCAGTATGTGTTCCATAAATCGTATTCTTGCATGTAGTGATGATAACCCGAATTCATATGCATCAGTATTATCTATTGATTTGTCTGGGACTTGGTTTAATTGGCTTGATGTTGTTTGGCATATGATGCAGCTGGATGAACCCTTTGTTTCAGTCAAAGCCTTGCCTACCTTTCCATCAATCATTGTAAGCACTAATTAGCTTACTTCGATTTCCTGCCTATTAATTTCTATTTGTAATGGATGAAGCTGTGCAATTTTCGCACTGATATCTCTTACTTATTTCTGAATGGTATCCTGGGTTTCCTTTTTGAATTCAAATTTGATGGGCCTGCAGTATTTCGTAGAAGATGGTGTGCGATTTTTCCAAATATCCCTGGTATGCGCTGTGCTGGTCGATGGCTCTGACTCTTCCAAAATCTTTTTTTATCGCAATGGTACAAATGAAACCATGAACATATCCGTGTCCAAGGTATTTTCGCATAACAATTGCTTGTATTGTTTTTGTCCGGAAGAATCACCACATCCCCATTTGCAAAAAAGAATTAACTTGCAGTTTTCATATTGCTTCAACTCATTTTCTTTAAATAATTGTAGCAAGCGTTGTGGTGTGTGATCAAGTAATGATTTTGTCGGTAGTTTTTGAAGCTCACTGCACAGTAATCTCGCATTCCAGCCATTTTTCATAATGTTTATAAAATCTTTCTTTCGTGTAGTTATACTGGCTGTAGCGCTTTTTTAAATTTTTGACGAAAACAGATAATTTCTCTTCTAAGTCCAATTGTATTCCGAAGTTTATTTTTCTTTGAACGTAGCTTAGAACATCTTCCGGTTTTTTGTTTTTTAAATACTCCTCAGTCAATTCTTTATAACTGAATCTCTCTATGATTTTTTAATCAATTTATTTCTTTCCAATTAATGGAATATCACTTCCTTATAAGCCTTTCCATACCGTAGTGCTTTCCTAAGCCCTACATCAAGTATCAGTACCTGTATCTATTTACTTATTACCTGCACCAGTTCTATAAAAGTAAAATTTAAAACTCTAAAACTCCACATGTTTCATACAGGTAGAATGAAATGGGTTAGTTAAAAAAACTCTAAATGCCTCAAAACCCCAAAACTGCACATGTTTCATACAGGTAGAATGAAATGGGTTAAATAAAGAAAACTCTAGGCACTATTTGAATTACCAGAACCTGTATATATATATTTTGTATATGCACCCGTCTTATAGAGTGAGAATTAAAAGGGTAAATAAAACTAAAATATCCTTTAAATTGCATGCAATAAAATACTTAGGGATTCGTTCAAGTTAGCGTCATTCGAATATTTGTGTGAGTAGTTTCAGTAAATCGAAAAAAGCTTCTACGTGGGGATCGTGGGGGTATAAAAGTATAAATGAAATGAAAGAGTAGACTTTTTTTTTAAATGGATGATTTAATTTTTTTGATCCGTTTTGATCCTTAGAAGTTCTATTCCTCTAAAGTAAAAATTTATACAAGAAACAGTCATTTTGAAAACATTTCGTAACATCCAAAATATAAATAGTACATCTACAACCTCATACAATAATTTAACGATAATAGTCCAACCAATCCAACAAAAAAAAATTCAACCCTCTATTGATTATAGTTTGCGAGCAAAGGCCATTCATTTTCGATGATAAAATAAAAACTCACCTTTTTCTTAAATTAGCAAAACAGTTGTGTTTAACCGCATGCCACGCCCACAATTTTACATATTTTGACCTAAATTTTTGGCTACCTAATTTTGGATATATTTACTACAAAATGGCCCAAAAATTGTATGAGTCGGTTACCACAAAAAATGGGTATTTTGGCTAATGGATTTAATTCTTGAGCCACAGGGCGCAGTTTATCTGACTTCAACCAAATTTTTCGCATATTATCCTTGATAGCAGTCTTAAGTTTATAAAATTGGTTTTATCGTTTTAAAAGACGTATGCACAACAAAAAATTGGTGCTGTTTATATAAAATTTTATAAATTTAAATACTAATTAATTATACTAAATCTTAAAGTAGCTTTCATGTGTCGGTTTGAGAGAGTAAGTAGTCGTGTTGTGTGGATTTGGAAGAGAATACTTTTCATATTACAGCAAAATTTTAAAATAATTTAATTTGAAAGAATATTCATATTTTTTGCAGTGTATATTCATGACAAACTAGTTTCATTCGAACTTAAATTCAAGGCATGCCCAAAAAATTGACAAACTTCATTCAGATTAAGACTCTAATACAGATTATCTCTCTCGATTATTTCATAATGCTTCATCTTTTGCCCTCTCTCACACCCTCCTTCCTTCTTGCACTAATCTTTGCAAACTATTTTTAAGACTTCTGAAACATTACAGATATTATCATCATTTAATGTCGCATTTCTATGGCATAATTTGCCACAGTATTCACGTAATTTTTTACAAAAACATGCTTGGTCACTCTGAGGTTTACTGGGAAAATAAAAGAAAAAAGATTTAAAAGAAACCACAAAGTTTAGTTTTCCAACAAATTAAAAGAAAACAGAAGCATTCTGCAGTAGTACTTGACTGTAGCCAGCAGCCAGAATGCCGGATGTAACGTAAAGTCAATTCATTGCCACCACCACCATCGTCATCATCATCATCATTGCCATGACCATCACCACCCTGGTTGTGACTTCGGTAATGATGATTATGTGAGTGCAAAGTAAGTTTGCCCGGCAATTAGAAGCTTTTTCTGGCTGCTCTGCTGGTTGGACAAACTATGAAAATCTTGGTCAAGCAATCCATGCGTAACTGAGAAAGAGATAAGAATAGAAGACAGCAAGGCAGAAAGAGATAGAACTTATGATAGAGTTATCTTAAAAAAGCTGAAAGTTATAGGAAAAGTTGCTTTGTTTTTTCTTTTTATTCGTTTTGTGTTTTCTTAAAAAGTTCAAGATTTGAATATTTAAACAGACTTTATGTGGCGTGGGAGGTTGAAGGTTGTTACAAAAATAAAAAACTTCCCTAGAAATGGCCAAAAAGCTTTTAAAGTTTTGTTCGGCTCGGCCATTGCCTTTGTTGTTGTTGCACATAGTATACATATGTGCAACTCTTGACCAAAATCTCATTAAACTAACCAAGGCTAGCTGTTTGTAGTTAGCAGTAAGTTTCTTGTTGGCAAGCGTAAAATAAAACACATGTGCACATAACAATGTGTGTCCAAGTCCAGCAAACCAAACGAATTCAAGTGTTTAACAAAAGAAAGTAATGGCTTAAATGCCAAAGCACTTGAAAGCAGCCTCCACTTAGAACCGATCTCACACTCTTTCTCTCCATCTCACTCTTTTCTCTCAGACTGGACCGACTCAAGCTAGTCGAGTCACATTTGAAACCAAGATGAATGGGTAAAAGTCGAAAAGTTTTTCCTTGCCAGATGGGCAAACTTTTACTGTGTGCTTTGCAGTAAAGTTTTATAATGAATGGTACCGACTTCTAAAGTTTTAAGTATTGATAACGAAAAAAACAGGTTAATTTAAGAAAATTATTTTAAAATTTATAGCAAAAGGAGGCCATCAAGTATGAAATAAGTCGGTGTGTACGTTTCTTGGAAGTTGCCTGCATGGGTAGTTATTGAGAATATATGTATATGCAGTTGAAATTGACCCAGTTTTTAGTTTTTTATAATTTTTCCTACACGGTAAAAAATGAATCGTAGATAATACTATACATCACAAAGTAATAAAAATCCAAGTTAAAATTACTGTTTGTTCAAAAAATTCAAAAATACCGTGATTCAGGATCCAAGAACTGGTGTTTTCACAAAAGTAGTGAAAAGTAGTTCTGTTGTTAAATTCACACAATATAAACCTCCAAAAGTTCCATATTTGGTGTAACAATAGCGCATGCTCTGTACTTGTATTTTGGTAAAAAATAAGTCTTTCAATAAATCAGGAATTTTTTTAATAAAAGCACACAAAAATGCAATTTAACTGCACATACTTTTTACTGTTTGAAAAGTAATACTGATAAAACTGTATGATCGATTTCATCGATTGTTATTTTATGCTTTATAATTGTGATAAGATCGACTTCACTTTTAAAAAATTTCTTGGATTATACTTAAACATATTATATTTTATTAACCGCAAAATACTTGCAAATTTATTGCTGTTCAGAAATGAATTTTAAAAAAATATGAGTTTAATTTTTTTACATACATTTATTATACATTTTTGCAAACCCATTTTAATTATATACTTTAAATTCTACAATAGAATTATGTGTAAAAGCATGATCAGAGAATCATCAAATTTTTACTCTTAAGTACTCTCTCTTAACTCTCTCTTTTTGAACAATATCTATGAATTTATTTAGAAAATTTTAAAATAAAATGTTTAACTAGTTTTGTTCTGAGGCTGAGGTAAGCTTTCTTACTCTAGGGTACTTTCAAGAGATCTAACAACTTCTGGGCAATACTAGTTTTTCACAAAAGAAAAAAAGAAATCGATTTATAAATTGCCGAATTTATTATTGGTGACTTGGAGGTCAACTCAATGAAAAGATTAAAAAAAAATGTTTATATTTTCCTTTATATTATTCTTTTTTTATTTATTAATATTCTGTTTTATTTTTTTATCATGTTTTTTTCTAATTTATTTCATTAACAATATTTTTATACACTTAACTTTATATACTTAACTTTATATACTTAATTTTACTTAACTGCACATGGTGGCGGAGGGCCGATTTAATTAGACGGCTGGCGGTAGAGTACCGATGGCAGCAGGCCTTACAATGACCGACTTAAATACATAAGTTGGCTTAAGCCGAAAAGCCGAGGCTTGAGTTTGGTCGAAGTCGAAAATCCGAAACTTGATATGTTGGCTAAAGCGAAAAGTCGGATATACTACACCCATTGAGCCAAATACCTTCTTTATAATGAAACATTGATTCAGTATTAACTGCAACTGAAGCTATGTTGCAGTACATACAATAATCTATTAATGTATTTGTGTGGTTTGGGTAGCTGCTTAGCGACTTGCTACAAGAGTTGATTAATAGATTTTTATGGTTTGGGTAGCTGCTAAATCACTTGCTACAATTGTGGTAAATCTAGCAAATTTTTAGTTTCTACCACTTTTATTACCCACTATTTGCATTTTTCTAAAATCTATATATTTATATAAAAATTATTGCATTATAATTCAATTCAATAATGACAGTAACATAAAAAGCTTCGCTTCTCTCGTGTGTCCAACGACGCACCTGTGTTTTCTACTTACACTTGTTTTATTTCCTAGGATCTGAATGTATGAGCAAATGGCGCTCAATACGAGATCGCTATGCACGTGAAGTCTTCAAAGTTTTGAGGTCTGGTAGCGCAGCTGAAATCCAAAGCAGTTATCAGCACATGGAGCAGCTAAGTTTTTTAAAGTTGCATGTGTTGCCTCGAAAGTAAGATAAATATTATTATATATCACATTTCATAGAACAATTTCCAGTGTGACTGCGAGTTCTGAATCTAATGTGGGTGCAGAATTTGTTGATGGGTTCGTTCCAATTAATCATTTAAATGAAAGTTCTGGCAGCTTGGAAAATTTATGCAGTCCGGATGATATTGTTGAGGAAGCAGAAGCCAGATTTTCATTTGAAGATGAAGTGGAACGGCCATCAACATCTACTCCATCCACATTGGATAGCAGTAGTTATGGCCGTCGCACTAAGAAAGGAAGTGCGTTGGAAGATAGCTTCAAAAACTTCATGAAGAAGATGACCGAAATCCACGAGCAACGTGTGCAAGCAGCAGCTGCAGGTAAGCACGAAGCTTTCTTGCAATTAGTCAAAACTAAATTGGATGTGCTGCCTACAGAAGACCAAGAAGATGTCAAATGTTTTTTTTTTAATTATTTGCATGATAAAACTAAGAATCGTAATTTGAATGAAATTTAAACTCAAAACTGATTGATTAAATTGATTTTAATATTCAAGAAATGGTTTTTTTTTTTTAAATACGATGACAGACATAAGTAAGTACGTAATAAAAAAAATTAAAATAAGAGATATTCTATATATATACTATTACATATACAGCCCAATTCTGAATAGTTTTTCCCCCGGAATTGGAAAAAGGAGTTTTAATATTTGTTCATCAATCGTCAATATTCTTGATTGTAAAAAAAAATGTGATAAGTTTAGCAGCTATCTTTAAAATTAAAACTGCCTCTTCCATTTCCGGGGGAAAAATTATTCATAACTGGGCTGATACTTACATATGTATAATAATGTAAGTATATGTATAGAAAAACAATTCCAATAAAAGGTATTTAACATACATATTTGCAGCGATTTTTAACGGTTTTATTATGGTTATATCTGTGGTCACAAAGAACAACGACTAAACTCAAAATATCTTAAAAAAGCGATATGGCATTTTCTTTATTGCCAATCTTAAGAAGGATGCAGAAATCCATTTTTGGCACAGAATAGATTACTACTTTTATATGAACACTAGCTTATACCCGGCGCGCTTCGCTGCGCTCAGCGCTTATCCCCTAAAAGAGGGTGTAGCTTTAGTGAAGCCATACTTTTATAGCAAGTTCGTACCGAGTTTTATGTGTGATGTTATGATGTGTGACTTATTTCGAAAACTATACCGAATATTTGGAGTGCCGAAAAAGTACCACGCCCCTCTACCAACGCCCATAAAATATTACCAGTGGAACGGCATGTGTAAATTGAGGTCGAATACTGAATTCCGAGACTGTGCGACCTACAAAAAAAACCAAAACTGGTCGATATCGAAAATTTTAGGTGTATTTAAGGAGCCTTTTACGGTCGGCACCAGACTTCATAGGAACCCTCTCAAGGCTTTGGTATAAAAATTGGCTTAGCGGTTTCGGAGTCCTTAAGTGATATACACATATACCCACATACGTATATACATTAAGTCGCCTCACGCTCCTTAGAAAAAAAAGTTGCTTAGTCCGGTTCTTCAAAATAATCCATGGCTTATGTTACGATGATCCCCAAAAAATTTCGACTAAAAATATTGCCTGGTATGGTAGTTAAAAAAAAAATAAACGGTCAGAAATAAGAGTAATGAAAAAGTTCTTTTGCATCAAAAATCTTCAATTTTTTCCGTTGGACCAAAGATAATGCGGATTTTTATGGATTGTTTTAACTTTTTTCATATTATTTTCACTAAAATTCAAATTAATTTCTTCCCATACTACTTTTAGTCAAATAAATTGTAAAATGTAAAAAATGTGTACATTTTTTTGTAATTTCATTCAATTTAATTCTTCACTTTACACTATATTTTATCATGAATAGATAATTTATTTGACCAAAAGTAACATGGCAAGACGAAATAACTATTAAGTCCGACCGTTTGTTATTAAGAACATAAGAAGATCGGTCAAAGCCCTTTCAAGAGCTGAAATGGCCATTTCGTTTTTGTTTTTTTTTTTATTTCAAACTATTCCAGCTACTGTCGAAATATTTGGGGGATCATCATAACAAAAAGCGTTATTTTGAGCAACCGACCCAAACACCTTTTTTTTGTGAGGAGCCCTAGTATACAAACAAACATTTAGGCATGGCAACATTTATATGTATAGTGACCGCCACTTGGTCTTATTGCACCTACATATCAAGTTTCACTATCAAAACATGTACAGCTCAGAAATTACAATGATTTCTGAAAAGTCGGCGTAGATAAAGTGCGACTTTTACTGTAAATTTTGATTTATATACTTTCACCAAAATTTATATAAAAAGTGACCGCCACTTGGACTTATAGCATCTGCATACCAAGTTTGACTATCAAAACGTTCACATCTCAGGAATTTAAATTATTTTTAACCGATAGCCCTGGCAGCTAGTGCTTACTTAGTTATAATTGTTAAATTGTGATTAACTATAATACATAAATAAATAAATAAATTAAATAAAATTATTGCTGAAGAGTGGGCACACATATAGTGCTACCATGCACATTTTTTGCAAAGCTGTCGAGAGTAAGCGTATGAACTTAATTACCAAATTTTAGTATTTAACGATGAGAATTATCTGATTTATAGAAGTTCTATTGATTTGAGGGTAAAAAAAGTGGCGGCCGTGGCGTAGTGGGTGGTTTTCGAACCACCTGTTCGAACCCTGGTTCGAATTCCACCTGACACAGAAAGTTTTTTCAATTGAATTAATTTTTCAGTTCGGCCGTCACCTCTCTGCTGACAATGGCAAACCTCAGAGAGTAAAAACTGCCATGAAAAGCTTCTTGCCGTTCGGAATCGGCATAAAACTTGTAGGTCCAGTTCTCGATCATTTGTGTTCAAACATTCCACAACACGCACAACACAATTCATCATAAGAAGCTCGGTCAAAGTCCTTTCAAGGGCTGAAATTGGCCATTTCGCGTTGCTTTTTTTTTATTTGCGGGTGGTACAAGTTGGCGTGGCAAATTTTATATATATATATTGACCGCCACTTAGAGCACCTGCGTATGAAGTGTTACTATCAAAACGCGTACAACGCAGGAATAAGCATGATTTCGAAAAAGTGGGCGTAGATATGGTGCAACCACGCCCATTTTTAACAGTTGCCGATAGTGACCTTATGTACAAAATTACCAATTCTTAGTCTTCTACGGTAAAAGCCGTCTAATATAAAGCATTTTTACTGATTTGTGGGCGGTTAAAGTAGACGTAACAACATTTGTATATACATAGTGACTGTCACTTGGATCCATAGCACCTGCATACTAAGATTTCCTATCAAACCGTGTACATGATTTCGAACAACGACTAAACTCAAAATATCTTAAAAAAGCGATATGGCATTTTCTTTATTGCCAATCTTAAGAAGGATGCAGAAATCCATTTTTGGCACAGAATAGATTACTACTTTTATATGAACACTAGCTTATACACTACTTATAAGCATGATTTCGAGAAAGTGGGTGTAGATAAAGTGCGTCCATGCCCATTTTTTGTGCATTGGCCGACAGTAATCAAATAAACTAAATTACCAAATCTTAGTCTTCTACTTTTTTACTGATTTGTGGGCGTTGAAAGTGGACGTGACAACATTTATATATACACAGTGACTGCCACTGGGATCCATAGTACCTGCACACTTAGATTCACTATCAAAACGTGTACAGCTCAGGAATAAGCATGATTTCAATAAAGTGGGCGTAGATATAGGGCGGCCATGTCCATTTCTTGTACACTTGGCTGACAGTAATGAATAAAACTAAATTACCAAGTCTTAGTCTTCTACGGCAAAAGCCGTCTGATATAAAGCATTTTTGCTGATTTGTGGGCAGTAAAAGTGGGCGTGACAACGTTTATATTTACATAGTGACTGCCACTTGGACCCATAGCACCTGCATACCAAGATTGACTATCAAAACGTGTACAACTCAGGAATAAGCAAGATTTCGATAAAGTGGGCGTAGATATAGTGCGGCCATGCCCATTTTTTGTACATTGGCCGACAGTAACCATACGAACTAAATTGCCAAACCTTAGTCTTCTACGGCAAAAGCCGTCTGATATAAAGCATTTTTACTAATTTGTGGGCGGTAAAAGTGGGCGCGACAACATTAATATTTACATAGTGACTGCCTCTTGGACCTTTAGCAACTGCATACCAAGATGCACTATGAAAACGTGTACATCTCAGGAATAAGCATGATTTCGATAAAGTGGGCGTAGATATAGTGCGACCATGCCCATTTTTTGTACATTGGCCGAGAGTAATCATATAAACTAAAATATCAAATCTTAGTCTTCTACGGCAAAAGCCGTCTGATATAAAGCATTTTTACTGATTTGTGGGCGGTAAAAGTGGGCGTGACAACGTTTATATTTACATAGTGACTGCCACTTGGACACATAGCACCTGCATACCAAGATTGACTATCAAAACGTGTACAACTCAGGAATAAGCAAGATTTCGATAAAGTGGGCGTAGATATATTGCGGCCATGCCCATTTTTTGTACATTGGCCGCAGTAACCATACGAACTAAATTACCAAATCTTAGTCTTCTACGGCAAAAGCCGTCTGATATAAAGCATTTTTACTGATTTGTGGGCGGTAAAAGTGGGCGTGACAACGTTTATATTTACATAGTGACTGCCACTTGTATCCAAAGCACCTGCGTACCAAGATTCACTATCAAAACTTGGACATCTCAGAAATTAAAATAATTGCTGAAAAGTGGGCGTAGATATAGTGTGACCACGCCCATTTTTTGTAGAGTCACCGAAAGTAACTATCTGAACAAAATTACCAAATCTTAGTTTTATATGATTAAAACCGTCTGATATATAGAATTTTTTTTGGTTTGTGGGCGATAGAGCCAATTTGGGTTGTATAAGAGGTACCACGCCCCCTTGTCCAATCAACACTAAACTTCACAGGAACACTTCCAGAATGTTGATTCAGTATCCCTAAAAATTTCATAAAGTTTGGTTCGGTGGTTTTTGAGTCTATACGTGATATACACACATATCCACATACCCACATACCCACATACCCACATACCCACATACCCACATACCCACATACATACATTCATTTTTATATATATAGAAGATTTTTTATTGGTAACGGTTCATATATTTGAAAAAAATTTAGTGCAATTAAAATATGGTTTATGAAATATGGTGCGATACTTTGAGTTAAGTCGTTATTCCTTGTGACTACAGATATAACAATATTGTTTCGCGATGTGTTAACCCTTAGGCTAGCTGAAATTTTTTCAAAAAAGTTTTTGTTTGACAAAAAACTACTTTGTGTATGGGCATTTTTCTTTAATTTTATTAGAAATTAATTCATTTTTTTATTACTTTGAAATGTTTACTTATTTAAAAATTCAATTAAATTCTGTTTTCAAATAAGTACTGCTTTAACGATTCGCGCAGTTGGAATGCTGTCTTGTTAAAATTATTTGAAGACACAGCGCGAACTCCTGATAATGGTACTGATTCCTGCCTCCATAATCCTTCTCGTACCACATTTGTTTTTAAATTGATTCTGTCAATGTATTCAGGAGGACAATATGAGCCATCAGAAATTTTTAAATAGTTGTGCAGGACAACGGTCGCATTTATTATTGTCACTGCAGAGTCTGGATGCAGATTTATGGTTGTGTGGAATATTCTCCATCTTGCCGCAAGAATGCCAAAAGCATTCTCTATTACCCGCCTTGCTCTGGATAGCAGTTTGTTGTAATTTTCACGCTGCTCATCTAGTAAAAGCCCTGGATATGGTCTCATTAAGTTCTTTCGGAGAGGAAAGGCAGCGTCACCAACAATGTAATGCGGAAAGCTTACATCGGTGCCAGCCAATGCACATTCAGGTGGGAAGTCCAAATCATTTTTAGACAGCCTTTTTCCAAATTCTGAATGTGTGAGAATCACTTTGACTGCCATAAGCCCCAACATCAACTGCAGTAAAGGTATAGTTTGCATCGCAAACAGCAAGCAAAACAGCACTGTACTGTCCTAGAAATAAATGGTGTTAATTTTGTGGAATATATTGCACCCTAACAACAAAAGAGCCACAAATAAAAAAATGACCAAATTTTAGCGTCTTCATGTAACACTATTCGTACACTCTAAAAAGTTTTTGTTGAAATTTACTACAATAGTTGTAGGCAACAGCTTAGCTACTATAACTGTAGTGAATTTACACACCATTATAAAGTTCAACTTATGTTGTTTACTATTTGTACGTAGTAAAATTCAACAGTTGGTGTTTAATTTTGCTTAAAATATATGGTAATATTTAAGCTTTAATATTTGTATTGTAGTTAAGTTTAACATTAGTTGCTTAATGTTGCTATCAGTTTTGTATTACTATTGCAAAATTACAACCTTTATATGAATAATATTCAACAACTTTTGTTTACTTTGACTACAATAATGTAGTAATATAAAATTTACTACTGCTATTTACTAATATTTAACATGTGTTTGGCAATTAAAACTGAAGTAAGTTTCAACTAATTTTATGATTGATTTAATTTTAATATAACACACAAATCTAAATAAAAACAAAGAAAAAATTTCAAGTCTGTTGCACTAAGAAGCTATATCAATTTGTCGTTAGAGTTATAGAAATGAAACAAAGCATTTTTAAAATCAATTTTAGAAATTTATGAGGCACTCTCATACTCCAATTCCTATATAAATATTGAGTACATTACAAAGCAAAAAATATTTACAATCTTAGCTTAAAATTAAAACACGTTATTTAACACAATTTTTGTAGTTAGAGAAGCGTGTACCGGACTGAATAATAAGCTGCTTACTTGCTCATAACCAAACGTGAATGAGAATATGATGCAATTATACAATTGATGTTGAAAATTCAACACACATACATATTTGAATTCTATTGGCAATGAAATTTATGATGAAAAAAAGTTTAATATTAATATCGCAGCAAAATTCAACATATGTTGCTTAATTTTACTAAAGTTGGTATATAATTTTAAACGTTAAAAATTTACAATGAAACTTGCATTGAAATTACACTCCAGTTGAATTTTAAACAAAAAATTACTATTATAGTTCTAGTAAATTTGTATTTATTTTTTAGAGTGTAGGGATCATCTACATCGGCTGTTTAAAGTTTGTAAACATACATTTTCTCTTTAACCCTGCTAAGATATCGTACGTTTGCGAGACGTCAGCTTTTTAATGTTTTGCTCTCTCTCTCTCTTCCGATAGGTTTATCTAAGCAGGGTTAATAAAAAATCGTTTTGCATCCTTGCCCCTTTTGTAGTTAGGGTGCGATGTGTTGAATTTGTTTACCTTTATAATTGTAAAAATTTGAACCGGATTTTGGTGGGCAGGTGATAACAACATGTTTACCATCTATGGCGCCTACACAGTTCGACAAATTCCAAAGGTTTTTGAAGTTTTCAGCTATTCGCTTCCATTCGGAACAGTTTGGTGTAGAAAGGTAAATAGGACTCAAAGCTTCCCAAATGAAACGACATGTCTCCAGAGTTATAACTCTTACTGCCGAAACTGACATTTTAAATGACGAGAAGAGTTCCTGCCTTGAGGAGCCATGAGCAAGATATCTTAAACAAAAATGCAAACTTGTTATTTGTTTCCTACTTTATTAGGAACTGTTACTTACATTAAAGTTGAAAGTAAACGGCATTTTGGAGGAATAGTTTCTCTACTGGAGTATTTTTGCAACCGTTCTTTAATTAAATTAAAAAACGCCTAAAATACAGGAACAGACATTCTTGTCGCAATGTGGAACTGCTCTGTATCGTTTTTAAGCTTTTCAAAGGATACTGCATAGAGCCCTGAAGAATTCCTTTCGACAAAATAATCGCGCACCCAAAACCTTCTTTCATTTTGAGTGCTTCCAAATATAAATACGATTGATATACCGTATGAACAGTTAATGCAGCATCAATAACTAAATCACTTTCATCCATTTTTTTTGAAGCGAAGCTTTTTACTCCTCGTTCTGTGATTTGCTTGGAGTGAAATCTGAAAAATTTTCGACAGATTTTTTCGTGGAAATTTGATGCTTTGTTGCTAGTGCTTATTACAACAAGAAACTTTAATACTCTAAAATTAAATACTAAAAATATTTTGCGGCCTGCCCGTGGGGATCGAACCAACTTACTCTTACACGAGAGTCCAATGCACATTCCACTAGGCTACAAAGACTTGTTAGAAACAGTTGTTAATTCAATCCTAATTATAACAGAAGCTATGCTGCAGTAGATCGTCACCATCTATCAATAGATAGAGGATTGTGTATTTGCTATGCTACAACTATCAAACATTTGCTTTTATTTGCTACAAGGTGTCTCCAGCATCGGGAGACTTTGCTTTGTTTGTATTGTGAATGCGTTTTGCTGTTGGCATAGAGTATAAATTATTATCTAGGGATTGCATCAACTCTGCTAAATTTCTGGCATGTGTTAACAGAGTTTTCTTTCTTCATGTTTTTAAGTGAAATAACTCTGTTAACACATGCCAGAGATTTAGCAGAGTTGATGCAATCTCTAGATAATAATTTATACTCTATGACAAGTGCGTTGACAAGTTTGTCAATTTGAATTTATTATTATTTTTTAATTCAAATTTTTGAATTTAAAAGTTAATTTATTAAAAAGAAACAATTATTAAGCCATCAAATCTATGTAACTGCGAAAAAGCTTCGCTTCTCTCGTGTGTCCAACGACGCACCTGTGTTTTTTCTTTTTTATTTTAATATTACTAAATATTATTATTTTTACAGTCACTCTTTGATTACAACCGAATATATTTGCAAATCATTATAAATATCGCGAGAAGTTAAAGTAAATAATAACTTGCAGGGATGGCGCTTTAAAAAAAATTTTAATGAATACAGATTTTGATGAGTATTTAGCTGATATATGACTAAAATCACTATTTTATGCTAATTTTTAAGAGTTCTTGCTATAATACATCACACAATTTCAAATATTTCAGCGTTAATATTTATAAAATTACATTCAAACAATATAGAAAATATTGAATAATTGTGTAGCCCTTACTTACCCTGAACGTAAAACGCAATTATTGTACTCTGCAATAATTTTCTTGCGTAAATTGCGCCAGCGAGTAGACGGACGGACGCAAATGCAAATGCAGTTAATGAACTTCCAGCTTTAAGTGTTTGGCCTGAAACTTGGTTTCGCGGTTTGGTTGCAGTTTCCTGTAATCAAGAATTTCTTTGTTTTTATTTGCCACGTAAGAAACACCTGCGTCCAGCTGGGATGTGATGTGAAGTAGTTGCAGTTGCAGTAGATGAAGAATAAGCTTATATTCAAAAAATATCTTAAGAATATTTTGGAAATGAAGAGTAGCAGCAGAGTTTATAAAACATGATTTTTTTTTGTTCTCAGCGTGGGGCAGTTGGTTTTTTTAGCTTACAATGTTGTCATCTTAAACATTAAAATTAAGTTTTGATACGTATTTGGCAAGCATTTTTTTGTAGTTTTATAGCTCAAAATTCATAATATCCAGACCTTGTTAATTCAGTTGTTTTAGACAAAGGTTTATTATTTCAATTGACACGTTTATACTGTGCAAATATTTTTCAATAGCCTTTTATTCACACAAATATTGAGTGTGTGTTAAGGTTTGGTTTCCGCATTTAAAAAAAAGTTAAAATATCTCATATTATTTTGCTCACTTGCCTTAGACAAAATTTTTTTTTATATTCTTTGGCGCAATATTCTATTGTGGAATATTTTTTCAACAAGCTTTTATTGACACAAATGTTTGAGTGTGGCAAGTTGTGCGTAAGAATTATTCATTATATCTCCATCTTGTTGCCCCAGTTTATTACGCAGTTGTTTAAGTGAGTTACACCACAGCAAAATTTTTGAATTCAGTTTTAAAAATTTTATATTTTATTAAAATTTAATTTTATTATAAACTAGCTGAATACCCGGCTTAACTCGGGAGTTGATATAAATAAATTTTGATTTCATTCGTCGATTTGAAACAACTTGTCACAACTTTAGAATGAATTTTGTGTGCATCTTTCAAACCGGTAACTTTGGCGGAAATGAGCAAAATGTTGCCTCGACATCTGAAAATAATGAGAAAAAGTTAGGGAAATCGTGATTTGTGTGTACGTGACGCCGATCGCTTGCAACAATATATTTTCCAGTTTTATATTGTATTCGATACATTGCACATTTTTGAAAAAAATCAGAACAAAAACGAATTTTTGCCAATTCGCGAGAAAACTGGACAAAAATTAAATAAGCATTGAAAATAGAAATTAAAATGTCAAAACAAAGCCAACTTACGACGCAGCTGACTTGCGCATGTGTTGATGCGTACTCAAATACCACAGAATTCGCCATCAGATGTCCTGATTTGCGAAAAAAGAAAGTGCAATATAAATACACATTAAGAAGAAAAGAAGATATTTATCACCCTTCGCGCTTTGCTATGCCTTACTGTATTTTGTAGTACAGCACCCCCTGGGGTTCAAGATATAACAAAATACATGGCGCCAAAACGCTCACCTCACCCGAAAACCACATATAAAAATCATACTTATCGCATGAGTTGTTTTGATTTTTTTGCGGTATTTGTACAACGGGCGCTGTCTGGTTTTCGAGAGAGAATAAAAAAATAACGCCAAAGCCCTTTCCATACTCGATAATCAAATCCTATATATACGATATACAAATATTTATCTTAATCGGATGAGCGGCTTTTGAGTGTTTCACGATTTCTTAAGTGATTTGTACTACAGCACCATCTGGTGTTTAAGATAGCGCAGAAAAAGAAGTCGAAGATACCCATCCTATCCGAAAACTCCTATGTAGATATGTTCACGCAAATTAGATGTATAGCTAGAAGTTTTTCGAGATTTTTTAAACATTTGTACTGCAGTGACCTCTGGTGTACAATATAGACCAAAATAATACCGTAACCGAAAACCCCTAAGTACAAATTTTCATGTAAGTCGGATGAATGGTTTCGGAGACAAACTGTAATAATAAAATTCATGGAACCCGATCGCAGCGCCACCTACCGAGTCAATTGCAAATCTGAACCATCCAGGGATCCCCTTAAACACACACAAAAAATTTCATCAAAATCGGTGCAGCCATTTAGGAACAGTTTAATAATATACACACGTAAAAATTGTACAACAGCGCCCTCTACTTTTCGAGACAGGAAAAAAGATAACGCCAAAACAGTTGCCATACACGAAAATCCTTTAGTAAAATTTTTCACCGAAATCGCATGAACGGCTTTCTACTTTTCCACGATTTCTTAGGAAATGTGTACTACAGCGCCCTCTGGTGTTCGATATAGTACAAAAAAGATAAGTTCAAAACAGTCATCATATTAGAAAGCCCTTATATACCAATTTACATGAAAACCGGATTAACAGCTTAGAAGTTTTTTAAAATATACGTACTTCAGTGCCCTCTGGTGTTTGAGATAAAACAGAGTAGATAAGTCGAAAAAACTCACCGTATCCGAAAACCCTTATATACAAATTTTCATGCAAATCGGATGAGCGTTTTCGGAGATAAGCTATAAAAACAAAATGCCTTAAACACGGTCGCAGCGCCACTTACCGGGTCCAATTGTGAATCTGAACCATCCAGGGATTCACTCAAACACACACACACAATAACATGCACACGAACAAATTGTACAACAGCGCCCTCCAGTTTCGAGAAAGAGCAAAAAAGATAGCACCAAAACCCTTGCCGTACTCGAAAATCGCTATTTGCAAACTTTCATCCAAATCGGATGAGCAGTTTTGGAGTTTTTCACGATTTCCTAAGATTTGTACTAAAGCGCCCTCTGGTTTTCAAGATAGCACAAAAAAGATAAGTCCAAAAAACTCATCGAATCAGAAAGCCCCTATTTTCCAATTTTCATGCACGGCTTAAGAGTTTTTCGAGGTTTTTCAAAATATTTGTACTACAGCGCCCACTGGTGTTCGAGAGAGAAAAGAGTAGATATTTCAAAAAAACTCAGCGTGTCCGAGAACCTCTACATACAAAATCTTATGCAAATCCGATGAACGGTTTTTGACTTTTTCGACGTTTTTTAAAATATTTGTACTACAGCGCCCTCCGGTGTTCAAGATAGAACCTAGTTTATAAGTCATAAAAGCTCACCGTTTCCGAAAACCTCTATATACCAACTTTCATGCAAATCGGATAAGCGACTTAGGAGTTTTTTTGACGTTTTTTAAAATCTTTGTACTACAGGGCGCTATCTGGCGTTCAAGATAGATCAGAGTAGATAAGTCATGAAAACTCACCGTATCAGAAATCCCCTATTTTCGAATTTTCATGCAAATAGGATGAACGGCTTAGGAGTTTGTCGAAGTTTTTTAAAATATTGGTACTACAGCGCCCTCTGATGTTCAAGATAGAACAGAGCAGATAAGTCATAAAAACACACCGTATCCGAAAACCTTTACATACAAATTTTCATGCAAGTCGGATAAACGGTTTCGGAGATAAGCTAAAAAAAAGAATGCCTGCAACCCGATCGCAGCGCCCCTACCGGGTCCAACCTTTTTTACTGAATAAAAAGTTGCCTATATATTGATCGGGGGTATAAGGAACCTTGATGTCAAGTTTCATTTAAATCCATCCAGTGGTTTTCGCGTGATGCTCTAACAGACAGACAGTTAGACAGACAGTTAGACAGACAGACAGACAGACAGACAAAAATTTTAAAAATGCGATTTTCGGAATCAGCGTCGTTCAAAATGTCCATCGCAAAAATAAATAATTTCAAAAAAATATAATAATTTAAAAAAAATATTTCATGTACAGTTTTTTTTTTTTTACAATTTTATATATATATAGATATTATTTGATTTTTTATCAATTAAAATGCACCTAATAAAACAAACGGAATACAAATCAAACTAAAACAATGTTTAAACCGAGCATAATTATATAATTGGCCGAGCAAAGTTATATAATAGATGTCATGTTCACTTTTGCTTGAGTGGCCATGTCACTTTACTTTTTGGAAAATATTTTTATCAAGAATCTATTTATCAACATTTCAAGTTTTAAACTCACAGTAAAGATATACCTCCTATTGTAGCGATTTAAGGTTTAATTTTCGGTTACTGTTTGTAAAAGTGGCTAAGATACGTTTGTATTAGTGAGTGTGAAAAAGTTCAACTAATTAAATTGAACATTTTTGTGTTTTTATGTCTGCGCAATAGATTTTGAAAACAAAAGTAGCAGCTGTACAAATTTAAGCAAAAATTCAAGAACAACATAAAGTTTAAGAAAGTTCTCGGACTAGCAGTACGAATTCATTTTCAGTTCAGTTTTCTTCAAATACGGTTCATTGTTTTTAAGCTAAAAATCATTGTTATACTTTACAAACGAAAAAAAAATGAAGTTGTTTTGCGCTGTTATTTTTTTTATGAGTAAGTAAAAGCATTAACATTTTTTTACAAATTATTTCAATGTAAAGGTTATTTATTCGTTCGAGAAGGTTAAGTTCCAGAAAAAACAAAATTGTTGATACCCATAATGTGGTCTTTTTCTATAACAAAAATTTTATTTTTAAGAAAATAAGTGCATTTTTTAATAAAGATTTTTTCAATATAAAAAGTAAAAATCAAAAAAAAAAAGAAAACTAAAAGAAGTTACTTAAATTTAGCTTAAATTAAACATAAGTGAAAATGAAACAATTTCGGGTACGGGCTATCTAACAAAGTAAAAATAACATTTTTTTTCTAGAAATAAAATCATATACCATCATATAGAGTGGTGGATCTACATACGGGCTGAAAGGGCCTTAGTGCCCCTCTTGGAGAATTTTTGTATAGAAAAATAATGAAGATAAGCCTTAAAAGCCGTTTCAGCCCCCCTTGGGCTACAAAATGATAACTTCAGTCGCAACAATCATTTTCCAAAGTTCGATAAACAAATTCAAACATTTATTGTCTATAACAATCTTAACTAAAATATTACGAATAAACCTCGCTTTTCGTAAAGTACATAACACACAGAAGGCATGCATGCATCAAAGCATCTGATAATTCTGTGAAACACATGTAAGCTTATGGGATCATGCTTAATGCGTGCATGATTCACACTTTTTTATATGTGCGTTATCCCATCACCTTACTCACGTTTAACAGAAACGTCAGATACTTTGATGCATGCATGCTTTCTATATGCAGGGAGCTTTATAGAATTATGGTTTGTGATTTGAATAAATTAGCAAGAAACTTCGTTTCAAATGCATGTGAATAAATAAAAAAAAAATGAGAAGAACGCAGCGCGTGAAATCCGAAGTTAAAAAAAACTAATAAGGAATGGAGCTTCGGCAGGGTACTAAAGCTAAAATACCCCCCCGCAACCGTATTGAAGTATATCCAAAGTCTTTAGAAGTATTTAAAATGTTTATGCATAATCTGCAAAAATTTTGTGCCATTCGCTTAATTTTATTTTACCCTTAGCTGCCACATAGACTATTTTGTAGACTGCTCAATATGTTAAAGAATATATGTGCAAAATTTGATTGGTAGTATGTGCAAATTCATACTAACGGTGTAAAATAATTTCTCTCAATATTAAAGTGCCACGCCCCCCGTTCAATCCTGCCCAAATTTCTTGACTACTGACTGCTCATTATTCTAAAGAATATGCAAAATTTGAAAGAAGTCGGACAAAAGCAATAGAAGGAGCTCGATTTAAATTAAAGTGGCACGCCCTTGTCTAATTCCGCTCAATTTTTTAGATAAATCACTGCTCATTATTCCAAAGAATATATTTACGAAATTTGTTTGAAGTCACAAAAACGGTGTAGAAAGAATTCGATTATAATTAAATTGACACGCCCCTTGTCCAATCCCACCCTCTTTTGTATGCTTAAAACTTCTCATTATAATAAAGAATATATTTGCGAAATGTCGTTAAAATCGTAGAAACGGTGTAGATTGAAATTTATCAAAAAACTAGTAAGGGTGGAGCTTCGGCAGGGTACCGAAGCTAAAATACCCGCCAGCGGCCATATTGAAGTACATTCGAAGTCTTTAGCCACGACATATTCGATGACATTCAGTTTTATATATTAACGAAAGTTTTCCTATTTTGATGACGTCACATTGTATGGGAAGTAGGCGTGGTTTTGATCGGATTAAATTTAATTTTTGTGGACTTTTAAGAGATTTAACGATTAAAATAAAGCCAATTTGTATGGGACGTAGGCGTGGTTTTCATTCGATTTTGCCATATATCATACTGGTGGTCTATGTTATATATCAAAGCCCATATGCAAAACTCAAGACATTTCTTTAATTTGAGCAGATTTGTAAGAGATTCTACTTTTAAAATTAAGCCACTTTGTATGGGAGGTAGGCGTGGTTTTCATCCGATTTTTCCAAATTTCATAGCCAGGATTATGACTGAAGAGCAAAACGCACCTGTCAAATTTCTTTCATTTTTGTAGATATTAAAGACATTTTACGGTTAATATAAAGTCACTTTGTATGGGAGGTAGGAGTGGTTTTCATCCGATTTGGCCCATTTTCGAACTTGATCTTCCTTTTTTAAAAATAAACTTATATTGTGAATTTCATCGCGATAGCTTTAAAATTGCGGCTGTAATCGTGTCAACAGACGGACAGACAGACGGACACACGGAAATCGACTGAGGAGATGATGCTGATTAAAAATATATATATTTTTCTATACTTGCCACTCCTCCTAATTGGCCTTACGCAGTACGCGTTGGGGTATAATAAAGTGCCATTCCCCTGTCTAGTACGCCCACTTTTATGAACTACAGACTGATTCTTATGCCATATAATATGTAAGCAAAATTTGATTTAAGTCGGACAAACGATGTAGAGGGAGTTCGATTATAATTAAATTGACACGCCCTTGTCCAATCCCACCCACTTTAGTAGGCTTAAAACTTCTCATTATACTAAAGATATATGTAAGAAATTTGATTGCAATCGGACAAACTGTGTACATTGAGCTGGTCTAAAAATAAAGTGCCACGCCCCCTATCCATTACCATCCAATTTTATAAACTTAAGATTGCTCAAATAACCAAGAACTATGTGTGAAAAATTTGGTTGAAGTCAGACACACGGTGTAACAGAAGTTCGATAAAAGTAAAATGCCACATCCACTTTTCTAAGGTAAACACTCCATATTATACCGAAAAATATATGTATGGATTGGATAAACGATATGGGCGCAATTTGGGTACATACCAGAGACCTGCAGCGAATCGTTTTTTTACGATTCTAAATCACTCATCAAAAACCGAGTGCGAGTGCGTGCGGTTGCGCTCATCGCTCACTCATCGCTCATTAGAAAGACTGCTGAATTCTAAGCATATGATTCTAAGCACCCTCAATGACTCTAGAGTCATTGAATGATTTGCGTGCACTTTAGTATTGGCGTACGTTTTCCTTGTTTAACTTTTGTTTTTTGTTTTACGTGTTGATTAAGATAAATAGCCAGCTTCTAAGTAGGGGATAGCTAGTTCAAAGACTTAAATTGTAGTAAACCTACTTTATACTTGTATGTTGTCTATTATTTGTCCCTTGTTGTTATTGTATTGTTTTTAGTCAATTTTTTAAATCACTTTCACACTTGCAATGATGAATTGGTGAGAACCTTTATGTTTAGGGATGCCATAAGTAAAGCGGCAATGCAAAATGAACAGGATTGCCGCTTTAAAAAGCTGTAATAGCGAATATTACTTCCATTTATTTTAATAGAATGTAAATTATAAATGTCATATAAATGTTAATTAAACCCGCCCTTTAACCAAGTTGTTTTTGTTGAAAATGTATTAGTATGCAAATCAATAATTTTTATGTATGCATTTATATTGAAGAACTTTTGAATGAAGTTTTGAATAATTATTATTTCTTTTTTATAATATGTAAAATGATTTTTATAGCTTTTCATTAATATAGAAACAATTTTATTTAATATTTTAATAAACAATTTTTCCAAAAATTTTTAATATTTTTTTCAATAATATTTTCAATTTTTCACTATTTCTATCAACAATATTTAAATCTTTTTTTATTAAGTATTTGCATTTAAATATTTTTTAAATACTATTTTAAGATTTAGTATTATATGTATATAAAAATAAATTTATACAGGGTGTCCCGCAATTGAGTGCTACTATTAACGGAGGTGAAAGGTTATGTCTAACTTAGCAACAAATCGTATGCGAAGGGGGGGGGGGGGGGTCTATTTTCACATTCTTAGGAGCTACAGGATTAATTCATACATCACGACCTTGGTTTACGTTATTGTTTCTAGCAGGAAAACTAACTTACACAAAACTTATTTTGGTAACGGTTAAGTCGGTAGGATTTGTTGGTAAACCGTTAGAAAGGTGATTTTGTTGCCTTTACAATGAGCTCTCAAACTTAGTTTTGTGTAAGTTAGTTTCCCTGCTAGAAGCAATAAAGTAAGCCAAAGTCGTGAAGTATTAATTAATCCTGTAGCTCCTAAGAATGTGAAAATAGACCCCCCCTTCCACACGATTTTTTGCTCAGTTCGACATAACCTTTCACCTCCGTTAATAGTTGCACTCAATTGCGGGACACCCTGTATATTATATGTACAATAAAATATGTCAGCGGAAACACTGCATGCGATTTCCCTTAATGAATCTAGAATCATAAGGAATGACTCTAGAATCATTGGAATCATTGAGCGGCATTCTTATGAGCGATGAGTGAAAGCGGCGGCAATCGTCGCTCATCGCTGTTATGAGGATGCTTCGCGTGGAAGTGGTGGTTGTTGTACGCAACCGCACGCACTCGCATTCGGTTTTTGATGGATGATTTATAGTCATTCGTTAGAATCATAGACTTGTTGCAGTGCCAAGATGCCATTCAGTTTTATACATTTACGAAAGTTTTTCTATTTTGATGACGTCATTTTGTATGGGAGGTAGGCGTGGCTTTCATCCGATTTTGTCAAATATTATAGAGATATTTTATTTTATATATCAAAGCTTATGTGCAAAAATTCAAGGTATTCTGTCATTGCTGTGGATTTTTAAGAGATTTTACGTTTAGAATAAAGCCACTTTGTATGGGAAGTAGGCGTGGTTTTCATCCGATTTTGCCAAATAGACAATGCCACTCAGCTCTGTTGAAGTGTCTGACAGAGAACTGCACAAGCCTACTTGAAATCGATTTCAAGTACTTGCTTCAAATACAAGTTCAAGCTAGCTTGAGCTTGATAATTTCCAATCAAGTCTGACTTGTGATTGAAAATAAATAAGCCCACGACAGCTTGCGACATGCAAGTATGCTAGCTTACAAGCGAGAGGCACGAAGTCCCAAGTAAAGGAAAAATTTATGCCTTCGGCAAACAGCTTGTAAAGCTTGAAATTAAAGGCAAATATCTAATATAAAAGCAAGTATACAAAATTCAATGAGCTTGTGTAGGAAAAGCTTAAGCGTATTTGGACTTCTAAGAGTTCTGTGGACTCCGTGGTAGGAAGTTTTAGGGGGCAGCTGATTTCTGAATTGATGTCATAATTTAAAAATCAAGATGGCGAATAGAGTTGCCATGTATTTTTAAGAGTTTTAAATATCATTTAACAGTGTTAAGGGGTCGCTGACTTCGAATCTGATGTCAGAATTTTAAAATTTAAGATGGTTAATAGTGTTGCTACCTAAATTTTTTTAATTTTTACGAATGCGGTGCTGGAGCAAACACTTTAAATTCTGGCAACGGATTCGGACTCATCGAACCATTTTGCCTAGTGTTTGCTCCAGCACCGAATTCGTAAAAATAAAAAAGTTTTAGGTGGAAACACTAATAACCATCTTGAATTTTAAAATTCTGACATCAGATTCGAAGTCAGCGACCCCTTAACACTGTTAAATGGTGTTTCAAACTCTTAAAAATACATTTTACTAGGTGGCAATACTATGGTAAAAATTTAGGTGGCAAGCCTATCCTCCATCTTAAATTTGAAAACTGTGATATTAGATTCGAAATCAAATCCGTTGTTAGAGTTTCAAAATAACAAGAATTCGCAAAAATACAAAATAAAAAACAAGGTGGCAACTCTATTCGCCATCTTGAATTTTAAATTATTACATCAATTTAAAAATCAGCAACCCCCTAAAACTTCCAACCACGGAGTCCACAGAACCCTTAAAAGTCTTAATACGCTTAAGATTTTAAGATTTTCCTAAACAAGTTAATTGAATTTTTTCGGATACTTGCTTTAAATTCAATTAATTGGATACTTGCGAGCTTACAAGCTTTTGCCGATCGTTTCAAGCTTTTCAACTTTCTTACCCGACATAGTAAGCCTCAACTTGTAATTGTTTGGTATTTTTGTAAGCAGGCCAAAGCTTGCTTTTTCAAGTTTGGATACATACTTGAATTCAAGTACTTCAAAAAGCTTGAATTTCAAGTAGGTTTGTGCAGTTCTCTGGTGTCTGAGTCACTCTTCCATTCTACTCTTGAGTGCAATATCTATTATCTATTATGAAAAAAGAAGCAAAAACGGAAAATAATTTCGAAGTGAGAAAAAACCGCAACAAAATATGCAGGCAAGCACAATCGTTGGCACCTGTTTGTATGAACAAAAATAAAGTATCCCAATAAGAGTGTACGATTTAAATCTTGTGGCATTTTTGAAAAATGTTCTAAATCAGAACATATCTACTTGACATTACAAAAAAAAAATAAGGCACGTTTATTGAGACACCCTTTATTTTGTTTTGTCTCAACAGAGGTGTGTACTCTGTTCACTCTGAGACACACCTCTGAAGCTTTTGACTTCTTTTTCACTCTCGCATTCTACTGTCGACTTGGTATGAACCAGAGCTTTTCAAATGATATAAGTTTCATTAGAATATGTTGTCTTTAATAATAGGCAAAAATGGAGTTAAACTTTGTGTTCACGCAATAATATATAGTTAGATTCTAATTCTGGAATGTATCATTTTGTATGTAACATTACAAAAGAAAAAGCAAAAACGAAAAAAATTTCTGAGGTTTGCTTACAAGCCTCAATTCTTGCTTTCAATTCTTGAATAATGTAGAAGAGGTCTATCATTCTAGCCGACTGAATAAGTGTGCCCGAAAAGAGGAAAGAAAAAGCAACATCAACCACACAGCTGTATTGAAGCTTTTTCTTTCTCTCTCGCCTTCTGCTCAACCACAGCAACGTTGTGCAGCAACAGCAAAATTGTGTGGCATTGTTTGTTGTTTTATATGGCGAAAAAAGTGTTTTTTGATTTTTATTTATCTTAATGGCAAAATGTTTGAATAAAAACTATATTGTGCACTTGGTATGAACGAGAGCTTTCAAATAATATAACATAAGTTTCATCCGAATCTGTTGTCATTAAAGTGGTTAAAAAGGAAGTAAAAGATTTTTGTTTGCGTATTAATATAAATTGCATTAAAACCTACAAATTTGGTTTTAGTGAAATTTTTTGATTAATTTAAAATTGGGCTTTGTCACGACCAAATTTTAAAAGGGAAGAACTGTTTAGTGAAGAAAGTTTTAAATCGGCCCATCAAATACAAATATAACAAAACACCAACAACGCTGGAAGCGCTCTCGTCAGTTCACAAGTCCAAATATTTGAGAAAGCTTAATTAGGTGAATTACAGCACACATAAAACTTTTGAAATTGATGGTTTTAGTACATTTTTGAGTAAAATAAAATTTCGTCGTTACTAAAAATTCGTCACGACCTAATTTTAGAAGCGAAGATCTGTTCAGTAAAAAAAAAAATTTTAAATCTCTCAACCCATTGCTGATATCTGATCGCGATAACACTTTTCGAACAAGTTACCCCATTGGAGCTTCGCTCGCTCACACCAATAAAACATCAATCTAATCAAAAAATTATTAAATTTCTTGCAGGTTTTGAGTGGATGCCAATCATGTCAAATCATGTCAATCAGCTTCAAATAGATTGTACAATAGATTACACACATTGTGCAAGTGGGCAAGGCCCTTTGTGCGGAAGAGAAATTAGAATCAATCAGTGTAGACCTTTCAATTGTCTAAATTCTTATAAGAATAACTATTGCAGAAGTAACTACACTTTAAGTGATGGTATAGGTGAGGATATAGGTAAGTTGTCAACATTTAAATCATATTTAGATAATTTAGTAAAAAAAATCCTCAGTTATTTGTTTCTTCAACATTATGAAGTTATTTAATATGCTTTGTATTGGGTAAAAATACTTTAATTAAAGAGAAAATTAAAAAGACTGAACAAAATCTTGATTAAATCTAAATCTAGTTAACTTTTACAAATTGTTTACAAATTTTAGTCAAATGTATAATATAATAATTTTTCTACTTGCAATAAGCTATAATAAAAATTGTATTATTTTTTTTCTTGTATAGTACTTCGGTTAAATAGGGACGAAGATTCATACTGCACTGGATTACTACCAAACAGATTATCCCGATGTAATACCACTAACGCCCCGTAAGTTGTCATCATTTAAAGTAAACATATATTTATTCATTATAATTTTTAAAGCAAGTTTTGCACATTAAAATACGTATAATTAAGAGTATATCAGATTTTTTTACAGACCTTGCCTTCTCCTTATTCACGTGTGTTGAAAAAAGGTGCCAAAGGAAAACATTGAAGTCCAATTACTTTGTGTATTCTTGGCCTTATAAATAAAAAAATACTATAATAATAAAAAAAAAAACTATAAGGCCCACTGTGCTGAAAGTGGAGCATCTCAAAGTTTATGTGTCAAACTTTCGGGCTCTTGTTTTGTTTTTTCATGTTCATGTTTTCATTAAATAACATGCATTTTTCTACACGCAGGCTCTGAAAAAATCGGAGATATTTTTTTATACTTACTACTGTGGGCAAAAAATACCGGGAAATTTGAATTTAAATGTGATGGGGATTCCGATAGGCACAAGTGTTTTTATATTTAAGTTGGCCCTACTGTCACTGATATCTGTCCCAAATTAGACGTCAAAATATTCATTAGTGTTTGAGATACGAGTCCTTTTCTAAATAGCTAAAAGTGACTTTTTCGTTTTTTATAATGTCTGAAAGTATTCAACAACGCAGTTCCATTAAATTTTGTGTGCGGAATAAAATTTCTGCTGCAGAAGGCCTTCGGTGAGCAAGCTCAATCGAAAACAAGAATTAATGGTACATAATGTGGTACATAATGTTCAAAGAGGGTCGAGACCGAGGGAGAGACGAGACCGAAGAAAATCAAAGGTCATGTTGACAGTTTTTTTCGATTACCGTGGTGTGGTGCATTACGAATTCCTTCCAACCGACCAAACTGTCAACAAAGAATACTGCTTGGGTGTTATGCGTCGTCTGCGTAATGGTGTGCGTCAAAAAAAGACCGGATTTGTGAAGAGACAGTTCTTGGTTTTTGCATCACGATTATGCACCATCTCACACTGCACTCGTAGTTCATGATCATTTCGACAAAACCTCGACCCATATCGTTCCGCAACCAACGTATTCGCCAGACTTAGCACCATAGGACTTCTGGCTATTCGCTAAACTGAAGAAACGGCTCCGTGAGCACCGATTTGAATCGATAGAAACCGAAACTAAGAAGAAATTGAGGGCTACAACGGAAGAGGACTTTGCAGCATGTTTTGGAAATAGGAACAACGTTGGCACTAGTGTATTGCATCCGTGGGGGATTACTTTGAGGGGGATGAAATCAATTTAGACGAATAAAGAAAAATTTTTTGATTTACAAGATATTTTTTGACATCTAACAACATTTAGTTAATTAAATTTAGTTAATAAATTATATGAGTAAGCAAGAAAAATAAAATCCTTAAAAATGTTTTTCTCATAGTTTTGTGACAACTTACTAACTTTACTTGACTGATTAATTTTTGCAGCTATACCAAATTCACACGTGGTGGAGTATAGGTGATTTCTTATTGGACTGCCGAAGTCGGCTTTGTAAGCTACAAAAAGATGATAAGTGTCAATTTGTTTCTCTAGGGTCGTTTCCAAGATTTGTTGGTGGCAGATTTTCCAGGTCTGAAGGTTCAATAAGTTGGTTTCCGATGGGCTTCAGTCTTTCAATATAATATCTCAATATAACTTTAAATACGATATTAAGAAGGTTTATGCAATTGTAATTGGCACAAATGGTGGAATCGCCTTTTTCTTTTGAATTGTGCAGAGTACACTCAGGTTCCAATCGGTTGGACTGCATTCTTCTTACCATATTCTACATAGAAGCTCGAGAATGCATTTAAATGGAGCTTCCTTTAATAGAGGTAGACCATCGGCTCCCGTAGCAATGTTGTTCTTAAGCCGAACTATGGCTGTCAAGACTAATTAGGCAGCGGAACCTCAACGCTGTCATCCGCAATTAGGGCTTCGGAGATATCATTTCTATTGGCAGAATTTTTATCAGCATCTCCAATCAGAAGACTAGAGATGTGTTTCCTTTATAACTACAGGGTACTTTGGAAATCTGTTACTAGGTTTCCTTTTTCATCCTTGCAGGAAGAGGCTCCAGTCCCAAAAACATCGGCAAGGCGTCTTATCTTTTCGAAAATTTTTGGGGCCTCATTCCTCTTACCATACATTTCAATCTTCTTGAATTCGCGCTTTCCTGCCTTTATTTTTTTAGGCCTGAAAAGACGTCTCTCCTCCCTCCGCTTCTCTCTGTATCGCTCCTTAGCAGTACACGTTACAATCGACTGCATTGTGGCTTTGTAGGCGGCGAGCCCACTGCGTGCATATATCGTAGATCGGAGGTGGTGCTTTCTTGAAGCAGAAGTGAGAGTCGAGTGGTGATGGCTTCAGCTATCATTTTTGATTGCAGCTTGTTGACGTCTTGCTTTCTCTGTGTAGGGTTGGCTGCTCACACCTTACGGGTCTTAGCTGTTACAAGATAATGATCCGAGTCTATGTTAGCCCCACGGATCATGCTAACATCTAATACACTGGAAGGGTGCCTTCCGTCAATCAAAACGTGATGGATTTGGTTGCGCGTTTTTTGTTCTGAGGTCATCTCATTCCGTTATCGTAGATGTTATCGTGGAGGTTGAAGGTTGAACGTTGAAGTCGTGAAGTCGTAGCAGTGCTCGTAAGCGCCTTCAAGGCGTTCGTAGAAAGTTCTTTGGTCTCATCTTCATTGTTCACTGTCTGGAGCATGCGCCCATGTAGGCTTATATGAAAAATTCTTATTCACATGTGTGGATCGCAAGACGTGATGAAGTTATCTTATGCCAACAAGAAATCTGCACGCAAACTCGTACTTTTCTGCATGGTCTCTGTAGTACATATCAGAGGATGCTTGCCGTGAGCAAACCTGTCTCTTCCATAACTGTTTTTTTTGTATCTTTCCATTATATAAATTAAAATATCAGTTGTATAAGGGAACCTTTCAATTAAATCATTATCAGATATTAGTTTGTGGCAGTCGCCATCAGCTTTAGGGATACTTTTTATCTTTATTCATGCTTTTTAACGAGTTGGGCTTCAAACCTAACGCACAACCTATCTAAGCCTACACTCAAAGAAGTATTTTTTCACATTGACAACTTCCTAGGTTGAGTTGATAAATTTTTTGTCAGTATAGAGTCAACAAAATCGTTTGTTTATTTGATTGAAGATGAGAGGTTGCAATCATATTAACAAAATTCTATTTTGCTTATTTGATAAGCGGATATTTTGATTTGATAAAAGCCTTTATCAAGAATGCCGCCTTTGCATCGTGCATTTGATAAATGAATTTGTCAATACGAATAAAGAATATTTCAACCTGAAAAAATGGTTTGTTGAATAGAAAAATACTTCTCTATTAGAAATAAAATAATTGATAAAATATTTTATTATTTCAAGCAATTTTACAAAAAATAACAAAACGAAATTTAATAATCTATCACTAAAATAATGTAATTTTTACATTAGTTCCACTCCTTAACTCCTTACTCTCACTGAATTGTTATTGAAATAATTTTTTTGTTTCACAAATTAAATAAAACGTACACAACACACAAATTAGCTTTCTATAATTTCTGCGAACAACAAATCATGCTACCGAAATGCCAGACCTCTATTTTTGTTGTAATGATTTAAAGTTTTTTAAATTGATAATTCATTTCATCATTACAAAATTTAAAATTTATCCGCGTGACTCAAGCGATTATCAATTTTATAAATACTTTCTTCAGCACAACAAACCTATTTATCAAACCAATGAAGTAAGTTTGTTAATACTATTTATAAAAATTATAAAATTTTACTCCAACTGATTGACGATTTTGTTATCGTGAATAAGTTTACATCAAGTTGAGAAAAGCATTTTTCAAACTAATAAAACACATTTCTTCAAATCAACACATTCAATTTGTTAACGTTTTATTAAGTTTTCAATCAAATGGATAAAATTTCTTTCGAATTGATAAAAATATGTAGCAGTTGTGATAAAATTTAAACGATTGCACAATTTGGTTTTGTTAAGCAATAACAAAAGTTATTTATCAATTTTACCAAGAATTTTTCGTTGAGTGTAGGTGGCTCGCCGCTCAAATTAGGCGTCAAGCTGACGGATGCCAGTTTCCCGTTGCCCAGGAAACACCACGAGTGGGTTTGAGTCGACTTGAAACGATTTCGACATGAATAATGCTGGCATTGCCAGGTTAAGGTAGTCAGACACGTTGTCATGTGAAGGTTTGTCTCCTGTTCCTCTGGCATATTGTGTGCCACAAAGATTCTTAAATGAAGCTCAGATAAAGTCAATGTAAAAATATTGTACATAAAAACTTTATTAGATTAAGGGAGTATTCCTGGTTGGAAGGCTGTTTTTGGACCCTTTTTGAAAAACTTTTCATTTGAAAACGCAAAGAGTTAAATTCTGTTTTTTGTTTATTATATTAAGAACATATTAAATTATATAAATAATTTTTTTTTCCTTTGTACGAGGGTTGTTCAAAAAGTTGTCGGCCTTCAAAGTTGGTCGTCGAAAAAAAAGGTATGCTGCTTGCGGCCTGAATAACTCGACTTCGAATCATCTAAAATAGAAAAAATAAACGGCTTTAGATTCAGCACAGATGTAGTTCTAGTCCCTACCTCAATTATAATTTTGCGATTATTCTTTACAAAATGGCGGTCATTGAAATATGAAAACCCGATTTTGGATCTTTTTTTTGTAGTTTAGTGTAAAAAAATATAGTAAAAAATTGTTTTAAATTGTGATTGAGGTAGAGACGAAAATGGTGACAATTTTGCGTCGGTTGCACTTAGTTTCATCAAAATTTATGAAAATTTATGATTCCGGTTTAGTAGAACCGGAGAAAAGTGACTTCGAAGTTCAAAAACGTGATTTTCAAACAACTCAAAGAAAATTTTAGGCAATAAAATATTTTTTTTTGTGAAATACTTACATATATGAATCTGCAATGTCAGCCCAATAAAGAACTCCTTCCTCTACTTCAAAAAATGTGGACTCAGCGGCTGTTTGTACTCTTCGGGCAGTTCTACTTTCTTTTGATGCTGCTAGAGCTCTGGCTTCGGACCTTTTCAAACGTTCTTCGTTCCGAGACATATACGACGGCGAAATCATATGTGACGTTGCCAATCGGGAGGCCGATTAGGTTCATTATTTGAAGTATTGGAAGTATATATTTAATTTTTTTTTAATTATGTACTTGTGAAATCGGTGTCTTCATATCTTTCGTGTTGGTTACCACGAAACTAGCTTTTCAAGGGACGAGTTTTTCGATTGCTACCAGTGTTTCTTTCTCAAATATCCAAGCTATAAAAATATGAAAAAAAATCGAACAAAAAATTTTGCCAACCAGGAAAACTCCCTTAACAAATTTGAGTTTATTCAGAAAATATATCTTCTCTCGCGTGTATTTTTTCTCACTCCGATTCACGGTTAAAAATTTTGAAATTAATTTTAAAACAAATGGTCTTACATATTCTGGGCATACCAAAATTGTATTAAATTATAATACTTACCGAATATTACATTTGGAGTCATAAGGGATAAAAAACAATGTTACCTGGAAAGTGTACCGGGAGTTTTAAAAATGGGTCATTTTAAATGAAAATAAAAGCAGTTTTTTGACAATATCGCCTTTCCGACGTATTTCCCATTAAAAACATTTCAAGAAATTGCCCACAATTCAGGTTATAACCTTTTTTTTTCGTAAAATCAATAGTTTTGGCGTACGAGCGTCGCAGTGTATTTCAAATAAAATAAAAAGTTTTTATAGTTCAGTTTACTCAAAACTGTGCGTCAAAATCCTTCGGAATCATCAATTTTGGTAAAAAAAGGAAAATTGTGCAGTTCTGTGTAATTTTTGAATAACTTATGCTTATATATTTTTTAAACATTATCAGATTTGTAAAAACACAACACAAGCTTATCAAAAGGTTGAAATTAATAACAACTAAGTAATAAATAATTATATTTATTTTAGGCTTTTCAACAGATATTACGCGGGCTGTCCACGTGGGGTAGCCAGTATTTGCACAAGAGCACCACATGTGAATATTTGTAAGCGTATGCCATGTCTCGAGTATGTCAGGGACTTACAGTACAGACAGGGATACCACTATACTCCTGATTCGTGTAAGTTCCCAACATTACTCTAATTATTATAGAAATCATTAGTTATTTGCATCTGCTACATTTAAAGTTATTTTATATCTAAAGAAAGAAAAAATAGGCAAAATCTTTTTTAGTTCTAATTAAATTAATTTATAATGATTTAAATCAATCTCAATTATTTGTTATTATAGTTTCCTGAAGTGCTTAGCTTTGTTTTGAGTAAAATCAATTTAATTAAAGAACTGTTCTAGTTAACATTTTTAATCATAATCCGGTGCAGCGTGCAATATTACATAAAGAACGACTGTCAAATGCCTAATATAATTATTTTTCTTTTTTCTGTAAGATATCATAAAAGAAAATATTTTTTGTTTCTCATATATAGTATACAAGTTCCATCTGGACCTAAATGCCTACTGCGTTGGATTACCATTATACGAAGATTTACCCTGCAACAATACTAACGCCCCGTAAGTAGTCAACATTTTCATGCAGCATGAACAAACTATTTATTATAATTTAAAAAATGTATGTATACTAAAATACAAAATTTTGTACATTAAAAGAGTATATCAAATATTTTTTACACATCTTGCCTTGCCCTACTCTGAGTGTGTTGAAAAAAAACGGTGCCATTGATAGAAAAACCATACAGTTCTATTGGGCGATAACTTTGTGTATTTTTAGCATTATACTGAATTTCATAAGATTTATGATCCGAGTTGATCTCATTTATTAGCCGGTGTCGGCCGTTTTTGTTTTATTTAATTGACACGTGTGTGTATTTGTTTTCTTTCGACGCTCCTGTTGCAATAATCGTGAGTGTCTTTATATTAATATTATTATATCATGTTTCGTTATTGCCATTAATTTGAATTTTATTTTTAACTTAAAAAAAATCATTATATCTTTAATTTTATTTGCTTATGTTAATTGAGAAGTTTTGTTTGCATTCTTGCTTGCTTTGTTGTTTTTTTGAAGGGAAGCTTTTTACGCCCCGTTCTGTGATTTGCTTGGAGTGAAATCTGAAATATTTTCGACAGATTTTTTCTTAGAATTTTATATGGTGTCTTTGTTTCTGTGTTTTTTACAACAAGACAATTTAATATAACAAATATAAAAAAACATTTCTTCACTTCCCGTGGGGACTCGAACCCACAAAACCATTGGTTGGGAGTTCTACCATCCACTGAGCCAAGCACCCTCGTTATGTAGGGGTATTGATTCAGTAATAAGTGCAACGGAAGCTATGTTGCAGCACATCCAATAACCTATTAATGTATTTGTGTGGTTTGGGTAGCTGCTTAGCCACTTGCTACAAGAGTTGATTAATAGATTTTTATGGTTTGGGTAGCTGCTAAACCACTTGCTATCATCAGTGTTGCCACTTTTCCACAATTGTGGTAAGTCTAGCACTTTTTTGGTTTCTATCACTTTTATCACCCACTATTTCCATTTTTACAAAATCTATCACTTCTTGATATATTTATATAAAAACTATTGCATTATAATTAAAATTTTAGAAATTTTATTGCATATATTTTATTTATTGTTACATTTAATATTGTATTTTAGTACTGTCTTAAGAAGATTATATGGGAATTATTTGCAATAAAACTAATTCAGCGTGAAAAAACGTACTGTATGGTATACCTCTTATGATTTGTTTTGCTGTAGGACTTCAGTCGAATTTTTCCTTAAAAAGAACAATATATTCCAGTTTTTTAAAATTCACCACTCAATTTAGACTCAACCTACCACTATATAAAATTTGCAAGTGACAACACTGGTCATCATCCTCAGTTTGTTAGTGCCATCTGTTAACAACTGTTAACGTAGCTGCAGTTATATATTTAATAACGTCAAACTCTAACAGAGGTGCTTGGATCGGTGGAAAGAGTGCATGTTTATTAATCAATGGGTTATAAAATCGATCCTTACTGTGGGCAAAGTGATAAATTTTTTTTTTTTATGTGAATTCGTGTATGCTGGGGTGCTATCGGCTAAAGTGATAATTGATAATTGACAATCAAAATCGTCGCTTTTGCTCCGTGTAAGGTGATTATCAAATTGACAATCACTTTTTTCCCTATTGATTTTATGCGATAGGTATTAAGGTGTCGTTTTCAAAAACGGCAATCAAAACAGCGACTGTCAACTATCACCTTAGCCGATTTCACCCCTGTTGTTGGTACATACTTTTGTTTTGTTTTTTCATAGTGCGATGGAAAATTAACAATTGCCCACAAGAGCGTTGAAAAAACAATGGCAATAACATGTTATAAAATAAATAATATAGTAACGAAATGTAATACAATTTACTGGTGTGAATATTAACCTGTGTTTTTTTAATATATTTAATGGTTTAAATTTTTGAAATTAAGTTATTTAAAAAAAAAAAAATAAATTATCATATCTATGGAACTGTAAAAAAGCTTCGCTTCTCTCGTGTGTCCAACGACGCACCTGTGTTTTTTCTCTCATTCCACGTTGTGCGGTGTTTCGTTTATCGCTAGTGTAGAGGTTGTTGTTGCTATTTAGCTGTGCGCTCACTGCATGTTAAATATAAAAAATATATACCCTTATAGCACATTTTGCATTTGCTCAATTTTTTTAATAAAAAAGTGTGGAGTATTTTTCTGCAGAAAATATCGCCGCTTATTCCTTAAACGAGCTATGCAGAAGCCAGGACATTCTGAACCCCATGTTTAGTTGTTCTGGTCGATATGAGCAAATGTTTCATGCACCTTGTGCAGGTATATCCAAGTCGTGCTTGGTCGATTTATTGTCTATACGATCAGGTCTTCGCTAGTACTGCGCTTCGTGCAGGGCCCTTTCCCCTGATGAACTTTATTCAAAAATAAAGCTTTTTGGGGAAAGTCTCAATACGTTATATAACAATTTTAGAGAAATTGTAACATTTTTTAGCGAAGTGAGAGCCGCACCCAGTACCAGCATTAATGATGGAAGTTCAATGACAGATTGTTTCTTCCGGGATCGAAACTCTTAACCCATCAAAAAAATACCATAATTGTTTAAAAAAGAAGAGGAAAAATATGAATAGGAATTAGAATAAAAATAATAAGCGCCGCAAGACAACTCAAACTACTTCTCGGGCTGAGCAGCCCTCAGTCATGCCACTGGAAGTACATAGTTGAGTTATCTCTTCACCTCTATCTATTATTCCTCCCTTGGCTAATAGTGAAATATTGAGATCAACGTCTCCCAATAACCAATTGAATTTAAATTTAAGGGCAGTGTCTAGGAGAAAAAAGTTACTTATTTCACGCCTTCAGCCCGATACAATGACTGAAAATTTACTGACGTTTGTCGAACACAATAATTTACTAAGTCAAAATGCATTCTGTTCATGCAAGAAAATAGGTAACCCACCCTCCCACGCTTCTTTTATTCTCACCGTTGCATCTGATGAGTTTGAAACTGTCATTAACTCTAATTTGTGGGCCGATAATGTTCTCGTTGCTGAGTTTAAGCCTAAGAATAGGTCTCGAAAGGCGACTCAACCCGCCTTTTAGGCCCAAAAAAACTAAATAGGCTATCCCTTGACTATCAAAATGTAAGGGGATTACTTTCAAAGACGCGATACATATTTTTGTTAACTCAGAACTTATCTGAAGATATTATCGCGTTAACTGAAACTTGGATGAATGGAAGCATTACTGACTTGTTTGTCAAACTTAATAATTGTTTGATAATCGTTTCAAGTTTATAGAAAATACAGACCAGCTGACAATACTTCTGCTGTCGTTGGTGGAGTCCTATTAGTTGTAAAGAACTCTTTTGTAAGTTATTTTATTGATATTGCCTGCTATGCTAATATCGAACTCGTATGCGTTAAAGTTGTATATTGTAGTTCTAATGTATGTCATTAATGCATATATTCCGCCAAAAAGTAGTGCAGATGTCTATGCAAATCTTGCTGATTGCATAGAATATATTATAAATTTACTTGACGTAAGTGACGATCTTTTATTGTTGAGCGATTTCAATCTGCCTGACTTAAAATGGCATTCTTCAGACGATGATACATATTTTTGTGCTTCTTATTCGAAGACACGCCATGAACATATATTTGTTGACAATATATGTTCTGATTTACAACAAGTGAGTTGTATTTATAATAGTCTTAATACACTTCTTGACCTGGTCTTAACTACATATAGTAACAATGTTGTTGTTAAGAGGGCTTTTCATGCTCAATATTAAATAAGCTGACTTTTTGAAGTTGAATTATTTGATTCGTAATAAGCTTAATATAATTTTAGAATACTTAAATGAAAATAGTCTTGATGATTCCATTAATTTCTTTTATATGGAACTTTTTGCTATGTTTTCTCAGTCTGTGATTTATAGCCTCAAATGTGCGAAAAATTCTCACTAAGGATTTAAAAACTCTTCGCAACAACAGAAATAGGGCATGGAAGAAATATGTCTGTAGCCTAGACTCAAATGACCTAGGGATTTACAAGTGCTTGTTTCTGGAATTTGAACGGATTTACTGATGATTTCGTCATAATTTGTGGCCTATTTGCCAACCTTTTCTAAGACTCATTCTGTTCAGATGCTTTTAATCCTGACAGAGAGTACTTTGAATATATGAATTCCGTATCCAGAGTTTCTTTGGAACCTATATCCTTCTATCCATCTATTTTAAAGTATATTGGATCGATCGATGAGGATTTTGGCTATGGGCCTGATGGAATTCCTGCTGCAGTGTTAACACAATGCGTTTTCGTTTCGAGTCAACCACTTTCTTTATTATTCAATAAGATGGATTACTTTCAAAATCAACTACTTTATTAATCAAAAACAAGATTTTTTTTTAGAGCGCCTTAATTAAAAATATATGTAATTTTTGTAACTTTCTTTTTTAAGAAGCGCATAAGGGGGGGGGGGAAAAATGATAAGCTCTGCTGGGCTAAAAGTGATCCATTCATTGTATATGTGTGAAACCATCAGCCGCTATATTTTTATCATGTGTTTTAGAAGATAAAAAAATCATTGGCACCGAATTTCTATGTATTTTTCAACACGCTCGGAGAGGTGAAGGGAGGCATTGAATAATACAAATTTGAGATACACCTTATTATATGAAGTTTAATGTTCTAACAATTATTTTTTATTATAACAAATAATTTGTAAAAATATAAAAAAAATTTTAAGTAACATGCTGCATTAAAAACATCTCCTAAATTACATTTTAATTATTTTATACATATTATGATAGAAGTCTTCAGTTATTTGCATGTACAACACTTTAAAGTCATTTGAAATTAGAGCTTTAGCTCAAACACGTGTTTCGAACTACACGTGTTCATGAACGTTCGAACTCCGTGTAGTTCGCTATTTGAAACACGAACTTGAACTCCACGTGCATTTTATTCACGAACTACACGTGCAGTACGTATTGGCGTGATTTTTGCATTCACGTGAATAATTTTCACGTATTTAAGGCATAAGACGAACTTTCAAAAGTTCTTTTGTGTTTCTGAGAACAAAAAATTACCATGTTTTTTAGAAGACTTCCTGCTGCATCTCTATGATTTTTATGGATTCTAAGTACAGGATTTGGCCAGTTTCTGGGTTCCTAGGACAGGAATGAAGGTTTCTGTGGACAAGGGATTCAACTGGGACTTGGACAGTTTCTGGGTGTGTCACACGTCTACACCTGCAGTTCGTGAATAAAATACACGTGTAGTTCAGGTTCGTGTTGTCACGTAATTTTTTTGAAAAGACACGTGATCACGTGTAGCACGTGTTCACGTGAAACTGGAAGCTCTATTTGAAATGCAGAATTCAACGCTGAATAAGTGAAAATTTTATTGATCTAAAGTAGGCAAATAAATTAATTTCAATTTAATTTATTATTAAAAATTATAATTAATTCAATTATTTTTAATTAAAGTGTACTAAAAGTTAAAGGTTTGTTTTACAAAAATAATTTTTTTTTAAGAATTAGATTTATGAGCTTTATGCCAAATTATTCATAAAGTAACAGGTCGTTACAACAACTAAGTGCTTTACAGAACAAATCACCAGCAGACAACACTAGACTATTTTATAAGCTTAATACTTGTGTAGGATGTGTAGCAATAATATTTTTGGTTGCTGTAACTTCCAACGGTATATGCTTTTAATACTAATACATACTTCTTAATAGTTTTAATTTTAAATAAATGCAATTTTTTTAGAACGTATCATAGTTTCAATTTACTATTAAACTTTATATCTTGTAATGGTTATAACTATATGGCGACCCAATCTGCCGTTCGTCCTGAGCCATGGCCTTTGTGACTCGACCATAGGGCCGGCCCTGGTTGCCTCCTCTACTTAGTTTTATCAAATTGACGCAAGTTTTTGAAATATCGAAAAATAGAAAAACACTAAAAAACTAGAGCCTTGACAAATAGATAAGAGGAAACTCAGGCAGGGTAAAAATCGAAAAAAACTTTAGGCAGATAAAATTTAAATATTGATACTTTTGAAGGTTTCTTGGAAGAATTTGTTCATATTTTGTAAATAATATGTAACTAAAATTTTATTTGTCATATTAACTATATAACCATTTCACTTTTTTCTAGCATTAAAGGATTCTATTAAAAAATGTTTGCATGTTAAATTAAATTAATACAATACAAAAACCTTTAAATATTTTTAAAGCATACCAACATTTTTGGAAAGTTGTACAAGGACCTGCAGAGAAAATTCCGATCCTGCATGTGGAATGAGAACGTTTAATGGGACAGCTTTATGTCGGCCATTCGATTGTAATAATGATATGCGCAATTATAACTGCAGAGCTAGAAATACTGGAAATTATTCAAGTAAGTAGTCAACATTTAAAAGTTATTTTGATTATTTTATTCAAATTACTAGCAATATCCGGATGGTGTTGCTGCACCTGGCAATTATATCGGGAAATCTATCTATATATATATATATAATATATATAATATATATATTATATATATAAAATTGTAAAAAAAAAATCTGTACATGAAATATTTTTTTGAAATTCCTTTTGCGATGGACATTTTGAATGACGCTGAGTCCGAAAATCGCATTTGTAAAATTTTTGTCTGTCTGTCTGTCTGTTAAAGCATCACGAGAAAACCACTGGTTGGATTTTAATGAAATTTGACGTCTAGATTCCTTATATCCCCGGTCAACATATAGGCTACTTTTTATTCAGAAAAAAAGGTTCGACCCGGTAGGGGGCGCTGCGATCGGATTCCAGGCATTCTTTTTTTTAGCTTATCTCCTAAACCGTTGATCCGATTTGCATGAAAATTTGTAGGTAGAGGTTCTCGGACACGCTGAGTTTTTTTGACTTATCTACTCTGTTCTATCTTGAACACCAGAAATATAATATAAAATACAAATATTTTGAAAAACCTCGAAAAACTCCTAAACCGTTTATCATATTTACATGAAAATTGGTACATAGGGATTTTCTAATATGGTGACTGATTTGGACTTATCTTTTTTGTACTGTGTCAAACATCAGAGGGCGCTGTAGTACAAATCTTTTAAGAAATCGTGAAAAAGTAGAAAGCCGCTTATCCGATTTGGATGAAAAATTGTATTAAAAGATTTTCGTGTAGGGCAACTGTTTTGGCGTTATCTCTTTTGCTCTGTCTTTCGCACAGAAGTTATAGGTCGCGCAGCCACGGAATTCGTTATACTACCTCAATGTAGAAGTGCCGTTCCACTGGTAGCATTGTGTAGGTGTTTTACGAAAGGCGTGACACCGCTCATATAATTAAAATTTTTTATATCAGATAGTTTTGGAAATAAATGTCGCATAAAAATGAAACTCAGTATGGAGGTACTAATTGCTCAGGTTTTTCTATTGAAAAACTAAAACGGGTATTAAAAAACGGTGAGTGGCTCCGCCCATACAAGCCAAATTTTCAATAAAGAATAGCTATGGAAGTAAAAGTCACAAACACTAAATCTCAGAATGGAGCTACCACTTGGTGATGTCGTTCTACTAGAAAACTGGGATGGCCAAATGAATGTGGCTCCGCCCATACAAGCCAAACTTTTTTATATCGAATAGCCTTGTATGTAAAAGTCACAGAATAATGAAATTCAGAATAGAGTTGCTATTTGGTAATGTGCTGCTACTGGGAAACTGGAACGGGCATTGGACAATGAGCGTGGTGGAATACAAAGGGTTTAACAAAAGTTTTAAATATATTTATTACTAGCAAATGTCGTTTCTATGGGAGTTGGTAGGCCCACTCGATCGGCAATAAATTTTACAGTAACACTCTCAAAACATTGCTGACATATACGCCTACGTAGATACACACATCCATTTTTATATATACAGATAGATTATATTAAACAAAAGTCTTCGGTCGGTTCATAGCAACGTCACTGCTTTCATTGCATGTCTTGAAAAATTCTAATTTAAAAAATTCTGGAAGAACTTCCGGAGAAGACCAAGGAAAGTATTTTTCCCAATGGCATGCATATGTTAAAAGAATGTCTACTGGGTATGAAAGTAGAAAGGCTGGAATTCAATTCTTCCCCTGCCACTTTACTTTCTTTTGGAAGCACTTTTTTGGCTAGGTGTGGACAGCAATGAAACACAGACTTAATTGATTTCGATTTCGGCTCGACTGTTCTCGTCTTAGGTTACGAACATATTGAATAGCAATAAATAAACAATGTCATGTATCTCTTTTGCTTCATTGTGTTTTTTTCGGCTCGGCTCGGCTCGGCTGATAGTGAACAAGCCGGTTCAGACAGGCAAGCAGATTTTACATTGGAGCAATAAATAAACCAAATCATGCATCTCTTTTGCTCTAATGTGTTCTTTTTGGTCTGATCTGCCTGCCTGTCTGAACCGGCGTTCACTATGTTCGCAACCTTACTGGGTTTGGTTTTTTTGTTTAAAAGTTGAGCGGGCAAACTGTTTGTAGTTGTAACTAACCCAAATGAAATACAGAAACAGTTGATACGTTCATATCGATTCAGCCGTTCTTTTCTTGTTATATTTTTCAATATTGTGAGCGTTCCAGGTAGGCGTGGCAAATCTCTTATAGCTCATAGTTATATAAATGCAATCAGAATTGCTTGATTTGTTCAATTTTGTTCAGACTGATTCAGTCGTTCACTTCTAGTTTGTTTTTTCAATACAGTAGGCTTGGCAGGCAGGCGTCAAAAATTACTTATTTACTTTTATTTATTTATTTACTTTTACTCATCTATATCTAATACAAAACAATTTGACAGCTTTTTCGTTCAAATCGCCGAAGCCATTCTCGCGTTATTATGTTTTCTCAATAAATGATATTTTTCAAAAATGTTTTTAAATCTAAGAACAAAAATTGAAATAAAATTTAAAGAATATCCTGAAATACATTTTAACATATTTTGATAAGAAAAAAATGAATGAAATTCATTAAAAACTAATGAGATATTTGTATTTAAAGTAAAAACTTTGAGTTTAAATGAAATCTTCGGTTTTAAGATGGTTTTTTTTTTCTCATGCTAACATTTTCTTCAATTTTCAAGAGACATTCTTCTTTTTTGTGTCAAAATAATGAAACATTTTAGGAGTAAATAATTTAAGGAAAGAAACGATTAAATATCTTTTTAGCCGTGTAGCCGTTTTTTGGAAAAAACAAAAAAAAAAACGCTGTTCTTTTATATAATAGCATAGAGTATAGATGTAGACAGTCTTAAGTTATTTGCATCTGCAACATTTTTGAGGCATTTTACATGGGAAATTCACATTGCTTACTAACTTTCTTAGGTGGTCATAACAACGCGTGTTCGGGCTTCGGCCGACTTCATCAGCTCTCGCCAGGCACCTCTGCTTTGCGTGTGCCTTCTCCAATCCGATACACCAAGTGCGGTTAGGGCTTCCTCGGCCTGGTCCATCCATCGGCTGCAAGGTCTCCCTCGCCGTCGTTGACCAACGACTCTCGCCTCGAACACCTTTTCGCTGTAGCTTCGTCGTTCATACGATGGACATGACCCACACGCTGAAATATAATGGGCCTTCCCAAACATAATTTGCAGGATAATATGTTTCTGCATGTTTCTTGGAAACAAGTAATTATAATTGGTTCCACATATAATATGATTAATTAATGCAATTTTACTTTATATATATATATTTGCATCTTAACATTATTTAATTGTACCTTAGCACTTGTTGTTTGAAGTTAAAAACAATATAATTTTTTTTAAAGAAAATATGTTTTCATATAAATATATTGTAATTATAAATGGACTGAGAACTTGCTTGGAAATACAATTTAGTCAAGAATAACATTAAATATTCACGGACAAATATATATTAGTTGGAGAATACATATTTTAGCAAAAGAATGCCAAAAGTTTTTCACTGTGATTACAAAATATTTGCTTAGAAGTAATTGTTGGTTTGAAGCAAACAAAATATGTTTAGAAAACAGTAAATAACTGTTTCTTCAAAGTTGCTTCAAAACTCACATTTTTTTACTGCTGAACCGCCTTATTTTTCTTTTATTTTATTAATTTGAAAACACAAACACTTTTAGTTTATACAAACATTTTCAGAAACATTTTTTACAAGAGCTAAACATTTCAACACGCTTGAAACTTAAAATGACGCCAAGACTTGGCAACTGTTAAAAGCAAGCGCACAAAGCAACAAGGTTTCCGCTAATTTTCGTGCAAGTGCAAAAGAAACAGATATATGTATGTCTAGGCGAAACACACAAGAGAAAGAAGTTCTGTTTGTTTTAATTTTTGCAGAGTTCTGTTCTTTTTGAGTTTAACAGTGATGCAAATATATTTTTATTGGGTAGAAACACACAATTCTATTTTGTCACAAACATATTAATGTAGACGTAAGTTTTTTAGCTAAGGCAATTATATTAATGTTGGACACAACAAATATCTTCGTATATCGAAAAATAATGCTATTGAAGGAAAGTTCTTAATCAATAGGTGGTTCCCTCTGAATATTTTGTTTTTGAAACCAAACATATATAAACATATTTTTTCTCTGCGTGCAGCCAGCGTAGTCGCTGCACAGTTATACTCCGAACTACGTCAATGTTTTCGTTGAGCGCATAAAGCTCCTGGTTCATTCGGATGCGATAGTCATTCGCCGACTTAAACAGGACAGAGGATTTTGCGAAAAACTTTTCTTTTGAACTCCCTCAGAACAGCTGCGTCAGTTTGCGAAACTACCCATGCCTCAGCGCCATAAAGCAGCACAGGTCGAGTGTTAGTTTTGTCGATCGAGAGAGGGCTCTGGAACTTAGTTGCTTACTGAGCCCGTAGTAGCACCTGTTAGCAGTTATTGTTATTTGCTTTATCTCCAGGCTGACTTCGTTGTTGTTATTAATGGCGGTGCCAAGGAAAATTCAACACTGAATAATAATTCCACACAATATTACATAAAGAACGACTGTGCAATAAGTTATATGACATAATAAAACGTATTTTTTTGTTTTTTCTATAGACATTTTGGCTCCTATTGACTCTATTTATTGCACAGGATTACCATCAGGAACAGAAACTTCATGCGGAGCTTTTCTGTAAGTTGTCAATATTTAAGCGATATATCTTTAAGTTGATTTTATATAAATTATGACATAAGTCTGCAGTTATTTACATCTGCAATATTTTAAAGTAATGTTAAATGCCAAATTTCACGCTTTATAAGTAAAAATTTAATTAATTAAAAGTAGGCAAAATCTATATAATATTATTTTAAATTAATTTAATTGTTTTTGAATAAAATGCTTTGCATTGTTTTCCTACACGTCACTTTATTTAAATAGAAAATTTTAAAAACAGACAATAGAAAAAAGTTTTTCTGAACTTTCATATAATAATCGGCTTCAGCCTACAATTTAACATAAAGTTTGACTATCAAATGCCTTATATAGTATAAAAATATTTATTTTAATTTTTTCAGTAAGTTTTATAACATAATCAAAAAATTATTTTAATTTTAGGAGATCTTTAAATCAGAAGTAGGCCTTCTAAAACCCAAACATCTGGACAAAGGATTATCTAAATGATTGTACGCACCACAAAATTTTTTATTTGCAAAAAAATTTCAACAGTTTCTATGTTTTACTTTTACTGTGAGTTGAATTAAGTACTCAGTACTTTATTAAATTGGCTGTAGTTTTTGCGACATAGAGTATTTTATAGTTAAAAAAGCTTGAAAAGAGTTTAAAAGACAAGTGCCCATGGGAAGCTGAGAACGTTTCAAATCACACTAAAATTTAAATTAAGATACTTTTTTAAATTTCTTGGAAAACATTTTTTTTTTTTTTTTATGTAATAAACACTTTGTTCACACATCAAAAAATTTTACATACAGCAAAATTATTTTTTTATTATAATAATTATTCCGAAAGTAAAATATTTGTTTTTAAAGAATTTACTTTACCTTTTCTATACACATTTGTTAATTAATAAAAACAAAAAAAAAAAAAACAATTAATATATTAAATACAGGAAAACAATAAATAAAATATCAAAAAAAAAAATCGAAATGGCCATTTCAGTCCTTGAAAGAACTTTGACCGAGCTTGTTATGATCAATTGTGTTGTGCGTCCTGTGCAATGTTTGAAAACAAATGATCGAGAACTGGGACCTCAAGAAGGTTTTCATGGCAGTTTTTACTCTCTGAGGTTTGCCATTGTCTGCAGAGCGGTGACGGCCGAACAGAAAAATTAATTAAATTGAAAAACTTTCTGTGTCAGGTGGAGATTGAACCAGACTTCTGTGGCGTATGGGCCACGCACTCTGCCCACTGTGCCACGGCCACCACCAAATAAAATATAGGTACATATTAATTTGACTTAAAAAAATGTACATACATTACATAAATATTAAAATTTAAGTGTTTAGAAAAGAATTTAGAAGGTGGTATGGCATCTTTTCGATTCAGTTACTACTCTTAAACGGTTTTTTATTGAGTCCACCAATTGGGATTTAAAGTAAGGTGATATTTTATTTTACTCCTCTAGGAAAATCTGTTCAAGCGGCTCTATGTTTGATATCTCATATGTTTGTACTTTCGCTCTATTGATCCGGTAATAAGGGATTTCTGCCAAAGTGGACTTGCGTATATAAGCGTGCCAAGTCCTGGTTAACAGTGAATTATGTTTGGCGCCACTTACTTGTGCCAACATTAAATCACGTCCAATTTTCTATGTTTCAGCACTGAGTTTTGAATAATTTTTCTAAATGGATAAATATTACAATTTTACTTTCAACCTAAGCCAAGTTTCTACCCTATTTGCCACCATGTTACTCAAAACTATGAAATTTGTCGGACTATACAGGGTGTCCCGCAATTGAGTGCAACTATTTACGGAGGTGAAAGGTTCTGTTGAGCTGAGCATAAAATCGTTCGAGTGCGGGCGGGGGGGGGGGGGTCTATTTTCATGTTCTTAGGAGCTACAGGGTTAATTAATATTTGACGACATTGATTCACGCTATTGTTTCTAACCTATTTTAATTACTCATTGCAAAGGCAATAACAACACCTTTCTAACGGTATATCAACAAACCCTAACGACTTAACCGTTACCGAGCTATGCGCGTGTGAAGATGAAATCAATCGGTTTTAACTACCAAATTTCAACTTTGAGTGCAAATTTCTCAGAATTTCGCGTAATAAATGAAATTTTTTTCAATAACCAATTTTGTAATTTATTCAATTTTCTTGTAAATGACACCAAAAATATAAACATATCTTTTAAAATAAAAACGATGGCTGTACAAAAAAATTATACTTATTAGAATATAATGATAAATGATGACATTATAATTAGTTATGAAGTAGATAATATCATTGTTTTCTAATAAGTATAATTTTTTTTAGTACAGCCAACTTTTTTATTTTTGAAGATATGTTTATGTTTTTGGTTTCATTGAAAAGAAAATTGAATTAGTTACAAAATTGATCTTAAAAAAAAATTTCATTTATTACGCGAAATTCTGAGAAATTTGCACTCAAAGTTGAAGTTTGGTAGTTTCAACTGATTGATTTTATTTTCAAACGATTTCAGATCGGTAACGGTTAAGTTGGTGGGGTTTGTTGATATACCGTTGAAAAGGTGATTTCATTGCCTTTATAATGAGCTACCAAAATAAGTTTTATATAAGTTAGTTTTTCTGCTAGAAACAATAACGTGAATCAAAGTCGTCAAATATCAATTAACCCTGTAGCTCCTAAGATCGTGAAAATAGACCCCTGCCCCTCTCATACGATTTTTTCTCAGCTCGACATAAGCTTTCACATCTTAAGTAGTTGCACTCAATTGCGGGACACCCTGTATATATGACATTTGTGGGAAGTATTATATATCAAGTCGGATATTTTTAACGGATATTTATTGCATCGGATATTTATTGCGTTCGTTCACGATTTTGGGGATTTTATATGGAATTTTCGTCAATGAAATGTATGGCGGAATCAGCATATTTAGTCAAAGATGAAGAAATATCGGTCATGATTCATTTACCAATACTTTAAGATTTGGATTACAGGATTATTTTACTGCTCCTACTAAGAGAGTACATAACTGAATGCTTACTTACTTACTTAGGTGGCGCCTACAACCGTAAGTTGGTTTTCGCCTGGTGTAAGAAATTGCGCCAGCCTGTTTTGCGCTTGCTGGCGCCTGTTGGAAGCTCCAAGTTTTATCAGGTTGTCCTCTACTTGGTCATTCCAACGGATATGCAGTCGTCCTCTTCCGAATCTAATATTTGCTTCGCTTCTTCGCGCCTTCCATCCGCTCAACATGACCTAGCCAGCGAAGCCGCTCGATTTTTATGCGCTTTACTATGTCGATGTCGGCGTATAGCTCGTACAGCTTATATTATTATTTATTATTAATTTTGGAGTACATTAAGAGTCTTTTATAGTACAGCAAGAGGCATAATCATAGGTATTAAAAACTCAAAACTTGCATTGAATTGCAATTATTATAATGATGAATTATTATAATTATTATAATGATTATGATAATGATTATTATTATAATGAATTATTATAATTATTATAATGATAGAAATCAGATATTAAAATACATAAATGAAGTTAGTCACAGATAAATAAATAAGAGATTTTATTGAAATAAAATTAAACCTAAACAAATTAAATTATAATTAAAATGATCAAAAGATCTATTTTTGCAAATAAATTAATATAATAACTTATATATATATAATAACTTAATATAATATAAATAAAGGGCCTAGATATCAGACTAAATAAAATTATGAAAATAGCATAAAAAAAAACAAAATTGCATGTTTTAAACTGGATCGCGACGTGATTTGTTTTAGTGAGTTAGGTAATCCATTCCAAAGTCTGACGGTGCTGATGAAGAAAAATCTGCTACTGTTAAAATAGTTATATCTAGGAACAATTAGGTTAGTTGATCGTTGAGATTGGAAAAATTACAGTTTTTTGAAGAGATAGTGAGGGCTTTGAGAATGCATAAGTTGATGTAGGAATAATATGTTGCGGATATATAAATACTCAAATAAGCCAAAGCCCAAGATGCCTTTATTTATTTGAGAAATATGATCATAGCGATGGATTCCATATACATACCTAGCCACGCTATTAAAAGCTTCTAAGAGCTTTGAGCTTTTTATGCTGTGATAGTGAATCTAGATGACAATAAACAACTTCAGAGAAAGTGATGTGAGGTATGATTAACTGAACGACTAGTCTGCGTCGATTTTCAAGAGGCGTGAAGTTTGACGAAATCCGTAAGTAACGTAAAGTCCCGTAAATTGTATCCCATGGTATGGTTTATATGGCGAAAACAAGTTAAATTAGAGTTGATTATGAAACCAAGGTTTTTAGCTTTAAACACGAATTCAAGTTCCTGGTTACCAATGAACAGTTTAGGAATATCAATGAAGCACGATTCACTTCTGGAAATGGGTAAAACTTTAGATTTCAAGGGATTAATACAAAGCAAATTTGCATTAGCTCAGTTATTTAACGAAGCCAAGTCATAGTTCAGCCTATAGGATAAGTCTTCTAAGAGCCCGGGCGGACGAGAAAGATTAAGTGTTATTTCATCTGCGTAAGCATGAACAGAAGCGTACCAACAAACTGAAAAAAATAGCATTAACAAAAATAGAAAAAGTGGAGGCCCCAGAATAGACCCCTGTGGAACTCCAGTATAAACTGTTCTAAGAGCCAAATAAGTGTTTCGTACTTTAACCCTCTGCGTTCTCCTTTCCAAGTAGTTGTACTTTATGAGATTTACAGCGCTATGACTAAAGTTACAGTAATTTATTAGCTTATTGCAAATTAGTGAATGATTGACAGAATCGAATGCTTTAGAAAAATCGACAAGGCCACAAGAGTACAAGAGAAAACAGTAACAAAGTTCTGATCATATGAGATTCTAATGTCATCAAGTATTTTAACTGTAGCAGTAGAGCAACTGTGGCCTATCCTGAACCCAGATTGCAACGGCGATAGCATATTATTTAAATTGAGGAATTTAGAAATTTCATCAGCCATCACACGTTCAAAAACTTTCTCCAACGCAGGTTGGGTACATAGGCAGATGAAGATTTTGCCACAGGAAGGACCATGGCAGCTTTTCATATATCTGGGATTTGGGAACATGTTAAGCAATGATTTATTATGTGAGTAAAAGACGATATTATAAACGGCATTATAAATTTTATAAACTTAAAAGGCATTCCATTAATCCCCAAAGCATTTGAGTCAATCTTCATTATGTGCTTAGCAACGTAATCCTGGCCTACAGAAAAAAATTCACAGGAAGGAAATAACGGGATTCTAATCATCATTGGCAGCTCAGCCAAGTTAGAACTACCTGCTCTCATAGGGTTACCATTTGCTACGAAGAAGTTATTTAGCTCATCAGGATCTAAACTACATTCAATAGAATCCTTGTTAAAAACTCTGTTTCTTTTAAGGTTCTGTCAAAAAAGTTTGGAGTTTAAGTTTGGCTTCAGCTTAGAACTAAATAAATTGATCTCAGCTTGTCTGACCATGACTGTAGCAGCATTTCTGGCTTCTCTAAATTCATTCCAGTTAGAATCAGAAGTGGAGTTTATTTCTATGCCTTATTGTAATTAAAACACGGTTTGTGAGCCAGGGGCAACAATTACTTGAGACTTGCACTGTACGCAACGGAACATGACGAGAAAATAAGTATAATTTATCCATAAAAATATTAGGGGTATTCTCGCAGTCTTGCAACGTTGCAAAATTAGTAAAAATGTAAAGTTGCAAGACTGAAAAATGCAACACTGCGAGAGCGCACATACAAATTGCAAATATCTTAAAAAATGCCACGAACAGGTGAAAATAAAAAAATTTTGGATTTTCTTATTGAAAATATTCACGTAATTATCTGAATTGTATTGGTTTCCAGATGAGCGCTCTTATTGGAGGATATTGACAGAGTTGGAAGAAGATATTCTTGTTACTCTATTCCTGTCGACCCGATGTGGAATCTTTCACAATGTTCCTAAATCTTTGGAATGGAGATTGACGGTGTTTGCAGCGTTCGATGAAAATCTTTTTCGACAGATGTTACGTGTTACAAGAGGTCAGTTGGGATTCTTACTATCATTAATCAGCAATAGTCCACAATTCATCAACTCACACACGCAGCAGCAGCACGCTATCGATCTTCAGCTGGGTATTGTTTTGTATCGTCTTGGACCATCTGGAGATAATGCGGCCATTCGAAAAATAGCCACAATATTTGAGGTTGGAGAAGGGGAAACCATTTATTAAATAACGTTTAGTCTTTCAGTCTTTCTTGCGTCTCCAACCCAAATATATTTCATGGCCTGATCCAACCGAGAGGCATGATATTGTCAACAAAACATACCATGAGTTGCCGCATTGTGTAGGATTTATTGATGGCACTGAACTGAAGCTTGCCGAAGCTCTAGTGGTCAACCACACAGCATATTTTTCGAAAAGTCACATATATTCGATTTAAGCGCAAGTCGTATGCGATTATCAGTAGGCCATTTTGGAAGTGTCCATGGCCATGACAAGTGCCTTTTTTTTCATCTAAGCGATTCTGCTTACCCTTTGCAAACCACCCTCATTACTCCATTCAGGTCGAATTCCCAGGAATTGAACCTGTTGAAACGCAAAGCTTTCAACTTACGACATAGCAGATTCCGAGTTAGAGTGGAACATTGCTTTGGCATTCTTAAAGAGCGTTTTGGTAGCCTTAAAGCATTAAGAATTCAAGTAAAAGATGAAAAAAGTCGCAACTTCTGCCTACAGTGGTTCAAGGTTTGTTGTATACTGCACAACATTTTACGTAGCCTCTCGTCTACCATTGAGGATAACTTCAACAGCTTGACTCAGAAAGTAACACAAGCTGAGATCACTCCAGCCGACGATGACCCAAGACCAATGGAAGCAGTTGAAAAAAGACTAGCATTACACCGAATTATGTTTGATAATAATTAAAAAACAAAAACAAATTCCATTTTTGTTTATATTTTATTCAGCATATTTTTTATCAATTTTAAAGGCCAAAACCATATTCCATTGATGAGCAAGACTGCATCATCAATGTCGAGTGCAGATAATTTGTTCCAATCAATAGATATTTGTTGTTAAAGAAAAACATTCACACAATAGCGCATTTTCTGTACTTGTATTTTGATAAAAAATAAGTCTTTCAATAATTCAGAAAATTTTTTAATAAAAGTACACAAAAAGGCAGTTTAATTACACATACATTAGCTTGGAACCTAATTCTGATAAAATTGTATGATCGATTTCTTCGATTGTTATTTCATGCATTATAAGTGTGAGAAGATCGACTTCACTTTTAAAAAATTCCTTAGATTCTACTTTAATATATTATATTATATTTACTGCAAAATACTTGCAAATTTATTGCTGTTCAGAAATGAAGTTAAAAACAACATGAGTTTAATTTTTTTACATACATTTATTATACATTTTTGCAAGCTCATTTTAATTATATACTTTAAATTCTACAATAGAATCATATATAAAAGCATGAATCTTCAAATTTTTACTCTTAAGTTTTTTTTCATAGTATTTGTATGGTTAGGTTATTAAATAAAAATTGATATAACATAACGGTTGATTTTAAAAATGACAAGTTAGCTTAACTGATCAATAAAAATATATTTGGCAGAGCCCGGCCGTTGAAAATATGATTATTTGTGTGTGTTTACACACAATAAATTAAAAATCTATGTTTTAAAAATCAAATCTTCATGTCGTCATAGTTGAATATCAGCTAACTGCTGAAGATCGACTGTGAAATAGAAGAGCAACAACAACTAGCACAACAAAATCTTTGAGCAGAAGTTGGCGCTTCTGATTAAAAGTCTGTTTATTCAGCGCCGACCTTAAAAGCTTTTGTATTCATCAAGAAATTAATATATTTATGATAATAAAACTAATAAGAAAAAAATTAAGATAACAAGATGTCATATATAATAATATGTTTAAATAAATTATCAAATATGACCAAGAAATTAAAAGGAAAAATATTTTTAAAATTATTTTTTACTTTGTAGTGATTTTGTAGTCAGTTGGTTTTTTTTTAAAATTTTTATTTCTTCCTTTTTAGAGAATATGATAAATTTTCAAAAAAAGTGTATAAACAACATAAATACAATTGTTCCGAAAAAATTTGTTCTATTAAATTCTGAAAATGGTAGTTTGTTGGTTGTTTCAAATATCTCTTTTTATTTTTTATTTATTAATCATAGGACTTTAGTGCTAACAAGATTTAAATCTTATGGCAAGCACTATTAACATGGTTAAATAGATAAATGACAATATAAATGGATAAAAAACTTAGCCTAGTTGAATTACTCTAATAAAATTAAAAAATGTGAACTACACATAAAAAATTAAAGATGAATTGAGTTAAATAAAAATAATAATGAATAATTAGATCCGTTTTCAAACATTACATGAAGTATTAAAAAAGAATAATTTGAATGAGATAAAAGTGTACAAATGTGAACGAAGCATTTAAAATTGAAGTTTATGTTAAAATTTAAGTTAATATTATGGACACATGACAAAATAATTTATTATATTGCTTTTGAACTGCGTTGCACTTTTTATTTTCTGAATGTTATGGGGGAGTGAGTTCCAAAGACGAATGGAATGGACAAAAAATTGACGCTCAGAGGTTAGACACGTATAAAGTGGTTGAACAAGACTGTTTCCTCGATTTGATAGAAGAAAACGTAGTCTTTGAAACAAATATACAGGCTCTTTAGTAGTTATTATTTTATGCAACATTAACAGGACTCTGATGTTTATAAGCGATCCAAAGGAAACTTTGAAAATTTTTCTTGCATATTGCGAGACGTGATCGGAGCGCTTCAAACTGAAAACATAGCGTGCAATATTGTTATAAAGAACGTTCAGTTTACGCCAGCTCGTAGAATCGCAAACTGCAAAGATTTCGCAGCCGTATAGTAATGCTGGCACCAAATAGGTCTTAGCTAGTAGCATTCTTATATTAAGAGGGGTGAAGTTTTGCGTGGCCCAAAGATTACGCAACATACCATAGGTTTTTCCAATAAGTTCATGTATGTGATTTGACCATGTCAGGGTACTATTAAAAGTAATGCCCAAATTCTTCGCTGATTTCACCATCTCAATTCTGGAGCCACTAATAAAGATTCCAGAATCAGGCAACACAATAGTTTTTCTAGATATAGCTAAGCATTTAGATTTTTTTGGATTCAAGTCCAGACCATTGGCCGACGCCCATTCACTAACGCGAAGTAAGTCTGCGTTAAGCATATTGAAACACTGTTGAATGTCATTTGGTTGACAACTTATGTATAATTGCACATCATCTGCATACAAGTGTATCTTGCAATGTTGCAGGACTTGCGGAAGGTCGTTGATATAAAAAGAGAAAAGAAGAGGACCTAGAATGGAACCCTGCGGTACGCCTCTGGTAACTGGTAGAAGGTTTGAATAAGTATCGTTTATATTTACTGCCTGTGATCTATCTTCGAAGTATGACATAAGAAGTTTTGTAGCGGCTGAAGAAAAATTAAAAAGTTTATCCAGTTTTGTACCTAACATTTTGTGATCAACAGTATCAAAAGCTTTGGAGTGATCTAGAAGTACTAGAAGAGTTACCTTGTCGGAGTCAATGTTAAATCTAATGTCTTCAGCTACTTCAAGTAAGGCTGTAACGCAGCCCCGTTTTTCCCTAAAACCAGACTGACATTCAGTCAGTAGAGAGTTTTGCCTTATGAAGATATTAATTTGTTTATTTACAATAAATTCGAAAACTTTCGAAAAATAGGGCAAAATTGCGATTGGTCGAAAATCATTGCCCGATTTGGGAATTGGGACAATTTTAGCTTTTTTCCAGCTTAGGGGAAATTCTGATGTAGTTAATATAGAGTTGAAGATATGAGTTATGAATGGCAGAAGCTTAGGAAGCAGCAGCTTGATGAAAATTGGATGCATTTCATCCATGCCCATTGCATTCGACTTCATAGCTAAGAAGCTCTCTAAAACTTCAGAGTGATTTACACAAGAAAAACTAAAACTAGAGAATGAATCGAAGCTACGGCGGACATTGTTGTAATAATTAAGGCTTGGAGTGGACATTGGCGTTTCAGAAAACTTTTTGTTGAGCTCATTAGCATCTACATTTCCTTTAGCACGCGCGACACTTTTTCCTAAGCCAATTTGACGCACCAAATGCCACTTCTGCTTGCTATTCACTGCTAAGGAAAACTTATATTCGTAGTGTTTCTGTTTGGCAGTTGCTACCGTCCGTACAACTTCTCTTCTTAAACATTTAAAGCGCTCATGTGATTCCGGCGTCCTAAAACGCTTCCACCTATTAAACGCCGCATTACGTTTCTCAATAATAGTTTTTATACTATTTGAAAACCAAATTGGCTGTGAATGTTTGACTTTTTTTGTTTTAAGGGGAACATACTTATTGAAAAGATATTTAATATTATTTTCGAAAAACATCACTTGGTTATTTACTTGTGGCATGGAGAGTATAGCAGACCAGTTTACATTTTCGACTTCCGAAAACAAGGACAAAAAGTCTAAGTTCTTGAAGTCACGAAAGTTGAATATTTGCTCCTGTGAAACAAGATTGAAATCGTAAGTCAGGAAAATAAGATCATGTTTTGAAAACATGGAAGCGGATACCTGATCATAAAGTCTGATTTTACTAGTGTCATTCACGAAGAAAAGGTCAAGCAAAGTATTCTTATTTTTTGAAAAGTGTGTCGGCATAGATATGTTGGATGAACAAAGTCCTATAGAATTCATATCATCGACGAGGCGAGAATCTTCTAATATGTTGGTGTTGAAATCACCACAAACAATTATGTCGGAATATGGTAGTATTAGGGACTCAATTCTATCAAAAAAAACCGCAGTATCTATATTGCAATTAGGTCTGTAAACGCTACCTATGAGAAGTTTTCTTGACTCGTGTACCAGCTCAAGAAAAAGAAACTCTACTTTTTCATCCGGACTAGATTTACTAACCAAATTACATAATACACCCTCCCTTACAAACACTGCAACACCTCCAGCATGCCTTGCTCTGTCCGCTCGGAATATCTTGTAACCGCTAACTTTGAAAATACTATAATTTACGCTTGGATTAAACCAAGTTTCCGAAACGCATATAACATCCAAGCCTGAGTTCTCAAAAACATTTCTGAATTCGTCGATTTTATTATTCAAACTTTGAGCGTTTATGTGACACACCTTTAAACCAACCCTTTGCTTGCTTAGAATACGAACTAGCGTATTGGTATTGTCTTTGGAGCTTCCCCGATGACTATTTGATGAATACATTATTAAATATTATTGAATTTAATAAATTTCCAGCAAAAGCAACACACGCATATTTATAATGTCCATTGAAATGAATAACAAAAATAAAGACATTTGTACGGATTTTTACAGTGTTTCTATTAAAAGTGGCTATATAATAAAACCTTTTAAAAATAAAAAAGATAATAAAAATAGTAAGCATAAGCAGGAAATAAAAAGAAACAACAAGTGCAACCAAACGAGAGCATCTCGGCATCAGAGAGCAAGAGATTTCATCGGCGGTGAGTTTATGATTGAAGAGTACTGTTGTTATTTTGCTCTTCAGAATAGCGAAACGCATTGACATTTTCACGATTATTGAAGAATACCTCAGGAAGATTTTTGATGCTGTTGTCATCACCGTTTTCTCGAAAGCTATTGGGTTGCTCTTCATTAACAGAAGAGCATCTTAAATTTAAATTAGATGTCACATGTTATGAAAATATTATACCCATTTTTGTAACCTTTGTTATATAAGCGCCCACTTTCTTGAGCGTTATTTTCAATAAGTGTACGTTACGTTATTTCAGTACCCCAGCGTCAATATGAACTGCGATAGTGTTTATCTAGTATTGCCACGCCGATTTATCGAATAACGCCTACTTTATTGACCATAATTTTTAATAATTCTGCCTACCCCTGTACTACAATAAATTTCAGTGCCCTAGTGTCAATATTATTCGAGATATACTGTTTTTCTAATATTCCCACGCCCAGTAATCGAAAGCCGCCCACTTTCTTCACCGTAATTTTTACTAATAATGCCTACCCATATACCAAATTGCAGTTACATAGTATCAATATTATTCGAGATATACTCTTTTTCAAATATTGCCACGCCCATTTTTCAAATAACGCCCATTTTCTGGACCGTAATTTGTATTAACTGTGCCTACCCCTACACTAAATTTCAGTACCCTAGTGTCCATATTATTCGAGATACAGTGTTTTTATAATACTGCCACTCCCATTTCTCGAATAACGCCCACTTTATTGCCCATGATTTGTAATAATAATGCCTACTCCTATACTAAATTGCAGTACTCTAGTCTCAAAATTATTCAAGATATACTGTTTTTCTAATATTGCCACGCCTATTTGTCGAATTACGCCCATTTTCTTGCCCGTAATTTTTAATAATTGTGTCTACCCCTACACTATATTGCAGTACCCTAGTGACCACAGTAGTATCTAGTATTGCGAGATCTATTATTGCCACGCCCAGATCTCGAATACTGCCCACTTTTTTACGGGCACCTCCATGCTTATGATATCTATCTGTTCCCCAAAAAGTATGGCAATCAGGCAAATGGTTTAGGAGTTATCGATGTACATACATTTAAAAAAAAAAAACAGAGAAACCGACGAACTTGAGAACCTCCTCCATTTTGAAGTCGGTTAAAAACTACATTTGCTAAAAACTGCGGGCGATTTGATCATAATGGTAAATGAATTAATGTATAAATTGCTAAAATAAATAAAATTTAAATGTTTCTTGAAGATAATATCCTATAAAATTGTAAATTTTTAATAACTTTTAATTTTTCACCTGTGGTTGACCATTTTTGGGATTTGCCCATACATAAAAAAATTTGGTTTTGGAAAACAAAAGTTTTTCCCTCATTCAAGCTTTCAGAAAATCTCACAATAGTACGCTACTCAACGTTATTATAATATTCCAAAAATACCCACATTTATTTTGGGCATATATTTTGGCCAATAATTGTGAACAACTTACAGGTTAGTGTGATAACTTTTTTAAAAAAAAAATATCTGTTTATTTATTTATTTTTTTTTTTTGATTGGCATCATGGCGATTTTCAACCAAAAGTAGGTCAAGTATCTGTGAGTTATTAACGGCTTTATTACTACTTACCTTTATTGCCCATTAAACTCTCCGAAATCGGCCTAATGTTTTCGTGACCAATTGAAAATGACAACTTTATCGAGCGAAAATAAGCGTGAACTACTTATTTCATTGATATATGTCCGGCTAATAAGAACCACAACATAAATACTCAAACTCTCGGCCAGTTATATTGACCAAAGAATTGATGCTAAGCTTTTTTACTGACTGTTGCTGCTTACTTACTTTTTTTTTTTGCTATTTTTTCCTTTCTCACCTGCAGTGTTTGGTCATATTCTAGGATTTTCTTGCACGTTTTTGCTTCTTACTATCTTATTGCTGCCAAAATCTGCTTATGTCGTCTGCGTCGTTTGTTTATTTGAGTCTTTCTTTTGACTAACGTAACCGACCGACCAACACATATACACCTACATGCACACATTTATCTAGATGGCTTCCCGCAGCTTTGCTCTTCATGCTGGCTCATTTATTCATAAAGTAGATAGCTTCACCATCTTGCTAGTTCTTTGCAAAGTCGAATGAACGTTTTTCTGCTTAAAATGAACAAAGGACAGAAACACACACACACACATACACACACAGCAAAAGAGACTTGAAAAGAAAAGAAGTTTCAGACCAGGTAATTAAAGTTGAAGGTTGACTGAAAGTTTCCATTCACACCCAGCATGGATTATATATGGAAACAAAAGTCATATTCTGTAATCCTCTTGTTCTGTAGATGAGATAAGTTGAAGATCAGATGTTGGCTTCTCGATGTCAAGTGGGGCTGGGCTACCGGTTACAAGCTTACAAGGCTTTGAAAGTTAAAAGTACTTAAAATAAAAAAAAAGCATGTGTAGTAGAGATGAGCGATATTTTCGTACCTGTGATTTAATCACCGTGATTGAAAAATCACTGGTAACTGTGGTGATCAAATACTTAAAAAAACAGTGAATAGTGATTTGGTTTTTTTATTTAGCTATTTATGCTGTTTGCAGTGATTCGTAACATAACCACTGATTTCACGTTTGCGTTTTTTTGTCTCTGTCTTTCAAGCACACATTCAATGCGCAAAAGCAAGAGTTGGTAATGTTGTAATTTTGTTTCAGACCAAATATTTTCTCTTTCTTAATGTTCTCGTAAAATGACCAGGGTTGTCGCTGGTTTAGAAATAGCACTACTAATTAAAGTCTGAAATTGCAAGGAAACGTAAAAAGAAAACATTAAATATACTACTTTTATCGAGCTAATTAAATTATAATTATCTGACAGAAATAATAAAATAAAAATAACGTGATCACTGTAAAATACGGTGACACGCTAGTTAAAAATTATCGTGTCACCGTGTTTAAGATTTGAAATTTATTTATAAAATAAATATTTACAAACGCTTGCATATAGTTGTATAAAAATACACATATTTATATTACAAAGATTTATTAAGTATTTTCAGTCTTAACATAAGTAGCACAAATTTTCAAAACAATGTACATGACATCACTACATTGCTTATGGTTACATATTTGCATGTGTATTTGCTTAATTAAAAAATAACGTGATCACGGTCACCGTTTAAAAGAACGGTGATTTTAAAATCACGTTCACTAAGAACGACGTTCTTGAAAAATCACCGGATCGCTCATCTCTAATGTGTAGAGGATTGTGTCGCCTAAATTGAGTTAAGAGAAAAGTGTGCAAAGATTGAGAAAATAACTTTGGAATAGTTGGCAGAAAAATTGGCATATATTAATAAAGTTTTTAAAATGAAATAAAACAGGTTGAAATTTAAATGAAAGCAAAGTTTTTGACGACATTTATTTTACTGATTTTCTTTAGAAATCATTTTTTAAAGTTAAACTTTGCCTTTTTATGCAACTGCTCATTAATGTGACCGAAAAAGCTGTGACCATGTCATATAAATAAATTATGAGCAAATTTCAACGCATATTTTTGCGTAGCTTTTCCTTGACAGCAACTCATAGTAAATTCAATCCTTTATTTTTACCCCATGAAGCAATGAAAGCTGAATGATTTTTTTTTTTTTTTTGTGAGTTCAGTATTTGTTTTTTGCAATGAATGAATGAAGTTGTTTGGTACGTCCAACTTCGTGACGTGCCGTCTGCAAGCTGTATTAATAATTTAAGCAATCATCAAAAATTCAAAGCAGCTCTAGTTGTTGTTGTTGTAAGCATGCTTTGGTTCGCAGAAAGATATGGCCAAGAATTGTTAATAGACTAAAATGAAGAAAACAAGTTAAGAATGTTAGCATAATGATAAGCAGCTCGTTTGAGTTGATTTCTTTTTTTTTTCTATTCTTATACTTTTAATTATTGAGTGAATGCTAATGGAGTTGGAGGCAGCAAAAATTATGAAGATGCTAAAAATATTTTATAGTAAATGAATGGTGGCTTTTAATATGTTATTTAATGTTTTTTAATTTCTCGCTGTTGGTCTTAGGAAAGTTTTTCCTAATATAAATATAACTTTTAAATTAATTTAATAACTTTAACTTTTTGATTTGAACTAAACAAATACTAGGACAATTTGAGAAATTAGTGAGTTTTTCATTTCCCGCGTAGTAACTTTAAATGCAGCACTGATCCTGTCAACTACCATCTGTTAATAGACTACTGTCAAAATTTCAGCTCGCTGCGACTCTTAGTTTGTGTTTGGAAGCCATTAACGATCTTGTGAAATTTGGCGAAAATGGAATAGAGTGAATTTTGTGTGCTTATGAAGCATTATTTTTCGAGCAAAGAAACCATCAGCCAAGCCAAGGAAAGGCTTGATAAATACTGTGGGCACTCTGCACCATCGATTGGAATAATTCACAAGTAGTTCACGGAATTCCGATGCGGTCGTACAAGCACAAGTGACACTGAACGTTCTGGACGCTCAAATGAGGTCACCACACCAGAAATGGTCACAAAAAATCACGATATTGTGTTGGCCGATCGCAGAGTGAAAGGGCGCGAGATTGTTGAGGCCGTAGGCATCTTGTACGAACGGCTGTGGAACATTTTGCGAAATTATTTGGATATGAAAAAATTATCCGCAAGATTGGTGCCGCATTTGCTTACTGTCGACCATAAACGCGATCGTATGACTGATTTAAGGGTGTGCTTGGCGATGTTTATTTAAATATTCATTTTATTTAATTAAGCTTAATACAAGCAATTTAAATACTTAAACTAAAAACTTAAATTTAAACAGTGATACATTATCTTAGTTGTAAGAAGACATTAAAGAGGGGGAAGACGTGGCGTTGGAGTTAAGAAGGATATTTCGGAGTCGAGGTCTACTAAGATGAAAATCGAATTCGCTAATCAAATTATTGGTTATGCGAAGCATCCTGGTTATTGGTTCACTGCATCCATAATCGGTGCGATGAAAGTTAAGGTGGAAGAGAGGTATAGACCTAAGGTTGCGTGGGTTTGTATTAAGAGATATTAAGTGGAGCAGTGCAGGGCAGTTGATGGTTCCGCATACTAGTTGATGAATGAAAAGTACATCGGCAACCTCCCTTCGTTTTTCAAGAGTATGCATATTAATCAACTTCAGACGGTCGGCATAAGGAGGTAAGTTGAAACTGTCAGAACCGGGAAGACCACGTAGAGCGAAACGAATAAATCTACGTTGAACGGCTTCGATTCTCATTGAATGGGTGTTGTAAATGGGAGACCAAACTGGGCTGGCATATTCGAGAATGGGTCTAACAAAGGTAAGATAGAGAGATTTTGTGACGTAGGGATTGGAGAACTCTCTGGACCAGTGTTTCACAAAACCAAGTGCAGAGTTAGCTCTACTAATAATTTTATCCATGTGAGATCTAAAGTTAAGTTCCTTGTCACAAATAACACCTAAGTCACATAAAGAGCTTACAGAGGGAACTGGCTTACCGAGTATGTAATAGGTTCTCGGGGGGAGTTGGAGTCGCTTACGAGAATATGTAATAGCTTGGCATTTACTGACGTTGAGTTCCAGCAAATTTTTTTGACACCAAGTGGAAAAGCTGTCAAGATCGTTTTGAAGATTTCGTGAATCGGTGCTGGTTTGTATGCGCCGATATATTTTCATATCGTCAGCGTACACAGAAAGATTGGATTCTTTGATGATGCCGTCAACATCAGAAATTGTTAAGACGAAAAGCAAAGGACCAAGGTGACTGCCTTGTGGGACACCAGAGGTAGCTGTAAAAGATTCTGAGTTGGAAAATCTAAAGATGACATTATAATGGCGTTCTTCGAGATACGATTTGATCCAGGATATAAACAGGGATGGAAAACCAAAGGCTTTAAGCTTAAGAAGGATGATAGTGTGTGAGATTTTGTCAAACGCTTTACTGAAATCGGTAGAAACAGCATCAACTTCGAAACCGCTTTCCAACGAGCATAGAGTGTTTGAAACAAATTCTGTGAGGTTAGTGGTAGTTGATCTACCCTTGAGGAAGCCGTGTTGATTATCAGGAAATATAGATTTGCAATGGAAGAAGAGAATGTCATAGATAATGCTTTCAAAAATTTTAGGAGCACATGACAGTTTTGCAATAGGTCTGTAATTAGAAATTTCATTTTTAGGTCCTTTTTTGTGCAGTGGTATTATGTACGAATTCTTCCATAACTTAGGGAAAACAGACTGAGAAATAGAAAGTTGAAAGAGAGTCAAAAGGGGATGAGCCAGTAAGTTCGCGAATTTTTTTATGACAATAGCAGGTAAGCCATCGGGACCAGGAGAATAATCATCTTTTAGATTACTGATCTTTTCTAAGACATCACCTAGTGAAATATCAACATATGTCAGCGAGGTTTGACCACAGTTCCTTAACGAAGAAAAGTATTCATAATCAAGTTCATCGTTGTGACTCATGAATGACTGACTGAAGAAATTTGCAAATAGGTTTGCAATTACTTCCGGGTTCTCTGAGGAGGTGTTTGAAAAAGTAAGGGTAGATGGGTAGTTATCAGATTTTCTTTTTATATTGATGAACTTGTAGAAGCTTTTAGGGTCCGACAGCAATTTAGTTTGAATATGAGCAAGATAAGACTCATATAGGTTTTCACAGAGTGCAGAAAAAAGGTTGTAGGCGTGTAGATAATTAGCGAGGTCAATAGAAGAGCGAGAGATTAAATAAGTGCGCCAAAGTTTGTTCCTCTTATTACGGAGTGAGCGTAGATCTCTATTGTACCAGGGAGGAGATGACGAAAAATTGTTCTGCTTAGTAAAGGGGACAGATTGTGTGAAGCAGAAGAAAATTTTGTCATAGAAGAGAGCAACAGCATTGTCAACACTTTCGTGAGCATAATCGAAGAGATGTTGGAAATCGATTCCGCTGAGTAACGTTTCTAGTTTTACAAAATCAGTTTTCCGATAGTTGAAACTGTACGCGTGCTCGAAGTGTGTATTTATGATGTTATGGTTGTAAGATAGGGTAAGAGATATAGGTGGATGGTACTGATCAAGTGTTGAGAGTAAATGGTCACTCGCTGAGACTAGGCAATCTAAGTCGGAAGAAAAGATAAGGTCTAGTTGTCTACCTATATTGTTAGTTACTCCACTTAACTGGTAAAGGCCGGAGTCAGAAAGACAGCTAGTAAAGAGAATTTCTTTTTCAGATGTTGCATTTGAAGGAAAATAGTGGCACTCGTCATCTGACAGGACCCATTGAAGGTTAGGAAGATTAAAGTCCCCCAGAAATATAATGGTATCAGATGGATCAGTTAGATCTAGAAGTGAATCGATTGCGTCCACTGCAAGCTGGTAACCATACACGGGTTGAGAAGGTCGAATATAACAGCAGATAACGAATATACTCCGTTTAGCGACACAAACTTTGGCACAAATAAATTCAAAGTTAGCTGTGTGGGAATTTTTTACAAAGACTGGATTGTAGCGATTGTGAATTGCTAGAAGGACACCACGACCTGAGGAGAGATCATCTTTGTCGAGTCCATCATCTCTGAACACCACAAAATCAGACGCAAATACTTCAGTATCCTTGAAATCCTGGGTAAGATTAGTCTCAGTAAGGGCAAAAATATCGTAGGGAAGCTTAAGAGAGTTAAGGAACACTGTAGAGATTTTAGTGCGTAGTCCTCTTACATTTTGGTAGTAAAGAGAGACAAATATTGGGCTGAGAAAAGGGGTTTGATTATGGGCAAGAGGCTGGTTAGGAATAATATTGTTGCTGCTCTTTACGGGTTTTTTGAAGGTAAGAGATGTGTTTTGACCTTACATGAGCTCCATAGGTGTCAAGATCTTCATTGACTTGTTGGCTTGTCAAGCCAAGCTGCTCATGGAAGCTGGTGAACAAATTGCGTAATTCATTGTCATCGGTAGGTAAGCCTTCCTGCTGAATCAAGACCTTGAGGTTTGTCTTGGTTTTGCCTTCTATACAAGTAGAGACAGGTGCTTTATACATGTATGCTAGATAGAGACGCACATTATTGTAGACACTGTTCTCTCTAAGGCGAGATAGGGCATATCTACTCTCCGTGTCAACACAAGAGTTCGAAGTTAATTTGACCTTTGGTGGTTGAAGAGGGTCGATGAAAGAAGTGGGACTGCCAGGTTGGCAGGGGGCACCACTTCTGATTGAAACAGAAGGAGATGGGTTTAAAGTATGTGAATGCACGAAGTTAGGATAGAGTGTCTGGAGTATATTACTCTCATTTTGATTTGCTAATGTGTCCGAATTAGGATTAAGATTGAAAGAGACTCGTTTTGGGAGAGATGGCTGAAGTGCGGGATTAGCTTGATTCGGATTAGAAGATGTTGTTTTTATGTTGCGAATGAACTGCGGAGTGAAAATTGGAAAAATATCAGTCTTAAGTTTCCAATTCGGATCAGAGCTAGAATGTGAATTGGGTAATATTTTGTCGGAGGGTGCGTAGTTTAAGTCATGTGAAGTAGAATTTACTCTATGTAGAGTTTTAAAATGAGAGCTAGAATTAGAGTTATTAGATAAAGAGCTAGAATTATTGGAAGAACTGTTACTAAAAGTAACCTTATTTTTAGCAGTATGTAAATTATTATGAGAATTACGTTTAGAGTTAGAACTAGAATTATAAGAAATAGAACTAGAGTTATTGTAGGAGTGAGACTTAGCGTTGATACTTTGAGGCATCCTTCTAGGTTTATCAATCCATTTTGAAACTTCAGCTTTTCCATTATCTAAACTGTGTGTGTGAGAAAATAACCAGGTGTATTTTGAAGGGATGTATATTTTGAAATTTCTGCATTTTTTCCTGCGGCTTGTGGAAGTTTTCTCGCAGTCAACATTTGGAATCGCGATGCCGTAGTTCTTCAGGAATAGCTTACAGACCCAGGAAACACTTGTTCTTAACGGCAGACCCTTAACAAATAGTGCAGTTTTTTCGGTATCGTTCCCACTAGCTAGCTTTTTTATTCTTTTTTCCCATTCAGCTAGTGTCCAAGTTGTTCCAAAGTGGTGAACCAATTTACGAGGTGCAGCAACTGGGCTTGGATTAGTTTGGTTAGAAGCTGTTTTACAGGGTGATGTTAGCGGTGAAGGAGAAGACCGGGCTGGTGAAGTTAAAAGCGTTGCTTCCAGAATTTCCTCCAGGACAGAAGATGAGTGACGATGGGGAGAGTCTGAAGTTTTGTTGAAACGTTCCGGGATATTGTCGATTTTTTTAGAATTTGATACAACAATTTCTCCTATTTCGGAAAGGATGGAACGTGTAATAAGTAGCTCGTCGCCTATATCGTTAATTTTTTGGAACAAAAATTCAAGAAGAGGATCCGGCTGAAGAAGTGCTGAACCAGTAGTTTTGGACGAAGACTGCAAAAACGAATCAATGTCGTGCCTTAAGTGAGCAATGCTGTCTTTAATAGACTCAGTGAGATCTTTATTTTTTAATGTTTCTATGTCAGATCTCAGGCTACACTTTAAATCACTCATCAAATTGTCTTGATTTTCGCACACTCTCTCTTGAAGCGATATCAATTTATCAGATATAGACTCAAATTGCAGTTTGCATTCAGATTTAAGATTATCGAATGCGATATTGATTTCGTCTGCAATTTTGATTACGTCATCAAACTTGGTCAGTTGTTTAGATACTTTCTTGAAAAACAACTTGTTATCCGAGAGTGTGGAGTTATGTGATTCGCTTAAGCACTTTATAGCCAACATTACATGGGCCAACGATATTTCTCTGCACTCGTCGCAGTAAAACATAAAATTGTCCAAAAAATCTTGCAGGTATGTAATACTCCTCTTCGAAAGACCAACGCAGGCAGCATGGAATACCTTTCCGCAAAGTCCTTTGCACATTATGTTTGGAACAATACTACCGTTAATAGTACAAGAGGGGTTTCCGCAGTTGTTTTCCATGTTATAAAGTCGATTAGCAAAATTAGGTCAGTTTATTGAATGAATTGCAGTGGTACAGTTTTGGTTAATGTTGAGATAGGTCAGCAACAACAAAAGCACAGCAGTAAAGAGTAGCAGCTTAGCGGGCAGCGGACAGCGATCGAAAATGTTATAGCAGTTTATTTACTTTAGGTTTTATTTTTGTTCTTTCTTTTTTTGTAATTGTTGCTAAAAGTTGCAATATTCCAATTATGCACTGCACTTAACGGAGAAAGAGGTGGACAGGGAGCAAGCGAAAAGCCAAGTATAATTTAAAAAAAATCTCGCGGAGCTGAAACACGTCCGAATGGTTTGACTGTTGACTGTTGACATGTTGAACGAAGATAAGAAGGATTCTTTCCATCGATTAGTAATCATGGACGAAACATGACATGCATCACTACACACCAGAGACAAAGGAACAGTCGACTTCACCGACCGAACGTGCTCCGAAGAATGCGAATACGGTGCTATTGGCCGGAAAGGTTATGGCAACAGTTTTTTGGGATGAACGCGGTATAATCTACATCGATTACCTTCCACTGAAAATAACGATCAATGTCGAATACTATGCAGCCGAATTGGACCGGTTTAACGATGCTTTGAAAGAGGATGTACCCATTTGGCGAGGAAAAAAGTGCTCTGCCATCAAGACAATGCTCGTGTTCACACATGCCCAGCTCCCATGGCAAAATTCCATGAATTGAAGTACAAATTGCTTTCTCATGCAGCATATTCTCCAGATTTGGCCCCCAGCGACTATTTTCTATTTCCAAACCTGAAGAAATGGCTCAGCGGAGAGAGATAGAAACCACCATAGAGAAACTCATCAACGAAAACGAGGCCTATTTGGAGGACCTTCCGAAAACATATTTTTCGGATGGAATCAAAAATTTGGAGAAACGTTGGACGAAGTGTATAGAGCTAAAAGGAGACTATATTGAAAAATAAAACATATTTTGTTGAAAAATCAATCCTTGTTTAATTTTTCACTGAATTATCAAACGGCCCTCGTAATACATTTTTTATAGAATGTATTTAAAAGACTTTCCAATGGAACTCAAATTTACTTTACGTATTCAGAAAATATATGTGTAGATCAGAGAACTGCAAAGAGCCTATGATTCGAACGAATGACTATAAATCATCCATCAAAAACCGAATGTGAGTACGTGCGGTTGCGTACAACAACCACCACTTCCACGCGAAGCATCTAGATAACAGCGATGACCGACGAGTGCCGCCGCTTTCACTCATCGCTCATAAGAATGCCGCTCAATAATTCTAATGATTCTAGAGTCATTCCTTATGATTCTAGAGTCATTAAGGGAAATCGCGTGCAGTGTAACCGCTGACATATTTTATTATATGATACATATAATATATAAATTTATTATTATATACATATAATACCAGCGTACTCGGCAAATGTATGAAAATAAATAAAATATTATTGATAGAAATTAGTGAAAAAATGTGAAAATATTATTGAAAAAAAGTATTAAAAATTTTTGAAAAAATTTTTAGGAATTATTAAAATTATAATAATTAAAGAATTAAGAATTATTATAATTAAAATATTAAATAAAATCATTTTCAAATATGTTTATTTTGCATTGCCGCTTTCCTTATGGCATACCTAAACATAAAGGTTCTCAGCAATTCATCATTGCAAGTGTGAAAGTGATTTAAAAAATTGACTAAAACAATACAATAACAACAAGGAACAAATAATAGACAACATACAAGTATAAAATAATTTTGCTACAATTTAATTCTTTGAACTAGCGATCCTCAACTTAGAAGCTGGCTATTTATCTTAATCAACACGTAAAACACAAAACAAAAGTAAAACAAGGAAAAAGCACGCCAATACTGAAGTGCACGCAAATCATTCAATGACTTTAGAGTCATAGAGGGTACTTAGAATAATATGCTTAGAATTCAGCAGTTTTTCTAATGAGCTATTAGTGAAAGCAGCGGCACTCGTCGCTCATCGCTGTTATGAGAATGCTTCGCGTGGAAGTGGTTGTTGTTGTGCGCAACCGCACGCACTCGCACTCTATTTTTGACGAGTGATATAGAATCGTAAACAAACGATACGCTGCATATCTCTGGTGTAGATATACAAATACTACATTCGTTTTCGTCTCTTCGAAGACTCTAAACTTAAAAAAGACGTAAAAGGTGACGAGAGAGGCTCAGTAGTTTAACTCTCGTAAATGTTTAGAGAGATGTGTAAGTGAAAACAGAAAATATTTAAAGAACAACGGCCGAAAAACCCACGAAAACTTAATTTCTGTGTTTAACCAAAAAGAAAAAAAATGGAATGAAAAAGACGGTATGTAGGCAGCCCTGGAACTCAAAAATTTTTCGAATGAAAATCAGAAATATCTTTCTGGAACTATTAAAGTTACTTAGTTGTAAAGTTACTAAAGATCGAAATACTGGAAAAGACACTTTAAGTATATTTTTAAAAAAGCCAAGTTTCAACGGGTATAACTTTTTTCCGAATTTCTGTTTTTTCAATTTCTTGCAGAAAATAGCTCAAAACTATGGTATGTTTATATCGTACTGGTTTTTTTTCCAAATTTTGCATTTTTTTGAATTTTTGGGATACGACTCAACAGAAGCAAAAGTTTGTTTGTTTTTAAAGAATTCCCTTCTTGTTTAAGTGAAACTTTTATAGCCGCGTATACAACAATACGGCGAGCTAGATTCGGGGTTAAACCAATGTAACGACATGGTTTTTATGAAAACAACAACACAGCAATTCGCCGCACTGGTTGTATAAAAACGAAAAAATAGCTGTCTAATAATTTTTCATATTTTTGCTTTCACCGAAGATGTGAACACACTACGCTTGCATCAAAAGGCAGCTGTTCTACCAACTGGGCCACGGAGGCATATTTATTTGAGTAGCTCATACTTATGTTAAATTTTACAATCAGTAGTTCTTTTCTTTATTTTATCATTGAATTTAGTCTTTCGTACAATTCTCTAAATGCATATTACGGTCTAAAAATTTGAATCTGAACGCATTTTTTTTTTCAGAATATTAGCATACTCTTAGGTAGTTCTGAAATTTAGTTTTGATAAATTCAGAAAGCAATTTTCGAAGTTGGCCTTGCATTGATTGATTTGGAAACAGCGCATACTGCAATATTAACGAATGCAACTTTGAATCTAAAATTTGTTTTATTCTTAGATCTGTGAATTTTCATATAAATAACATATCTTTCACATAATTCAAATGCAGTTTTTAACACACATTTAACATGTATCGATATTAAAGGAAATCGCATGCAGCGGTATTGAGCTGCGGTATTGACTACCTACTCTGCTTTTAAATAAATTAAACAAACTGCTGCATAAGCCAGAATTACAGTATATTCTTTAACGCGTCTGGCTTGTATACGTCAATAAGAGACTTGCAGAATATGCCTTAACTCATCTGCATTGGTTTCGTCAACATTAAAAAAAAAAACAAACAGAACAAGGAAACAACGAAAACAGTAGAACACGCTATAACCGATAACTCTTCACCCTTGTATTTCTTGTCGAAAATTCTTTAACGCGTCCGGCTTGTGTTCGTTCATTAAAAAATTTGTCGAAAATTCTACAATCTATCTGCTTTGTGTTCGTTCATGTTTTCCCTACAAAGGCTAATATTTCGGGGTAATTTTTTCGTTAAATGTTACAATATAAAGCATTTTAAAAAAGTAGTGTTCTAATGGACTGCATGACTGATATATCAAAGTTTACAAATCGGAAATATTCTGATCCATTTAAGCATGTAAAGTAAAATTAAAGAATATGTTAAAATGGAGAACACTTTTTATACCCCAATGCGTACTGCGTAAGGGGTATATTAACTTTGTCATTCCGGTTGTAACGCCAAGAAGGAAGCGTGGCAGGTATAGAAAAATATATATATTTTTGATCAGCATCATCTCCTGAGTCGGTTTCCGTGTGTCCGTCTGTCGACACGATTACAGCCGCAATTTTAAAGCTATCGCGATGAAATTCAAAATATAAGTTTATTTTTAAAAAAGGGAAGATCAAGTTCGAAAATGGGCCAAATCGGATGAAAACCATGCCTACCTCCCACACAAAGTTGCTTTATATTAACAGTAAAATGTCTTTAAAATCCACAAAAATTAAAGAAATGCCTTGAAATTTGGCAGGTAAGCTTTGCACTTCAGTTTTAATCCTGGCTATGATATTTGGCAAAATCGAATGAAAACCACGCCTACCTCCCATACAAATTGACTTTATTTTAAACGTTAAATCTCTTAAAAATCCACAAAAATTAATGGAATGTCTTGAAATTTTGCACTTTAGCTTTGATATATGATATGAACCATATATATGATATGTGGCAAAATCGGATCAAAACCACGCCTACTTCCCATACAAAGTGACGTCATCAAAATAGGAAAACTTTCGTTAATTTATAAAACTGAATTTCATCGTGTATGTCGTGGCTAAAGACTTCGAAAATACTTCAATATGGCCGCGGGGGGGTATTTTAGCTTCGGTACCCTGCCGAAGCTCCACCCCTACTAGATTTTTCATATATCTGTTTTGTTTGTTGACGAATGTTCCGCAACGATTCAGTAATATTTTCATGCACGAAAAATCTCAACATTTTTGTACTGCGTTCGTTGGAGTTTTATATGGGATTTTCGTCAATGAAATGTATGGCCGAATAAGCATGTTTCAAGGGTTTAGTGGTCCTTTCTGCAGTTGAAATCTTGTGCTTTTTTTTTAATTAAAAATATTCAGTATAATTACTGGCAGTTTTTTTTTTTTTAGAAAAAACTGAAAATAAACTATATAAATAAAGTACGAGTTATAATCGATTAAGGCGGTCTTCTCATTCAAAACCCGTTTTTTGGACCCTTTTTAAAAAAATTCTTATTTGAAAACGTAAAGAATAATTGAAAACTTTTTTTATTTATTGTATTACAAAAGGTTCAAAGTAAATAAAAAAATTTTTTTGCCTCGATACGTGGGCTGTTCAAAAAGTAATGAGACTTCAAAGTTGGTGGTGAAAAAAAAGGTGTCGTCACGGCGGCTACGATTCCGGGTCTCCGGAGCGTCTGAAATGAAAAAAAAAAACGGGGTTATAATCAGTATAGATGTAATTCTCGGGTGAACCTCAAGCTTAATTTTGTGATTTTTTTTGACAAAATGGCGGCCATTCAAAAAAAAATTTCAATTTCGGGTTTTTTTTTGTAGTTTAGTGTAAAAAAAATAGTAAAAAATTTTTTAAAATTATGGTCACCCGAGAATGGTGACAATTCTGCGTCGATTCCATTTTGTTTCATGAAAATCGGTTCAGTTGAACTGGAGATATCATGGCCGCCAGTTCGAAAAACGTGGGTTCGAGATAAACGCGTTTAAAGTTTGAAGTAATTTTTATGGGGGAAAAAAAAAAATCAAAAATGTTTAAATGCAGTTTTAAAGAGCTGACAATTTTTACTTACAAATATTAGTCGGCGATGCCAGCTCCATACAGGCCACCTTCCTCTTTTTCGTAGAAACTGCTTTCTGCTGCCCTCTCTGCTCTGCGAGCCGTTCTGCCAGCTTTTGATGATGCCGCAGCTCGAGTCTCTGATCGGTTCAATCTGTCTTCATTGCGAGATAGTGCGTATTCGTATGCGTTTTTGGCAATCGCAATACCCATCAAACCCATAATTTTAAGTATGGGTATAAAACCGTCGTTGAAGAGGCACGTTGCAATGAAATTGGCCACTTCGATGGTGCGTGCGCCTGAGTTGATGTGTTTGGGAGAAAGTGACCAAAGAACAGACTTGTAGGACTCATTGGAATTCTGAGTTTCAGATCCAAGGCATCTTTCAAGCAAATTATCTGCCGACAGCGCTTCGTAAGCTGGTTTTATTACCTCCATCACCTTCTTGTCCATCAGACCTTGCTTCACAAAAAAGGCTGTATTTTCTAAAGTATTTCGAATTTCTAAAAATCCTTTTAGGGGCATATTCACAACTACCCAAGCTATAAATAAATGCAAAAAAAAGTTGCTCAATGAGAATACCCCCTTAATGATTATTTTGGATTTTGGATAAACAATAATCTTTTGTCATCAATCCTATGAAATAAATTGAAAGATGTATGCTATGCTTGCTTTCGGGTTTATTCGTACAAGGGAGGCAATGATGAGATGGCAGCACGTTCAACTTGCAGCCGAATTGTACGCGGTTCAATGAAATTTTTTCTTTTAAATATTTATAAATAAAAATATAACTAACAAAAAAATAAAACAGCAAGATCTGGTGTCATGAAAGTAAAATAAACTGCGTTCGAATTCTGTACGTGAATATTGAAGTGTTCACTAACTGTCAATAAACGAAAGATACAATTGATATTTTCCATGATATCACCATGTTGAGAATACTAGTTGGCTTTATAAAAAAAAAGACAATTCTTGAACTAATACTGGCTTGAAGGCAGACTGCTTGTTATCAATTTGGTTGCACTGAAGGAGGGAATGTTGATAAAATAAATTAGCAATCTTCCTAGAAATTCCATTTTTGGGTAAAGTTTCACTTCTACCGTGCGTGGCGGCCACACACAATTTTATTTCTTATGCAAGGAGGTTTTTTTCATGTCTCAAGGAATTGGATTTTAATTTAAACTTTTTAATTTACTTTAAAACTGCAATGCTAACATGTCGAGCATTTCCAACTCAACCTACCGTTAATACCACCATAGAATAGCTTAAAAAATTCCCACACAAACACACCACCCACATATATAGCAACAAATAAACATTAATAGAATTGAAACAAGTGTGTGAAACAAACGCAGCAGGAAGCAAAGCACTCGACTTCCGTCACCATGGCCGCCATATAAAGCTTCCTGTATCACAACGAAACCCGCTGCAACGTCGACCAAACTCGAAGAAAACTTTTACAACTTAACTCCTTTTTTCCTTAATTAAAATTCATAATTTCAATACAAAGGAAGGCAGCAACAACAGTCAACAAAACAGCAAAAAAAAAAAATAAATAAAAATGCACGAACGCCCACAGAAACGGATGTAAGACTGCGATCCAAACTACGAATCAGTCGGCGGCAATGCGTTGCTACCGATTCCATTGTTGTTGATTTTTTTTTTCATTGCCGCAGATTCCATTTGCCTCATAAGCGGATTAAAGATAGAAAAACCAGAATTACAACAAGAACTTCAGAGCCAGTCGACGAGTGGTTGAGCTTTAAAAAAAAAAAAAACACAAAATTATGAGCACAGCAGGATGTTGGAACACAGGAAAGTAGCAGCAGCATTACTCACAGGAAGCCACAACAACATAAAACAACAAAAGCAGCGCTCAGCATTGCCAGACTGCGCGTAACTTCAAGAGCAGACCCCCTATGCAGCAGCACTGCATTGATTAAGCTTGGTGCTACCCTGGCATCGGAACTTTCTTAATTTCCAGGCGTGTTTCTTATTTTAGTTTTGTTGTTGTTGTTTTTTTCCTACACTCCTTATTGTGAAGAATTTTTTTTGGTTGCTTGAATTTTGCCGCAACTCTTCGAAGCGGAACTATTTATTAGATTAAAATATTTTTATGTTATTTCGAAACATTTTTAATCGCATTTCTCCGCTGCTGCTGCTGCTTTTCTTTCTTTACTCGTCTCATACTACCCTTTGTCTTTTATTTTATTTAGCTTTTGTTTTATTAAAAATCGTTCGCGCGTTAAAATTACTCAACATTTTGTGTTGTTGTTGTCAAGTTTTTTCATGGTCCTGTAATATAACGATTATCCTTGTTGTTGCATTACAACGCAGTCGAGCAGCATTCGTTGGTTTGTTTGTTTATTTGTTAGTTGTTTTATTTTAATTATTATAAATTAAGGATATTTTATTGCATTATCCATTTTTTATTCGGCGCACTGAACAATGAAATTTTTGTTAAATAATTTGAAGGGTTTTGTATTGTTTACTCGAATAATTAAAGTGTTTGAAGTAACAGTTTGTATGGTTTGTTCAGACTTTGAAACACCTAATGTAGGTGTTAGTTAGCCTGGGTTAGGAGTGAGTTAATAGATGAGTGAGGTAATAAGGGATAATTAAGAATGACATGCGTAGCAAATCCGTAGAGGGGCGAAAAACTATAGAAACTTGTGTATTTGAATCTGAGGCAAGTGTACTGTCATTCACCTCAGTCGATTTACGATATTCAAGTCTCTAATACTCTTAAAATAACACTTTCACAAACTTCTATTATTCCTATCCCAATTGTCCTAGTTTTATTTCAGTTGATTTGAAATAAAGAAAGAAAATAAAAATATGAGATTTAGTTTAGGAAAAGCCTGCAGCCAAGGGTGTGGAAAGTATAAAAGAAAAACAATTCAAATAAGACTTTGAAGATCAAAAAGAGTTGGTCTGCATATCGCGATATCGGGCATAATTAATAGTTACTGTGGTTCCAGCTGCATTTTCGAAGAAGAGTGGCACGATGAGACTGTCAGCCCAAAATCCACATCAATCAGTGCACCGTCGTGGGTGCATGGGATATCTTGAAGCGATCTTAGATTTTCCGTTCCCAAAATGCGGCAGTTCTGGGGCCATCGGCAGTTAAGATAGTTTTCTTGGCAAAATCGTGATCAACACACCGATGATATTCCAACACCTAATCTAAGAACGTTATTCTTTGGGCATGGTCCTTTGCCAAAATAAGCTGCAGCGAGCTGCTAACACCCAATTCCTGACCACAATGACGAATCGACGTTGTTGGGTCATTGTCGTTGTGGGTTGTTGTTGGAACGCAAGGAACGCAACGACCACTCCTTTTCGCATGGGTTCAAATTTATTAATTTAATTGACCACAGTGTTGCGAGATGGTCTGTAATGATGACCGAGAAGTGTGCGGGTTTTGAGTAAGGTTTTCACTATTTTTACAACGAATTTTTGCAATTTTTACGCGTTGCTCGACCGTGAATTGATTCCATAACTAAACCTCCATGCCTGTTGTTTACAGCTGTCATAAATTACACTCTAAAAATTATTGGCTAAAATTTACTACTATAATAGTAGCCAATCGTTTTGCTACCAAAAAAACAGTAAAATAAGTGCCATCACAATTTACTACCATAATAGCTGTAACGTAAATGATTTGGGATTACTACCATTTTAAAAGTAAAACTCTAGAAAATCACTACTATTATAGTAGTAAACTTCAAGGACCGTGTACTAATTTTACTACTTTTTTTGTAGTAATATTTAATGAACGTGTGATAATTTTACAACTACTTTTGTAGTAAAACCCATCTAAATTAGAGTAATATTATAACTACTTTGTTGTTATTATTTAAAGCCCTGTTATATAAAATTTAAGACTTGTTTAACGATTTTTAAGCTTTTTTTTATTGATACAAGAAATTTATCACTTTTTAAAAACAATTTTAAGAACTTATTATTTAAATTTATCATAGTTTATAGGGAATCGTTTCAATAGAAGAAAAAAATGAGCAAATTAACTTTAATTAAAAAAAAAAACATGAATGCAGTCAAGAAAATGAATTTGTTGTGTTTACACTTTTCAGAGAGCCAAAAAAACCAAGAAACATAAGTGACGATGACTAAAAACTGCAAAATTATATTAAATTTTTTTCCTGTTTTGAAACACGAGATAATGTTTCTTTGTGTATATTAATTTTAAAAAATTACATAAAAGAATCTAAGTTCAAAACACAACAAATTTGTTAAAAAAAAAATAAACATTTTTAACACAACATTTTTGTGTTTGGAATTCATATAAAAAATAAGCAAAGAAATAAAAAAATAAAGAAAAAAGATCATTTTCAATTTCTGGAATTTATTTAAATAAAAAAAAAAACTTGAAGTCTTAGTTTTTTTTCCAATTAGCTCAATTTTTTTTATTAAAGTATTTATTTTTCTAAGAATATTTATGTTTCTTTTGTGTCCTCTAAGTTGAGAAGGAAAAAACTTAAACATGTATCTTCATGGTCAGATACATGTTAAAAAACTTCAAGAAATATTTTTAGCATATACAATATTAAAAACATAGTAATAAGAGATTACTTGACATACTAGGTATATTATGTTGGCATTTTTGTTTGTTGATGTGATTTTGCCTTCCAACCATATATATGAAATTGATTCGATGTTTTCACCAGTTGATGTATCTGTAAAATTCGAAGATATTATTGAGGGTTGCATAAATAAATATTTTTATTTAAATTTTTTTATTTACCAATTACTGAAATTCAGGGAGTTAAGGATCTGTTGCCTTTCTTCATTGGTTCCATGTTTCATTCGAGCCAAGAATCATGCTTTTCCTCTAAATATATTTCGAGCCATCCAATACCAGCAATAACATTTCTCAAAAAAAAAAAAATATCGCTCGATGCAAAAAAAGAAATAAAAATCATAGACAAGTTGAAGATAACTTAATGGAAATATCTGATTTTTACCTTTTTGTAGAATAGCTGAACAGTTGGGAATTTCATAAAAATTTGATCCAATATATCCTCATTCGTGAGGTAAACATTTTATAAATTTCGAATGAGATGTTACTTCTTGTAACAATTGTTTTATTTATTTTGAAAACTTTCACAGCACCACAAAAACATCAAAATATTGAAATAACAAATAAAATAAAATGAACACGTTGCACTACTACGAATATTCACTGACGAATAAGTATGCACTAGTCTAGCGGGAGTCAGCTGCATCGATTACTACAACTAAAGCAGTAAAATTAAACAACATTTGAATAAAATTAATGCAATAATTGTAGTAAAGCTACAAATTACCGTATTCATTACAGTGAAATTACTCTCCAAAACAATGATTTTACTGTTATTAAGTTAACATTTTCAATATTTGTTTGTAGTAATTTTACTGCAATCTTAGTAGTAAAAATAAGATTTACTACAATTTTTGCAGCAAAATTGAGCAGCCATCAAGTAAATTTAGTTCTATTGAAGAAGAGAATTTGCATCAAATTTTGTAGTAATTTAAGCACATTCATGTAAAATTACTATTTCGTTCAATTACTACTGATGTACAATAATTTCTCTTCAGTTATAGTAGCAAAAAGTTTTTCACTATCATCTTGGCACTAAAAACATGGTGAATTTTCAAAAATTGAGTGAAGTTATTACTATTTAAGTAGTAAATAACAATTAATACCAAATTAATAGGAACATTACAATTTTCAACACTAAAATTAATACTCAAATAGAAGTGATTTTAAATAAACTTTTTAGAGTGTAGGTACTCTAGTTTTGTAAACTTGTCGACTTTCCTAAATAGAATACTACTCGGAAAACCCTACAAATCCTCTACCAAAACAATTTCTTCGATTTAAAGTGATATCACTAATGAGTGCAGTATTCTGTTTTGAACGAATAAAAAGTGTTGTCAAACCCATTACACCAAACGAATTCGTTTTGAATTTGAGGCGAAACCGAGATCTCGGATATACATTTCGAAAACGAAGTTCGTTCTCGATTTGCTTTTGAATCCGAGAGCGGAAGAAATGCACACTTCATTCTCGAAACGAAATTTTCCATATAATCGAATTACTTACGAAACGAATATTTAAAAATTGGCAAATCGTTTTCGAATAATTTTAGCTATTTGATTTCGAAATGAAATTTTTTTAAATTTTACAATATGCATGGCTTGCAACATTTGACAGACGATGCTCGAAATATTAGATCATTACATAAATTCAGTGCATGTATATGAAAATTTTTTACATGTAATTAGGCGTAAGTCAAGGAAAAAAACACAATTTTCTACTCAAATTTATAAAAGCCAAGTAGAGCAAAGTAAAAGCAAAAATGGAACACTAAAAAAATATTATGACCAAAAATTATTATTGGTGACTTTAAGGAAGGGTCATTTTCTTTTCAAGCATCCCAATAAGAAAGTGGATGTGGAATTTTATATTAAAATGTATTCGCTATTAAAAAAATTCTCGGACTTATGAAAAAAAGAATGTCATGAAAAGCTTCTTGAGAACATAAGCCGTTCGCAGTCGGCATAAAATTTGTAGGTCCAGTTCTCAATCATTTGTGTTCAAACATTCCACAACACACACAACACAATTGATCATAGGAAGCTCGGTCAAAGTCCTTTCAAGGGCTGACATGGCCATTTCATTTTTTTTTTTTTATATGCTTTATTCATATTAAACTTCACTACAATGTTGTTACATCATATTTAAAAAAAATCATTCAAATATGTAGCATCACATACGCTTTTTGAAAAATTTTTTGAAAATAACTCGAACAATTTTTCTAACTTTTCATTGCTCAGTTGTGCATTCAAATAACTTAGTTGAGAAATTCTCTACGTAGTGACGTCATGCTCAATCTACCGATAGAAAACAAGTGTTTATGTATATCATGAAACTCACCAATTGAGATATTCATGGTGGGTTGATAAATTGACATTTGTGATTGAGAATTGCTTTCTTGTTTGAGAAAAATTTGTGCCAATCAAGTAAATATAAAAAGAAATTTTTAATCTCAACTGCATCTAGATCAATATATAAGGTGAAAACTGTATAATTTTAATTTGAAAATTGTTTGTAATGATTGTTTTTTTTATTGCGTGCATTTCAGCCTTGAAAACTTGGCTTTCATTTTTTGTATTGAAATGCTTGATCGCGCTGTACTGTCGCTTATGTAGTTGATGCTGTCCAGCGGGATTCGGAATGGTGCGCACCCAGAAGCCCCAGCACCGGAGCTTTATACAGAGTGCTGCACTCTCAACAGCACACACATGTAAAAAGTTCAAACAGAAATCGCCGAGCATCCACATACTAGCACCGTGCACCAGCACACTGCAATCGGGGCTGGAGACAAATAAAATAGTACGTTCACCGAGATCTGACATTGGGAAATACCCGATACAGGGAAAATTTTACTGTTTTTTTTTTTAAATTTAATGTGACAACCATTGAAAGCATGATGAACTTTCTCTCTTCTTCGAGATATGGCGCTTAAAATATGGCACCCCAAACAAAATATTAAGAAATTACTTCATATCTCAATATCCCCTTCGAGATATGTAGTATTTTATATTTTTCCGAAGATTTTTCGAACTTTTTATCGACAAATATCGAAAAATACTCGAAAAAAACTCGAAAAAATATAAAAAGCGAAAAAATTTAAATTTATATTAAAAATTAAATGTCAAAAAATTAAAATAAATATCAAACTAGTAACGAATGGAGCTTCGGCAGGGTACCGAAGTTAAAATACCCCCCTCCCCCCCCGTGGCCGTACAAAGTCTTTAGAATCCTATAAAATTACGGCTGTAATCGTGTCGGCAGACGGACACACGGAAATCGACTGAGGAGGTGATGCTGATCAAAAATATATATATTTTTCTATACCTTCTATTTTTCTACGCCTCCTTCTCGGCGTTACAAACGGAATGACAAAGTTAATGTACCCCTTACGCAGTACGCGTTATTTGATATTTATTTTTTATAAATATACGTATGAGAAAAATCAAATTGAAGGAAAATTAATTCTGAAAACCAATACAAAATTTTAGCAATGCAGTTGATGATTTTATTAGCAATCGTTATTGTTGAATTTCAACAATAATTTTGAGAAAATGTTTTAATTTTTGTTTTTGGATTTCAGTCACCCGAAATAAATAAAAAATTTTAATTTAAACGAAATTTAATTTAAACAAATTTCAGCAAATTCAAACGAAATAAAAATTATAATTACAACACCATCCATTCTCAATTGCAAATTGACAGACTCTACAAGTATAAAGCTGACGAGAACTTTTCAACTAGTAGAAAATACAATACTCAACTCACCACAGTTCTATGAACACTCTAGTTGAGAATGTCGTCATTATGACGTCACAATCTCAACCAGTTGAGAAAAAAGTAGTAGAGAAGAGTTACATAAACGCATCACAGATGTGACCAAAATACATTTCTTCAATAGAAAATAAGCTAAGTTATGAAAAAACACAAGTCATTAGTCTGAATTTTACTTGAGTACGAAAACATACGTGGCGCTCTTTAAAGTTTAATAAATGGCTTATATTATATTTGGCATATTTATACCCCATCGTTTATTGTACAGCCACGATTAAATGAGTAAAGCAAAAAACGACAAAATGGAATGTGCCATATGTAAATCACATTGATATTTTTGCCGCTGTGACTAACATTTTAAATGAAAAAGATGTTATTATTTTAATGTTGGGATGCCAATATTATTAATAAATAAATAAATAAATAAATATGACTGTGTGTCCCACTTCTAACGATAAAAAACAACTAACATTCAATTTCAGAAACCTTGGCAATTGATCCTAAATATATTCTCATAATGCTTTACAAATGTGCCCAGGTTTAATTTGCGATAACAAAGAACTGACAGATAGGAGCAGCTCCGAAAGTTACTGTCAGCCATCTAAAACAAAGGACCGCTACCTGCGCTCATCAAACTCTTGTCGGGCAGTCACATTTTCTACCATAACTTTGGATCTACAGGGCATTTTTGCATTCGACTATCACAGAAATAAGCCTTTAGCTATAGAAAACAGCAATCTGTTAAAAAAAATCCTTTTTTTGAAAACTCTTTGAAAAAGTTGTTACTTACTCCAATAGCTATTGTTCTCAAACAATAACCGCCCGGTATATCTCAGGTGAGGTACTACTGGATGTACTCTCGTATCTATACCAGAGAACTGCACAAGCCTATTCATTTGCAATTTCAAGTACTTGCTAAATTTATGAATACAAGCGCGCTTGAACTTGATAATTTTCAATCAAGTTTAAGTATACTTGAAATTAGTCAAGTCGACGTCAGCTTGTAGCCCGAATTTATGAACGCGTGATCTACGACACGAAGTAAAAACAAGCGGCAGCAGACTTGAAACGTACGTTATAGAGATTGAAAAGCTTGAATTTGCTTGTGAATTTTCAACTAACTCAACTTACTTGCCTAAGAAAAGTATAGTTAAAGAAAAATTTGTTGGGCACAAGGGTGTACCTAAATAAATAGTTTTAAAAATAGTTTGTGAAAAATATGGGTCGCTGATAAGGGTGGTCCTCAAAAATGTTTTCTTCGTGCTTTTTTTTTTGCTGTAAAAAAAGCCTGTGCTGTAAATCGGGCCAATTATTTGGAATCTGCTGTGTTTTGAGGTCCCCCCCCCTAACAGTGTGCAAAATGGGGGCTTGATAGACCTCTCTATTTGTGCGTCTCTGAAATGCTTCCCCCCCCTTAAAAGCCCCAAAAAAAATGGTTAATTTTTACCTATTTTGCTTCCCCTTCGAGATATGGCACTTTTTCTAATTTTTCGAAGATTTTTCGAGGATCTTTTGGTTTTTTGTTGTTCCATATCTCGAAGGAGAGGCAAAATAGGTAAAATCGAACCAATTTTTGGGGGTTCCTATTTGAGGAAGCATTCTTGAGACACACAAATAGTGGGTCTTTCAACCCCCCTATTCGACATAGGGAGGAACCGAAACACGTGTATGACTTACAGATCTATTCTGCGCGTTACCGGTAATAGTAATCTTGTTACCGAAATTTGTTACCGGTCTTAGTATTCGGTATTCTGTACACTCGGTAACGCTTTCAAAAGCCGTAAGCTCGTTTAAGAACAAATAACACTCTTTCCGTGCATCTGGCTGTTTTGCTTGTTACCACCTAAGGAGATGGTAACAATATTCACTGGTAACGCTTGCTTGTAGAATACCAAAAGGATGTAAATGTTACCAAAAGGTGAGTTTCTTCGGTAATAAGATTAACGTTACCGCGACAGAATCGACCTGTTGACTTACAGTGGAGAGTTAAACACGTGTTTCGACGTCCCCCCAAAAAATGTCCTCCTATAGTAACCCCCAAAAAATGGTTAGATTATACCTATTTTGCTTCCCCTTCGAGATATGGAACTTTATAATCTCAGAACATCATCTTCATAACATCAGAATCCAAACTAATTGATCCGACTTAGATCGCAAAAAAGGGCAAAATCTGTCAAAATCACAAAAAAGTATTGTTACGGTCCACCCTAGTGTCCAAACAACTTTTTATATTCTGACATCATAATCGCAATCAGCGACCCCCAAGACAACAAGCTTTCCCAATTTGAACTATTTGGATACTTGCAAGCTTATAAGCTTTTGCCGAACATATCAAGCTTTTTAAGTGTTTTCCCGAAAATTTCAAGCGCTTCAAGTTTTTGTGCGCAGCAGAGCAGTAAAGCTTGCGATTGATTAGTTTGATACGAAGCTTGCTTCCTTGGTTTTTTCAAGTTCAAACCAAGTGAATTTTCAAGTACTTGATGCAAGTCTCTGATCAATACATCTTCTTGTGTTGTTATAAAGAGATTTGTAAGTTAGTTGTTGACAACAGTATTTGAAGTCACCATTTAAGAACTTATTTTGTTCAATTTAAGCTTCTAGTAGAGGTACTCGAAGTAACTGAAATTTATAGTTTCTGAATTTAAGCTTTTGTCCATTTGGTAATATACTTTAAGATATACTTGAATTTTAAACAAACGAAAAAAAAAGAAAAACATTCAGGAAAATATATTCCATTAAAGCAAATGGTCGTTCATAAAAGTTTGCATCATCAAAATTCTAGTGTTCTACAAGTTCTTAAGTCCATTAAGTGCAAAGTTGTACCAAAAACTTTGCAAGGACTTCAATAAAAATCTGCAGATACATAAGCCTTGACTCCCTCTTACTCTTAACAAAATAACTTCAAGCCATTAGCCTCCCAAAAATACCAAAATAAACAAAATCTAAACGTAATTTTAAGCAGAAGTTGCTTCCTTTAAGCTGCTTCCGTTTATAAAATCTGCTCACGTATGAATATCGTATTTTGATACCGTGTTTAATAGGATTTGTTTATTGCCAACATTTGCGAGCGAAACTTTTTCGCAAACTGTCTGCCACTTCGTTCCGCTTACTAGACAAACCAGCGAGTGCCCGAGACAACTAGCATGAAAGGCAAGCCTCCGCCTGTCTGATGCTGTTCTCGACAAGCTCAGACATCAACGAAATGACACAAAGTTTCGCATTTTGCTGTCTCTGCCAGAAACCAAAAAGTATTTCGAGGGTTCAGGCAGAAAAAAAAAAATCAACTCAGGCTAAGAAGAAGAACTGCCGCTGACAGCAACATCAGGAGCCGTAGAAGGTTAATCCGAGGCATCATCAGGTATGCCAAACGGCAAACGTGATGCCGTAATGCAATATTGACACTTATGCTGAGACAATACAGCGTCATTGAGGCGCCCGTTTTCATAACTGCAACATCCCCAAACGCCACTGATATGCGATACTTTTTTGCAGGAAATACTTTCTAAATCCTCATCCCCTGCATCTTGGCTGCGTTGTGGCGTCCACGTTGCACTCGACAAATAAATCCCAGGTTTTATGAAGCCACTTAAACTTTTTCACACTTTTCCGTATTGAAATGCGATGCCGTAACCAACTCCCTGCCACTTGCCAACAATGGAGCAACTGCCAGGCTGCTCCTTAGCCTTGGGTTGTTTTTTTTTTTCGAATGCTATTTGGAACAGCACTTTTATAGCACTTTTTTGCTATTATTGTTGCTGGGGCATTATTTTTCATTGTCGCATTTTTCATTGTCGAGGATTTTTGGTTGCACCTGATCTCCCCAACGTTGGCTACTGAGCTGCGTTTCCATCCAGTGCTTCTTATTTGCACCGGTACAACGTCTGCTCCCTGAATTAAGTTTGGCCGATTTAAGACTCACGTTCGCGCGCTCAGCGGGATGATGTGGCATGCAACCTGCTTCATAGTCTGGTGAGCAACAATGTTGCTTCGACTGGATTGTTGTTGTCGTTGTCGTCGTCGTTGTTGTTGTTGAAAATCTCATTTGAGTTATTACCGTAATTATCGTTTGTGTACCGTTGCTCTTTAAGTTGACTAAGCTAACAACAACAACAGCAACAACAGCAACTTCTTTGATGACAATCCTGATGACGTTGTTGATCCTGAGATTATGATTTTATTGTTTTTTTTTTGTCTTTTTCATTTTTGTTGTTTTCTGGCTCTTGCTGTGCTGCTATCGCATCATCATTTATGCTGTGCGTGCAAGATTGAAATATTGCTACGCATTAAAAGTCACCTTCAACGACCTAACGGTTATCTATCAACATAATACTTAATTTTGTGGTGAAGAGCTTTCAAAACAATCAAGCTTAATCACTGGCTCTGATAAGCAAAACGTTGATGAATGTCTTGAAAACCATGAGTGTTGTAAAGATGTGTTCAAAAGTGTTTTAAAGTGTGAATTGTAAAAAATCGGCTAAAAATATTAAGTGTTACTTTTAAAAAATCGGCTCAAAGGATATTGCAAATTTTTATGTTATACAAAAAGTGCTTTGACAAATTGTAAATCATATAGCGAAATTGAAAAACTTATAATGAATAGTAAGGGTTATCATTAACTTAAATAGAGCAATTTATCATTTTTAATCATTGTGTTTCCATCTCTGAAAAGAATAAAATCGGTTGAATCGCGTTTCCAATTAATGAAGAGCTTTATGTTTGAAAGCACAGACCAACAAGTGTCATTAAACAGAAACAACAGTAATTATTTTTCTATGCTGAATACACAGAATTGCTCTATTAAGGCTGTGTTTCAATCGGAAACTTTTCACTCGAATGATGAAATTATGACAGTCGGAAGGAGAATATTTAACATTTGTGAGTGAATATGATTGTCAAAAATTCTACTATCCGCAGAGGCTAGTAGAAAATTTGACTAACGGCAAGAGAATTTTTGACTGAAAAGAATGTGGTTTCAGTGTTTTGTTGTGTATTTTATTTCTGAAAAAAACAGCATAATTTTACTTTATGGCCCGGACACGAACATTTTTTTTTCTTATTTTTGTAAGTAATAAATATGTAAATATGTAAATATGTAATTTATTTCAAATATGCAAATAAAAAAAAAATTGCCGCTAGCTAATGGTTAAGGAGATAAAATTCACGAACGTTTGGAAATTCTGTCAAATTCGCTTACCCATTTTGTTCCGCTACTAGAAAGCGTTGGAATTTCGTAATAAAAATGTCAGGTTTTGATTTCATTGGTCAAATTAAAAAATTCCAGAGTTTCAAAATTTTCTGAACTTCCATTTTCCGGCAATGATTGGGTCGAAAAACCGACCTATGGCCCAATGTGTACGCAAAACTTCGAAAATTCTTTTTAAAATTTCGGCTTTAATTTTTATTGAATGAAATATTTGATGATATTTGATTCAAAAATCGATCATCGAAATCGGAAAGAATTGGTCGAAAAATCGATCACAAATTTAAGTATACAGGTAACACATAGTTTAATTTACATGAGTTGTCCAAAACCGACTGATTGTCATATTGTAGCCTTTTGGCTGCATGATTATGTAAAAAAATGTATTATATATTCCATATATTTTTTTTTTGATTTTTTCAAAAATGGTCCAAAAAAGATGTTTTCTTGTAGCGCGTGTCTGAATAGGTAAAAATTGGAAATTTGAAAAATTTATTTTTTTTCTGAATTAACATTTAACCATGTCATGCATATTCTGAAAGAGTTTTAAAAATCTTGAATATTTTTTCCATAAATTAATTTAAAATTAAGTGGTCGAAAAATCGACCAGCGGGCTCAAATGGGTTAAGTGTGTGTGGAAGCTGGATGCGAGATTAATAATTTGAAAATGATTAAATTAACAAGAAAAAACTGTTTGAAATTACCTTGGAAAATACAAAAACTTTAACACTCGTATTAGAAAATAAGAACAATTTTTATTAAAAATCACTGCGTTTATTTATTTATTTTTTTAAAATTCCTTTTGAGATAGATATTTTGAATGACGCTGAGTCCTAAAATCGCATTATTAAAATGTTTGTCTGTCTGTCTGTCTGTTAAAGCATCACGCGAAAACCACTGGATGGATTTAAATGAAACTTGACATCCAGGTTCTTTATATCCCCGGTCAACATAGCATATAGGCTACTTTTTATCCAGTAAAAAAGGTTGGACCAGGTAAGGGGCGCTGCGATCATGTTCCAGGCATTATTTTTTTAGCTTATCTCCGAAACCGTTCATCCGATTTGCATGAAACTTTGTATGTAGAAGTTTTCGGATACGGTGAGTTTTTATGACTCATCTGCTCTCTTCTATTTTGAACACCAGAGGGCGCTGTAGTCGTTCTCCTAAACCGTTTATCCGATTTACATGAAAATTGGTATATAGAGGCTTTCAGAGTGAGTTTTGATGACTTATCTACTCTATTCTATCTTGAACACCAGAGAGCGCTGAAGTACAACTACCCTATAGGAACAAACTAACTTGTTTTTAAAAACAACTAATTAAAAAACTAGTTTAAAATAAACCAGTATTTGAACTACTTTGAATTATATTAAGGCGGCAACTACTCTGATTTTGACATGTTTTAATTGTAAATTTTTATTAGATTACAAGTTTATATATATTTAACCATGTTATTTAATCAAATATTATCTTTAGGCCATCAGTAATAGTTTTCAATTGGTTATTTTAAAGCAATTAAAAAAATAGTTTAAATGTAACTAATTTAACAAGTAGTTGAAAATATATGCAGACGAAAGTCAATTGACTTATTTAGCGGACATCGCAGTACAAAATAAGTTAGTTCGTTCTATGGAAAAAAGTCAGAATTTCAACTAGTTGTGGTTGACAAAAACTACTTTATCAATTACTTTTAAATTAGTTGATTTTCCTACAGGGTATTTAAAAAAACTTCGAAAATGTATTATTATTCATTTATACATATATAAACATACATATATACATGGGCGTAGCAAGGGTAGGGCTGTTGCCCCCCCTTATATGTATATGTATGTTTATATTATACATATATAAACATATATACATATACATGGGCGTAGCGAGGGGCCAGTTGCCCTCCCTGATATGTATATTTATATACATGAATATATTATGCATGTATACATACATACATAATTGCATATAAAAACATATATACATATACATGGGCGTAGCGAAGGTAGGGTAGGGAAGGGCAGTTGGCCCCCCGTATATGTATATGTTCCTATATGTATAATATATACAGTACAGTCTCGCTGATCCGGACACAAATAGTTTCGGCGTTTGTCCATATTTCTGGAAGTGTCCGGAATTAACAAAGCGGAATAATTATAAAAGCAGTTATATGCACAATGTTTATTTCAGCTTCATTCGTTTAATAGCTTTTATTAAAACAGTTTTGTAAAGAAATTATAAGAACTTAAGTAATAAAAAATAATAAATTAGCATTGTTTCACAAAAACCTTTTTACAGAGATGTACATACACACGTAATTTTAACATAATATAATATACGTAGTGCCGTTAATACAATAATACACTGATACGCATTGAAAAAGAGAGTCAAATTGTAAGCCAAACATGCTGGAATCTTTTTTTGTCCGAACTTAAGCGGTAAATATTAAAAATATCCGAAGTGTGGAGATGTCCGTATTACTGGGAAGTCCAGTATAGCGAGTGTCCGGATAAGCGAGACTATACTGTACATGCTTATGCTTATTATTATATGTATAATATATACATACATAAACACATATATATAAACATGGGCGTAGCAAGGGTAGGACAGGGGGGAATTTCCCCCTGATGTGTGTATGTATATACAGGTATATATTGTGCATATATACATATACATGCGCGTAGCAAGGGTAGGGCACATGGCCCCTGATATGTTTATGTATATACATGTATATATAATACATATATAAACATATATACATATACATGGGCGTAGCGACGGTAGTACAGGGGAGGGGAAGTTGCCCCTGATATGTATATGTGCATACATATACATATTATACATATATATATATATACATATATACATTAGGCCGGGTCGATTTGTGGGGAGGCAAAAAAATCGCCCATTGCTCTGTGAAAATCGTATTCTAGGGATCAAAATAAGAAACTTTGCCGAAGGAACCATACCTCTAAAACGAATTCTGATGTCCCCCAATTTGGGTCGAACTTTTGGGTAGGGGCAAATTTTGAAAAATCCCACTGACCCATTTAGAGTGCTCCAATCGAGTCCAAATGTATGACCGACCACCACTTACTTTGGAGGCCCGACCCACCCATGCCAGTGGCACACTCCCTGGAACCCCCCTGGGGGTTCCCCATACAAACATTTCAAAAAATCGCCAGTTTTGGCACTTTACATGAAAAAATCCGCGAAATGCCTATGTTTTTTTCTTTTTGGAGTTTTTTTTCTCTTTAGAAATTTATTCAACCCTTTTAAAAAATGAAGGTATCACTGTGACACAATTGCAAATCGGAAAATTGCTTGTGTGCGTTTTTTAATGCACCACAAGACACAGCTGCATGTCGTAAACTTACTTGTGTAGTTTTTTTATAGCACCTACTTAAGAAATGAAGGTTGTTTTTACAACCCTTTTTGTGGGTATTTTATGGCTCCTTCTTAAGAAATGCCCGTTTTATGCAACCATTTTAACAATTAAGGTATCACTGGAATGCACCGCAACCCTTTTAAAAAATGAAGGTATCACTGTGACACAATTGCAAATCGGAAAATTGCTTGTGTGCGTTTTTAAGCCACCACAAGACACAGCAAGTAGAATTGAAATTACCATTTCATTCTTATTACCTCGTCTCGTAGACCATATATAACGCAACAGTTTTTGTGAATGCATTAAGTCGTTGTGAAGAACTCAAAGTGTGAAGTGCTAATTTCAGATAAAAAAATATTTAAAAAAAAAATAATAAGTGAAGTTGACCATTCCAAATCAAAAAGTTTACAATGAATCCACCATCCTCTACACCGCAAGATAAAGCAACGACAACATCAACAACTATCGAAAACCCAATGAGTCATATACCCAAGCACGATGTTACTGTTTTTGGTGTGTCTACTGATTTGACTGATCTTAATTTACCAACCCATCTGGATATCTTGAGATATTATTTTTACTTAAGCGAACGTGCTAAAACAGAACAAAAAAGTTTTCCCATAAATCACGCACTATTCAAGTACAAGATAAGTTGAATGGAATTTGGGAAAAACTTGGTATGGAAATAATGCTGAAAATAAGTGTATTTAATAAATTGAATAAATTGCTTGACAAGTATCAAGAGCAAATCAAGAGAAGAAACAAAACCCAACAATTTACAGAGTATGTAAAATCTCTGGAAACAATTTTTTACATTGGAACATGTAAATGCGATTTGAAGGCAGCTCCATGTGCATGCGGCTGGGTTCCCGAACGCCTCAAAAAGTTCATGCACGATCAACATAATCAGAGAAGTCTAACAATGGATGCAGTTGTGATGGAAACTGAAGAGCAAGGAGCAACGTCTATGTCATCAATGCCAACATACCAAGATCCCGATGATTCAACATACCCACCGCCACCGGTTCAAGAAGATATGGATAGAAGCACAAGTTCACAATACACAGAGAGATACGATTGTTTTAACTTTGCCTTGGTATGTGACAGATTTGGTGTGCCTGATAGAGTAGCATCGGTATTGGGAACCACTCTTTTCCAAGATTTTAAAATGAAAGATAAGCATGGCAAGCCTCTCATCATTGATAAATCGAAAGTTCGCAGAGAAAAAGAGAAATGCAGACAAGAAGTGGTTCGCAAACGGTTATATCATACCAATTTGTTAGCGTTTTCATTCGATGGTAGAAAAGATGATACTTTAACGACAGCTAAAGTTGATGAGAAGAAGGAACGGAACGACATGTTCAATTGCTAGCTAGCGTTTCCAAACGGGTTATACCGGAAAATGTAGAGGCTGTTATGGCGACGACATTAGAGAGCCGTGCGAAATTGCCCAGACTTGAAAGTAAAAAAGACTTCAAACAATAATTTTTTTAGTTTCTTTTCTATAACTAACTTAAATTAATTTTTTCATTGACATATGTTCTGACTAAATAAATTTCAAAAGAGAAAAAATAGATTTTATTATAAATAAATAATAAATAGTATTATAAATAAATAAATAAAAATAAAGAAAAAACATAGCCATTTCGCTGATTTTTTCATGTAAAGTGCCAAAACTGGTGATTTTTTGAAATGTTTGTATGGGGAACCCCACATGGGGGTTCCAGGGGGTGTGCCACTGGCATGGGTGGGTCAAGCCTCCAAAGTCAGTGGGGGTCGGTCATACATTTGGACTCGATTGGAGCACTCTAAATGGGTCAAAGTGGGATTTTTCAAAATTTGCCCCTACCCAAAAGTTCGACCCAAATTGGGGGACATCAGAATTCGTTTTAGAGGTATGGTTCCTTCGGCAAAGTTTCTTATTTTGATCCCTAGAATACGATTTTCACAGAACATTGAGCGATTTTTAAATCGACCCGCCCTAATATACATATAGATGGAGCTAAAGAAGTTTTACTTCAATCGTTTGGTCTAAAGCACACTCTATTTTTGTATGTGCTTCCTTGAGCACCAGAGGACGTAGTAGTACAAATCTCGTAAGAAATGGTAAAACACTCCAAAGCCACTCCAAAATCTGATTAGGATGAGAATTTTGTGTATAGGGATTTTCAAGTATGGAAAGGGCTTTGGCGCTGTTTTTTTTCGAAAACCAGAGGGCGTTATTGTACAAATACTGCAAAAATAGCTCCAAGCCACTCATCCGATAAGTATGATTTTTTTAAGAGGTTTTCGGGTGCAGGTGAGTTTTTGCGCTATATATTTTGCTATATATTGAACACCAGAGGGCGCTGTACTACAAAATACAGTAAGGCGTAGCAAAGCGCGAAGGGTAATATATGCCTTCTTTTCTTCCTTATGTGTATTTATATTCCACTTTCTTTTTTCGCAAATAAAGAAAGCTGATGCCGAATTCTGTGGTATTTGAGTACTCATCAACACATGGGCAAGTCCGTTGCGGCGTACGTTGGCGTTATTTTGACATTTTAATTTCCAGTGCTTATTTAATTGTTATCAAGTAAAAAAAAACATTTACAAAATAATGGATTATTCGCAAAAAATAAAGAAAAGAAATTGTCAAAAACGTGGTAAAAATTTAAGGTACATACAAATAACGTATGAAAGAATTCTTTACCATAAAAATATTTGCAAACATGATCTAAGCTAACATTGGTTAAGCTTATCTCTAACGAACAGGCTACAATTTGTATTCTTCTATTTAATGTATGAAAATATTTAGTACAAATTAACTTTAGTACATATTAATTTTAAAAATTTCTTAAGGATAATTAATTTAAAAAATTTACCGTTAATCACTCATAGCATTAATTTGAAAACAATAGAAATTCTTAGTAAAATAAATTTTTGAACTTAACAATGTTACCTGCTGCAAGAAAAAATTATCAGAAATTTAAAGTTTTGACTTCCGATGCAAGTTGCTCTGCTGTTTTTGAATACATTTAACTCAATTCATTTTTGTCTGAAACGTCAATAGTACTTTATAAAAATAATAATAGCAGTTAGTTGGGCATTTATATTTTGTAAAATTTTGTTCAAGAAAGGCCCTTAATATTTAATATTTTCTTAAAAAATGGCACAAAAGTTTATGTTGCAAAAATAATTTAAATTCAAAATTGCATTTTTGCTTCATTTTCATTTACATATTAAACGCCACTGTAACATTACGACACGAGGTCAAAAGAGAGCATTTATGTATGAGAAAATTTACATAAATGATTGCCAAAAATTCGTTTGTGCTTTGATGTTTTCAAAAATGTCCAATCTATCGAATAAAATGTAAAATTTGAAAATATACTTTTGCAAGCGATCACGATCACGATTTTCCTAACTTTTTACCATAATTTTTAGATGTTGAATCTACATTTCGCTTATTTCGCCGAAGTTACCGGTTTGAAAGATGCACACAAAATTCCTTCAATAGTTTGTGAAAACTTTTTTCAAATCGACGAATGCGTTCAAAAATAATTTTTTCAACTCCCTAGTACAGCCGGGTATCCACCTAGTTTAAGATAAACGAATTATTATTAAATTAACCAATTTTTAACTTCAAGCCATCCATTCACATCCAAGAATCACTTATAATCAGAGACTGTACCAGTTATGCATTTTATAATAAAAAGAAAAAAATAATAATTATATTTTGACTTTCAAAATTTTGAGCAAAAAATAAAAATTATTTCTGCTTTTTATTTTTTAAGACAAAAATAAAAAGCAAAATGTGGATCTAAGCTTACGATTGAATCAAGGTTAAGCAATTATAATAAGGCGAATCATATTATTTCGTAATTGCTAGTCTGTGTGAAGTTCATATTGAAACCAGCAACATTTTTATTATAATTGAAATTATTACATAAACTCGTTATCAAATTAAGTTAGCATTTAATTTAACCATTAAGATAGAGTATAAATGTTCCTCGCTAAGGTTGTATCTCTGATACCCCATTACTAGTTTTAAGGCAAAAAATGCACGCTCCACGCTTACTTGATTAGCAGGAACAGCGTGTGTAACAGGCCCGTAGCCAAGGCGGGGATTAAGGTGTTCAAACCCCCCTGCCCCCCTAAGGGCAGAGAAAGTATGAAATAATAACGCATATGAAACTATTACATTCAAAATATAATCTTTTTTAAGACAATTTTCAACTCAAATTTAAGAAACTTCACTTAATCAATGAAAAGTTTTTTGGCCAAATGAAACATTCACTTTGCTTATAAAAGTCATAATCATCATATTTGAATTAAATTGCAGGAAGTTTGTATATTAACATTCGTTTGAATGGATTTTTTTTTTTTATTTTAAAAAGCTGGAAAATCCAAAAAATACATGACCCACGAAATTTAACACATTAGGTCGTATTCCCCGCAAAGCGGATGACTAAAACAATTTGCTCGTTCAATTTTATTGCTTTCTTGGTATATAGGACATTTTATATCACCAACTTGTCCAAATAACAGGCTTCAGAAAATCACCTTAAATCTAAATATGCTTTTTTCGAAAAAAAAATTCTCAATACAAAATAGTTTTATAGATTGCAATTCTATGGGGATTTGATGATTTTTTAAATCATGCTACCAAATTTTCATAAGAAAATGACAAATTAAATTGTTTTAAGCTTCGGCATTTTTAAAAATAATTTAGAAGTTGAAAAAATTTAATTTTTTTTTTCAATTTGCTATTTTGCAAATTTATATCCACGACTGGAAATTTTCTTAAATATGCAAAAAAAAATATATTGGCTATAAGATATTGGTTCTGTGCAAAGTCCAGTTATCAAACTACGGGTTTTGAAGAATAACCTGAAATAGAAATATGACTTTGCCCAGAAAAAAATTATGAAGAATTATAATGTTATTGTTATTTGGAATTGGATGGTTTAATCAGTCATGATATAAAATTTTTATGAGAAAAATCACTACAAAGTAAAAACTAATTTTAAAATTACTTTTCCTTTTAATTTCATGGTCATATTTGATAATTTATTTAAACATATTATTACATATGAAATCTTATTATTTTAATTATTTTCATATTTGTTTTATTATCATAAATATATTAATTTCTTTATGATTTCAAAAGCTTTTAAGGTCGGCGCTAATATAATCAGAAGCGCCAACTTCAAAGCATTTGCATTCATGAAGAAGTTAATATATTTATGATAATAAAACAAATAAGGAAAAAAATTAATATAATAAGATTTCCAATGTAATAATATGTTTAAATAAATTATCAAATATGACAAAGAAATTTACAGGAAAAGTTATTTTAAAATTATTTTTTACTTTGTAGTGATTTTGTAGTCGGTTATTTTTTTTTAAAAGAGTTTTTATTTCTTCCTTTTTAGAGAATACTATATGATAAATTTTCGATAAAAGTGTATAAACAAAAATTGTTCTGAAAAAATTTGTTCTATTAAATTTTGAAAGTTTGTTGGTTATTTAAAATATCTATCCTTAAATTTAAATTAGATGTCACGTGTTTTGAAATAATTATACCTATTCTTGTAATGAGTTTTATTACTCTAGTGTCAATATTATTTGAGATACAGTGTATTTCTAATATTGCCACGCCCAGTATTCGACTACCGCCCACTTTATTGACTGCAAGTTGTACTAATAATTCCTACCCCTATACCAAATTGCAGTACCATAGTATCAATATTATTTGAGATACACTCTTATTCGAATATTGCCACGACCATTTGTCAAATAACGCCCATTTTATTAACCATAATTTGTATTAACTGTGTCTACCACTACACTAAATTTCAGTACACTAGTATCAATATTTTTCGAAAAGCAGTGTTTTTCTAATATTGCCACGCCCATTTGTCAAATAACGCCCATTTTCTTGATCGTAATTTGTATGAACTGTGTCTACCCCCCTTACACTAAATTGCAGTACACTAGTGTCAGTATTATTCGAGACAGTGTTTTTCTAATACTTCCATGCCCATTTGTAGAAAAACGCCCACTTTCTTGACCATAATTTGTAATAATAATGCCTACCCCTATACTAAATTGCAGTATCTAGTCTCAAAATTATTCAAGATACACTGTTTTTCTAATATTGCCACGCCCATTTGTCGAATAAAGCCCATTTTCTTGACGGTAATTTGTAATAATTGTGCCCACCCCTACACTAAATACAGCAGTATCTAGTATTGCGAGATCTAGCATTGCCACGGCCAGTTCTCCATTACCGCTCACTTTTTACGAGCACCTCCGCGCTTATGATATCTATCTGTTCACCAAAAATTATGGCAATCAAGCATATGGTTTAGGAGTTATCGATGCACATACATTTAAAAAAAAAAAAAACAGAGAAACTGACGAACTTGAGAACCATCTCCTTTTTGAAGTCGGTTAAAAATTGAACATTTAAATTTTAACAGATTTTAAAATATTTTCTTTTGAATATAAGTCAAATTGTCGCCATCGTTTTCGAGAAAAGTTATATTTTGGCTTTTAACAATAGCACGAACTAGGCTTCACATAGGTCCATATGCTTGTACACAAGCTAGGGATCAATAGAGACGTAAGATAGCCAAAAAGAAACCAAATATAAAGACAATTATTTCCTGGTTCTCCTGTTTATAAAAGTGTTAGTGAAATTTTGTGATAGTTATTTTTACTTTTCGACAATTAAACGACAATTAAAATTCTCAATTTGTACCATTTTTCAAAAAATCAAAAACTTAGTACTTGTCATCTCTCTTATGACCATTTAAAAACAGGCATATTCACGAATAGTTTTAAAAGAAAACGAGTTTGCTTGGAAAAATGCCCATATATATCCTTGCTTTTTATTTCTTACTGGTATCTACTTACAGATTTATTTATCAATATCTCCCCCCCCCCCCCCCCCCCCCCCCCTAAGGTAAATCCTGGCTACGGGCCTAGTGTGTAAGCACTTTATATAAAGTGTATTTCAATAGAAGCAATACCCATATTTTAGTTTTTCATTTTTGGTTCATCCGTAAACTTAGATTCGTATGCTATACAACAATTTTTATTGATAAGTAAATCCATCATACACATATCGCTCCCAGGTATTAAGAAGTTCTTAGAGCTTAAAAGTACCAATATATGCTGCTAGCTTAGCTTATGCTATGCGACTGCAGCAACCTTGTTAAATTTTAGGCATTCAGTGCATGTTGTAGGTAGGTTTGAAGTACAAAGAATTAAAATAAATTAAAATAGATATAGTTGATAAAACCATGGTAAAACTTTTCGTTGGGGCTTAATTTTCACTGTTAATGGTTAACAATAATTTTAATTATGATGTCAAAATCGTGTATTTTAAATTTTAACTTTCTACTTATTTTCATATTTTTCCATACTGGCATATTTTCCATTTGTACAACTGTGTTTTCTAGCATATTCAAAGCATAATTTCCTGCTCTAGAAAATAATCCAGCAGATGTTTTCAATGAGCCTTAATCGTCAAATAAAATTCTAATAATATGCATCATTTATTTTACACTGAAGCGCCACTAAGCCACCACGTGCCATCAGCTACATAGCATGTCGTAACAGCGTGCTCCGCATTGCGGCTTATTATTTGCTCAACTTTATAACGATATATTTATTAAACCATTCAACAACAACAACAACAATGACAACAACAACGCTAAGCTAAGTTAACCTGCAATCATCGCCATACAACGACAATTCAGTAGATCAACTCATTAAACGCAAATGGCCAAACATCAGTAACGTTATAAATCCCTGCTATGCCGCTGGAATACTGAAAACCACCCGCTCCACATGCTCCACAAACTGCAAACAACTCAAACTCATTTTAAATTCAACTCACACGCACATAGAAATCACCCCATCACGCCCATCAGCAACACCATCACCACCATCATCATTCGTAAAGCAATCGAACGCATACTAAGATGGCGTGTGACGAATTCAATATGTCTTCTTCCGGTATTACGAAAAAAAGCGTAAATCGTGAAAACGCATGTTTTTTTCAAAGTCACAGCCGAATGTAAGGATTTTATTTGCGGAATTCGTAGCTTAAATGGCATGACTTTAGATGCGTGTTCAATGGACAAATCGAAACTAGTGAGTGGCATGTAGGTGTGTGTGTGTGTGTATGTGAGTACAAGCGTGGGCTTATTCGTTCACGAACTTGAATAGGTAGAGCACGCTTACGTGAAATTCCATGAATGAGATTTTCGCCGACCAAAATCATTTATTAACATGATCATAGGAATGAAAGGATTTTGTTAGTTGGAAAACTTAACAAGATGAAAGACATGTAGTTATGTGAGTGTGACGGAATATATCAAAAATATTTTAACCTGCACATTTTGCGTTTTCACCATGATGATGTTTAGCGTGTCATAACGTTGATTTATGTCAAGCATTTCATTCAACATATCATATTAAATAATGATGGCATTAAATGCTGGTATATATGTAAGGAATACATAAAGAGTTCAGAGCGCAAAGAGTTCAAGAGATCCTTGAAATCAGGACTAAGATATGATGTGTAAGAAATCAAATTTAACGCTATAAAATTAAATACTGATCATAATTATTTCGAAACATATCAATGTGCCTTAAAAGCACAGAAAAAGTTTGAAAATATGTGCTATGGGCATGTTTCACATAAGTTCATTCGTAACAGTTTTTAGTCTAAAGTTTTCATTAAATTAAGAAATAATTTTTCACTCTATATAGATGTAAATTTCCACACAGAACAGCTCATACATAAATACCAGCTGGCTTTCTACGTTAGTTTGACTCTGTATAAAATTAGTTTTAATTTCTATGGATAACGTTATGATAGCTTAGAAATCTTTATATAAAAATGAGGCCACATTTACATACGACTACTCACATTCATATTTGTAGCAGAATTTTTGATGGCAGTATATTCTCGTAATATTTGCACTTCGTGCATAAAAGGGATTTTTAATTTTTGCATTTTTGCTTTTAATATTCGTGTATTTGCTAAAAACTTTGAGGTTGTTAAAAACTCTTCACTCATGATTATTTGAATGAATGATTTAAATGAAAACTTTTGCCTCTACTTCTTTTGCAAATACTAATTGAGCAACATTGAGCTGAAAAATGCTTTGAAATAAATAAATAAATTCTGTGCAGAGTATGTGTAAATTAACATAGAATATATTCAGACGAATGTGTTGGAAATATTTATACGAGTATATGCAAGAAAAAAAAAAAAAACAAATGTTAATAAAACTCATAATTAAATGCAAGAAATTAGGACATTATAAGAGCGTATAACAACCCAGTGTGCCAACCCAGTGTGCCAAAAGACGGACTTTCTTCTTCGATCATGTTATCAGAAATGAATTGCGTCACTGAGCCGTTTTCGAATGAAATTCCTCTCAAAAATGCGAATTTCTTTTTTAATTTTTTCGGATCCGTCTCGAACTCAGAATGATCTTTATATTCGAAATCCAGTCGGATTCCCTTTTTTGAAAGTAATGGAAATTCGAGACGGACTTGTTTTTTCCAAATATTGCTAATTTGCGACGGACTCGTTTTGTTTTTAGTAATGCCATCATGCCTAACCCAGCGTGCCAAAAGTATCCTTTTCGAATTTGAGAAATTTCGTATGGAATTTGGGACGGATTCCTTTTTTCTAAATAATACGAATTTGCGACGGACTCGTTTTTTTTTAAACAATGCAAATTTGTGATGGTCTCGTTTTTTTTTTTTTTTTAAGAATGCAATCATGCCTAATGATATAAAAAAGTTATTAATAAAAAAAATAAATACACAATTGTATTTCGAACCCCTAATCCACTGAAAATAAAATAAAAGATTTGATGACAAATTTAAGACTGCCTTTTATGTAAGCGCTGTGATCATTTTTTTTACGAATTCTCACAGGTTCGAAACGGGTCCGTCGAAACATAAGAAGCGATTGCGTACTGACGGACTTATAATGAGTTCGAATCCGTTTTTGTGCACATTGGGCATACAGTAGTGGAAGGGACATACCATGAATATACCTGGTCTATGAATATACTAGGCGTCAGCAAAAAGTACGCAGGGCCATTTTGTTTGTCTGGCATTTAACAACAAATACACACAAGTTGAGTCCGCCAAAAACTAGCGTCTTTGTTTTAACGTTCAGTAAACAAGTCGAGTTTTGTATTTGAAAAAGAACATTTATAGCACGCATTGCCTTTCTTATTTCTAAGCGAGAGAAAAAGGTTGCTGAAAGACATAATTTGCTGATAGAAACCTATGGTAAAAGTGGTAATTTCAATGTGAAAGACAGTGAGCGTTCTGGTAGATCACAAAATTGCTGAGACGAGCAACTGCAGTAGCTATTGGATGATGACCCATTTCAAACTCAAAGTTAATTTGTTACATGTGTCACAAAAAATAATCAGCAGACGTTTGTCAGAAATGTGGTAGAGCAATAAACTCTGTAAATGGGTCCCACACGTTTTGAATGAACGTCAAATGTAGAAACGCAAAATCATTCAAGGAATTAAATTTAGCATCGAATTGTGACAGGTGACGCAAAACGGATTTATTTTGAAAACTCGAAGCGTAAAAAATTGTGGTTTTCACCTGGCGAAGCCGATCTTTCAACACCAAGGCCAAATTGCTTTGACAAGAAAACCATGCTCCGTGTCTGGTGGTACCAGAGCGGTATTGTGAATTATGAACTCTTGAAGCCCAGCAAAGCCTTTAATACACAACGCTATCGCCAAGAAATGATTCATTTAAGCCACGCATTAATCGAAAGACGACCGTAATGCGCTCTGGCATGGTAAAATGGTTTCGTGACACGAAACCGCGCCGTATCACACAGCAAAACTAGGGAAAGACACTTTGAATCGCTTGACATCCTTCTGCTCCCGCCGCGATTTCGGGGAAATTTTAGAATGGCTCATCGAATGGTTTACCGCAAAACACAAGCAGTTTTTCAGGCATGCTATTCATTAAATACCTGAAAGATAGACAGAATGTGTAAAAGCCGATGTCCAATACTTTCAATTAAAATTATTTCTTTGGAAATTGAACCAAAAACCAAAAAAGAAAACCGAAAAAATTTACGCATTTCTGTGCATGGCTACGATACATATTATCATTTGGACGCTGGATTATGAATACGACGTGGAGATGACTCGCCAGTAAAAGCTATTGAATGTAGTTGTGGATCTTTTGACAGGAACTCACAAAAATTTCAACCATTTTGGACGCGCAGCTGTTATTTGACAATCTCCATAACTTAAGCAGTCGAAAAAATTGTTTATGCTTTTTTTGGAGAAGATGCCCTCTTTACAGTTCACAGTTTTGACTGTATTTATGTTTCGGGCGTATAGTGGTGCACCCAAGATCCATCTACAGTAATTAACCGGCGCCAAAACTCGAATTTATTGCGCCTTAGCAGCGCCAACAGAGCGTTCGTTCGAACACGTTTTTGGTCTAACGTGAGCAAACACGGCATCCAACGCGCGGACCACTTTCTCATGCCTTAATCTTAATTAAATATGTGATAAGCCCCGTTTTTTCAAACATATTCATACCCTCTGCTATCTTTCTTATTTTAATTCAACGGTCATTGAGAACCATTTGGAGAACTTTGGACGTCCCGAACATTCATCGCCTCCCAAGCTGGTACGGCCACGTTTAAATTCAGCTACACAAAACTTCACTGCGGTAGAAGATGGCGCAGAGTCCCCGTACACATTTCAGCCCTTCGAACGATCTTCTTATGATCAGTTGTGTTGTGCGTGTTGTGAAATGTTTGAACACTTAGTTCTTTAAATGTCTCTTTAGTAACCATATCAAAAAACTATCTATATGGTTGATTCTACGTTAGGAGGTTCTAGCGATGGCTAAATCAAAAAAACCATACATTAGTTGAAAATTTGTGGAAAACGGCAAACATACATAATAATAAACAACGTTAGTAAATTGCAATACCTAAATCAATTTTTGTCCCTAGTATTTTAAGTCTCCTACCTCCAGGGTAGGTTTTACGTCCGTAATGTTAATGTTTTGTTTGGAGATGCGCACTGCGACCTATATAGATCTATTGTACCTCCTTCTTGATGCTCCGCTCTTGACGGATTACAGAATCTCATCCAGACCTAGTTCTCTGATGAATTTGAGAATATTTTTCGGTTCGATGGATGAGATTTCCTCTTGACTCAGCTCGTAGTTCCCCAGTGTTGCCTTGCGCTTGCGAGCTACTGCGTCACAGTTGGTAAGTAGGTGTATTGGAGTCTCCTCCGCTTCTTCGCAGAAACGGCAGTTGCTGTCGGTTTCGATGCCCAATTTCTTCAGGTGGTATTTCAGTTTACAGTGTCCTGTAAGAAACCCCGTAAGAATTCTTAGATTCGGTTTGCCTAAGCTTATGTGCAATTTTGCTCTCCGAGAGTTAAAATCTTTGAGGAGCACTTTGGATTGTTTTAGCTTTGGGAGGCTTTTCCAGAGGTTTGATCTTTTGTGTCTCTCCTCCCTTCTTAGTTCTTCTTTGATAGTGTGTGTGCCCAATCCGCAGAATGGTTCTGGTCCTATAAAGTGTGTGGCTGCGCCTCGTCGCGCTAATTCATCAGCTTCTTCGTTACCATGAATTCCTTTATGTCCTGGGACCCAGAGTATAGTAACGGTGTTATTCTTGCCTAGCTCATTCAGTTTTGTTAGGCATTCCCATGTAATTTCTGATGATATTTCACAGGAAGCTAATGCTTTGATTGCTGCTTGGCTGTCCGACATCACAATTATGTCTTGACCTTTGTAACTCCTGTCCAGGTTAAATTGTGCGCACAGCTGTATTGCTAAGACCTCCGCCTGGAAGATACTGGGTGTTGTCCCCATAGGTACCGAGTGCCTGGTTCTTGGTCCATATACCCCTGCACCTATACCTTCCAGTGTTTTGGAGCCGTCCGTGTACCATGTTATACTGTGTGGTTTTGTGACTCGCGATATTATTTCACTATCCCACTCCTTCTTGGTACCAAGCTTAATTTCGAAGCGTTTTTCGAAGTTGTACCTTTTTACTATATCGTCTCTTGGTTGATCGATGTATGGTATCTGCCTTGCGATAACTTCTTTCTCTTTGTTGCTGATAGTTTTTCCTAATCCTGTTCCCTCTTTTGCAATGCCTATCAGGGTTCGCTTTGCTACTCCCTCTATGAAGAGGTGAAGAGGAGTTAGGTCGAGGATTACTTCTAATGCTGCTGTGGGGCAGGTCCTCATAGCCCCTGTAATGCATACGCAGGCAAGTCTTTGTACCTTTGTAAGCATGTTCCTCATTACTGATAACTTGGTTCTTTTGGCCCATGCTACTGCTCCGTAGGTGAGGATTGGTCTGACCATCATGGTGTACATCCAGCGAAGAATTGTAGGGTTACAGCCCCAGCTTTTCCCTGCCAGGTTCTTACATACCATTAGTGCGCGAGTTGCTTTATTTTTAATTTCCTCAGCATGTCTTCTCCAGAGAAGTTTAGAGTCTAGTGTAAGTCCCAGGTACTTTACTTCTGCTTTGAGAGGGAGTTCAGTGCCGTTCATTCTCATCGTTCTGAGGTTTGGCAGGCTTCTCTTGTTAGTGAAAGGTACTATGGTTGTTTTTGCTGGGTTGATGTTAAGCCCCACTGTGGTGCACCATTCCTTTGTTACTTTCAGCCCTCTCTGTATTAGGTCACAGAGTGTACTCTCGAACTTGCCTCTTGCTATTAGGGCTATATCGTCTGCGTAGCCTTGGCATTTTATGCCAGTATCGGTTAGCTTCGATAAGAGTTCGTCCACAACTAGGCTCCACAGCAGTGGGGATAAAACTCCACCTTGGGGGCAGCCTTTGGTTATTTTGATTCTTATTGTGGTGGTTCCCACTTTCGTTTCTGCAGTTCTAGTGCTAAGCATTTGGCAAATCCATGCGCTAAGCATACTGTGTACCCCTTTCTTGTACAGCGACCTTTTCACGGCCTCGTGGGATGTGTTGTCGAAAGCTCCCTCTATGTCTAGAAAGGCACATAGTACAGTTTCCTTGTTCTCGAGTGCTGACTGGATGTTGCTTGTCAGCTGGTATAGGGCGGATTCTGTGGACCTACCCGCCCTGTATGCATGCTGACAAGGGTGCATTGGCGCTTTCTCCAGAATCTCAGTTCTTAGATAGTTGTCTATCACCTTTTCCATTGTTTTAAGAACAAAGGATGTGAGGCTGATTGGTCTGAAGGATTTAGGTAGCGTGTAGTCCTTTTTCCCTACTTTTGGTATGAAGGTGACTATAGACCTTCTCCATTTTCTTGGGATATAGCCCAGCGCAAGGCTGCTTTTAGTTATTTTAACTAGATGGGGTAGTATTGTCTCTGCACCTTTTTGCAGTAGTGCTGGAAAGATACCGTCTACCCCTGCTGATTTGAATGGTTGAAAGGTTCTTAGGGCCCATTCCAGACGAGCCTTCGTGCAAATGCTTGTGGCAAGTTTCCATTCCTCTTGGCTTGGAGCTGTCAGCCTTCCTGCCGCTTCACATTCACTAATTTGTGTGCTACCTGGGAAGTGAGTTTCTAGCAGGTGGCTGACCCGTTGCTCTTCTTTAAGCGTATAGCTTCCGTCTGGTAAGAGAAGTGACATATTTGTCTCCACTCTGCCTTTGGCCATTGCTTTATGTTTTTTTTACGTCCGTAGTTTAACGTCCGTTAAAAAATGTCAATAAAATACTTGTCTCAGATAAATCTCAGAGCATTTCGATGAATTCAGTATCTCCCCTGGTAAGTTTTATTCCTTTGTTACTGAACGTATAACTTTGCTTGTAATGTGTAGTTACTTTAATTTCTTCGTTGCTTATCGTGGTCCTTTGCTTTTTCTTAACAAAAATACTCTTCTCCTTGTGTTAATTTTTGGCAAAAATATATCTCCCCTGCCTCTTGAGATGCCAGGATAGAGACCAAAAGTCCAGTTGAAGTGAGCACTAATGAAATATACTGCGCATCTACATTTTTATATTTTTTTTTTTTTTTTTTTTTTTATTTTATTCGCGAAGGGGGAACCTTCAAAAGGCGCCACCGTGCAGGTGGGAGTGTGCGATTCTTACGCACTAAACCTAACCTCCGCATTGAATCTTCGTCCTTGTATAAGCCCCGTGGGACCGCCGCAAAGCATGACTTCACGGAGCATGGGAACAGCACTAAGCTGGAAACTGTTGGACTTGTGTCCGTATTCTAAAAGATTTGGTCATGGGCTTGTATATAAACTCTACCTTATCTATTTCGCAAACGCTCAACTCTTCGCAGTTCGTCGATAATCAGTCGTGCTAGGGTGCTAACCACTGACCAGTTAGCTTCATTTCTCAGCATAAGGGTAACCAAGTTTTGATCAGTTACCGTTTCGCCGAGACTGACCGAAGCCTCAAGTCTGGCATTTTGGAACTTGGAGCACTCGAAGAGGACATGGGCCGCGTCTTCTGGTATACTTCCCTCGCAATGGGTACAATAGGGATCTGCTACGTGCTTGTATTTGTGCAGATATGCCCTGAAGCAACCGTGCCCGCTTAAAATCTGCGTAATGTAGAAGTTCATGGAGCCGTGAGTTCTACCAAACCAAGCGGTAATGTTAGGGATGAGCTGATGAGTCCATCGACCCTTAACTGAGCTATCCCAGCGATCCTGCCACTTTAGCAGGCTTCTCTCCCGTGCGAGTCTTTTGCGAACTGTTGGGTTTTCGCTATCGGCTTCGAACAGCGTTTCCTCTACTAGAAGGTTGATAGGTATCGAGCTTGCAAGGACTAATGCTGCATCCTCGGAAACTGTTCTGAAGGCACAGCATACCCTGAGTGCGCCAAGTCTATGCACTGATTCAACACCACGTCGGTATGACTTCGTTCTCATTGCTGTGGCCCACACCGTTGACCCATACATCACGATGGATCGTACTACATTAAGGAGTAGTATCCTGCGCGCCTGTTTGGGGCCTCTCGTACTCGGCATCATTCTCGATAAAGACATGCATGCGTTGGATGCTTTTTTACGGGCATACTGGAGATGCTGTTTAAATGTTAATCGGGAGTCAATCATGACGCCAAGGTATTTAATACATTCCTTTGATTGCACCAGCGTCCCATTAACATTGATGCTTGCAACTTCCATCTTTTTGCGGCTGCTTATGAGCACCGCTTCGGTTTTATGTTCGGCTAGACAAAGACCTACAGACATAAGCCAGTTATATATAATGCCGATCGCCACACTACTGAGTGCCTCGACTTCTTCCAGATGTTTTGCAGTGGCCACAACCGCTAGGTCGTCCGCAAAGCCGACGATCTTAACGCCTGTGGGAACTGCGAGTCTAAGGACGTCGTCATACATAACGTTCCACAGCAGGGGCCCTAGGACTGACCCCTGTGGGACACCACCGGAGACGTTATACACCATTATCCCCTCGTCTGTTGCATAGCGTAGTATTCTACCATCGAAGTAGTTCGATAATATCTTAGAAAGGTAGCGTGGAATTTCAAATTTTGCGAGCGCTTTCATTATCGTATCCCAGTTTGCGGAATTAAAGGCATTTCGCACATCCAGCGTTGCCACCAGGCAGTACTGCTTTGCCCCCTTCTTCCAGCTAGTGCCTTCAATAGCTTTACTTGCTATGCTTGTAACCAGTTTTAAGGCATCGGACGTAGAGTGACTCTTTCGGAAACCAAACTGTTGGCTCGAGAGTCCTCCTCTGGATTGTATTGCTTCTTCGAGGCGGTTGTACAGCAATTTCTCGAAGATCTTGCCTATCGTGTCGAGCAAGCTTATAGGTCGGTAGGCTGAGGGATCATCTAGAGACCCGCTACCTTTTGGTATTAGCACAAGCTTTTGCGTCTTCCATTGAGTGGGAAATATGCCCTCTGTGAGACAAGCGTTATACAGCTGTACGAAGGCTTGTGTTTGGGCTGCAATGGCCATTTTTAGCGCTCGGTTCGGGATTTTATCTGGCCCTGGGGCCTTCTCGCTATGAACAGCATTGGAGATTTTCATTACCTCTTCTGCGGTTACCATGGAAATGACTTGCACGTCGCCATGATTAATGACGGGCTGCATCGGTGGTTGCTGAGGGAAGAGCACACTTACAATGCGGCTAAGTATGTGAGGGCACGTGGGTGGTGGTCGTCCGAATGACTTCATCTTTTTCATTACCAGTCTATAGGCGGTACCCCATGGGGTTACGTCCGCTTCGTCGCATAACTGCAAGAAGCACTCGCGCTTCCTCGAACGAATCTTGTGTTTGAGCAGCTTCCTGCCCTCTCTATAGACCTCGCGCAGTTCTTCGAACCTGTCGGTCCCTCTGGCGCGGTAGTAACTTCTTCTATAGAGTATAGAGTATAGAGTATAGAGTATAGAGTATAGAGTATAGAGTATAGAGTATAGAGTATAGAGTATCGAGTATAGAGTATAGAGTATAGAGTATAGAGTATAGAGTATAGAGTATAGAGTATAGAGTATAGAGTATAGAGTATAGAGTATAGAGTATAGAGTATAGAGTATAGAGTATAGAGTATAGAGTATAGAGTATAGAGTATAGAGTATAGAGTATAGAGTATAGAGTATAGAGTATAGAGTATAGAGTATAGAGTATAGAGTATAGAGTATAGAGTATAGAGTATAGAGTATAGAGTAGAGAGTATAGAGTAGAGAGTATCTCTCCTGGTCCCTTAAAAAACACGTAAAAATTAATTAATAGACTGGCCACTTTAAAGTAGTAAACAAACTACTTGATTGCATAGTACAACTTCGGAAAAAGACATATTATAAAATATTTATATCACGCCGCCTTTCCTTATATCAGACAACCTCTTAACGTAGAATCACCCATATATCTAGTTTCGAAAAAGTATCAAAATTTTTAATGTTGTTGCCGTGTTGGAATATCCGAACTTCATTTTATATTCTGCTGCATAAAACCATTTAATTAGTGAAATCCTCATCTATATTCCCCTTAACTCTGGCTTCTACTAACCAAAGCGTAGCCCTTATCACATCTTTTGCCCCCGCACTCACTTCATTGAGAATATCAGCAACATGGCGGTGGGAGCCATTAAAAATTTTACATTTTGTGGTTTTCATAAAAACCAACTGTTTCATCCTATAACAAGAAAACTTGAGCTTAAAACGGCTCAAACACCAACAACAACAACAGCAATAACAGCGAAAAAAAACTCATTTTATTTTTACTGAAGTTGCTGAAAAATTAAAACGTAACGGCATAACGTTAGAATACGTAAACGTCCTTACAATAATAACAACATAGTTAAACAGGGTGGTGGAACGAAGTATAGGGCCAAAATAAATGCAAGATGGCTAAACGTTAAAATTGTGTGCGGTTTAAGCGCAAATACGTTTTTACTTTTCTATAATTTTTCATTCAGTTTCGTTGAGTTTTCAATATTATAGTGGAAAAAGTAATTTTTCGCAGAATTTGCTGTTATTTCAGAGCGAAGCTGCGCTGTATCAACAGCCAGCAATAACAACAAAAAAAAAACCAGCTCAACATGAACCCTTCCTGTGCAGCCCGTGCCGCATACATCCTGTGCCGGCGGCCACAGATACATTATCCTAAATTTGCATAAAATAAATAAATTAAATATGCTAGATATGCGGTGCGGTAAAGGAGTTGCCTTCCGATGTTCTATCTATGCGTTACGTTGTGTTGCGGTGCTTTCATTTTATTATAGCAGAGTTGAGCAGCGAAGACAAAAAAAAAAAAAGCCAACATTTTAGCCATGCTTAACATTGCATTGCGTTGCGTTAGCTTGATGTTAGCCACAATGTTGTGCTTGGCAGGAAGGATGATGATTCTCTCGGCAGCCGTCTCTTACTATAAATGGCTACAAGTGCTGGCTGGCTGGCTGAATGGTGGCTACCGCTTGGATGCTGATGAGCAGCGTGTGCTTTTAACTAGCTTGTTGCGAAAGTAGTTAGTTTGTTGTACAAGTATTTGATTTTTGTTTTTTGTTGTTATTGTATATTATTGGCTGCTATTTTTTCCAATATTTTTATTGTTTTTTTTTTATGTTATTCAACCATTCTTGATACCATCTGAAAAAAAACAAAATCTGTCCTGCAGCCCTTTTTTCTCAATAACTGCACGTTTATTATATAAATACACTTAGCTACTGCTTTTACTCATTCCACCTATCTAAATCACCCATAATAATGAAATTCCGCTGCTTGAACTCCTTAACTTATGCTTCAATAAACTTTCATTTTTCGCTTTCGTTTAGCTGCGTTTAAATCTACATATGTTGCCGAGTTTTATTTTATCTAAAGTTCATTTTTATAGCCTGTAAACTGTCGTTGTTGTTGTGGTTGTTTTTGTTATTTTGTTATTGCTCTTTTATGCTCTTTTTATTTATAAATTTCCGTTCTTTCCTTTCAATAGAGTGCCAACGCAAATAGCAACAACAACAACAACAAAAAAAACAACAACAACAATATAGAATATAAAATAATATTATGATTTTCATATTCAACAGTTTTTCCTGGCAAAGTTTTGAATACTTTTATGTTTTTCTCCTTATATTTTTTTTTCTTTTTTAAGTTTCTTTTCTTTCCTTATTTTCTGCTTCATTGCATTATATTTATAGTAAAATATCCTTAAACAGGATATTTTTGCTTGCTTACAATTATTACGCAATTTATACAATAACATCAAGGAACAGTAGAAAAAAAAATGTAAGGCACAATAATAACGGTCGGATTTCTGGCTCATTGACATTGAATGAGCTACTTAAGCAGTTCAGTTCAGCGAGGAATAAGAAGTATATGATAGGAAAATTATTGATTTTTTTAATTTATATGCAACATAAACACTGAGTTGTGTCTGTCTGAGCCTAAGATAAACAACTATTTTGGCAAAGAAAAATAGTAATATAAATATTATGTTTTTTACGAAGCTCGATGACAGTATCTTGAAGATATTAGGGGCTTAAATAGTAAATACATCAACACAAAAAAAAATTTAGTTTTTGTACTAAAAATTGTTGCTGAAAGTTACTCTCCAAAAACCGGATTTTCGAACAGAACCGGGCCATTTTTGACAATTCTTGAACTTGCAAGGGTTCTAATTTCTTTATTATTCCAGATATTTTAACAAAATCCATACAAATGTGACCTTCTCTAATGACCACCTTATGGTTATGGATCTCTTGCATATTTTTTTGTTTTTTGAAAAATGTAGAAATTTTTTTAAAAAATTCATGACAATCGCTTCCCACGCTTAAATTAGCTTTAAGTCAACACACGTTAAAGTTCAGTTTGAACCGATGTTGTATGAAAAAAAAACTATGAATGAAAAATCGAAAAAAGAATATAAAATTCAGTGTACATAAATTTTGAATTGGTCTTTTGCACAGGATTAAGCGTCTCGCAGGACTTGTTTGAAAGGGAAAAATGGATTGAAGTTGAAAAGTGATTAATTCTAAAGCCATGCCCGACTCACCCCTGACCGAGACTCCTCTAAGCACTCACTTACATACCTGCATACATTTCACAAAAAGCACATACACACATGCAAACTGGTTTATGCTGCTCTGGGTGTATGTGTATGTGTAGATTTTTCTACTCTATTCGGTAGTGGTATTAAAAAAGTGTTTTTTTAAGTATCTATTTTTGGGATTATATTGAATTGCGCGCCAAAGCTGCCATTTAACCTTTTTTTTCTATTTTCTCTGTTGGCTGTATTTATGCGAACGCTACAACGCATTCAGTCCATTTACCTGCACAAGTGAATGATTTCTAATCCTTTGAAAATTTTACAAAAAAAAAAAAAATCCTGAATGTGCGAAAAAGTGGGGGCACATAAAGCAAGCATGGCAAAAAGTTGAAATAAAAATGAGCAGGTCTAGCAGTTATACGTTTGTATGTTGCTCTATGTCAAATTTGAGCAGTTTTTTTTGCGCTTAAGGCTAGCAAGTTTTAATGCATATTTTTAGGCTACTCAATTTAAAAAAAAGAAAAAACAATAAATACTAGGGTGAGCTTCAAAGTTCAGCCAAAACTTAACGACCGAAACTTACAACTTGATTTAGTTTTTTTTTTTTTTGTACATTGTTGTTTTTCTTCAAGTATATTTGTATAGATGTGGTTGTTGTTAAGTCGCTGCAGCCATTAATAAAATTGAACACGTGCCAGAATATGTCGATTCTACGAGACCCAAAAGTGAGAAAACAATTTTTCTAATGGTTTCTTATGTCACAAAAATACCTGCCACTGCCTTTGTTCAGTAGTTTTTCAGTTAGCTTTGGCAAACGAATGTTTTTTTTTTGGTACCACTCATGACACTCAACATGGTTTCAATCAACAGATGCAACTGACGTAAATAAAAACATGTAAAGGCAGCTACTATGGCTGACTAGCGCAGAGGAAATTGTTATGCTTATAAAACCAACTACTTCTGCTTTGAGTAACGCAACAGTTTTAGGCATCGGTTACTTATTAGTGTCAAAAAATGTGTAATGGCAAAAAAATTGTTATGCTTAAGGATGCGAATAGTTTTGGTTAAAGTATCCGGTTATTTAAAAGAACCCATTAATTATAAATTCCCCTTAATATCATATTAGATATACCAACTAACTAATGAAAAAAATACACACAGAAAAAAATAAGAGTAAAATTATAAAATTTTCGGGTATATGTACTTTGCCTAAGACCTTTGGCCAGAATGAGTTATCTAAGTTTTTCTATAATACAACAAAGAGAATTAAGGCAATCGCATCGTTTTGCCAGTAGGCAATTTATGCAAGAACTTGTGTGTTTTGTGGAAGGCCTTCTGCTGAAATGGGTTCCCGTAGATTTCACGCAGTTCTTTTAATTAAAGCGAAATAAAAAAAAAACAGAGGTGCGTCGATGGACACACGAGAGTTGCGAAGCTTTTTCGCAGTTATATAGATTTGATAGCTAAATAATTTTTTCTTTTTAATAAATTTACTTTTAAATTCAAAAACTTAAAATAACATAAAATAAATTACATATATACAGAAAACATATTTACTGCTTATTTTTTATTGTTGAATGTCAAATTTCCACGCGAATTACATATAGTGGCATATAGTGCCAGCGGCTCTCCATTTAAACTCTCCACACATGGTTGTGAACTTGGCTGCACTGAAAAAAATTTTTTCCTTCAACAGGGTACTACCTAGCGAAAAAATCTGTCCAAGCAAATCACAGAACGAGGAGTAAAAAAGCTTCGCTTCAAAAATATATATTAAAGAACGCACACGAAACAAAATTTAACAAACATTTCAGATACCTTGCCGATGTCATGCATGCGTTTGTTAATTCCATATTTATTGATATCATCTATTTTTTTGACACTTAAAAACGCACTTGTCAACGCACTTGTGGGCATTGCTAATTTTCTTCATACCAACAAAACCACAAACGCATTCACAATACAAACACACCGATGCTAGGGACACCTTGTGGCAAATAAAAGCAAATTTTTGTTAGTTGTAGCATAGCAAATACACAATCCTCTATCTATTGATAGATGGTGACGATCTACTGCAGCATAGCTTCTGTTATAATTAACATTGAATTAACAACTGTTTCTAACAAGTCTTTGTGGCCTGGTGGGCAGTGTATTGGACTCTCATTTAAGAGGACACGAGTTCGATCCCCACGGGCGGGCCAAAATATTTTTAGTATTTAATATTAAAATATTAAATTTTCTTGTTGTAATAAGCGCTAGCAACAAAGAAATCATCGAATTTTTCAGATTCCACTCTAAGCAAATCACAGAACGAGGAGTAAAAAGCTTCGCTTCAAATAATGACCGATTATGACAGAAAAAGTAGCAGTGAGGAAAAAGATTTTAAAAACCGCAATTTGCTGTTGCCCAAGTAATCTTTGGCATATTATACAAATTTGGCATGCCTATCATACAAAAATAGTTACCCAAGTCATTTTAGGCAATATGCCGTGGGTATTTTTCTGTGTGTACAGATAACAAATTTTAATGACAGAAAATATATCGATTACAAAATTTAAAGAGCAATAACCGTTTGGCTAAAAGCCCCGTTTTTAAAAGTAGGTGCCGGTTACTTCTAAGTACCAGCTTATATTAAATCTATAAATGGTAGTCTTTGCTGAAGAAATCGGTATTCTTAAATATCGGCGATTTTTAGTTCTAATATCTAGTGCTGGAAAAAACGAATATGCTTAAATATTTTTCAGTTAAAATAACCGGATATTTTTAAGAACGAGTTACTTTTATAAGAACATAAAATTTCAATTTATACCAACTTTTTCTATAAAGCACACAAAGGCATATATAACAAAATTTATTTTTAGACTATCTTATTTGGAAGCTTACTATTAAAGTTAAACTATGGAAGCAGCTGCTGTGGTGCAATGGATAGCATGTCCTTCTTGAAATCGCGAGAACATGAGTTCGATTTTGGGATATGGCGACTTTCTAAGCGAAGAATCTATATATATATCTATATATCTATCTATCTATCTATTTATCTGTTTATCTATCTTTCCATCTATACACTCAGGGAAAAATCGCAACTTAAAATTAAATAATATCGTCTCAATTTTACGTTATTATATTTTTAAAAAATCGTCTCTAAATTCACATTGAAAAACCTGTAAATCAAATATGAAAACATTTTGATCTTCAATAAGAAGTGGAAAAACTTCAACATAATGAAGATCCACTTTAGTTATTATTTTTTAAAGTGTTTTCACTTCCAAATTAAGTTTAAAAAAATTACATTGTTTAAGTTTGAAGTTTTTAGTAGTGAAAACGAAGTAGTTAATATTAGTTTTAAAGTGAAAAACGCTTCAATTTGGATTTGTGAAGAATTTCGCTATTTCTGTCTTCCTAAAGAGTGACAATAATTTTTTGCACGCTATTTGACTTGATTGAAATAATTTTAAAAAATAATTCGGTTTAGTAGCAAATCACAGAAAGGAACTTGTAAGGTTAAAAGTTCGAAGAAGCGAACTGCAATGACATCGTTATTAAGGCTCGGATTATCTCGGAACAGTCGAGGAGATTCCTACAGTCTCTCCTAACGAACTGTATTTAAGCAAACTGAATTTACTCATTATTGCCTTTCCAAGGATTTCTATTCATTCCACGACAAGGCAAAAAAAAAAAAAATCAAGTGGAAAGTTATACTCGAAGTAAACGAATAGCAGGTACAAACGACAATAACCAAAAGAACCTTTTGAAGAAACAAACGACAACGACTGCTAACTAAGAGATATTGCTTTTATTGAGATGCTGTTTCCGATAAATGGCAAAACACTTCAAGTAAACGCCAAAGGGTTCTAAAGTTGCTGACACCAATAATGCTTTTGGAAGCATGATTGAAGTATGCAGATGTTGGATCAGCAATTTTAGCATGATTATGAATACACTACTATGTTTACTTCTATAAACTTCTGAACTTTTTTATTTATAGACTAATATCGACTTTAAAATATCCTTTTTGGAGTATGAAAACTTGCTTTTAAGCAAATGAAGCCGTTTCAAAAATGCTATGCAAAACAACTACATATTAAAAATGCACAACGGCTGTAAAAATATTTTCGTCTTACTAAAGCAAGATCAAAATAAGGTTTTTATAGAAAGTAAAACATTCAAAATTATTGTAAATGTAATTTTTTTTTTATACAGACTCGGAGGACTTTATAACAACAACACATTTAAATTCCGTACTACCTTCAATCCGATTTAAGGTTTAAGAAATTCTTATAAATGCATTTTTGAAATCATAATTCTCTTATATAATAATAATCACATAATTTTATATAAAAATTAAGCAAATTTATTCTAATATTTCAATAAAATTATATTTCTGCAAAAAATAATATTCTTTTTTTTTTTTATTTGTTTTCGTTTCACGGACACTGTATGCATTCAATATCAAATGTGTAAAGTGAAAATCACTTTGATTGATTCATTAATGCAACGATGTAGAATCAAAGTAGAACACAAATTTTCAAAATTTCAAAGTTATATAAGAAAAACGAAATAGCCATCTCAGCCCTTGAAAGGACTTTGACTGAGCTTCTTATGATCAATCGTGTTGTATGTGATGTGAAATGTTTGCACACAAATGATCGAGAACTCGACCTACATGTTTAACGCCAACTCCAAATGGCTTATGTTCTCAAGAAGCTTTTCATAGCAGTTTTTTACTCTCTGAGGTTTGCCATTGCCTGCAGAGAAGTGACGGCCGAACAGAAAAATTAATTCAATTGAAAAAATTTTCTGTGTCAGATGGAGAATACCGCATCCGCTGTGTCAGATGGAGGATACTGTGTCAAAGTTAAACCGCATTTAATATAAAGACATAAGTATATCAATTTAATATGCGCCATCTTTGAATTAAATCTGAATCTACGTTAAGTTAGAGTTGAATACTTATCATTTCAAAGTTTCTAATTCTTTAGTTTAAAGTGGAAATAACATAAAACTTGATATGTGTTTTTCGAAGTGGCAGCACTTCGAATTGAATATTTTCGTTTTTGGTGCCGAATCGTTCCTAAAAATATTTGAATCAAAGTGGTTACCTTTGATTTTACGTTGTTTCTTACAAGGAAATGTCCCCCAGGTGTCACTCGCCGATTTGAATGATTTTCGGATATGTGATAGAGGACAAAAATCTAAGGTTGACGTATTTTTTTATACGTGCTCAATCGATAGTTTAGGGTTTCAAAATGGTGTTTTAAAATCAGCGGAAATTTCGTTTTTTCGCCATAATTTAACTATTTTCCATAGAAAGATACACATAGTTGGTATAAAACGATAGGTATTGAGATGGCGCACATGATGATATCTAATTTTTAGAAATAAGTTTTATTGTTAGATTGTTGTTGAAATTTGTAACAGTATTTAGTCGATATCATGAAGAACTCGTACTCGAAATTGTACCATTTTCACTAATGTTTAATTTGAGTTAATTCTAAAAGTTATATTTTTTTTTTTTTTGGTTTTTTTTTGACTTTTACATTTTTATCTTAAAATTTCTTTATTATAAAATGCACCCATTTTCTTAAAAATTAAATATTTGGTTATTGATAACGACCACATTGTGGGTATCAACAATTTTGTTTTTTCTCGAACTTTCCGTGTGTGCAGATATTTGATTCGAAATGTTGATATTTTACAGTGCTTCCATACAAACTGTGTGCTTCTTTACTTGTTTGCCCGAAGAATGAGAAAAAATCATCCGAAATATGAAGATATGAATTTCGATGCAAATTCTTTTTTGTCAAAAAGTCCAATAAAATAACTTTATAAAAACTATTACAAGAATACCATTTGCTGTGCATTAATATTTTTAATCTTTTTTTCAAAAATGATCCGATATAAAGAATGTTTCTCAAAAAGTTACATAAAATTCGTTTTTGTTGTACAAGAAATTTAAATCAAAAATGACATTTTAAGTTCCCTTTTACATGGCATAATATTTATTAGCAAAAATTGTTTCAGTCTTACACAGAAATTAATTAGCTGTTTCTGTCATTAAAAAACAAGGGTTTTTGATTTGATTTGACAAGGGTACCTTGGCTCTTTGATTTTTTTGATTAAATTAATTTTTTTAAAAATGTTTCTTTTACATTTTTTTTTTAAAAAGTCTAGCTAAAAAATAATTTATTTTAAGAAAAAACCAAATATTTCTTTCTAATCAAAAGTTATTACTAAAAATATATTTTCATACCATGTGGATCTGTATTCAAAAAAATCATGTTCTGTTAATTATGAAATTCAAAATATATACTTAAAATTTTAGGAGAAACAAATATTATTGCATTGTTTTTACTCTTAAAATACTTTTTTTAGGCATCTGAAATATTGTAAAGAAGGCTGGTTACAGTATCTTTGATGTAAAGTGTAAAGAAAAGGTAAAAGTTAAAAAACCAAAAAAGGTAACTTTTCGAATTAGCTCAAATTAAACAAACATATTTTTTATTATGGCGTTTTAACAGCAGACGGGGCTACTAGTATTATTTATTAGTAAAAAAATTGGAAATGATATAATTATTTTAATATTGCAAAATAAACAGCCAATAATTGGAAAGCGCTGTTTGATTCAAAAAATAATATCAGCATAAAAATTTAATTTTTAGTTTTGATGTGAAAAAAATTATACAAATAACTTGTATGAATTTGTGAATATCGTAATTCATCACACACATAAAACTTTGTTGTCTTGACCAAGAACTGTACAGGCTCAAAACGGTCGAGGACGGTAGATAGGTTAGCATAAGTTTATAATTAATTTTCCTTTTTTTTTCTCGATGTAGTATAAAGAAAAATAAATAGTTATAATAAACAAATATTTTTTTTGTTAGAAATAGCCGACTATTTATCAGTACAGATCAAAAAACGTAACAAGATTAACTTATTAGTAGATTTTGGCTTTATAAGGATTATAAACTGGTTATAGTGAGTATATTAGTCTTTTAAATAATAGTATATCATAATTTTTAAAAAAATGTAAGCTAAACCCGTTAACTTTTATTCTGAGTAACCGGTTTATAAGTACCGGTTTCTTAAGTAACCTCTGCCTCTTCTATTCTTTAATGAGAAAAATCATATTTAAAAAGAACCGACTGCTTTTGATTAAAGTAACTGGTTTTTTTCCAAAAATAACTAAACATTACTCTGACTACCTTTATCCATTAATCCAAGTCCAACAAGTTCCAAATTTAGCCGCACACATCAATAAACCTAACATACAAGCATTTAAATAAGCTAAACGATTTATATTTTGCCATAAAAAGTAAACGACCAGAACGAAACATTTGACATTGGCAACAAGAACACGACAGCAGCAGTAACAACAATAACAACAACAGCAGATACAAAAAGCACCATCAACAAGCGGCGCGTATATCCACATTTGATTTTCTATGGATTTTCAAAAGATTTCCATGGCAAACAACTTACCCCTTGTGCCGTCAACTACACTTCTGATCCCCATCCCCCAAGACCGTTAAAATCACACAAATATAAAATCAACAACTCCAAGTTTACTATATCTGGATATCTACTCGTATAGAGATATGTGTGTGTGCGTGCGTGTGTGTGTAAACTCAACGTGAGCCTCAGCCAATGATTGTTGCAGCGTGCATTGAAGCCATTACAAAGGTAACGGAGTGGGAACGACAACAAATCCGTTCTCAAATCTATAGCAATCACATTGAAAACGTCGCACTATATTTGAATTGTATTGGATTGCATCGAATAGCACTCTGGAGACAGACGGACGTATTATCAACACAGTGCTAAAATATAGCAAAAAACCATTTGTTAACCCCATCGAATAATCTTCAAAGCCTCCAGTCAGTACTTCCACTTCCGACCGGCTGTCAATTTTACGCAGCCTACAGCGAGCTGTAGCTGTTGTAAGTATAATATTGTTAATTTAAAAAAAAAATAAATCTATATAAAAGGCAATATTTAAATTGTTGCTCTTAATAGACTTGTACCATTTGGCTACAGCGTGTTAGCAGCGTCGTTTTAAATTTGCTTTGATTGCTATGTGAAGTTGTTGCTTATCTTAAATGACGCAAACATATGGAATACGTGTGGGTAATTTAAATAAGTCAAAGTTGTATTAATGTTGCCTTAAGTTTCGGCCTCAATATACATAAGTTGGCAGTTTTTTTAGAGCTATTGTCATGTGACGCCTAGAAATGCGCCATTTAGACATGGTTTGAGGAAAAATTCATCTGATTGGAAACGTTATCGTATTGAATTGAATCAAATGATTTGGAATCAATCGGCTTTTGTGTCTTTTTATTGAGTGAATTACAACGTGACTTGTTTGAAAAATGTTTGTAAAGCGTTAACAGATGATAAATAAAGAAATAATGGTGATAAATATATACGTACACTCACTCCGAACATTTTTTTTGAAATAAGTTAAAAAAATAATGTTTAAATTATTATAATTTATTCAAATAAAGGGAATTACATAGCATAATATAGTCTTAGTTAAAGAACTGGTAGTACAATGAAAACTTTCTGCAAAATAACCCATAATTTGCTTTTTGACAATATATGTTGAAAAAAAATTTGAATTTTTTAATGACAAATCTTACTGAGAAATAATTTTTTTAGTCAAAATTAACGTTTAGGGGATAAAGCTCTCTATTAATATAATCTTTGAGTTTTTTGTCATAGACTGATAAGAGAGCAGCAAGATTGTTGATTATCGGAGAAGATGTTTCTGATATTAGCAGTTCAAAACGGTTAACTTTGAAGAGTTCATAACAGGGATGAAATTGGTTTAGTTGTAAAAGGGCAAAAATTCATACAAAAAAAGGGCCATTTTGACATTAATAGGGCTTTTAGTTTTAAAAAGTGGAATTTAAAGAATATTGAAAACTTCCTATTTTTATATACGGCCATGGTCACATAAAATGCACACTTTTTATTAACCTCAACAAGTCCAGTTTATTTCACATTTTACTGAAAAATATCTGTTTTTTATGAAAAAAAAAAAATAATTTTGAATAAAAAGTTTCAAAAAATCAAAAAAAAATTAAACTTTTTCTTGTGTTTTGTTTAGCTTGAGTTGTTTTAGCCTAAGTATGGAAACTCTTATTCACTAAACAAGGAATCCCTCTCCATCTAGAATAAAAAATTGTGGGTGAAGTGTTATAGTTTAAGGTGATTCTTTCAAGTAGATATTATTTCACTCATTGCCTGCAAAAATCAAACAGGTGCCAAAAATAATCTATAAAGGTTCAATCCTAGATTGGATAAATAAAAATAAAATTTGCAAAGCATTTCCACAGAAACCAGCTAGATGGATACATATTTAAATAGTTGTAGAATGTCAGAAATTAATGAGCAATTTAATATAGACTCTCCGTTGGGACTTGTAAGTAGATAAATCAATGATGCGGGGCGAATTGAACTTCTATCAAATAATATTTTGAGGCATGGGTGAATTTAACAAAAAAAAAAAAAAAAAACAAATTTCGTAAATAACCTACAATTTTAAAATATAGAATTTTAGAACAAGAAATTTAGTAAAACACATCGTCAACAATTTTTCATCACCTATAATGCCAAGAAATAAACTTTAAATATGACATCAAAATTGTCCATTAGGATGTAGACCGACTTTATTTTCCTACCGTGGAGTCCGACCATTGATCAGAATGGATGATAAAATTAATTAATATGTATATTAAGGCGTTGTCAGTACTACGATGGTGACTTCAGGATTCGTTCTTTTATATACTAACATAAACGTGTCAAACAAACTAAACATGTTCAAATTACTAAATTGTATGCTTTAATGTCACATAAATGACTATATAAAACACAACTTATTTGACTGAGGAAAATATAAAAGGCGGTAGGAAATATCGCCATTAAATAATATACAACGAATAATCAAAAAAATAAAATGAAAGATCACCCAAGGTTTTCCATACAAAATTTGGTAAAATTTTATGTGAAAAATGCCCAAGACAAGTTTTGCACATTTTTGGGCAAAATTTTGCTTTAAGGGTATTTGCTGTACAAAAATAACCAATTTTTTTTTGGGCGAAATTTTACTTATTGTTTTTGAGGGATAGTTCACATTGACTAGTAATGAAATGGTTATTATAACTATTTTTTATTCTTTATCACTCGATCATAATGTTCTTTTAAAAAGTTTCAAATTATTAACTAAAATCGCGCACGGAGCACCCCCCGCCCCGACATTGTCATACTTTTTCATAAAAACTAATAAATAATATTATTCTTTCCAAAGATATTTTTATTTATTTAATACATCAAAGAGAGCTTGCAATCATTTGTTTGTCATCGTCGTCTACACAAACAGCAATATTTTCAATTTGGAAGCAATAATATTTCTGAAGACGAATTTTGATATAGCGCAGTATTACAAATTTCAATCAAAACCATATTTCCCTCCTTACAATACCATGGCTACTGTGCGGTTGTTTTATCTCATTTTTGTCAAGCCCTTCGACGCCGCAGGATTGCATTTTGGCCCATTATTCGAAAATTTTCAGGCATTTTTTTGTGTGGCCATTTGCCATTAACTTTTCTTTTAGGTGGTTTTTCATTTAGTTTTTTAGTCGAGTTTTCTTTGGAAGATATTTTCTACGGCCAATTTGGGCTTGTCATCACTTCAATAAAAATTTAAAACTTTTCTTTTCAAAAATTGCGATAATTTTTTTCTGACAAAACAAACAAAAAGGGCCCAAAACGAATAGGAAGGGCCTGGGGGCTTTTGAAAGTGGAAAGGGCTCAAAAAAGCCCTAAAAGCCCTCAAATATTATCCGTGGTTCATAATATTCTTGAAAATATGTATTACAAAATGTACCAAAACTAAAAGAACAGGTAGGAGTTCTAAGTGGGCAGTGCAAAAACTACGTTTGCTTCCACTTTTGGTCTGTTACATTTCTAACATATTTTTATAATTCATTAAAGAAGCATCTTATTTAACAATATATATGGATATAAATTTATGTATGTCAATACATCAAATTAACTGATTAGTTACGATTACACAAACAAACAATTCACAATTTTTTTAAGAGAAACTTCTTATGGGTAAGCCCTTAAAATTAAATGGAAAAAAATGTAAGCCCAGTAAGTAAGGCTTTCATTTGTGTTTAGCTTTGTTCACATGGTCAAAGTGTTCATTAAATTCCATGTAATTTCCAAAATAAAAAAAGTTTATGATAAATATAACATGTCTTATGCTTTTTTCAGAACAAACTGCTAAACTATGTTTGGTGTGGTATGATGGTATGTTATGGACTTTTGTACGATGAGTACCACGTGATGAATGGTCCACCGAGAAGAAAAGCAATAGGTAAATCACCTAAGTCGGCTTGGTTAAAGAGAATTGTATAGGAACTATAAACTTATGCTTATGCTTACCAAAGCAATTTATTGTTTAATACATTGCTTTGAAGGCACATTCTTCGATACCTTGCCAAAAAAAAATATTTGATAGCCCAAAATCCAAAAATACAAAATTAAAAAACATCTAGCATGGATGGCTTAAGCATAGTTTTGAGCTATTTTCAAAAAAAAAAAAACACAGCTGCGTTATTAGACGCAAGAGAGAAGGATAGATTTGATAATTTAATGGTTTTCTTTTTGTAATGAAATCACTTTTAAATTCATGAATAACAAAAAGTAAAATAAAAAACACACGTTTATATCCACACCTGTAAATTTTATTACATTCATTAACAAAAAGAAAAGAAAGAAAGAAAAAAAAAAAATTTCTTTACCCTCCGTGCGGAATCGAACCTGGAACTTTTGGTGGCAGTCCAACGCTCTACTCACTGATCCAAGCAGCCTGGCTACTACTCGGTGACATAACTGCAGCTATGTAAACAAATGATGTATTGACAGATGCAGTATGTCGCAGAATTCTCTTGATAGCCATACAACAAAAATCTTTTAACACATTATTGTGTTTTGCTGCAGCATAGCTTCAGTTGTAATTAATATTGAATAAATCACTCCGCGTAACGAAGGAGTTTGACTCAATGCGTAGTGTAGTGACTTTATACACAGTGGTATCGGTTGGTTGTAGGTTTGAATCTTAACGGCAAGCGAAGGTAAAATTTTTGTATTTGATATTTAATTTAATCTAATTTAATTTAATTTAATGTTCTTGTTCTAAAAGACGTCAAGCAGCAAGAAAAGCCGAGAAGTCATTAATTTCGAAGAAAAAATCGGTTGTTGATAAAAGAAAAATTTGTGTTATTGCCGATTTCAGTCAAGCAAATCACAGAACGACGGCGGCGGCTTCAAAAAAGGAAAAAAGGAAAATAAAAAAACCAAAACCACAAAAAAGTTACATATATTTTTAAAAAGTAGTGTATAAAATATTACCAAATACTTGGTTAATTTATCACCCAAATAAAAATTGGCAAGTCAACATGTAAAACTTAGGCGTTTTGATTAAGACCTTGGAGGCTGAAAACTGCCAAAGCCATCTTATAAATTATACTAAGTTTTTCCAAGTTTTCAATTTAACATAAGCTTTTTTCTCTGTGTATGATAGTATGGTGTGTTGAATATGGTGTGATAGATATAAATATGGATGGAATAATAGCTATGGTATGGATGGTATGATGGGTGGCGGCCGTGGCGCAGTGGGTAGAGTGATTGGCCCATACGCCAGAGAACCCTGGTTTAATTCAAACCTGTCACAGAAAGCTTTTTCGATTGAATTTATTTTTTTGTTCTCTCTATGGCAAAGCTCAGAGAGTAAAAACTGCCATAAAAAGCTTCTTGAGAACATAAGCCGTTCGAAGTCGGCATAAAACTTGTAGGTCCAGTTCTCGATCATTTGTGTTCAAGCATTTCACAACATGCTCAACACAGTTGATCTTAAGAAGCTCAGTCAAAGTCCTTTTTATTTTTGTTTTTTCGTGTCACACCACGGTCATTATCTAATGTCCATCTCCCGGTAGCAGGACATCACCAAATAATGAGAAACTCCATTTTGAATTTCAATATTCTGTGACTTTTACTTCCATAGTTATTCGATATCAAAAATTTGGCTGGTATGGGTGTAGCCATCCCCGTTTAACATAGGGGGGTGAAAAGGACTTTACAACCTTTTTTCATATATACTAAATATACAAAAAAAATTTCACTAAAATCGGTTAAGCCGTTTCGGAGGAGTTCGACCACAAACATTGTGACATGAGATTTTTATATATTAGATTATTTTTGTGACAAACATTTCAATGTTTAGAGACTTGTGGTTTTGTTTGTGTGCTTTTCGTCGTTAGGGGCTGGTCATAAATTACGTAACACGCTTAGGGGGGTAAAGGGGCAGGTAGATCGTGAGTTAAGTCACAACAAAATTTTTTAATTCAGTTTTAACAATTTTAAATTTCATTATAATTTTATTTTATTGCAAAATTATGCTTTAATTTTTAAATGATAAACTAACGCATCTAATAAATGAACTGATCACAAACCAAAAAAGTTAGCTAAATCTATGTTTAAATTAAGCGAAAGTGCAAAAGGCATTTGAAACAATTTCTACAAGGGTAGCCGCTTCAAGAAACAAAGATCAAGAACAAGTAAGAGCAGCAAACGGAGTTAAAGAAAAGTTTTTTTTTTTTTTGGCTGAACTGAGTGAAAGTGTTATAAAAAATCCAAAACAAACGTAACAATTTTCACAATTGTCGATCACCGAAGTTATAATGAATAGTTATAATGAATACGATCACTGGTTTGTGTTCTTGTTAATGTCAGAAAAGCTTTCATTTGTGTTAAGCTCTGTTCACATGGTCAACGTTTTCATCAAATTCCATGTTATATCCATAATAAAAAAGGTAATAATAAATATAACGTGTCTTTTGTTTTTTAATAACAATCTGCTAAACTATAAGAAAATCCAAAACATTTATAAAATAAAAGTGTTGTTTTATTTATTTTATTTATTTATTTATTTAGCCAAACACGGCAATATGCTTATTCTAACTTATTTTTCTAACAGGTTGTTGTTTTCTTTTTTTTTATTTTTAGTCTTTCTCTCCTCTTTCCTTGTTTTAGATATAGAAGATATGCAATTCTCAGTGGGCGTAATCCGCCCACATGAATCGATATATTTTCAAAAACACGTCAAAAAGAAAAGACAAGAAGAAGAACGAAGGGGGAACTTATATACTAAGCTTACATACTAACAGATTTTATACACATAGTAAAAATATGTACTAATTTTCAATACTATGCTAAAATATTATTAAGATGGAAACCCTATATGAACAAACTCACTTGTTTTTAAAAACAACTAATTAAAAAACTAGTTTAAAATAAATCAGTATACGAACTACTTTGAATTATATTAAGCAGTCATCCATTTAAATTCTAAATAGTTTTTATTGCATTATATATAAGTAATTGAAATACTACTTAAAAACAAGTGATTGATAATTTACTTTGAATTATATTAAGACGGCAACTACGCTGATTTTGACATGTTTTAATTGCAAATTTTTATTAGATTACAACTTAATATATATTTAACCATTTTATTTCATCAAATATTATTAACTTTAGGCCATCAGTAATAGTTTTCAATTGGTTATTTTAAAGTTATTAAAAAAATAATTTAAATATAACTAATTTTACAAGTAGTTGAAATATATGCAGACGAAAGTCAATTGGCTTATTTAGCGGACATCACCATACAAAATATGTTAGTTCGTTCTATGGAAAAAAGTCAGAATTTCAACTAGTTGTGGTTGACAAAAAACTGCTTTATCAACTCCTTTTAAATTAGTTGATTTTCCTACAGGGAAGCTAAATAGGAGAACAACTCAATTTTGTTTAGGTATGGGTGGTAGACGGCAATGTAAAAAGAGGCATTTGGATATGGGAGAATAGAGTTAATATTACAATGCCGTGTTTTACTTATTAAACATTAAAATTTTTCATTTATAATTTTTCTACAAATGCTAGATCAAGGAAATAGAAGAGGGATCAGAATGGTGAAAAGGAGTTGGAGAAGATTCACTTATATGTACCATTGGGCATAGGACGTGAATTGGTGTTTAATAAGGCGGTAATTATGTAAAGAAAAGTGATTTGGAAAGGGAACGTTTGAATCTGAATTTCGATATTGGCGGTGTATAATGCTCGCTGATATTATTAAATATTTTACAACATCTATTCAAGGGCTCATTCAATGCGTAAATAAATTTATTGGTTCATTAAATAGTACCTTGCTCGAAATGTATTCGCTACCGATGTTACCAGTAATAACATCAAATGTAAAGCATGAGCAAAGTAATATTCTCCTTGATGACAGCGACATTAAATTGAGGATTTTCAGTCTACTTTCGTATGGTGGTAATTTTGTATAGTCACGAGGATCGTATAGGTCTCTCGATGCAAAAAGCAAGAATTGTCTTTGAATAGATTCTAGCCTTTCACTATGCACTACAAAAGCTGGGTTCCAAATTATGCAACAGTATTCTAAGAATGGTCGCACTAATGTGCAGTATAAGGTTTTAGTTACCCAAAGTTTTTTGAATTCTTTTGCACGTCTTTTTATGAATCCGATCATTTTGTTTGCCCTGGATATGATATGATCGTAGTGAAGGTTAAAGCGCATCATGTGGTTGACCCTTTTAAGTTCCACTTTATTTAGCATGTATCTGCTATATGTTATTACGTTTCCACGGGCAAAACTTATAACGTGTAGCCCTTATTTATGCTTAAAGAAAGTTTATTTTGACTACACCACTGTTCCAGAGACAAAAGCTTATTCTGTAAGAATACTGAATTCACTTCTGATCTAATGGTATAGTATCATTTTAAGTCATCTGCATATAAGAGATGGGGGACATCATGTAAAACTTCAGATATGTCTGCAATAAATATGTTGAAGAGAAGTTACATCGTGTGTTATGTTGTAACATGTTACGTAATTTATGAACAGCCCCTTACCAACCGCTAGTTGATTTGGTTATACACTTTAATTCATAAATAAAAAACTGTGCAAGGAGTAGGTCCACAATAGGTTTTTTTAGGTGGCGCCATGACCTAGAAAGTTCGCATATCGCGAAAATTCTGACTTTTTCGTAGTTATTTGATATAAACTAATCTTGAGCGTACTGAAGGTGTACACTGAATATCAGTCTAACAATTTTTTTGAATGTAATATATATAGACTATGTGGAAAAAAGCCAAAATCATGAATATCCCAGAAGGAAAATAAGGGATGCAACTTATTTTTCTTTGAAGAATTCTTTATTGAAAATAGTATAGAAGAAATCATGCATACCAAGGTAAGTGAAGAAGTAATATATGCGCCACTCTTTCTGCTCTTCTTGCGTTACTATTATGTTGAATTGAGAATTCTTGTGAAATTCAATGTATTTCTTTGATTCGATGCATCGAAATGTACATCGATGTTTCAAAAAACATCGTTGCAATACCGATTAATATAAGAATTATTCAATAACTGTGTTATGCAGTATTGGATATAATACATTTCCTATGACATCACCGTGTTAAAATTCATCGATTGAGGTAATGCATAGCCTTACAAGCTATAGATTACCACTTCGATTACTTAGTCGATAATTTCTCTGCTGGGATATTTTGAACAATTTTTTGCAAAAATTTTTTCAAATTCGTGACAATAACACAATTTCCGAAAGAGGGCTCCAAATAAGTGATATATTTAGTAAAAGCTTTTAATAGTAAGTATCTACTATTAAAGATTTTCAATTTAAGAGCTTGAAGAAATTTCTTGGTGCTCTGGAATCCAAAGTTATGGTATTTTTATGATTTTGTAATTCTAGAGGTATCAATTCTGCGAACGCTCACGGTTAACTTTCTGTATTATCAAATAACTACAAAAAGACAAATTTTTGCGATATGCGGACTTTCTAGAGCATGGCACCACCTAAAAAAATAAATTGTGGACCTCCTCCGTGCACAGTTTCTTTTTTTATGAATTATAGCATCAGCAAAATGCTATTAGAAGTGGTTAAAAAAATTAAAAAATAGTGAGGAATGGAGCTTCGGCAGGGTTCCAAAGCTAAAATACCCCCGCGGCCGAATTCAAATATATTGGAACTCTTTAGCCACGAAAGACACGATTACATTCAGTTTTATATATATACGAAAGTTTTCAATTCTGATGACGTCACTTTGTATGGGAGATAGGCGTGGTTTTCATTAGATTTTGCCGAATATCATAGATATGGTTCATATTATATACCAAAGCTCATGTGCAAAATTTCAAGACATTTCTTTAACACTTGTGGATTTCAAAGAGATTTTGGTTTAAAAAAAAGCCACTTTGTATGAGAAGTAGGCGTGGTTTTCATCAGATTTGGACAAATATTATAGAGATGGTTTATATTAATTATCAAAGCTCATGCGCTTTTCCTTAATTTTTGTGGATTTTTAAGAGATTTTACATTAATAAAAGGGCCACTATGTATGAGAGGCCCTTAAAAATTTCATTTTAAAAGGTCACCCTAAAATTTCATAGTCAGGATTGACATTGAAGATCAAAGCTCATGTGCAAAATTTGAAGGCATTTCCTTAATTTTTGTGGATTTTTAAGAGATTTTACTGTAAAATTAAAGTCACTCTGTATGGGAGGTAGGCGTGGTTTTCATCCGATTTGGCTCATTTTCGAACTTGATCTTAATTTTTTAGATAAAACTTATATTTTGAATTTCATCGCGGTAGTCTTAAAATTACGGCTGGAATCGTGTCGGCAGACAGATAGACGGACATACGGACACGCGGAAATCGACTCAGGAGGTGATGCTGAGCAAAAATATATACATTTTTCTATACCTGCCACGGCTCCTTATTGGCGTTACAAACGGAATGACAACGTTAATATAACCCTTACGCAGTAAGCGTTGTGATATAAAAATATGTGTGTGGCCTCCACGCACGGTAGAGAGAAACTTTTACCTAAAAATTAAATTTCTGGGAAGATTGCTAATTTATTTTATGAACATTCTCTCCTTCAGAGCAATCAAATGGTTAAAAAAAGTTTGCCTTCATACCAGTAGTAGTTCAAGAACTGTCTTTTTTTCATAAAGCCAACTAGAATTTTCAACATGGCGATATCATGGAAAAAAGCAATTGACCTTTTTGTTTATGGACAATTACTGAAAAGTTCAATATTTACGTACAGAACAAAATCGCAGTTTTTTTTCTACTTTCGTGACACAGTTGGTTATCGAGAGGATTTTATTATTTTAATTTGTTGGCTTAAGTTATCCCAGGCACGATCCTCATAGCACTGACGACTAATCTTACTGTTTTATGTTTTTGTTAGTTAAACTTTTATTTATAAATATTAAAAAGAAAAAATTTCTTGAAAAACCTGTGTCGGGAATAATGCACTTTTCTCTTTTCGTACTCGCATTGAACCGCGTACCATATGACTGCAAGTTGAACGTGCTACCATCGCACCATTGACTCCCTTGCGTCAAAGCGAATAAAATACGAACAAACCTGAGAGCAAGCATAATATACATCTTCCAATTTATGTCATAGTATTGATGCCAAAAAGAATTTATTGTTTATCCAAAATAATCATCAATCGATTATATAATTTGGGCTTTATTTATTAAATTTATTTTCAATTTTTCTTAAAAAAAAACAAAAACTGTCTATATGATTGTAAATATTTTAATTTAAGAAAAGTAAAACATTTCAACTGCAGTTAGGACCACTAAACTTTTGCTTCGTGGTCAGAAGCTCTGAACTTATGCTACCGCGCATACTTGTTTGGCTTTATTTTACCGTGCCTACACAGTTACAAATGTTGATGCGTTTTTCGTTACTCGACTTGCATTGTATTTTATGTTGCATTTGCGACGATATTTAATGCTAAATGATGCAGACACATATATATATATATATAGAAGAAACTCCATTACATTGTCACAAAAATTGTGCTATTTTCAACATTGCATAAAATTTGACTTCGATATCGAAAATTTAAAAATTGACGAATAGTTCGTGATGATAACAATCGAATTCGATATCGATTACGATTCGAAAAAGATACATTTAGCGGACGTAACGGTTACTTCTTAAACGAAGGTTCAATTATGTTTCGAAAAAATTCCAAAGCGATTAATTCTTCAACACAAATGCGAAGATAATTTTTTTTTTCTACTTTTTTAATATAAGGTGGATACCTTCGGATAACTATTTTGACACTTTCAGAATAACTTTTATTATTACTGACGTGATAGTACTGGTATGAAATAACTTTCGATTCTTGATCGCCAATTAGGGAAAAATAAGACATTTTTCTTCGATAAAAGTTTATTGCAAACGAACTTTCGCCTGGTGGGTTACCTATGCACTGACAAGTGTTAATCTTCGACTCAATATTTTAGTAACATATCCTTCTTAGTGTTAGTTTCGACCAACATATCGTACGTAATCTGACAGCTCAGTTGGTAATGGAAGAACTTGTAACCAGTATTTTGTGTATTAAAATACCGCAGCATGCGAATATTTTTTTATTTCGATATAAATGTGAGTTAAAACCTTTATTTGAATTATATGAGTGATATGATATTTATATGGAAATTCACAGATCTAATTATAAAACATATTTTAGATTCAAAGTTGCATTCGTTAATATTGCAGCATGTGCTGTTTCCAAATCAATCGATGCAATCAATCTGAATTTATCACAACTCAATTTTAGTAATGCCTTAAAGTATGATAATGTTCTGAAAAAAAGCTACGTTCAGATTCAAATGTTTAGACTGAACTGTACTTTCAGAGTATTAAAAGAAATACTCAATTCAATCATAAAAAATGGAGAAAAATACTGATTGTTGATTTAACATATGTATAAGCTACTTAAATAATTATGTCTACGTAGCCCACTGGTTAGAACCGCCGACTATGGATCACATTGTACTGTGTTCAATCCTCAGTGGAAGCAAAAATTTAAAAAAATTTAAATTAAAATAGCAATTTTTTCGTTTTTATACAACTAGTGCGGCGAATTGCTGAGTTGTTGTTTTCATAAGAACCATTTCGTTACATTGGTTTTACCCTCCATCTAGCTCGCCTTATTGTTGTATAAGCGGCTATAAAAGTTTCACTTCTACATTTACCAATGCAGAATAAAAACTTTTTTAACTTTCTTAAATTCTCACTTGAAATGTTTCACTTTTTTTGAATGCACAAACAACCTAAATTAATAACTTGAGTTACAAAAACTAAGCATCGGATCTATTAACAAAATAAACTACATTCATTTTACCTACTCTTTTGCATTCTTAAAAGCAATAATAAGAATCTTGGCTTGGTTATTCTTAAGTGCTTCATATAATTGCCACCAATTCTGTTGAAATAAATATGTACACACATAAATATACGAAAATATGAAAATGCCACAAAATATGTTGCTGCTGTAATTGAAACAAGATGTTAACCTGACTGATGTAAAATACTTCATAAATCTTAATTACTTCAGTATTAAGGGTCTACCTTGCTAGTGGTGCACCTTGGCAAGCCATATCGAAGGAGCACAAACAAAAATACAAATATACACAAACAAGCACACGCAAACACATTCACCGGCTGGCATGGCAGTAAAATGCATTTATGTGAAAAGTGTCGGGGCTTAATTTTTAACATCAAGTGGCAAGCAGAGAATTTCAACTTCTTGGGCCCTGGGTGCCGCCGTTTTGTGTCAAGGGTGAACACATAAAACATAAGAGAACACAACGTCAGAGCACAGAAGTTGAACACAAAAAGGACGAAAGGACTCTCATGTCCTAATGATTGCACACTTTGGCGTGAACATGAATTTAATGTTGCTTCTTTCTTACAGAACCTGGTTGTAAGACAGCCTCTCATAATGGGCTGTGGTTGTTGTGCGGTTAGGTGTGACGGCACGTCGCTGAACCGGCTATTCGGCTGCATGCTGAAAATAATTTTTAAGAAAATCTTCGTTGGTTTTGGACAAGGTGGTGCAAATCTGTTTATTTCAACTTTTATTTTATAAAGTTTAAGACTACTTTTGGATTTTAAGTAGCGGTAGAAGCTATTTCTTTTGGGTGGTATATCATGCTAACGGCATTATTGTCGCAATATTAATGGTGTCGCGACAATTTCCTCTTAGCATGCTCAGCAATTTTTCTTTATGTTCTCGGCACTATGCTGTGTGGTTAAGAAAGTGAAACTATTCACATTTATATATACACACACACACATACAGATACACACATAAGTTTCTGCACACCTTTAGGCAACACCTGTGTCCACTCACACATCGCAACGCAGCGAATGCTGGCCATATATTTTAATGTGACGTGAGTTAAGGCCACACATCTTTACACTGGCTCGATTTTCTTGCACTTAACGCAGCTGTTAGCTACATTCAGGCTTTTGGCTGATGGTGTTGCTCATCTAGCTAGAGGGTGCGTTTTTGCGCTACAGCCAAAGATAAAAAGAGTAACAGACATTCTATAAATGGCGTTATCTGTAAGGCCAGTTCAACCATATTTGATTTATTTTCAAAGAAAAACTTTGTGCAGTGATGTGCTCGATGTGTGCTCTTATGTGCTACATTAGTTTGAATTTATTGTGAAGTTAGCTCCGCCATTAATTTTTCCCCATAATTTGGAAATTGTGCTGTGATAGGTTTTAGTTGTACTGCAATGTGCCGTCGATAAATTACAAAATATTTTTTCATTGCCAGCACTGCCACATTTTGAGTATAAGTTGTGAACTATTTAATTGTTCTGATCATAGTAGTTTTTGGTCAGAACAATTGTTTCTTGCTCGCTCAGTTGAAGGAGCTAAATAAATCGATGACTTATGCCTTTTATGTTAATACTTTTCACCGGAAACTAATGACAGGAGGAAGTTTTAGTACAAAAGTTATAAAACGTGAAATTGCATAAGGCTTTAATTAAAATCAAAAAGATCGGAAAAGAGCCTGAAATAATAACATTCAACATAAAGAAATAACATTCAAAATTCATTTAAAGCTAATGAGGAAAAAAGTAAAATTTTTAAATATTCACTATTTTTTTTTAATTTTTCAATTGTGAAGTAAAAATTTTCAATTTTCACAATTTTTCTCCAATCTCAACACATGTTTTTTGCTTTATAATAAATCAAAATGGCAGTGCTAAACTTATACGCATGTTATATATGTACAGCTGTGTGCAAAATAATAGTAGTGATACAAGCCAGATGCTTCAAATATCAATACAAACGCTTTCTGATAATTATTGTAATTTTTAATTATTGCTAATTATTGTAAAACATACAAATTTTTTATTCAAATAATTTAAGAAACAAAATTTAAATTTAAAAAACTCCACTCTCCCAAAAATTGGCTGTGCAAGAAAATAGTAGTATTTTAAAGGATCATCCTGTAAATAAAAAATATGCTGTTATAATAAATAAAGTAAAGATTCTTTATGCTTACATTGATATTTAGTTGAATAGCCTTTGTTAGCAATTACAGAAGAACAGCGCCGTGGCATAGAGTCAATTAGATGTCTGCATCTCTTCAAAGGTATATTTTCCCAGGCTGTCTTTACTACAGTCCATAGACCCACTACATTTGACGACTTTTTGTTGAAATCTGCATTCTTCACATCACCTCATAGATTATCAATTGGATTCAGGTCTGGAGATTGAGCAGGCCACTCTAAAACATCAATCCCGTTATTTCATTCATCATTGTCCTGTTGGAATGTCCATTTGAGCGTCATATTCCACTCAACATAAGGCAGCAGGATAGATTCTAAAATTTCAACGTACATTTTAGCATCCATGTTGCCTTTAATCCAAAGTATGGGACCAGTGCCGTTGTAAGAGAAACATCCCCAAACATTTATTTTTGCACCGCCGTTAACAGTCTTTAGCACGAACTGTGGATTATATTCCGTATTTCTCGGCCTTCGTACGTATTGCCTTAATCCAGGCGCTCCAAAAAGTACCACTTTGGACTCATCTGTCCACAAGCCATATTACGCCATTTAGACACGGGCCAATCCAAATGCGAACGTGCAAATTTTAATCTATTTTGGACGTGTTTTACAGTCAACAAAGGGACCTTTCTGGGACATCTGCCACACAAACAAATTTTGCTTCTGAAGACTTCTGCGTATAGTTGAATTATGTACTTACAATTGCAAATCTAGCTTAAGCTTGGAAAATGTCAGAAATGGATCATTTTGCACCATTCGCTTCATGCGCATAACCTCAAAGTGCCGAATTTTTGCCTTCCGACCGAGTGTTTCTGGCTTATTTGTCCATTTTTTGCAATTGGCAATCATTGTTGGGGAACACCCGACAACATCTTGATTAAATTTGTACGTAATAAAAACTTCAGACAATAATTTTTTAATGAGTTTTCTCTTCTCAGAAGTGCAGTGTTTTCTTCGGCCCATTTTGACTGGAAAAAATTATTTTTTTATTATAAAAATAATTTGTATATGTCAAAAAAAATATTTTACTAAACAATTTTATAAAAATATCGGAGTTGAAATTGTTAAAATTCTTCTTTTTATCCAAGAACGCGTTGCACTATTATTATTTTGCACAGATCTGAAACAATTCGATTCTCAAAAAATAACGGATTTGGTTAAACTCGATAACAATATAATAGCATTTGTTGATCACGGATGTAATGTTGCTACATCATAAGTTTTTTTTTATAGTACTATTGCCTATTACCTTGGATGCACTACTATTTTTTTGCACACAGCTGTATATATAGTAAATATCTGCTTAGAGTGGCTAAACATTTTCTCACATCTGGTAAAGCACTTTTATCAGCCTGTACCAATTTTTCCCTCTCGACTTAACTAAGAGCAAACATTTTTTCTTTCACTATTAAATGCTGGAAACTCCGACAGTGGCTGTGGTAGCAAATTTCTAGCAAGTAACATAAATTCTTTTGGACTGTGTGTAGCTTTTCCGGGATTACTTGTTGGCAAATTTGTGAAAATTACTTTTTGTTTACTGCAAAAACTAGCAGCGTGATAGGGGTTGGGAAGGGAGTGGATGCAGCTGTGCTCGAAGTGAAAGTGGGCGGTTTTCAACGAAAGTGCTTGCAATACAGGCAAAAACGCTTTATTGTTTTAAGTTGTGTTTTTTTTTTTTTTGTGGATGCTTCTGTTGCAAACATAAACAAGTTACGCTCCACCTACGAATAACATAAATTTACACTTTTTCGTTTTTTCTCGTTATACCATTATCGTCATCGACATCATCATCATCAGCAAGAGTAGCCGCATCCTTAGCTGAAACTAAGCACACGAACAATCTAATCCTCTACGATACACGAACAAATATGCACCATCTCTCCAAGGCACACAAATGTGCTGTTCACACCATAAAAAAAAATAAATTGTATCATGAACTATTACATTATAGCAACACAGTCCACAACAATAACAACAGCAACACCAACGACACAGGCAATAACATCAGCAACATCAACAGCAATATCATTGGCAACAACAACATTTACTATAGCAAGAATAACAATAATAATTATTTTTATGTGCAACATTTAAAAAACGGTCTGAATGAAAAACCGTTATGGTTGCTGAACGCTTTCTTAAATGGTTCAATGATTCTTGAGGTATACTGCAGAAGAACAGTATCATAATGGTCTGAGTGAATTGAAATATTATTATTGTTGTTGTGTCCAAACAATATAATTTGGCCGTATTTAAGCAATTCCTTTTATAGACTGTGTAGGGACATACGCCTCTCTCCCCGCGATGGCAAGAAATAAAAGCTGTCGACACAAGTAAAAACAGAGAAATATTTTAATATGCAGAGCCATAAAAAGTTCGTATACGTTAAGCAAATTTAATGCCTCTATGTGGTTAAAAATCTATAATTATTATATGATTCTCATATAAAGCCATGTCTGTTTATTGCATGTACTAAATCTAACCTTACTTACAAACTAAGCGATTGCTTTTTCTTAAGACCTTCAAGCAATAGCTGAAATGTATTCATGTGTGTGCATATATTTTTTGAAGGACAAGCAATTAGTTGAATTTAAATTCATAAATTATTTTAAGAAAAAGCAATTGTTTAGTTTTTATTCATCTAATAACTCATTGCGGTTTTCAATCTGAAAATGTACAGCTATTTCTGGTATCTATTAGAGCCATGCATGAGTATTAGGGTGGGCCAATTGTTTTTGTCAAAAGGCGTATAGCAAAAACGTAATCTACGAAGAGTTGTAAGAAAACTTCCTCCCCAAGAAACTATGGGTCTTAAACAGCGTAGTTTTATTAAGAAATACTTAGGCAATTCACAAGGTGTTGTAAAGTTGTATGTTGTATTGTTGTAATTGAAAGGTTTTCTCATTTTCTCCCTTATTAGTAAAGAGATTTTTTTAAAATTTTGGTTGTATGTTTTGTTTATAGTGGTTGTATGATGTGTTTAAAATTGGCGTGATCGGACCGGAAGTACGCCTACCTCTCATACAAAGTGATGTACAAAAAATAACTTTGTATGGGAGGTAGGCGTACTTCCGGTCCGATCACGCCACTTTAATTTAAAAAAATCGCTTCTCCTACAATGAAGAAAATGAGGAAACGTTTCACTTACAACAATACAACATACAACTTTACAACACCTTGTGAATTGCCTAACTATAACTTTAAAAGTATGATAGGTACGTGAGATTTAAGACCAGTTTTGAGAATTGAATTAACCAATTTGAGTAAAAATTTAAATCAATTAAAGTTTTCTTGTAAATTTAAGAAATAAGAGTTGATCAAACTCAAATATATTTTTTTTTTATAAAAATGTTTAGTTCAAGTCGATGTTTTCGAAATTTTATTTAGAAAAAAAATTTTTTTTTATCACTTTGTGTTATACTCTTTAAAATTTGTGTTCTTTAAAATTTTTTCATACTAAGTTTTTACCTCCGTTCAACAGATCATTTGATAATATCAATGATCACAATGATATCTTAACCGAAAGGAAGCAAGATCACTAACCCTGCAATGTTTTTGTTGTACGATCGACAGAATAAGAGTGAAATTAAGATATAATTAAGATAAATATTTTTTGAATTTGATGACTTCTATTTCTTTAACGTACAAGAAAACTTGAATTGATTTTCATTTTTACTTAAACTGTTAAATTCAATTTTCAAAACTGGTCCTAAATCTTACGTATTTAACTATAATACTTTTAAAGTTATTGCGTATAATTATAACTAGGAGAGGGGTGATAATAGACCCTGCTCCTCCCGTACGATTTTTTTCTTGTCTTGACCCAAGGAATCACCATCTTTCGGATTGACCTCGCTATCCGATTCACCCTGTATGACTCGACTAAACTTACAACTTATTAGAAGTATCCCATTAATTTCGATTGCAGAGTTTATATGGATTAAGTCGACTTAGATAAAGACAAAATGTTATCTGAACCTCCATTTACTGCAAGCATCTCACACTAGCACTTCTTGGAGTACATAAACTCTAATAAAATACCACTGCCAGATCCAGGGATTCCATCGCACATTCAGGGAACCGAGAGATGTGTGCAGTTGCTAATGCTTATCTAACTACGCGTAACTGCAAAAAATCGAGACGATATCATGGCAGTGACTCTGGAAAGTAGTACTCGAATGGATTGTAAAAAAGATATAAAAAACTTACAAAATAAAACATGAATTTAAAAAATTTGTGTTTTTACTGATTGTTCAATGACATTACACACTTAAGTTTTTGGGAAAATTTAAAAAAAACAAGGTTTCTAAAATCTAAAAACATTAATATAAAATGTCGTATTTTTAAACATTTTTCAAATGTAAGTCTTAATATCTCACGGCGGGAGCTAGGTTTTGATTTTAGACCCATAGTTTCTTAAGGGAAGTTTTCTTAGAATTCTTCGTAGATTTTGTTCAATTTGAGCCACCCTAACGAGTATGCTTTTTCGATTACCTGAATATATTCGCTTGGTGTAGAATAAAAAATTTACTCTATCGCATTTCTACTGTGCACATACCAGCTCTTACACTCACTTTGTTTTATGCACGAATAAGAACCATGAGGGTAAGAAGACGTTGCTTTACTACATTAGCAGGTAGCGAATAAAGCAATAAAAAAGAACACAAATATGAGTTTTCCATACACTGAATATAATTTAGTTATTCATCGCAAACATTGCTCTTGCTCTGAGAGAGACTATTCATGTATTTTTTTTCTTTAATAAATACGTTTACACGTGTCCCTATCCAAAATCAAAGTGACTTGGCATTAAAGTATTAAAAAAGCTTATTATTACCTCCCCCAGTTCACATTCCTGAATATTCGATGAGTTTATTAAATACTCAAAGAAAAAGCTGAAACAACGCGTAGCTCGCAAGCTCATTTCAGTGTAAGAGTGTATGGAAAGAGAACCGAGAGCAAATAAGTAGTTATTCTCTAGCGCAGATTTAATCCTTACTACACGTCAAGGTTGATTATTATAGGTTAAGTCACTTGAGAGAAGCTCGGTCGAACTGTCAGAATGAATGAAAGGAAATTAAGAAAAAAAAACCTGAATCTGTACAAGTTTCATTAATACATTAATACAGAAATAAAAATTTCACAGCCGTAAAGTAATGTCGGGACAAGATAAGTTTTGGCTATTAGAAGACGAATATTAAGCGGAGTAAAGTACTGTGTTATCCAGAGTGCGCGAAGCATGCCGTACACCTTCCCAACAGTGATATTAATATGATTATTCCAGGTAAGAGCTTGATTGAATGTTATGCCTAAATTTTTCGAAGTGGCAACATTTTCAATATCTAAACTATTTAGTGTTATATGGGGGACTGTTGTAATATCAAAGATTTTTTTTGAAATAATGAGACATTTGGACTTTTCAGGATTAAGGGTTAAGCCATTGTTGCGTGCCCACACATTTACACTATCAAGATCATTGCTGAGCTGTAGAGTAAAGTTATTTATGTTTTCTTTTTTTGAAGTGCCGTACAATTGTACATCATCGGCATACATATGTATTCTACAGCTGTTTAATACATTGGGAAGATCATTTATGTACATAGAGAAAAAAAGAGGACCTAAAACTGATCCTTGGGGGACACCTCTTCTAACAGGAAGAAGTTTTGACAAAACATTGTTAGCAGAGACAGCTTAACCCATATTAATTAACCTTGATCTGTACTACACGACCTGTTGTTTACATTTATTCACTTGCAGCGACTGCTACACCAGAGAAGCAGGGTACATTGGCTTGATGAATATATGCGTGCAGAGTTCTAGTATAGGATAGGCTCTCCGTAAAATCGCTCAAAAAAATAAAAATATGAGAATAACCCAAATTTTTCCATACGAATTTGGGTGATTTTTTATATGAAAAAATACCCAAAAATATTGGGCGATTTTGTGTTTTTGTTGGATAAAATTTCGTTTTTTGCTATTAGGCGCACTTTTTGTTTTGCGTAATTTTTCTTTTTTTTCGGTGAACTTTCGTTTTCAATATTTGACAAAAAACTTCAATCAGTTCTTAAAGATAACGGTAATTAAAGTAGAAGCAACGTTTCTTCTTTTGCTTTTCTCGTTACTTCTTGTAACAGTAGAGTGATTTTTTCCTTGTACGATATGATTTTATAGATTTTTAAGCATGAGATTATTAAAATGCATTGAATTCTTAAATTTATATGATTGAATTAAAATGGAATAAAAAAAAAAAAATGGGCTTTGAAAATGCTCATTTCGCACAAGGGAATTTCGTATCTCGTGTGGGAACAAAATGCAAAAAATTGGGTAATTTTTCATTTTTTTTTTGGGTCAATTTTAATTTTTTGTTTTTGGGTCATTTTTTCCAATAATTTTTGGGCGATATTTCCTTTTTTCATTTTGGGCAATTTTTCATTAATTTTTGTATCATTTTGTATTTGGATGAATTTAATTTTTTTTTTAGCGATTTTTTTATGTGCGATTTTGCGGAGAGCCGATAACTGAATTAGTTCTTCCAGCGTCTAAAAATTACTAAAATTACGAAAAAATGCACTAGAAATGTTTGGCATGGGTACCTAGAAATTATGAAATGTGTTTTTTCATTCACAGAAAATGTCGATGATCTAACATGGCAGAAAAAAAGTTAACTTGCCAACAAAATGCGAGTCCTCTTGATTACCCTTTTATATAAAAGTATATACCAACATAAAAATGAACAATAACAACAACTCAATCATCAACAAAAAATTCTACGTCTACACTTACTATTCTATCGAAACAGTTAGAATTAATGCCAATTTGGTTTCTTTAATATTTCCGTTTTGTGCTTGAACCGTTAACCTACCGGCTGCTAGTCAGGCACGCTACACCATTTCACCATTTCTTTGCTTGTATGTAAACAAACAAAATACCAACAAGTGTTTAATTCATCAAGTGTTCAGTTCATTATATAAAGTTATATAAACTTAGTTCAATATAGAATTGTTCTTATTTCATCTCCTCAGAAAAACTATGTAACTGCTGTTGCTTTAATTTAGTTTTAAACAAAAAATTCGCAAACCATCACCTTTTGCAATCTTTCATAATAATTAAAATTATAGCTTATAACATTAGATCAGTACCTTCCCCCCTGGGCTCTTAAGAGCTTTCTCGTTTCACACGTATTCTTCATCTCTCTCGCGCTTAGTCGTTATTGAGACAGCAGCGACAAAATATTGACAGCGCTTTTTATGATACTCCACAGCGAGAAATTTAATGTTTGAAGATGACAAATGAAAGTATGTATTAAAATTTTATTATGATTTCAAACGCTTTTGAAGGATTTCAATGCGCCTTATGTTATGTTAGCGCCTTATGTTATCGTTCCAAGCACATAAGAAAACTAATATGGAGAGGCATTATGAAATGTTTCAAAATGATATTGTTGATTCAGATAATGTAGAAAAGCAAAGGTTTTATGAAAAGAAAAAAGCAATGTCTTTCGCATAAAATAAAGAATTGAATTTCTAAAATGGAAGAAAACTTGGATGGGAACAATGTAAAAAACAAACAAATTAAATTAAAAATTACATTATCTAAATTAATAAGCTAAAATATTGCAAAAAAGGTTGTCCTTTCTCAGATGGAGCATTTATTAAATATATTTGCGTTAAAATTTTGTAAAAACTTGATAGCGAAGCAACCATATCTATAGCAACGTAACTTTTATCTCACAATGTCATTGTCCGTCGCACTGTACAAATTGAAGCACCAAGAGCAACAACCGGATAACTCCACTTTTTTCAAAAAATGTTTTTTGATGCAGATATTAAAAGAAAAAAATTCCGCGTAAGTTGGTGTAATGAAAATTCAACTATCATGACTCTAAAATATTCAAAAGCAGTTTTGAAATTCTCTTTTATTTCGGTTTTTTTATTTTTACGATGTTTTTTTTATTTTTCTCAAAATTTTAAAAAGTGGAGTTATCCGGTTGTTGCTCTTGGTGCTTCAATTAGCAAATAAATTGATTGTGAAATTAAAAACAAATTAAACGATTGAAGAGTTTTTCCCATATGCATGGACGAGAGCACGGACATAAATGATCTTTATCTATAGCTGGTTTGCATTCGGTGTATGAACCAAATTTTGCCGATCTAAAGTTCATCTGCTCTAAGCAGCGCAATTCATTAAAGACAGACAGTTTAAGAAATATTTGACTTTTAAGAAATGGCGATCAAAGCATTAATATTCATATTAAAATACGCATACAACACAACTTAAATCCCATCACACATTTTTCTTGTGTCTTTACAAGCTGTAACTTCTTAAATAAGTGAACATACGGTTTTTAAAACTCTTTCGACTTAGTTACACAAAAAAAAAACATTGCATAAAATTTATACATATTTTTGAACTTAGTTTAATTTTTGAATTTGAATAGATTTTTTTTTTTAGCGCACAATTTTGTCTGCTCAGCAACACATGCTCATTACTATTTTTGACATTAAATCTAGAATTAGTATATACTGGAACCTTGTTTATCTGGCACTCAATTAACCGGCACCTCAATTATCCGGCGCACCCAATCGGTAAACCGGATAGGCTTGGTAGGCTTGGTACCATGTCAGCCGGATAAACGAGGTTCTACTGTTTTGAACTGAATCTATACATAATTTTTTCCTAACTGGCACTATGTTTTCTTAAATTACGGCAAATACGTTTAAAAATGCATTTAAAAAAGAATTTGCCAATTAGTCTAAAAAAAAAATGCCATTGATATTTTTGAATTCTCTCCATGTGTTCGGCCGAACAAAAGACAATGGCAGTTTTATTTTTACTCGGGTTAACCTTTATATATTATTTCATAAATCCTTGCTTTATCTGCTAAGTTATTTAGATTTGGTTAGGTTAGGTTAGGTTGAAGCGGCTGTCTCCCCTGAGACACACTTAGGCCAATAAGGCCCATTGTGATACCATGGGTTAATTTCCCTATCTATTTAAACCAGTTTGAGCTGTTGACAAAGTCAAGGATTCGGTAGACCGAAGTTTCTGAGAGATCATCGAGATCTCTATAGAACCATTTACCTAAGTGAAGGTGGCGATTTTTAGCTAGCGCTGGGCAAGTACAGAGAAGTTGTTTTGTAGATTCCTCCTCCTCCTCATTTCTGCAGCTTCTACAGAAGTCGTTGTGGAGGATGTTCAATCTTCGTGCATGATTACCTAATAAGCAGTGTCCTGATTTGATCCCTTCTCAGAGCGATCAGTTCTTTTGAGCGTTTTAGGGAGATTTTTGGCCAAACCTGACGCGCTGTATGACAAGTGCTACCCGTTGACCATCTATCGTTGGCTTTGTTTAGGGATAGCTCATTCGTGAGTAGTTTACATGTGGTGAGGGATATACCAATACTTTCTTCTCTCATCGAGAGTTGTTTGGTTGTTCCGGTGCGAGTGAGTTCATCTGCTTTGCAGTTTCCTAGAAAGTCTCTATGTCCGGGAATCCAGCATAGGTGTATTTTGCGCTGCTCTGCCATCTCATTTAGGGATCCCAAAATTTTTAGCCCAAAAATTTTAAATTAATCTTATTTTAATTCTGGTTTTTCATTTTTAATTGAAGAAATTATAGTTCTCTCAATTTTATAATATTTATATTAAGCTAAAAACTATGATCAATAATTACCAAAATTTATGTCGTCAGTTTGACGATGATTGGTATTTAAGGTTAGACTGTCGAGTCAGTGGATATTGTAGAAAAGCGAATTGAAACTACTTATCAAATTGAACTGAACCTCTTGCGGTCTACCCGTACATGATCTTTAGTCCCTGTGCGAGTTGATCTAAATACGACCTAATCTAAATTGTGTCGATAAAACAGTGCTTCCTAAATAATTTAGATAGATTCCGAGCTACCTAAATGCTTCCTAAAATAATGAGATTTTCCAAAAGAAAATAATGTGTAATGACATTTCTTAACCTGAATATTAAAATTTTTTGATTTCTTTATATGGATTACGGAAATTTAGGATGCACTGTTTTATCGACACAATTAAGTTAATATCGTATTTAGATCAACTTGCACAGAGCCTTAATTCAAGAAAAAGTCGTTACTTATGCTTGTTAAATATACACATATTAATAATGTTTTAGAGAAAACTTTGAATGGTAACTTAAAAACTTCTAAGAATCAAAATCTTCAAACAGATGACCTCAATCAAATACTTTGAAGTCCATGTCTCTCCTTTTGTCTTCTCTTGAAAGCAAATCAGAAACATCTAAGGCCACAATTTTCTAAAATTAAGTTTTCTGATTTGTGACATTTATACTTTAATTGTTAAGACATTAATCTAGGACATGCTTACAAAATCCTTTGACCAAAATAAAATCATTTTAATATAAAAATTGTATTGAAAGTATTGCTTAAGTATGCAAAAGGACCGAAATGAGCTCAAAATACCAACAGCACCCAAAATGCCAAAATGCCTTAACAAAGTATATACAAATTAACGGCTGTGGGGTAGATAGATGAGGAGGGAGGTAAGCGATACAATAAATAAAACAAAATAAATAGCATTAAGAAATTGTGTACAAAATACAGGGAATGAAAATCAAATCAATTTTAATTTACAAACAGAAACAACAGGAAAAACAACCAGCTTAAATCCAACGCTCAACATATCCTAAGCATACGAACATAAATCTTGCTAGACCCAAATCAGGACACAAAATAAAGGGGGACACAGATACGAATACAAATGCAGACGCATGCTGAGTGGAAAAAGGACAATAAAATTGCTAAACGCTTCAATGACAATTCGACCATGCAAATAAAAAGTAATACGCATAAATAAATTGCAAAGGACGAATGTAAAGAAAGAAAGAACGAAAGAAATGACGACACGACAAAGGGTCAGTCGGCGAAGAGAGCGACAATCAATGATGATTACAGGCAGAGCAGTAGCGCAGTAGCAGCGCAAGAAAATGCAGTATTGAGCTTGTTAGGCAAACCAACCCGCTTAAGAAATACCAGAGGAAGAAATCGAGCCTGTCTGCGACTTCAATGGGGAATCTGAAAATTAGAAGCGGAAGTAGATGAAGAAGAAAAAAAATTTCTTCTATTATTGAAGAAAATATTGCTGGCTCGCATTGCTAGACAGCTTGCTGGCAGAATGTCGGCTGACTAGCTGGGTGTCAAACTTAAAGCCAGGAAAATCAAATTAAAGAGGCGAGAAAACAAGTGCGGAAAATTCAGACAAGAACATTGGACTTGAAAGGACGAAGCAAAGCGCATACAAGATGTCGCTGATGTCAGCAATCGCAATTTTCACACAGCTTTCCACTTTCTATGTATGTATGTGTGTCTTTTGTGCTTTGAAGGATACACTATGTGGCGTATATTTGGGTGCACATCAATCAAGAATGGACAATGCAGGACATTTAAGGAAAGGACACACAGCCAATGTCTTTAAAACTGGCATGAGCTGGATGTCTTGCAATGTCCTTGCGGCAGATTGATTTGTAGGCTTGACCTAGCTTGGTGTTTGATTAGATTGAATTTTCAAACAAGTAGAAGTTAAACACCCACAATTTTGGGGGGATGTATAGATGGATGAATGGGGGATGGATGAAAAAAGTTTTCAGTCGGCAAAATGTCCTTTTTGAATGTAATTTAAAATTGCTTAATGGAAATTGGTAACAGATTTGACAGTCAGCAAAGTATTTGAAGTTTTTATTGAATTGTCTACTTAAGGGCAGCTGCTTTGTTTGAGAAGGAATAAAAAGATTTGAAATTTTTTGCTTAAGAATGGAATGTATAGGGTAGCACAAATAGGATTTCTAGTAGGATTAAACCATATTAAAGCGGGTAATCAGCAGAAATTTGATTAAATTAAGTCATTTAATAGTTAATCAAGAAGAGTTTCTGAAGTTATAATAGATTTTTACGTAAGGTTTAGTAACTTTATTCTGTCAAATTTCTCGAACATTACCTTTCCATTGCATTTAGTAAAATTCTATAAATTTCTGTCTCAATTCTAACTTGAAGCAATTTACTGTAATTTGTATACATGCATATAAATTTTATTTATGACATTCGTAAATTTATGCTTAAAGACAATTTAGACAATATGCTCAGTTTTCAAATTTAACTTTATCCATTCATTTCAACCACTATTTTATGCTTAAGATTAATTTTTCAACATAACAAAGACGACCAAAGTTAAGATAATGGATGCTTCAAACTTTTCTGGTCGACCAGTAAAACAAACAAAAATAAAAAAACCAACAACAAAAAACAACAAATAAAATATATATACATAAAAAAAAAATATTCTAGAGAATAAGTTTTCGCATGCGAAGTGAATATGAAAAGCTTTAGTTAGAAAGAAACCCTCATGAATGACAAAAACAATGGATGTGAGCTTGCATTGATAAGGATATAAAATAAATGCGTATGCTTGTGTGTGTGTGTGTGAATTCATAAATGCACGCATATGTGTATAGTGTGTGTGTGTGCGTGTGTGTGTTTGTAGAAAACAGACAAAAGTCAAAAGTTTGTGGGCGAAAACTTTTACCATAATAACAGATGAAAAACCTCAACTGTGTGGTGGTATACATAGCTGTACTGTAAAAAAAAAAAGTGGAATGAAAATTCAGAGGAATATTGCAGGAATTTATCAAGGATTATTGTGTAGAAAAAGGGAAATCAGTCTAGAAAATACCATTTTAATTAAGCTAATGAAAATTATATATATTATAAGGATAGTGCTGGAGGGTGTACGATGTGCTGGTGAGGTTGATGGTGTGAAATTGCCAAAGCTTTAAGCGTAGGAAGTTGAAGAATTTTTCGAGTTAAGTTCTACAAGATTTTAGTTTAAGAAATGTACTTGAACTTATGAAATACTTTGAAAAGTTGTTTATTTTTATTCACATGGATTTGCCATTAAAACACTCGAATGCTTATTCAAAGGTAAGGCAGAGCAACAGAGTTGAAATAGCTTGGGTATAATAAGCTTCAAATAATATTGTGCTCAAAAGAAAATAAAAAAAATTAATTGATTGTACGAAAAGAATAAGAAATCATTTTAAGAAATTGATGTATTTATTAAATAACAAAAGTTTATTTCGAAGATGGAATTCAAGAATTTCGAAAAAGTACTTAATTTTTCCACTTAACTATTAATTATCTTCCGAATAAATACATTGAACAAATTCCGATGACTTACCCAAGCCCACAGGAATATTATAATGTTTATAATATATAATATATAAATAATGTGTTTATAATATAAACCCAAATAATAAGGGTTTTTGTACTAAAAAACTAAATTTAAAAGTAAATTTTCCTAACCGGTACTTTTTTTATGGGCATTAGAAATAACGTATGGAAAAATTTTTTAATGTATAAATATTTATCTTGTAAACTATTAGATTTATGGTAGTTTTAGCTTATGACATTTTTCGGCAGGGTACCGAAGCTAAAATACCCCCCCGCGACCGTATTGAAGTATATCCAAGTTCTTAGCCGCCTATAAAATGTTTATGTATAGTCTGCAAAAGTATTTGTGTCATACGCTTAATTTAATTTAGCTGGGAGCTGCCACATAGAGCAATTTTTAGACTGCTCATTATTCCAAGGAATATTTGTGCAAAATTTTTGTAAGTATATGCAAATTCATACCAATGGTTAAAAACTATTCCATTTAAAATTAAAGTGCCACGCCCCCCGTTCAATTCCGCCAAAAAATAGAAAGAGTTCTATTAAAATCAAAGAGGCACGCCCCTGTCTGATTCCGCCCAATTTTTTAAATTAATCGCTGCTCATTATTTCAAAGAATAAGCTCGCAAAATTTGGTTGAAGTCAAAAAAACGGTGTAAAAGGAGATTCATTTATCACGATACTTATAAGGTATCACGACAAAAGACTAACTCCGCCCACTTTTATGAACTACAGACTGCTTATTATGGTAAAAAATATATTTGCAAAATTTGGTTTAAATCGGACAAATGGTATAGAGGGAGTTCGAACTAAATTGACACGCCTCTTGTCAAATCTCACCATTATTTTAGGCTTAAAATTTTTCATTATACTAAACAATATATATGCGAAATTGGGTTGAAGTCGGAGAAACGGTGTAGATGGAAATAGATCAAAACTTAAGTGTCACGCCCCCATCAAGTACTATTAAATGGACACGCCCCTTATAAAATCCCACCCACTTTTGTAGGTTTAAGACTTTGCATTATACTAAAGAATATATGTACGAAATTAGGTTAAAATCGGGCAAACGGTGTAGATGGAGCTAGTTTAAAAAGAAAGTGTCACGCCCCCTGTTTATTAACGCCCAATTTTATAAACTTATGACTGCTTAAACTACCAAGAATTATGTGTGCATAGTTTGGTTGAAGTCAGACACATGGCGTACCAGAAGTTGGATTAAAAGTAAAATTAAAAGTAAAATGCCACACCCACTTTTCTAGTGTAAAGACTCCACATAATACTGAAGAATATATGTATGGGTTGGATAAACGATGTGGGTGGAATTTTGGTACATACAAACACGATGTCATTCAGTTTTATATATTTACGAAAGATTTTCTATTTTGATGAAATCCATTTGTATGGGAGTTAGGCGTGGTTTTCATTCGATTTTGCGAAATATCATAGAGATGTTTCATCTTATATATCAAAGCTTCCGTGCAAAATTTCAAGGCATTTCTTAAATTTTTGTCGATTTCTAAGAGAGTTTACGGTTAAAATATAGTCGATTGTGCTCATTCTCGAACTTGATCTCCATTTTTTAGAAAGAAGCTTATATTTTGAATTTCATCGCTGTAATCGTGTCTACAGACAGACAGACAGACGAACACACGGAAACCGACTCAGGTGATGATTCTGATCAAAAATATTTGTACTTTTCTATACCTGCCACGCCTCTCTATTGGCGTTACAAGCAGAATGACAAAGTTCTCTTTTACGCAGTACGCGTTGGGGTATAAAAATGTAACTAACGACTAAGAAAAGATAAGTGTTGCGATACATTTGATTCCCCACCACCTTTATAATACAATGAAAGGCGCTTTTTTATGCGGTTTTTTATAGCAATATTTAATTTATTTAATACTAGGTGGAATATCCAGATCCGCCCAGTGGAAGAATGAGAATATTAAGTAAATTTGCCAAAAACAAATTTAATGTAATAATGCTATTTTTAAGCTTATACTTCAATTAGTGCAAATATAAAAGAAGTTTGTCAAAAACTTTCGTAGTGTTTATCTGTTCATTTTTAACATTTATTATATCATAAATTTTATGATATAATAAAATATCATAAAACGGCCGCCACTCTTTTGTTAATTTTGTAAATCCAAAATTTTCAATTTCTTCAGCAACCAAAACTATTGAGTCTACTCTGGATTAGTTGAAAAACTTAGAACTATCATTAGCAGACAACAACAGAAAGGACATCAACATCGTAAAGCTGTCCGACGAGCTCTAATGACGATCCTAAAGATATCTAAAGATATCTAAAGTATATTGTGGACAATTTCTTGCAATAAATTTACCCAAATCTGTATACAGCCCTTAAGATTTTTTCGGGAATGTGTTTTGGCCAGTTCCCTGGACCAAAATCAATGCTATAAACACATTCTACCTCACTGCTTAAGATTCCCAATTTAACAATTTAAAAATTTATTTTTCTGCTAGTCTTAATCTTATATGCATCCGCTTCCGAATTTTTAGAACTGTTTCCATGATTTGTAGACGGGCTTCCAATGTTAACAATGCTGCTGTCATCACCGTTTTAACACATTCGTTCATCGTGCAAATAATATGCAAATGCAAATACTCAGTGCAGCTACTAAATGAACTTACCTTTTTTTTTTGTTGAAAAATTTAAAAATTTGTTAAAGAATTTGTAGACACTCCTCCTCTTTGTCACTTAGTGCTTTTTTCCTTTTATTTGCCTGCCTACTCATTCAAATACTCATCAAGATAGTTCGTCAATTATTTTTGTAGAAAAGGGCTTTTTGCATGAAATCTTAAATTATCTTATAAGAAATGTTTAATTCAAACAACTTTTTTTTGCAACTTCATCTGCCAGAATCGAGATGCCAAAGTCTTAATAGTTAGAGATGTAACTTTATTCGGCTGCAGTTATAAATAGAAGTGCCCTGTAGGAAAATCAACTAATTTAAAAGTAGTTGATAAAGTAGTTTTTTGTCAACCACAACTAGTTGAAATTCTGACTTTTTTCCATAAAACGAACTAACTTATTTTGTGTGTTGATGTCCGCTAAATAAGTCAATTGACTTTCGTCTACATATATTTTCAACTACTTGTTAAATTAGTTACATTTAAATTATTTTTTTAATAGCTTTAAAATAACCAATTGAAAACTATTACTGATGGCCAAAAGTTAATAATATTTGATGAAATAATATGGTTAAATATATATATGCTTGTAATCTAATAAAAATTTTGAATTAAAACATGCCAACATCAGAGTAGTTGCCGCCTTAATACAATTCAAAGTAGTTTATCAATCACTGGTTTTTAAGTAGTATTTCAATTACTTCATATATTGAAGTTTATGCCGCCTTAATATAATTCAAAGTAGTTCATATACTGGTTTATTTTAAACTAGTTTTTTAATTAGTTGTTTTTAAAAACAAGTTAGTTTGTTCCTAAAGGGTGGCTACAGTGCCACAGCTTTTCGTAGTATGTGCAAAAATGTGCAAAAATGTGCAAAATTCATAAAATTGTCATTTGGGCGCCCCTTATAATTTGGTGCTACAGGCGTAGGCCTGTTTTGCCTGTACCATGGGACGTCCCTGCTTGTCCACTTCCGTCCACTTTTTTCGACTAAAGAATGCTCATTTTACCAAAGAATATGTATGTATGTATACTAGCAGAACTCCGCCCGCATCGCCAGGCACTTTTTTAACAGGCTTACATTTATATAGCTATGTACGTGTAGTTAAAAGTGTCTGCCCAATAAGCAATGTGGCGAGGGGTGATTTGTTAACATATCATTTGTGAATCGTTTTTTTAAAGTTTTCGAGTAGTTTCATACCGACTTCATCAGAGGTTGGCTTGATGCTTAAAGAAAGCACCGATTGAAATCATGACTTTCCTAAACTACATTTAAGATGTTTTGAAACAAAAAAATAATTTTTTCCGACTTTTCAATATACAAATTTTTTAAGATTAGTATTTTTTATTAACTTTCTATTGTTAATACGTCATTTAAGCGAAAATTTGTTTTTAAATTTTATTTTTTTTATTTTAATTTTAAGTGAAATAAAGACAAATATAAATTTTCATAAATTTTTGTATGAAATAACTTTTGTGAAATATTTTTTCTTCTGTTATGCTATTTCGTGCTTATTCTTTATATAAATAATTTCCACTTATAATTTGTTCAAGATTTTCATATGAATAAGTTCTCGTTAACAAATTGCTTTTGGTTGTTTTGGCGACTCGTTAACAAATTGCTTTTTATAATTTTGGTGACTCGTTAACGAATTTCTTTTTTTCGGTTTTGACGAATGTATAACGAAGCCGATAGAAAGTTGGCCAAAAAATGATAAAAAAAATAATATCGATCTTTTGAATAGCCAATTCTTAAAAAAATACCTAAATAACAAAAAAAAAAAACACAAAAAAAAATTTTTTTTTTGAACCAAGTTGGGGTTCGAACCCATGGCAGCGAATGCTGGCTTTTATTATCAAGCAAATTAAGCAAGATATGTTCAGCATCTGAAATAGCCGAGTAGGTAAGGTGCCGGACTAGCATCTAGGTGACGTGGTTTCAATTCTTGACGTGAGTTTGAAACGTTATCGAATTGCTTATTTTAGTTTTGGAAACTCTTTAAAGAAATACTTTTTATAGATTTGGCGACTCGTTAACGAATTGCTTTCTTCGGTTTCGACGATTCATTAACGAAGAAGGAATTTCTCCCAATCGCGATATTATAAATGAATCGCTACTTATAATTGTTCATTAATGAAATGAAATGAATGCATTCAGAAAAGCTGGCTTGATCCTGTCTGTATGAACTGTAGCGGTAATCCTTTTTTTTTTTAAATTGTAGAAAGTTTTGGTGTTTTGTCTTTCACCAGCGAATTCGTAAAAATAAAAAAAAAAATTAGGTGGCAACTCTATAAAAAATATTACAGAAGTTTTAGATTCTGACAATGGATGCGGTTTCAGTAACCCATTTCCACCAAGTGTTCGCCATTTTTCGAACATTTTTTTTTTAAGTGTTCGCCCTAGCACTGAATTGGTAAAAGTAAAAAAATTGAGCTCGCATCCCTATGGTAAGAGAACTTCATCATTTTTAAATTCAAGAAACGGGTTCGGATTCAGCGACAAATTTTTACTTAGCCTTCGCCAGCACCAAATTAGTAAAAATGGAAAAAATGTAGGTGGCAACTCTAGGGTAAGAAAATGAAATAGTCTTGAAATTCTGATAATGGATACGGATTCAGTGACCCATTCTTACCTACAGTTCGCCCTAGCATCGAGTTCGTAAAAAGAAAACAATTTAAGCTGGCAATTCTGTGGAAAAAATTTAGTTACTATAAAATTCTGACGCCTGATTCGGATTCAGCTACCTATTTTTAGGTTATTTTCACACAAAACCGAATAAGTAAACATTTATAAGTTTAGGTGGTTACACTATGGTACAAAAGTTACATAATTTTTTAAATTTTGACAACGGATTCGGATTCAGTGACCCATTTTTAGCTAGTGTTCGCCTCAGCACCGAAATCGTCAAAATACAAAAATTTTGGTGGCAGCCCTATGGAAAAGTACGTAATTTTGAATTCGTAAAAATTTAGGTGGTAGTCTCCTATGGTAAGAAATAACATATTTTTTGAAATCCTTACAACGTATTCGGATTCAATGACCAATTTTTACATAGTGTTTGGTCGCAGCACTAATTTTTTTTTTGTCCTATAACCATCGCATCATAATAATCTACAATTTAAAAAAAAATATCAACAAAATTGATTGAAAACTACGGGCAGCAGAGGGATACAAACGCTTTTATCCACTTTGTTTTATATACAAATAGATTAAATCTGAAAAAGTGAGAAAAAATCATCATAAATCTAATGATTTGACTGTGGATGCAAAACTCTCCGTTGGTTTTTTTGTCCAATTATTTTTGTCTAAAATTTCAATAAAATTGCTTGATGAAAATGATTTCAATTGTACCGTTAGCTGAAAATTTTTATTTTTTATCTATATTTTCAAAAAAGGTTTAAAATATTGACTGTTTTCTCAAAAAGTGGCACAAATATTGTTTTTGTTGTAAAAAATATGTAAACTCAAATTTTGCGTTTTTGACTCCCTTTTATATTACAACATTCATTAGCAAAAGTTTTTTCAGTTTTACATAAAAATCAATTAGTTGTTTCTGTCATTGAAGAAGCATGGTATCCCCTTTGATTAATTTGATGAAAGTTATATTTTAAAATCTTGTTTGTATATCTTTTGAAAAATGGCCGAACTTTTGTGGGAAATATTTTGCTTGAAAATATTTTCTTCGCTAGAGAGCGCTGCAACGGTCTTATATATCAATAATTACGAAAGATATCGAAAAAATTTTAAAGAATTGTAAGGTCAAAAATGAAATTTTTTCTTAAATTGAAGTTAATATTTCTGATCGGCCATCATCTCTGCAGACAATGACAAGCCTCAGAGAGTAGAAAATGCCACGTTAAGCTTGTTGAGAACATGAGCAGTGCGGAGTCATTTCACACAAACATTTAATAACATGCACAACATAACTGATCAGAATAAGATCGGTCAAAGCCCTTTCAAGGGCTAATTCGTTTTCTTTTTTTTCGTGAGCTTTAATAGTGTCATTCAGAACTTAGTCGATTATGTCCACAATTCATACATTTCAACTTTTAATTGCAGTGAAATGAAAATTGAGGAAAATCTTAGATATGTCCAAATGTGAAAACAAGCTCGTTTAAGTCAATTGCAACCGAGCTTCCGACAAATGCATATCAAGCCACTATATCACCCACATCTACAAGCACACTCACATATTTATATTCAATACAACCAACATGATGATGCTCATGACAATCAACCCCTGCATATGTTTGTCGTCAATGCGTTACGGGGTTCGATGCTCTCCTCCGGCTCCACTACCCATTCAAGCTGATTTTCTATGCTTTGCAGCTTAAAAGTGTTTCGTCCACAATATACACTGTGCTATCCTGCGTATCCTTGTCAATTTAATGCACATTGGATTCCATTAAGCGGCAACCGCAGGCACGCACACATACAAACAAAAACGCACCACACACACACACACACACACTCAAACAAACAAACAAATGAATGAAAATCACAAACATCTACTTGTCGCACACAGCGGAAAACAATGCGAATTCGAACGCAATCGAACAATAACGCATCGGTATTTAAACCGAAGAACTCCCTTGCGTTGACTCGACTTGCTTCTCCACAAGCCTAGGCAAATGCTTCTAACAGTTGGCATCACTGACAATGCCAAATGGCGTTGACGACGACACTGCCGTCAATGTGGCTTACAACCACAATAATACTAACATCCACACACACACTCACACACACACACACACACACACACACACACATACGTTCAAATGCGAGTGTATCCACACATGCAGACATCCACACATTTATAAACATGCAATTCTATAAAGTATGCCTGGCTTTATAGAAGCACTACCCTCCGGACCACAGCAAAAACAACCCACAAAACTCGAGTCGTTTTCCAACCCGGCAACCTCGTTTGAGATTTTATCAATTCAATAAAAACAGAATAAAATCAGAACAATGCAAATACCGTTAATGTATTGGGTTTGCCTCTCCCTTTCGCAAACATGCGTGTAGTTGTAATTTTGTGTCTCTGCTTTACGGCCCCCTTTAACCTATGCACAACCTGCACGAATTTTTTATATATATGTTTAAAGTTGCCTTGTATGAGTGAAGCCCATTTCGCCCCACATATAAACGCGTTTTCTGTGGAGAGTATTCTTTAAATATAAAATTATATTACTCTCAATACTGAAATAAGACCCGCTATAATTATTCGTTGTAATTGTTGAATATTATTATTTTTATTATATTGTTTCTTCCTGACTACAGATAATATAAAATTTTCATTTATTTTCCATTGAAATTATAATGATAATTATTGTGCAGCAACCATTTATTTCCATACCAATTCATTTTTCACCCACACCATATCCCAATTCAATACGTTGGCTATTCCGTTTCATTTACAGCAGCTCTTATTGAAAAGTGTCAATAAAATGGCAGCGACCAGTATTGCCACTCTTTGCACTCTGCTGCTCTGTTGCGCTTTCACTATATAATAATTGTGGTTAATGTGTGCGTAATTGAATTATATAATTCATAATAAATAGTTATTAATTTTATTCCAATAATTATAGACAGACATGCTTGTGAGTTGATGTTAAAAGTTGATTGAAATGGGCCTAATTAATGGATATAGGTTTATTTGCTTTCATTAATTAAACTTGTGGCATTATTTTTGCTAGGTTTGCTGCTAAAGAAGGCATCGACAGGTAGGAATAAAAAATACGGATAACTGAAGTCTGGAAATCTGGAAGTCTGGAAATGCATAGAAGTAAAATAAGTCCATATTTCAATTTGTTCTATTATTTGCTCTTAGTAAAGCAATATGCAAGAATAAGCTTGGATCCGGAGTGGGGCAATCTGCCCCCCCTACCAACAAAGCTTCGCTTCTTGAAAATTACAAGTTCAACACATTTTCTAAACTAATATTCGGCTTAAAGCCCAAAGGAAGTATGAATATAAACTAACTCTTTTTATCTGTATTTACACAAGAAGCGTCATTATTATTATTCGAAAATATCAAATAACAACTTCATAAGTGCATATGTACCGAAAGCTTTTAGCGATTATTTCGGGATCGAAAAACTAAATGAAGTGAATAAATCCGAATTGTTTTTAACAAATATTTGTTATAACTTATAATTTGAAATGAAATAATTCAATACATTTCATTAATTTTAATTAAAATTACAGTTCAAATTCAAATAAATGAGTTTAATAACTTCAACAGGGATTTTTTTATCTAACTATTATATAAAAATGATTCTTGAAATATTGCCTTTTTTGCGTTGACGGAGGTAAGTCTAGAACCACTGCACTGATTAAAGTGAAATTTTTACTCACCCTACAATCATTTATTGTAGATTTTAACATATTAAAATGCTAAAATGATTTTGGCCAATAAGCTGGCGTAAATGGAAATTTTTATCAAATTCAGGTATTTTTTGTCTTTTTCTGCCTAAACAATAAAAGATATGTGAATATGATGTCTGAATTAGGAAAGATCTTCGAGAGTCAAACAAAAAAGTCAGCGGTGACATATATATGGGATCAATAATTTTGTCGAAACAGCTATATTTTAGTGAAAAATATTTCTTTCAAACAGTCATTTGGTGATTGGCTTCGATGCATAACATTGCTTGCAGCTAGCAGAATGTTCCTTTGGTTTCAAAAAAGAGACTCTCTGCATGGAAGCAGAGAAAGCTCTTTGTTCGCGGACAGCAGAATGTCCGACAATTAAAATTCAAAGCATTTCACCAAGTGCTTCGTTTGTTGCTGCTGCTCCAATGTTTCAATATTAACAGAAAAAGTTTTTCTCTGCTGAGTGAAGAATTCTTAAGCTGCTTAATGCCGTGGTTATGCTATGCTAGCATGTTTGGTGAGCTTTTTTTGTTGTTAGTGTCTTACGCAAGGAATGAGAAGTAAGCTTTCCTCTCGTATACGTAAAACACTAACAACAAAAAAGCTCACCAAATATGTTTGCCTAGCATAACCACGGCATAATAGAAGTGCATGAAATTTATGATAACAATTTAAGCTTAACCCACACTTTGGCACTATGTAAAACTATCTGAAATATTTCAACATGTAAATAGCTAGAACTTTTTTATTAGTGCCAAAGTGAGGGTTAAAGTGCAACGCCGTGCGCTGCAAATTACATCGCTTTGATGCTGCGGATTTTTATGCGTTGAATGCAAAATAGAAGGATTTTTTTAACATATTTTTACGGCAAAACACATTGTAACCGTTGACAAATGTAAAAGGGGATTAGAGGTTAACCATAATCTTACAACTTTCTCTAATGTTAAATGCATTGGAATATTCTGAATTTGAAATAGTCATACTGTTCCACTATGCACAAAAATGAAAAACTAAAAATCGTACCAATGTAACAAAATCGGTTAATGTTTGACTAAATGGGATCACTTTGTTTGGTAGCAGAAATATACATGGGATTCATGGAAAAAAAAACGTTAAAATTGCTGCCATTTAGCGAGTTCTCAATCGATGTCTATGTTATTAAATTCAATGGAAAGGTCTTTTAAAGCGCAGGTTAGTGTCGTGAAAAAGCAAATAACCTCCATGGCATATTATTTAAATAAAATTAAAAGAAACACATATTTTTTGGAGAAATTTACAAAAACTACAAGAACTGTGGTAGTTCGCTCCGTTTGGTACTTTTTCGAATTTATTTTTGCACAGTCTTATTATACTATTATACCATAAATTCTACTGAATATAAGTGGATTTTGTTTTTCTATTTCCAATAAGGCAAATGACTCAAAACGTCATTGAATGTCAGCGCAACAAAATTCGAAGATATAATTTTTAAAACTCACACTAGATGCATTAAGCTCGCAAAAGGTTCATCTGTGAGATTTTCTACAAATGGTTCTAGCAATCAACATTTTTTGTTTTTCTTCAGACTGTGGTATTAATTGAACTATCGTTATTGATATTGAGCTGATATACTCAAACTTATGAAACTTTTCAACTTTTTTGAACTCTCAACTTTTGATGCAATTTTAAATTAAGTCTATCGACTGCTTGGAATAAAACTGGTCATTATAAACTTTCATGAAAACTATCGCTTGGAAAATGCATAGAGCTGGTAGACAACATGCTTGAATCTTTTAAAAAATTAGGAATATATGTCTCTTAAAATACATTTTGTCTATCGCGAGTCCGACAAGAACGGGGAAGGTTTCACTAAATTGCCATGCCCTGCGTTGGTTACAGATATTTGCTGGAGGTCCCAAAAAGTATTCACCGCTGATGATGAGAGAACTTTTTATATTTTTGAACTTATAATTGAATTTTATTACTTAATACTTTAACATTTACATTCTTTACTACTTTAAATTTGAACTTACAATATATTAGTTTTCAAATAAAAACTTACGAACATTATCCATTTTGTATGTATGTGTGCTGGACTCAGTATTAGATGTATAATGCATAAACTACCCGTGTTACTTCAAAAATGAAAATTAAACAGGCTATTTTGTGAACTGATGTTTTGCGAAGTTATAGATAAGATGATGACAATTTTGTTTATAGAAGTTATGAAAATAGTATTGCCCAGAGTTACTAAGATATACTAATAATTTTTATTTAAAGGGATTTTTGACCCCCTGTGCGAATATTAGGGGAAATCTAGTAAGGATGGAGCTTCGGCAGGGTACCGAAGCTAAAATACCCCCGCGGCAACATTGAAGTATATTCGAAGTCTTAAGCCACGACATACACGATGACATTCAGTTTTATATATTAACGAAAGTTTTCCAATTTTGATGACGTCATTTTGTTTTGGAGGTAGGCGTTGTTTTGATCCGATTTTATATATCAAAGCTAATGTGCAAAATTTCAAGACATTTCATTAATTTTTGTGGATTTTTAGGAGATGTTACGTTTAAAATAAAGCAAATTTGTATGGGAGGTAGGCGTGGTTTTCATTCGATTTTGCCAAATATCATAGCAGTGGTCTATATTATATATTAAAGCTTATATACAAAATTTTAAGACATTTCTTTATTTTGAGCAGATTTTTAAAAGATTTAACTTTAAAAATAAAGCCACTTTGTATGGGAACTAGGCGTGGTTTTCATCCTATTTTTCCAAATTTCATAGCCTGGATTAAGACTAAAAATCAAGGCTCACGTGCCAAATTTCAAGGCAATTCTTTAATTTTTGTGGACTTAAAGACATTTTACGGTTAATATAAAGTCACTTTGTATGGGAGGTAGGCGTGGTTCTCATCCGACTTGGCCCATTTTCGAACTTGATCTTCCTTTTTTAAAAATAAACTTATATTTTGATTTTCATCGCGATAACTGTAAAATTGCGGCTGTAATGGTTTCGACAGACGGACAGATAGACAGACACGCGGAAATCGACTCAGGAGATGATGCTGATCAAAAAAATGCCACGCCTTCTTCTTGGCGTTATAAACGTAATGACAAATTTAATATACCCCTTACGTATTACGCCTTGGGGTATAAAGATTTTCGTTAATTTGAAAGGAAATGAAATTTGCAACAATTTTTTACAGGTATTAAATCAAAATTTTACGTAGTTCAGGAAATAAAGGAATCTAACAACAGCCCCATTGTATAAAATATGACCTTGTCAAAATCGGTTATTTGACCTAGAAAAATCCCTAGGACGATATGTGCTATGGGCCAATGGCTATCAGAAACCATAGGAGTTTTTACATTTATTTCAAATGATCTCGAAATTGTCACACAGTGTTTTTAAATAAACATTTTGTAAAAATATATTTTTAAATATATAAGTTTTCGGTGCGTATGTGTGATTTTTTTCAGAATTTTTTCTGCTTCAGGCCTCTTTCCAGCTCTTAAGTAATGAGTCAAGTAAAATGTTCTATATATTTCTTGAATAAAAAAAGTAGCGAGAAAGTATCTTTGACAGCACACACAAAAAAAATAATAATTGTATTTGAATGAAATATATAACATTTCGTTGGAAAATCGAGCTGCGGGGAAATTTCTCTCTGTCCTGTCTTCCAATCAGGGTTGGCTCGGCAAAAGGGTTGCAGTTAAGCAATAGGATTAACCTTAACTAGCAGTGTCAGCATTTCAGCCGTATCAACGGGATACGCTTGATACGAAGTTTGGAAATGTGCAGCTATGCTCTGCCTCCGGTAAATTTCGGTCTGCCCGTTAAAAAACTGTGTAAATATATACCTGACGAAACGTTCTTGCATTCTATATCTAGATTCACTTATGAATACTCTCTTTTCAAGATTGGGTACAAATACAATTGACTTACAGGCGAGTTAAGTATTTTGGCTGGGAAAAGATAGATCAAATTTTGCATATCCTTTTACCACAATACGTTGTTGCCCCTTTATATTCCTATTACAAAGCCCGAAACGTGGTACTGATAGTTTCCTTATGAGCAATCGTCAGCTTGCTGAAAATGTTTATGAAATTGAATATTTTTTGCGTATAGTTTTCCTGTACTTGAGTAGACTAAGAGCTCCATTGTTTTTCGTGCACTTTCGTGCAATTTTGCAATTTTGCACTTCTTGAGACAGTCTTTGGTTGTGGATCGAAAAGTGTGGATCAAACGTCGCAAAGCCTAAACCAAGGCAATTTTATGGAAACTTTCTTAAAAATCAACTTACTTTATGCTTACCATATGTATCTTTCTTTATATATTTGGCATTATCTGTTAAAAAAATTATGGATCTTTCCAGTGGAGTATGAATTAATAAGAGGAGGATTAAAAATTAATTTTGAGTATCTTAGTGATTTGATCTGTTTTTATTTTAAACATATCTCGAAAGAATTTGACCCAATGTGAGAATTTTCGCAACATGTTTTAGCAAAACATCACATATTCTCGTTCAAAACTTGCCTCAGACTGCCATTTCTATAATAAATATTATTATAAGCACATTGTTTCTCACAAAATTTACTTTAAGGCGGTCTTCTCATTGAGCAACTTTTTTTTCGACTTTTTTTATTTATAGCTTGGGTAGTTGTGAATATGCCCCTAAAAGGATTTTTAGAAATTCGAAATACTTTAGAAGATACAGCCTTTTTTGTGCAGCAAGGTCTTCGTCAAAATGAGCTATTTTTTTCGACTCATTTTCGAACGAAGCGGCATAAAGTAACCACCGAATTCCGTTGAAAATGTTTATTGTTAGGTAAAAACGTGTTTGCACACATATTCATACAAACATACGAATACACATTTCTGCTTATTTTAGGGGTTGAAGCATTTTTTGAGTCCAGGTGTTCAACTGAAAGCATCATTTAGTTCAGTTTGTATCGAGTTGAGCAACAGACGCGTGCGCTTCAGTGAACGGAAAAGTAAATTTTTCATAAATGTATTGTGATTTTTGTAAAATGGATCGGAAAAGTAATAAAAAAAAAAAACTCTTGATACACATGACGAAGAATGCACCATAAACCATGAAGGAAGCTCTGGGAAAATGGAGGTGGACGCTGTAATAGAGATGTTCTCCAGGTCGTTTGAAACACACGGCATAAAATATGTAAAGTATATCGGCGATGGTGATTCGCAGACCTTCAAAGGTGTATTAGATGTCGACCCCTATGACGGTGACCCTATAGTGGAAAAGAAAGAATGCATTGGGCATGTGCAGAAGCGAATGGGCACGCGACTTCGAAAAATAAAAAAAGAAAATAAGGGCATTGGAGGCAAAGGTGCGGGCAAGCTCACCGACAAATTAATATCCGAGTTGACCACATATTATGGCCTTGCGATCCGCCGTCATCCTGACTCCGTGGAGGATATGAAAAAGGAAATTTGGGCCACTTTTTACCATAAGTGCTCCACCGATGATAAACCGCAACACCAAAATTGCCCCACCGGTGCGTCAAGCTGGTGCGCATGGCAGAAAGCAGCTGCTGAAGGTACGTTAGATAGCTTTCACCACACGTATGCACCTCTCGACAAGAAGGTGATGGAGGTAATAAAACCAGCTTACGAAGCGCTGTCGGCAGATAATTTGCTTGAAAGATGCCTTGGATCTGAAACTCAGAATTCCAATGAGTCCTACAATTCTGTTCTTTGGTCACTTTCGCCCAAACACATCAACTCAGGCGCACGCACCATCGAAGTGGCCAATTTCATTGCAACGTGCCTCTTCAACGACGGTTTTATACCCATACTTAAAATTATGGGTTTGATGGGTATTGCGATTGGCAAAAACGCATACGAATACGCACTATCTCGCAATGAAGACAGATTGAACCGATCAGAGACTCGAGCTGCGGCATCATCAAAAGCTGGCAGAACGGCTCGCAGAGCAGAGAGGGCAGCAGAAAGCAGTTTCTACGAAAAAGAGGAAGGTGGCCTGTATGGAGCTGGCATCGCCGACTAATATTTGTAAGTAAAAATTGTCAGCTCTTTAAAACTGCATTTAAACATTTTTGATTTTTTTTTTTTTTTCCCAAAAAAATTACTTCAAACTTTAAACGCGTTTATCTCGAACCCACGTTTTTCGAACTGGCGGCCATGATATCTCCAGTTCAACTGAACCGATTTTCATAAAACAAAGTGGAATCGACGCAAAATTGTCACCATTCTCGGGTGAATCTCGACCATAATTTTAAAAAATTTTTTACTATTTTTTTTTTACACTAAACTAAAAAAAAAAACCCGAAATTGAAATTTTTTTTTTGAATGGCCGCCATTTTGTCAAAAAAAATCACAAAATTAAGCTTGAGGTTCACCCGAGAATTACATCTATACTGATTATAACCCCGTTTTTTTTTTCATTTCAGACGCTCCGGAGACCCGGAATCGTGGCCGCCGTGACGACACCTTTTTTTTTTACCACCAACTTTGAAGTCTCATTACTTTTTGAACAGCCCACGTATCGAGGCAAAAAAAAATTTTTTATTTACTTTGAACCTTTTGTAATACAATAGATAAAAAAAGTTTTCAATTATTCTTTGCGTTTTCAAATAAGAATTTTTTTAAAAAGGGTCCAAAAAACGGGTTTTGAATGAGAAGACCGCCTTAAGAAACAATGTGACTAGCATATATTTCTTGATATTCACAATGTTTCCGTGGTCGTTTTTCATCGAAAAAATGTAGTATAAAAAGATTTTGTTTCTTCCGAGCAGGATTCACTTTTAAGTAATTTTTAAAAAATAAAATTCCATTTTGATTACTTTTCAGTCTTGCTATATGAAAATTATGCTTTACTTGAGAGCTGGAAACAGGCCTTTCAATTTTAAAATAATGGAATATCAAATAAAAATATTTTTTTTTATACTTCTATCTTTTTCAAATATGGTTAAAAAAAAAACGTTGGTTCCTTTTTTTTTTATTTCTTTTTTTTTGCTTGTCTATCCATCCTCCAAATTTTAAACAAATCGGAGACATGAAGTGTGGATCGTATGGAATCGGTATAGAATATGCAATTACGAAAGTTATGGAAAAAAAGCACAGTTTTTGGAGAAGAACAAAACCGTTGCGAAAAAACTCAAATGGAAAACAATATCTATTTTGAACTTCTTTAACCAAAAGTGTATAGATAATTTTTAATCTGCTCTCTTTGCTCTTCTTTTAGCCTAACTAGCAAACTTTTCAAAGCATTCTAATGAATCTTAAGCAGCATTTCAACGATTTATGTCCTTAAGAAGAACCTCTTGCTCTCGAGGGCAACAATTCCCCGAATGTGTGTGCTTAATTCACTTTAGTGAAATTTTCATTTATGACATAAATGCGCAGACGATGCTGATGATGAAGACGATGCGCTGAGATGCTGAAGTGAAATTAAATTAAAATTCAATCTTGTGTGTAATTATTACTTCCAGCAGAGTAGAGCAGAGATTTATGTGAACATCAAGCCCTCGGGTTGAACCAGAACTTGGCAGTAGTGTAGAATAGCTAGTGACTGCAATAAGGATAACTTTTCTCGACTGGATGCGGCTAAAGATGCAGACGATGACATGCATGAACTTGAGTAAAAGTTTGCTGCTGCAACTACAACATATGCACAAATTTTAAAGTTTTGTTGTGAGGTTTAAAAAAAAAAAAAATAAAACTATATAAAATTTACATTTAAAACAAAAAAGGAATATTTGCTTAAAGGACAACAGAAATCAAAACAACTCAATTAAAGCGTTGCCCTTGCATGTCTATTCAATGCGTCAACGTTAGCTTAGACAAGATTAATTACTACAAAGACACGGTTGAAACATGTGTTTTGTTTTATTGTTGTTGTTGTTATGCTTATCCTTTTGTCAGCGAAAACAGGGGCAATAGAAAGAAACTCGTAGATGAAAGTGAAAACATTTTTAGGTATGTTCATGCAACTCATCAATCTTGGACTAACACAGTTCCAGAAAAGAGACATGAACAGATAGACACATGCCACAGACACACATACGCACACATGTGTGTCCTTATCGCCGGTTGGTGTGTTTTTCTTTACCAGCAGCAGCCTGCTTGCCGTTGGATTGTCTCAATTGTTGTGGCGTGCTGCCTATAATTATGCCTCGTTATCCCCTCACCACACAAAATACACACTCACACTCCCACACACATACCTTTGTTGCGTTCGCATCCTTGTAAGGATACTTAATTATATTGTTGAGGATGTCATTGCCATTGTTAAGAATATTTCAGTAGTTGTAGTTGCTGTTTTTGTTGTTATTTTTACCCACTAGACAACATGTTTTGAAGGCCAACATAGCAAACAGTCCACCTACTTTTCCCATATTAATCTAAAAATGTTATCCCCTCCTCCTCCTTCTCTTTCCATTAAAAACGGTATTTCCACGCATTTTTAATCTTAACTTTATAGACTTTGGCTGCTTCCGGTTCGCTACGTTTTTACAACCGGAAATGGAAAAGTTTTGCACGTTTTCTCCCCACTGCTCTGTACCTTATACTTCTTCCTCTTTTCTTTAATGCCTGAAAAGATTTTGCTTTCTTTCTTACAGTCACGTGATGTGCAATTTATTAATGTTACTCTAATATGTGTGTGTTTGTGTATGTGAGTGCCTGACTGCACTGGTGTAAGTTTCTTTTTTCACACTTCCGTGATTTTTTGCAATGGCGTCAGTCACACACATTTATACCAACCCCTCATACACGCACGCACACATTAATGCACGTTTGCTCATTAAACACGCATTTAAATGCATCGTCATATGTAATGAAAGTGAATCTCGTTGCATAAACGGCTCGAATGTTAAGTTCGCTTGGCTAAAAACAAAAACAAAAAAAAAAAAAAAATCCAAAGAGCTTCAGATCTAGTTTCGTAATCGAGGTTAACTGTTTTTAAAAGCAATAAAATTAATTTATGTGCATGGAAGAGATCACATTTGAAGGATGCTCTGAGATGTGATTTTTTTTCTTGCTGATGCATGTCCTACATTAACACAACTTTGCAGTTACTTAAAGGGATTTTATAAACTATGAATAATCTTTGAAAAAATCATAATTATGGTGGCAAATTTTGCGCTTGCGAAGTCAAAAGTATTCATTTATTTAAACTTTTGGCTTTTGAAACAAATAGCAATTAAAAACGAAATTTTGCATCATATTTGGCTAATTATTGTACAAAATTTGCTGAAACAGGTTTTTTAAAAATAAAATTTCCTAAAAAACGAACAAAATAAAATCTGTTTCAAAATATAAAATTTAAAATTTGGTTAAGCTTCAAAGTCAGGCAACACCCAGCAACCTAAACCATTCTGTTTCATTTATATTGACTTACTAACTAAAGCTCCTATAAGTTTCATCCGCCTTTTTTTGCCTTTTCGGAAAATATAAGCTATCTTTCAGTGCACTTTTTTTTGGGAAATAAGGCCGCGTTTAAAATCAACGCTTATAAAACAAAACATAAAAAGCAAACGAGTTAGAAATCAAGTCAAAGTGGTTTATATCTTGCTTGTTTCAGGTCGAGCTGAGTGCTATCTCGCATGTTTACCCAATTATTGTTTAATTTTTAGACTCGGCTTAAGCTTAAGCGTTCACTATAAACAAGATTTTAGAGTAACTCGGGTCGAGTCGAGTCTTTTTGAAATGCCCACTAAAGGTTTGCAGAGAACCATCTAATCTACTTGTATAAAAAGATAAAACAAGTAAGAACTTGATATTATTGGAACAAATACAACAACGAGTAGAGCTCAACTTTTGCTTACATCCCAGCGGCAAATGGGCAATATACTTCATCGATGAAAGAGAATAAACTCGTAGGCGGTAATGTTCACATGTTCGTATCCACTTTCAACTAACTTACTTTTAGAAGACAATGGCCGCTTTGTAGGCAGACGGGCTACATTTTCGATTACAAAATATGCCAACGAGTAGTCAAGCTTCCTAGTCAAGCACAGAGGCTATATTTTCGATTACAAAGTATGCAAACAAGTAGTCGAGTCGAGCTTCCTTCTCCCATATACAACTTCACGTACAAATTCATATATGAATAACATAACACAAGTATACTGCCCTTCATATATGAAATATTGGAGTATTCCGTAAATTTGCCGCTGGGATGTTTTGGATTGAGCAGAGATCTCTTTCTTTGGCTCTCATTGTAGTGTAAGCTTTTTTCTCTTTATTGGCTCCACTAAGCAACCCAGCGGCAAATGGGCAATATACTTCATCGATGATAACAATATACTCGTAGGCGGTAATGTACACATGTTCGTATCCACTTTTAACTTACCTTTAGAAGACAATTGCCGCTTTGTAGGCAGACGGGCTACATTTCCGATTACAAAATATGCCAACGAGTAATCAAGCTTCCTAGCCAAGCACACAGGCTACATTTTCTATTACAAAGTATGCAAATAAGTAGTCGAGCTTACTTCTCACATATACAATTTTGTGTATAAATTCATATATGAATAATATAACACAAGTGTACTGCTTTTCATATATGAAATATTGGAGTTCTCCGTAAATTTGCCGCTGGGAGAGTAACTGTTCTAACACTTTCTTAATTGGATATATTCATTCAAAATGGACATTCCAGATAGTTCTCTTTGTGTTAATCTCGTGCTTTACCTTTTTATAGGCTACTAATCGATAAATTTCTAGGCTAATCGATAGCTTTATATGAAGTAATTGTGCCACATTTATTAATTAATTTTTAATTAGTTAATATTTAATTTCATTAAGTTGTCGACAAAAATGCCTTTGTTATGTTTGTTTTTTTTATGAAATAAATTTAAAGCTTGAATGCATTGTACTTAAATAAAGTGTTTCTTTTATTGTTTTGTTGAAATAATTTGCTCTTTATTACTTATGCTTTTGACGTCACATATCCAGATGTTCCAAGCAAAGATAACACTATTACCGATATATCTGTTTGTTGCGTACGTTCTCAAAATAGTATTCTTGATGCTTTATAATTTCATTCTCTCAAACATGTTCAATCGTTATGTAAAAGAGAAATATTCCATGCATTTGCAATGCTTAGAGAGCGAAAACGAAACAAGTTGAAATAAGAAAAAATAACAACACATATATAGTATGCTTGAATGCTTCATTGCAGAGCTTTAATGCCCACCATGTCTGCTAACTCGCGCTCTTTCAATCGATACACACTGGATTAGAAGGTACCGAAATCGAGGATAAATTAAAAAAACACAGGTGCGTCGTTGGACACACGAGAGAAGCGAAGCTTTGTATGTTACTGTCATTGTTATTTCAACGCACTTGTGGGCAATTGTTAATTTTTTTCGCACTATGCAAAAACGAAACAAAAGCATGTACCAACAACAGCATAAACGCATTCACATCAAAAAAAAAAAAGTATTACTTTGCCCATCGTGAGGATCGATTCCATGACCCACTGATTAATAAGTCGACACTGTTTCCACCGATCCAAACATCTCTGTTAAATTTTGATGTTGATTTAATATTAAATATGTAACTGCAGCTATGTTAACAGTTCATGGCGTTAACAGATTGCACTAGCAAACTGAGGATGATGACCAGTGTTGTCACTTGCAAATTTTAAATAGTGGAAGGTTGAGTCTAAAATGAGTGGTGAATTTTAAAAACTTTGGAATATATTTTTCTTCTTAAGGAAAAATTCGACTGAAGTCCTACAGCAAAACAAATCATAAGAAGTATACCATAAAGTAAGTTTTTTCACGCTGAATAAGTTTTATTGCAAATAATTCTCATATAATGTTCTTAAAACAGTTCTAAAATAAAATATTATATGTAATAATAAATAAAATATATGCAATATTATTTCTATAAAAATAAAATATATGCAATAAAATTTCTAAAATTTTAATAATAATGCAATAATTTTTATATAAATATGTATATAGATTTTGGAAAAATGCAAATAGTGGGTGATAAAAGTGGTGAACTAAAAAAGTGCTAGATTTGCCACAATTGTGGAAAAGTGGCAATACTGATGATTCTTGTAGCAAGTGGTTAGCAGCTACCCAAACCATTAAAATCTATTAATCAACACTTGTAGCAAGTGGCTAAGCAGCTACCCAAACCACACAAATACATTAATAGATTATTGTATGTACTGCAACATAGCTTCGGTTGCACTTAATACTGAATCAATGACTCGGTATAAATAAGGTGTTTGGCTCGATGGATGGAGTATAGAACTTCTAACCAAAGGTTTACGGGTTCGATTCCCCACGGCAGGCAAAGAAATGTTTTTTTAATTGTTATATTATTGTCTTGTAAAAAACACAGAAACAAAGAATATAAAATTCTAAGAAAAAATCTGTCGAAAATTTTTCTGATTTCACTCCAAGCAAATCACAGAACGGGGCGTTAAAAGCTTCGCTTCAAAAATCAAACAAAGTTTTGACAATAATGATTGCAACCGAGTTAAAAAAGATATATGTCTGCATCACTAAGTAATTTTTTTTTTATTTTTATTTGTTTATTATGCAACTGAGCGCTGTCAAAGTTCATTTATCGTTTGTATTTTTGCGCAAAGTACTGAAAACTGATTTTTGAAAATTTTTTTTAATTTTTTTTTTTCGTAAAATAACAAAAAAAAAGAAAATATATAGGTATATATATATTATATTTTCTACATGGAATTTTTAAGTGCACATATTAATCTGTATATTAAAAAAAACTGGTGCGAAAAAGTGTTCAAAAATGTTTTGTATTTATTTTTTAAAAAAGTTCCCATGCTATGAAATTTTTCCTGCACATGCTGAGTTTTATATATGATTTTGCTATGATTGACAAGAAGTGCTTTTATATTTAAAAAATATGGAATTTTAGTTTTCGGAATCAGATTATATAATTTTGCACGATTTTGCCCGAACTCAAAATAATCTATTTTATGTGAAATAAGTCGTCTAAAAAGGTATTGTTTTTCTTCTAATAACAAAGCATACACATTTTTGCCTTTTTTTTTGGTTGTTTTGTCGACTATTTTGTTTTGGTTGTTGTTGCTTTTTTTTTTAGAAGAAACAAAATCATATGTGCTTTTCTAGTAGCTAGCAGTTTTTGTATTTTTTATTGCATTTTTTTGCTTATGGTTTCATCTGTCTTCGAAAGTGTTGTAAATATTATAAACTAATATAAAGTCACAAAAAAAAAGGCCGTATAATAAAATCGAAAATTAATTATTTACTTTGTTGTGACTACTTTAAATTTATAAATTATTTTTAGATTTAAATTAACAAAAAAAAATTATATATGAAAAATATTTTATTGAAATTTCAGTTTGTGAAAATTATTCAAATCGACAACAACAAACAAATACGAGTACATCTAAAATAAATAATATGGTAAATAAATACTTACTTAGGTGTCCATAACAACCCACGTTCGGGTTTCGGCCGACCTCATCAGTTCTTGCCAGGCGCCTCTGCTTTGCGCGCGCCTTCTCCAATCGGGTACACCTAGTGCGGTTAGGGCTTCCTCGGCCTGGTCCATCCATCTGGGGCATGGTCTCCCTTGTTGTCGTTGACCAACAAGCCCTGCCTCGTTGTCGTTGACCTCAGCGCCATAAAGAAGTACAGGTAGAACGAGCGTCTTGTTGAGTTTTAGTTTTGTCGATCGCTGAGTGCTCTGGAACTTAGTTGCTTACTGAGCCCGTAGAACCTATTAGCCATTATTGTTCTTCGTTTTTTCTCCAGGCTGATTTCGTTGTTAATAATATTAATGGCAGTGCCAAGGTATACGAACTCCTTGACTACTTCAAAGTTATAGCTGCTGGATCAAACGTGGTAGTCTAGACGCCGCGCTCCTTTGTTCGTATACAGCATATACTTTGTTTTACCCTCATTTATTTTCAAACCCATTTTGGCTGATTCCTTTTCGATAGCGGTGAAAGGAGCGGTAACAACTCTCTTGGTTCTGGCGACAATATCAATATCATCAGCGTACACAAGGAGCTGGACACCTTTGTAGAAAATGGTGCCATTGCGATGCACACCGGCCTTTTGTACGATCCCCTCCATGATGATGTTGAAGAGATCGCAAGACAGTGGATCGACTTGTCTGAAACCTCTTTCGGTATTGAAGGTTAATCAACTTTGCATATATACCGATCTCAGACATTATTGCGTATAGGGAATCCCTTCGCGGGCAATCGAACGCAGCTTTATAATCGACAAAGAGATGATGCGTGTCAATTTGGTTTTCGTGGGGTTTTTTCAGGACTTATCGTAGCGTGAAAATCTAGTCTATGGTGGATTTTGCAGGTCGAAAGCCACACTGATAAGGTCCAATCAGTGTTTTTGTAATCGGCTTTAATCTTTCACACTGTATGCTTGAGAGAACCTCCCTGTAGGAAAATCAACTAATTTAAAAGTAGTTGATAAAGTAGTTTTTTGTCAACCACAACTAGTTGAAATTCTGACTTTTTCCTATAGAACGAACTAACATATTTTGTGTGGTGAAGTCCGCTAAATAAGTCAATTGACTTTCGTCTGCATATATTTTTAACTACTTGTTAAATTAGTTAAATTTAAATTAGTTTTGAACTACCTTAAGATAACCAATTGAAAACTATTACTGATAGCCTAAAGTTCATATTTGATGAAATAACATGGTTAAATATATTAAAACTTATGATCTAATAAAAATTTGCATTTAAAACATGTCAAAATCAGAGTAGTTGCCGCCTTAATATAATTCAAAGTAGTTTATCAATCACTTCTTTTTGAGTAGTATTTCAATTACTTCATATATAATGCAATAAAAACTATTTAGAATTGAAGTGGATGCCGCCTTAATATAATTCAAAGTAGTTCATATACTGGTTTATTTTAAATTAGTTTTTTAACTAGTTGTTTTTAAAAATAAGTTAGTTTGTTCCTATAGGGCTTTTATGCGTTGGAAATATGACTGGTACATCGATAGTTGACGCAGATTGTTGGCTCTCCTTTCTTAAGTATAGGGCAAAGTACGCTATGAATCCAATCTTCCGATTCCAATGCTTTCTGCTAGCCATATTTTGCTGATGAGCTGATGCATGCGCCTTATCAATCATCACCGCCGGTTTTAAACTATTCATCTGACAGACCGTCAGCACCCACTGCTTGAATGTTTTTGAGTCGTTGGATAGCAACTCGAATGACTAGGTGGTGGTACTTCCACTCCCTCATCGTTGATTGGTGGCACTGAACTGCGCTCTCTATGGGCGGTATTGGTGAAATCGTCGCCAGTAAGTAAATTGGAGAAGTGATGTCTCCACAATCTCAGCACACACTGCGTATCTGTAACCCGATCTCAAGGCTTGAAACCTTGGGTTAGACGTTGAACCTATTGATAGAATTTTCGTGCATTCCTCTTGCCCTGGTATACCTCTAGTACCTCACGCTAACGCTTTTCCTGCACTCTTTTCTTGCGTCTGAAAAGGCGCCTATCTCTCTTCCTCTTTTCGCAGTAGTTTTCTCGCACGGCTCGCGGCGTTTTCTACTGCTGTTGCGATGCTACACTCCTGATCGTACCATTGGTTCCAAAGTTGCGGGCGCCGGAAACCAATTACTTCTTCAGCGGCAGCGCACATGCGGTTGGATATATGCGCCCAAAGTCCGCCGGCGTCGTCGGGTTCAGAGGTTGGTTGGTTGAGCCCAACCGAGAGTTGAGCGGAGTAGGCCTTGGCAGTCCGTTGTAATTACAGCTTAGCGACATCTAGCTTTCGTTACATTCCTGAGCGTAAGTTCTTCGCATTGCATAATTGCATGCGGATGCTGCAACAAGATAGTGGTCGGAGTCAATGTTGACAATGTAGAGGCATGCCTTCCGTCGATTACAACATGATCAATTTGGTTTCGCGTTTTTTGATCCGGGGACAGCCAGGTGGCCTTGTGGATGTCGAGGTGCTTAAATCTGGTGCTACTAATTACCATGTTTCGCGCCGCGGCGAAGTCGATCAGTCTTAGACCGTTGTTCGTGGAGGTCTCATGCAGACTGAACTGACCGACAGTGGGGCCAAAGATGCTTTCCCTTCCGACTTTCGCATTAAAATCGCCGAGGGCATTTTTTGCATAGGGCCATATTTTACTTAAAAACTTTAAAATTGAATTCCTTGCGTTTTAATATTAATTTCTTTTAAAGGCAATGAAGAGAGAATCTACTTTTCTTTCAAATGAAAAAAAAAAGGCTGAATTTGATAATTCAATTTCCATTAGCAAGGGAAATAATGTTAATTCGGCTTTTATTTTCACCCAGCTTAGTTCTCGATTTTTGCAAAATTCTTTAATGTCACAAGTTTACTTTTCGACTTTTGGAGATTCATATACATAGCCGTTTTTCCTGAAGTCTTGAAATGGAACTCTAGATTTTGCTGGGTGTAACTTTTCAAAAGTTTCGGTTTCATCATTTCATGAAAACTTGTCTTTAATGAGATTTTAGAATTTGATGTAGTAGTAATATTTTATCAAAAACCACAAATTAAAATACTTATATTCAATACTAATTAAGCCACCACATATATTTTATAGCTGCCTTAAAAGTATTTAAAAAATATTCAAGAATATCAATACTCATTTGTAAATACTATAATAAAACGTATATTAAAGAAAGTAAGGGTTATTGTTTTTTAAAATTAATTTTGTACAATACAATTTTCTCGGCAGAACCCATCGTTTTTTGACGTGCAATTTTCTATTTTAACATAAGTGTTTTACAATAATTCTTTTATCATATTAAAAGATATTGATCACCTAAATGTCTGAATATTGAACTCAATTCTCCACTTTCTGTCAACAAATTTGGCAAAACAAGCCAAAATCACAAACTAAAATCAAAATTTTAAAAATCATAGCATCGAGCCATCGACCAAAGCGGTAACTTTTTTTGAAAAGAATTTTTTTTTTAATAGCATTAATTAAAATGGACTTAAATGAACTCAAAAGTCGAGATAACGAGTTAACTTTGTCGTTCTCAAAAACTCACACAAACACATACAAACATTACCTACAACTAAATTTGAAAAGAGTAAAAAAACCAAGAGAGGGATATCAAAGTCACAAAAAATGGCAACATTGAATGTCCGGCGACGTAACAACGTGTAATGCAATCAAACAACGTAAACCAAATTACGATGCTGCGTTGTCCACTTGACTGTCCATATGTTTCCACTTGGCTGCATTTTTACCCCGATTTTTTGTGCCTTTTTTTGCGTATTTTTTCACATTTAGTGATATATTTTTGTGGAATTGTTTTTGTTGTTTTTTGTTGCTTGTTGTGTGTTGCTCTGAGCCATTGTTATTCCATTAACTTAACTTTTCAGCTGCTGTTGTTTACAATTAGGGTTGCGTTGGTGTTTAAGTCGCATACCGGACGACCAAGTGAACGTCAGAGGAGGAACAACCCAGCGACTGAATGGCCAAATCGACTGAACATTACCATGACTTGGCTGTTGACTGGTGGAGTGAATCCAGTTGGACACATTCAGTTCCTTTGTCACTTCAGTCTAAAGTGACATTTGCTATATATTTTTTTCAACACTGACATGTTTGCATGTGTGCGTGTACGTTTGTCGGTATGCAATCATCAGTGTTTTTTTAGCAGTCTATTCAATTGTTTCACCATTTTTTTTTTTTGCACTCAACCAAGGGGCTAAGTTTTATTTTTTAAGGTTGAGCGCGGAGCTTGTGACATTCACTTCGGGCATGTTTTTGCGGAGTGATCTATGATAAGTAATAAAACTGTCTGTCAATGTGTTGGTTTGTTCGCTGCTCTGGGCTCACGTCTAGAAGTTTCTTTTATTTGATAACTTTATGTAATTTTTCATGTGCTGCTTGTGCGTTATTTGTGACTTTTTTATTTTCACCAGGATATGCTCGAAGGTTTTGACTGTTTTTTAATTTAATGTTGTTGTCATTAAGTGTTGCTTGTTTTGTTGGGATATATAATTTTTCTTATGTCCCTTTCACACAACCACTTTGCAGTATTTCATGTTTTCCACTTCATTAAATGTTGAATTTTTTCAGCTCTTTTAACGCTTTCAAATAAGTTTATTTTTTAACTTACAAATCAATAAAGTCAACCGTCATTCCATTAACTTCCATCCAACTGCTTTTTTCTACCTTTCTCCCTACTTTGGCTGACTTCCGTCAACTTATCTAATTTTTTTTTCTGCATCTTGCTTTTGCTGTATCCAATTACAGTTATAAGCTTCTATTTTCACTACTTATTTTTTTTTCTCCTTATTTATTTCACGTGATTGCACTTTTCTTCTTCTTCATTTTCTTCGTATTTATTTATTTGTTTTTGTTTTTTGTTTTTCCTCATTAACTTCTGTCTTAACTGTCTTTTCTTACCTACCCATCTGTCTTACCTGCAATGAACTTGATTTTATCACTTTTTCTTTTTGAGGTTATTGCTTTTCAATGTCCAATACTTTTGTTTTTGTTGTTGTGGTTCTTATGGCAACTTCTTTCCTTTAGCATTGGATTTATTTTTTTCTCTCTGAAGTTGAACTTATCTTTGATTATGTTTATTACTTTAAAAGTTTTGTGGAATTTGCTGATGGCATTTTGAATTTTGATTGGAATGGTTTTGTATAAGGAAGAAAAAATTGCTTTCAAAGTGTGTGATACGGTAGTTTTTTCTTTTAAATGGTAAACCGGAGTTGAATAAGATCAGAAGAATGGAGTTTTATGATCTTTTATTTTAAAGAAGAGGATGATATCCCAAATACTAATTGCGAAACCAACATATGCCGCGACCGGTCTTAGTTAAGAGCTGAGAGGGCTTGAAACATCCAATAAAGCATTAAATATATGTTGTACATTTCCAAGAATACGTATTGTTAAATGTCTTAGCAGACTTGGAATCAAAAAATAGAATTAATCAAAAAGAATAAAGTAATAAAAATTATTATATTACATTATTATACTATTATATATACATAATCATAAAAAATTCAAGATTTTTGAATTAATTCAGTAAAACAAAAAAAAATTTCTTTATGCGTTTATTTTACATGTAATACGCAACATAACTATAAAAAGGTATGAAATCATAAACCTGTATTTTATTGGAATATATAAACGCATATTAGTTAAACTTGTAGTCCGGATCTTAAGATGGAAGCATAATTCAAAGTATTGTTAAAAACTAAATTCTCTGTAGAAATCATTAATCTTATTCTATTATTTTCAATATAATAACACAGTTTGACAACTAAAAAAAGCTCAACCAAACTTTATAGAAATTCTCAAAAAAGCATATGTTGAGAGTTCATCGCATCTAGTCTGACGTCGCAATTTCATCACATTTTTTTTTTTTATTAATTTTTAATGTCGAAGTGTTACAATTTTGTTGTGCCGACATTCATTTAATTTTTATGGCCATTTGCCTTATTGGAAACGAAATCCAGACCCACTTCTTTTCAGATTTTTATACCCCAACGCGTACTTCGAAAGGGGTATATTAACTTTGTCATTGCGTTTGTAACGCCAATAAGGAGGCGTGGCATGTATAGAAAAGTATATATATTTTTGATCAGCATCATCTCCTGAGTCGATTTGCGTGTGTCCGTCTGTCTGTCCGTCTGTCGACACGATTACAGCCGTAATTTTAAAGCTATCGGAAGAAAAAGCAAAATATAAGCTTCTTTTTAAAAAAGGAAGATAAAGTTAGAGAATGAGCGAACGCCTACCTCCCATTCAAAGTGACTTTATTTTAGCAGTAACATCTCTTCAAAATCCATAAAAATTAATGAAATGCCTTGAAATTTTGCATATAAGCTTTGGTCTTCAATATAAATCCAGACAATGATATTTGGAAAAATCGGATACAAACCACGCCTACCTCCCATACAAAGTAGCTTTACATTAACCGTAAAATCCCCTAAGAATCTGCTCAAATTGCAGAAATGTCTTGGAATTTTCCTTATATGCTTTTATATCTAATATAGACTATCACTACGATATATGGAAAGTTCGGATAAAAACCACGCATGCCTCCCATACAAAGTGGCTTTATTTGAAACGTTTAATCGCTTAAAAATCTGCAAGAATTACAGAAATGTCTTGAAATTTTGCATACAAACTTTGATATTTAACATAAGCCACTCTTTGATATTTGACAAATTCGGATGAAAACCACACCTACCTCCAATAAAAACTTTCGAAAATATATATAACTGAATGAATGCCTGTATGTACCCAAGTTCCGCCCACGTCGTTTATCCAACCCATACATATATTATTCGGTAAAATGTGGAGTCCGTATACTAGAAAAATGGGTGTGGCATTATACTTTGTTTACAAATTACTTTATGTGGCATCTAAGGGTAAATTTAAATTAAGCGTAAGACACAGATATTTTTGCGATTATATATACAAATTTTATAGACGTCTAAAGACTTCGGATATACTTCAGTACGGCCGCGGGGGATATTTTAGCTTCGGTACCCTGCCGAAGCTCCATTCCTTACTAGTTTTTTTTGTTTTTTTTTCAAATTTTCCCAATCCGAGAAAATATATTTTTGCTTTATGCTTCGGGGATATTATTATAACGATGAAATGAAGTCACACAGTGCTTTGCTCTCTGCAAATTTGGAAATAAATAGAAGAAGTGCTCCTATGATAATGGAATTTTGTATTCTTAGTCAATTTAAGCAATCTAAGCAAACAACCAAAATTGGTTGAAATCAGTCAGTCCTTAGGGGTACCTCCCTTGGACCTATATTAAATTTTCACATAATTTTTTATGGCAGGTAGACCCAAAAGTTGAGCGATCTGAATAAAACATGGCCAGAAGGGTTAGATGTAAGTCTACCATAGACCAGATTTTCACGCTACGACAAATCCTGGAGAAAACCCACGAAAATCAAATTGACACACACCATCTCTTTGTCGATTTTAAAGCTGCGTTCGATAGCCCGAGAAGGGATTACCTATACGCAACAATGTCTGAGTTCGGTATACCTGCAAAGTTGATTAGACTTTGCAGAATGACGTTGAGCAACACACGCAGCTCCGTTAAGGTAGGAAATGACCTCTCCGAAACCTTCAATACCGAAAGAGGTTTCAGGCAAGGCGATCCACTGTCTTGCGATCTCTTTAACATCATCATGGAGGGGATCGTACGAAAGGCCGGTGTGCATCGTAAAGGAACCATTTTCTACAAAGGCTTCCAGCTCCTTGCGTTCGCTGATGATACTCGTATTAATATTGTCGGCAGAACCAAGAGAGATGTTACCGCTGCTTTCGCCGCTATCGAAAAGGAATCAGCCAAAGTGGGTTTGACGATAAATGAGGGCAAAACAAAGTATATGCTGTCTACAAGCAAGGGAGCTCGGCGTTTAGACTCCCACGTTTCATCCGGCAGCTATAACTTTGAAGTAGTCAAGGAGTTCGTTTACCTTGGCACCGCTATTAATACCAAAAACGAAATCAGCCTGGAGATAGAGCGAAGAACAATAATTGCTAATAGGTGCTACTACGGGCTCAGTAAGCAACTAAGTTCCAGAGCCCTCTCCTGATCGACAAAACTAACACTCTACAAGACGCTCGTTCTACCTGTGCTGCTTTATGGCGCTGAGGCATGGGTAGTTTCGCAAACTGACGCAGCCGCTCTGGGGGTTGTTCGAGAGAAAAGTTCTTCGCAAAATCTTCGGTCCTGTTCGAGTCGGCGATGACTATCGCATCCGAATGAACCACGAGCTGCATGAGCTCTACGATGACATTGACGTAGTTCGGCGTATAACTGTGCAGCGACTACGCTGGCTGTGTCATGTCCATCGTATGAACGACGAAGCTCCAGCGAAAAAGGTGCTCGAGGCGAGGGTCGCTAGTCAACGACGACGAGGGAGACCATGCCTCCACTGGATGGACCAGGCTGAGGAAGCCCTAACCGCACTTGGTGTATCCAATTGGAGAAGGCGCACGAAAAGCAGAGGCGCCTGGCGAGAGCTGAAACCCGGACACGGGTTGTTACGACCACCTAAGTAAGTAAGTAAGAAGGCTTAGAATATAAAGTGAAAGACGCATACTTAAAATGGTTTCAATCGATTAGTTTTTAAGGGTAACTCTCAGAATTATTTCCAAATACGTGCACTTTCTTCGTAGACCTTTGCTCCTCCTTAAGAAAAAATCCTGCGCAGGCCCATGTTGGTGTGAATATTGGAATGCCTAAAATGAGGTATGTCAAATTTTTACGTATGCTCTGATTAATTTTATCAGACAATTTCATTACTATTTCTAAGTAAATGTTTCACTAAAAACAGTGAATAGTTAAACATTTGCGACTGTGCTAGAGATTATTCTATACAAAATAAATCCTTACTTTCCGGCAACTTGTATCTGTGAACGAAATTTGAGAATTATTGATGAAAAAGTGACAAGGTACTTAGGGTTCTTCAAAGAGATCTTTGATATTATCATAATGCATGTGTGATTTATTGGTTTTCAGGTTGACTTTTGATTGTATATAGTGCTAAAATAGATAAAGAAAGATATCAACTAAATAAAAAGGCAAACGAATTTTAATTTCAACAAAATTATTTATTTAATTTTTTATTTTTTTTTTATTTTTTTATGCAATTTTTAAAAAACAAAATAAAACTAGTAAGGATTATTCGAAGAATATTGAAGTATATTCGAAGTCTTTCGCCACGACATACGCGATGCCATTCAGTTTTATATATTAACGAAAGTTTTCCTATTCTAGATGAAGTCCCCTTGTATGGGAGGTAGGAGTGGTTTTGATGGGATTTTGCCAAATATCATAGAGATGGCTTATATTATATATCAAAGCTAATGTGCAAAATTTGAAGACATTTCTTTAATTTTTGTGGAATTTTAAAAGATTTTACATTTTAAATAAAGCCACTTGGTATGGGAAGTAGGCGTGGTTTTCCTCCGATTTTGCCATATATCATTAAGATGGTTTATATTAAATATCAAACCTTATGTGCAAAATTTTAAAACGTATTTTATAACAGTTTTTTAAGTGAATTTGCGTTTAAAATAAATCCAATTTGTATGGGAGGTAGGCGTGGCTTTCTTTCGATTTTACCAAGTATCATAGTGATGGTCTATATTATATATAGACTTATATATCTAAAGCATATGTGCAAAATTTCTAGGCATTTCTTTAATTTGAGCAGATTTTTAAAAGATTTTACTTTAAAAAGAAGCCACTTTGTATGGGAGGTAGGCGTGGTTTTCATCCGATTTTGTCCATTTTCGAACTTGGTCTTCCTTTTTTAAAAGTAAATTTATATTTTGAATTTCATCGCGTTAGATTTAAAATTACGTGTGTAATCGTGTCGACAGACGGGCAGACGGGCAGACAGACGGACACGGACACGGACTCAGGAGATAATGCTGATGAAAAATATAAATATTTTTCTATACCTGCCACGCCTCCTTCTTGCCGTTACAAACGGAATGACAAAGTTAATATACCCCTTACGCAGTACGCGTTGGGGTATACAGATTTATTTTTGTGCTTCTGCTTCCTTCGTTCTCATTCAGTTGTAGAGTGCAGGTATTGCATCGATATAACGATGTTCAATGCTCAGCACAAGCCACTTTGTTGCAGCAATTGCAGAATGATCTACAAAGAGAAGAAATACGAATATTGTTATAATATCCTTTATTGTATGTTTCAGAATTTAATTTTACCTGTACACGCTATGCCTCCATAGCATTTCAAATTTAGGGATAGCATGTTATGAGAATTGTCATTTGTCAATTGCTATTGTGATAAATCATGAATGGGGTTAAAGCGGCAATATCAATAATATTATGGAACATTACTAGTGGCAAACGATGTATTGATCGATTGCTTGAATATGTGCCAAGTATCTGATCCATTGTGTCCACCAAAGATTTATGCGTATTGAAGTCTAGAATAACCCTTGATTTTTGGTTTTTGTATTAACGTCACAAGTGTAATGCAATGGGAACAACAGCAGGATCGATTTATTTTTCTTCGGTTCATATGAGATACATACAACGATACATTTCCTTCGTAAAACGGGACGCAGAGCACTTCTTTGAAACTTAGGTGGAACTTTTATTTAACTGTACTGATTCATCAAATTTAGTCTTCTGTCTCATCAAAGTAAGTAACGATGAAAAGATGTTATTGGCAAACTCGTAAACTGTGCGACCTGTATGAAGGTATTTTAGAACCAATTGATGGACAACATTCTGGCCCTGATAAGCTTTGCGTTCCTACCACAACCATCATACTTTTATTCAGTACTTGGTTAGTTTTCACAGAACCTAGTGTGGTTTTCATTGACGGAAATGAAAAGGCAGATGGACTAGCAAAGGACCGTGCCGGGCTGGGATAAGAGTTCATACAACATGTACCCATCCCACTACAAGAGCTCTACAGAAACCTCGAAGTTTCATAAACTGTGTGACCTGTATGCAGGTATTTTACAACCAATTGATGGACAACATTCTGACCCTGATTAACTTTGCGTTCCTACCACAACCATCATACTTTTATTCAGTACTTGGTTAGTTTTGACGGAATCTAGTGCGTAAAACGTGTACGACTTTCATATATACCACTATCAGTGAATCATGCGGATTGTACATCGTTGCTAAAATGGCCTGTAACAACAGCCATACATCATCAATAGCTGCAGTTTTGCTAGTGAGTAATCTCTCCGACCGCGAGTTTACGTTATCAAAGCGTATGCACTTTTTTATAAACATAAATCGATCATATTGTGTCGTGGTTTTGTTTAAAGCTGAGGTTAAACTCAGCCGTTTCAGAGTTCCCTGATGGTTTGTTCTACTCAACCTTAAGTAACAAGGCGCACAACGAATTATGTTTCAATCTTTATTAACAATTCCAAGTACTTTTTTTAATTTAACATTATAGAAAATTACAAGTTCTATACAATAAATGGTTATTATTAATAGTGTTCCTTATGATAATACGATATATGCAATGCAGCAGTGCAGTAAAACGTAGTAAATAGTCAGTGATAGTAGTTTCGCAGTTGATATTTGGAACTAATACTTAGTGTTCGGATTTCGGTTCTAGCGTTCGTACGGATGGTTAAGGAAGTAACGGATATTCGATATTACTGCTTCGATAATTTTGCCAGTTTTCGATGTGTACTAGTATGCCGATCAATGCAGTTCTTATTCAAACGAACTAATACAAGTACTAAATGTGTTAAAATGCATATAAAATACGAACGAGCACTCGTATTGCTTCGAAACCTGGTTTAATGGCTTTAGCATAATTTTTTCTTAGAGTACAGGCAGCATCAGCTTTCTAAAAAATGCGAAGTTATGGACAAACAAAAAACGAAAAGGTCCTTAGGAACCTTCTGACTAAACGGAGGCTTAAAAAGTAAGTAGAAATATTTGTGAAAACTTTGATAATAAAAAAGAAATTTTATTTATATTATCAAGAAGAAGATTTTTTTTTTATCATACATATACTTTGGTGAATAGATATAAATTTCATTATAATTTTTATCTAAAATCTATCTACGCTACATTCAATGTTTTCTGCTTAATGGCTCTGACAGTCCTTAGCTTGAATCTCTGAACTAACTTTAATGAACTCCACGCATTTTTGGCCCCCGTACGCTTTATAGAAAAGCACTTTTTCTTATCTTTAATGTTAAACAAATCCTGAATTGCCTCATTGCAAAATATATATATATATAGGAATAATCGAAAATTTATATGCAAGCTGATAAAATCGAAAAATGTATAAATAAACAAAATAGTTACTATAAAAAAAGAAAACAGAGCAACACTGTATTACTTTGCTATAAAATTCAAAATCTTATCCACATTTTTCTCTCTAACTTGCTTCATTTAACGAAATATCCTGTTATCTGGCTCGAAAAATCTTTCTTTTTTGTTCCGCCAGGATCCGGAAAACAACCAGAGAGATAGAGACTAGAGCAGAGAAACCAAAGCAGTAGAAGGAAAAAAAAAACAAGAAACTGCTATCAAAGGAATTGAATCAAATTACCTTGTAATCTTAACCTTAAGGTTATTTTCCAATTTCACTTCCACATTTCTATTTCTGGTTATGTCAGTGTGTTTGCTTGGAACAGTGTGTGTGTGTGTGTGTGTGTTTGAGCTTGTGTTTTACCCGCAGCAATTGTAACTTTGTCTACCGTTGGCAACATTGTATTTTTTTTTTACTTTGTACTTTGTTTTATGCATTCACTAACATTTAAATGGAAATCTTACAGTGGCGCTTATCACGATGGCAAAGTTTAAGAGTCTCTCTTGTCTGGGTAGCCAGTTCCAACTAGATTTTGATACAGTTTAGAAAATTGGCAAGATTGGATTTCCTGGAATGCTTCTTGGGAGCTTTAGAGGGGGGGGGGGGGGAGGGTGGGATGGGTTGCACATTGTATTAATGGTTGGTGGTGACTTGACTTTATCAAATGAGTCTATTTATTTCGAAAATATTCAATATGCTGATATATAGACTGGTGCTGCGATTTGATGTCCGTTTTACGGTTAACGTTTACTATGATTTTAGCATTTTCACTTACTTTCTCTTAGACTATTTCAGCTATGAGACTACGAATGAATTTATTTATTTATTTAAACGAATGAGGTAACCTACAATTAAGGTTAAGTCTAAGCTAAGATAATTGCCTTAATGTACTATTATTTTAGGGAAATAGGGTAAAAAGAGGAAGAGATGTTGAGGTCTTTTAAGCCAGGGTTAGTCATGATTAGTAAGAGATTTGAATATAGTTCGCTTGAAAGCGAATTTGGACATGGAAGGTAAGTAGTAGGAAATTGACAAAGTGAGTAGTGAACATTAACCGAAAATGAAAAAAAGGAGCATTAACTGAAATGAAGGTCGTATAAATGAATCAACACATTTTTATTCTTAGTTCATAGTTTTGGTATGTTTTAGTGTATAACTTTTGTGTAGGAAGTTAGCTCCGCCATTATTGATTTATAATTAAAAATAATTTGTGCTGAAATGTGCCTGATGTAGGCCATAATGTGCCATATTGAATAACAAATTTTTTCTAATGGCATATTTTTTATGTGCTGTTAGCTCCACCATTGAATTTTTATAAATTCGAAAATTGTGCTGTTATGTGCTTGAATAGTGCTGTAATTTACTGTAAAGTTATTAACAAATATATACATATTTTCGAATTTCAAGAGTGCAAACATATTTTTTCAAAATTTAATGCTTATATCTGGTTCAAAATCTTAATTTGTGCTGGAACCTGCTAAGGTTTGTACAGAATATGCTTCAATGTGTTTTAAGATGCAAGTTTCATACATATTTGAATAAATTTGAAAATTAAGTACAACATTTCTAAAAATTAGGAAAAGTAACTACGTTGAAATCTTAATAACAACATTATTAAAGGCAAAATTATTACTCATTTCAACGAATTTTAATGTTAAAAACGACATTTTGAGAAGTGGGAGTCGTCCTAAGTTTCTTTCAAATTTCGAAAACACCTTGAATTTTTGATAACAACTTTATGGAATTCCAGATTTATAGATTTTTGGGAACAAGTCTAGTTTAAGGAATCCGCTTAAATTTCAGAAAGTTGTTTTGTACAAGGCATGGCAGCATTATAATTGTATCATACGTACAAGGTAGCATTTTTTCTTAGACTATAATGGTTTTGAAAAAAAGCCACTCTCCCCCCTGTGGCCCAAGCAACCCCTTGAAATTCAGCGGATTCATTAAAGTAGACAAAAGCCGATTTTTTGTTGAAACTATCTCTTATCGTGAGACATATGTCCCACGACCCATTAAAGCCCCAGTCAAGCACATCAAAGACCGTATATCTAAGAAAAATAAATGGCGAAGGTAAATTCACAAATTAAAAAAGCTCTAAACAATAAAAATTTTACCAAAAGAATTAATTTTATTTCTTAAGCAGCACATCAGGCACTTAGTAGCAAAAATATTTTTTTCTTGTCTAACAAAAAATCCAAAATGGTTTTATTTACTATTTTCAACCTTATTCACTAATTTAGGGCAATCAATTTTTCATGGCAATATTTCAATATTACGAGTTTTGTATACATGAAAATATTTTATTTACCAATTCCTTTCAATTTTTTCGTCTTTTTCTTCTTTATTTATGTTGCCAGAATTGGAATAATAATTCAATTTGTGTGGGACAGAATAATTAATTAATAGTTTCCCTCCCCCCCCCCCCATCTCTCTCCCCCATCAAAATCTCATTAGGATTTAATCTCACGCCACGTAAAGCAATTTAAGCTTTGCCACCTTCCTTCGAGCGTTTGTCGTATCTGTTTAGATCGAAAGATATAAATTAATATAATCACATTTTCAAACTATTCTTACACTCATTTCTCATGCTATAGAAAAACATCTTTGAAGCAAATGAGGCATGTTTGACACGCAAAACACCGAAAAATATGAGATGAAAAAGTTGCTCCTTTCAGACACACACACACATACACACATGCAAGACCAAATGCATAAGCACGCACACATATACATTAGAGCAAAACATGGATGGCAACATCTGTGCGGATACCATGACATGACCCGGCACTGTCATAACGCCTGGCCTGACCTCAGTCTGTCGTCAGCAAAACAATTTTCCTAGGGAAAGTTTATCATATAAAGCAACATATTTCAACAAATTTTTGTTTGTTTTTTGAAAATAATTAATTTATATTAATGTTTTAAGCGAAGAGAATTCCTAAAAACTAGTTTTTATTCAATAAAATTTAATGGATATATAATACAAATTACATTGAACTACAATTCCCAACTTTTCTAAATTTGAAGACTTCTATGAACAGATTATGTTTGAAGAAAAAAAAATTATACTTGCGTCGGCGTTTTAAAAGTTCAGTCCTGAGTAATATTAACATAAATTTGAATTTTAAGCTAAGACTAAATTAAGCAATCCCTTCAAATAAAGAGTAAGAAAATTTCTATACATCATTTAATATAGTTGTGTGCGCATGAAAAATTTTTTGTTAAACGTTTAAAACCTCAAGCATCTAGTTTTATGTGGATTTTTTGACCTTCTGCAAAAACGTTTTAAAAAATTACTCAAAAAAGAAACACTACCGTTCAGGGGAGGGAAAAACTTAATAGTAACTGCTTTTTAACTTATTTTTTTGCTCACGAATTTTCATTTTTATATCTCTACACGAACTGCTTATGGAGTATATTAATTTTGTCACTCCGACATGTCATAGTTGGATGAAAATCACGCCTATTTTATACAAAGTGGCTTAATTGGATTTAAAATTTTGCACATGAGTTTTTATTTTGAATATTAACTCTTACTATGGAATATGGTCAGTCCACGCCTACCTCCCATCTAATGAATCTAATGAAAACGACGCCTACCTCCCATACAAAGTGGATTTATTTGAAAGGTAAAATCTCTTAAAAATCTTCAAATATTAAATAAATGTCTGAAAATTTTGCACATAAACTTTGATATATAATATAAACCATCACTGTGATATTTGATAAAATCGAATGAAAACCACGTCTACTTCCCATTAAAAGTGGCTTTATTTTAAAAGTAAAAACCTCTTAAAAATCCGCAAATATTAAAGAAATGTTTTGAAACTTTCCACATAAGCTTTGATATTTAACTTCACTATTAGGTTTGGCAAAATCTAATGAAACCTCCTTCCCCTATCTTCTGTACGAGTGACGTCATCAATATAGAAAAAGCTTCTTTAATACATAAAACTGAATGTCATCGTGTCTGTATGTACCCAAATTCAACCCACATCGTTTGTCCGATCTACACCATATTTTGCACATATACTTACTTACTTAGGTGGCCATAACAACTCGTGTTCGGGTTTCGGCTGACTTCATCAGCTCTCGCCAGGCGCCTCTACTTTGCGCGTGCCTTTCCAAATCGGATACACCAAGTGCAGTTAGGGCTTGCTTGGACTGGTCCATCTATCGGAGGCATGGTCTCCCTCGTCGTCGTTAACCAACGATCCTCGCCTCGAGCACCTTTTTCGCTGGAGCTCCGTCGTCCATAAGATGGGCATGATCCAGCCAGCGTAGTCGCTGCACAGTTATACGCCGTACTACATCAATGTCTTCGTAGAGCTAATACAGCTCGTGGTTCTTTCGGATGCGATAGTCATCGCCGACTCGAACAGGACCGCATATTTTGCGAAGAGCTTTTCTCTAGAACACCCCCAGAGCAGCTGCGTCAGTTTGCGAAATTACCCATGCCTCAGCACCATAAAGATGCACAGGTAGAACGAGCGTCTTGTAGAGTGTTAGTTTTGTCGATCGAGAGAGGGCTCTGGAACTTAGTTGCTTATTGAGCCCGTAGTAGCACTTATTAGCATTTATTGCCCTTCGCTTTATCTCCAGGCTAACTTCGTTGTTGTTATTAATGGCGGTGCCAAGGTATACAAACTCCTTGACTACTTCAAAGTTATAGCTGCCGGATTGCAGCAAAACATGTTGTTTTTTTCCGCAAACTAACATGAAGGAGAATATATTTGTGGGGAAGGAACAACATTTTTTGAATAATTAATTTTATTCGACTACTTTAAAATATACCAATGTTGAACTATTTTTCTAAAGCATCATATAAAGATGTGGCGGCCGCGTTGCAGTGCATAGAGTGTGTGGCCCATACGCCAGAGAACCCTGGTTCGAATCCCACCTGACACAGAAAGTTTATTCAATTGAATTAATTTATCTATTGGCCGTCACCTCTCTGCAGACAATGGCAAACCTCAGAGAGTAAAAACTGCCATGAAAAGCTTCTTGAAAATATAAGCCGTTCGGAGTCGGCATAAAACATGTAGGTTCAGTTCTCGATCATTTGTGTTCGAACATTTCACACAATACACAACACAATTGATCATAAAAAGTTCGGTCAAAGTCCTTCCAAGGGCTGAAGTGGCCATTTTTTTGGTTTTTTTTTCTTGTTTTCATATCAAGACATATGAATCGTCGTCGAGGATTCATGTGCTCTACGTGCAAAAAACACATTTTGAGTAAATCGAAGCTAAAGATTGAATGCATTTTTTTCAAAAACTGTACAATGGGATTACTAAAATGTCTCACCATAAATTAATGTGAAAATAGAAATCCCAAAAACATTTTTCCCAAGCTTGGATCTCACGTACAAAAGGACATTTTCTAAGGGTAAAAAATTCACTTTGCTCTATACGCCATTTCAAATGTATTTTGACGTAGAGCAAAGTAGCATTAGTAAAAAACTTCACACGCTTAAAGTTTTTGGTCAACAGTACTATATTCATTTACAAAAACAACAAAAGAAAATGATATTCGCAAAGCTTTTTAATAAAAATCATTAAACAATTTTTTCATTTACAAAAAACAACAAAAAAAAAATACTAGTTTTAAATTAATTACAACCCTTTTCATAACTTTTATGTTATGTGTTTTATAACTCTAAAAATTTTTAATTTTTAAAGAACTCTATTTTTTCAGCTCTAGGTCTATGTTGCTTTCTGAAGAAAACAACCAACAACAACACCCTGTATTATGTATAAGTAAGTTTAAGCTAATTTAATATGACTAAACCTAGACTCTAAAGTAGGTTTAGTATAAAAATAAGTCAGGAGTTTCTGGACACCCGCCCTTCCCTAAAAGATTTTCGTACTCTTAATATTTTCTTACACCTGATTTGCAAATTGCTTTACAATTCAGCACACTCACAACAAGGGTTAGAAGGCTGTATTTGGATATTCTTGACAAGATGTTTTGCTTATAATAATAATGACAATAATGGCAATCAAGCTATGAACGGAAATACTTTGCCATTCTTAACATACCTCTTATATTCAACATAATCTACTTTTTTTACAATTAAAAATAATAAAAAAATCACAAAATGGTTTATTAAAAAATAATAACTAGCCACAACTTATTAATTAAATGCATGCAGAGCAAAGTGGTTTTCGTAAATCAAGATCAAAATGTTGTACTGAAATTTTGCTCTATACGCCATTGAATGGAGGGTATGAGGCAAGAGGTCACCAAAAATTTCTGTTTAAAGGGATATAGAGCAAAGTGGACACGAAATATCTCAGTTTCTGGAAGCGATAGCCAAAAACGGATTGCAGATTTGAAAAATTTGGTATCAAAAACCCCGAATGGTACCATTAACTTAAAATTGTCAAAATTTCAACGATATTTCATCGCGTTACTTTTATTTACTTAAAAAATAAGTTTCATTATGTAATGTTTTTTATTATTTTGGAACTTACATATCTTAGAAAATAAAATCAAAAGTAAATACAAGTAAGGTGGATTTGAATTTCAAAATAAAAAGTACTAATAATAAAATTTCTCTTAAAAATTGATATGGCAATACCACCGAAAAAAATTTGCTTTAATCCATTTGGTACAAGGTCCTTGAGTGAGTAATTTTGAATTTATATTTTAATTTAAATTTATTAAATTATTTATTTATTTATTTATCTATTTATTTGTTTGGTCTACAGAATATATCTTACAGACTATGCATAACAATAGCACTAGTTACAATAATTAACAATTAACAATAAAAAATGTATTTACTTAATTAATTAAAAATCGTAAATAAATTTAAACGAAATTTGGGCTGTGAGCAGTTAAAATTTAATATTGAACAATAAGTGTTACACAGTTTAATACAGCAAGTTATAGGTTCGTTATTAGCGTAATTAGTTCTATGAAATGTTTCATCCAGCATACGATTGTTGCGCAAACTCCTTGGTGCATTGTAAATTATGAAAAATGCGGACAATTCAACACATTTTATGTTGTTATGTAAGATGTTATAAGCGAACATTAGATCAGAGTAGATTCTTCGATCCTTCAGCGACTGGAGACCAAGCAATTTACGCCGAGCTTCGTATGGTGGAATACTTAAACCTTTGTGTCAAATCATTTATAAAAATAAGAAAAAGCAGTGGTCCACAATGAGTTCCCTGCGGAATACCAGAAGTTGCGTTAATAACAATTTCAGAGTTCGTTGATCCTATTTTAACAAGAAGTTTTCTATTCTCTAAATAACTTTTGAAAAAGTTTACAAGAGACTCCGATAGACCAAAATTTTTGAGCTTATGCAGCAAAATAATATGGTCAACTTTATCGAATGCTTTCGAAAAATCAGTGTAAATAACGTCTAGTTGCTCCCCATTTTCCATAGCGCTCACTATGTTATTTGTAATCAAGGCCAGGTTTGTGCTTGTAGATCTGCCCGGAAAGAATCCATGCTGGCAGTCGACTATAAGATTACCAATTTAATCAAAAAGCTTATTTTTAATTATATGATCAAATAATTTGGCAAATGTGCACTGTTTCACAATCGCTCTATAATTATTTATATCATTTCTGTCACCAGATTTATATATAGGATCTACCGAACAAACCTTCCATGGATCCAAAAAAGTACAATTTTTCAAGCAGCAATTGTAAAGAATTGATAATTGTTTACTTATATTTGCCACGCAGCGCTTGAAAAATATTGGTGCGATATCTTCTTTTTCGCATTTTGAGCTTGAACTAAGATTCGAAATAGCTATGGTTACGTCCTCTTCTGAAATCATAAAGTTATCAATGGATATACAATTTGGTAACTGAAAAGTTGAAGAGCTAATAGAGTTCGTTGAGCTTGTATATATTTCAAAGACTTCTTGAAAAAATTTTGCAAACAGATTGCAGGTTTCTGTGGTATTGTTTGATTTTATTGCATTATATACCATGCTAGTTGGAAAACCGTTCGTTTTGCGCTTAGAATTTAAAAATTGCCAAAAGCTTTTTGGGTTCGAAATCAATTTTCTCCCGATATTAAATATGTATTGATGATATAAAAATGTATGAAGCGCATCAAAATCTTTTCTAAGCTGGGTAAATCGCAGACGATCTGACTCGCAATTTGTTTTACGGAATTTCTTAAATGCTTTATTTTTTGAATTTTTTAAACTTGCAAGCCTTGCTGTAAACCAAGGAGGTTTGGTTCTTAAAATGTTTGGCTTCTTAGGAACGAATTGCGTTATTCCCTGTGAAAATTTCGAACAGATGAATTCGTAGGCATTTACTGGACTCACAATAAGTTCCAGTGCAGACCAATCAGAACGTACTAAATACTCATTTAAAGCTTCAAAGTTGGCTTTTGAAAAATCTAATCGAATAGAATCATCATTGACTATTTTATCGTACTCATAGAACTCAAAGTTAATCGTTACTGCTTTATGATGCAAGCTATTATTCAAAACTGGTGATAAATTTTCTGTACAAACAGCTTTTAGATCATTTGAAATAAAAATTAAATCTAATATTCTATTTAAATCGTTCTTAACAAAGTTTAGTTGACAACTATTAAGGTGGTAATGCAAAAAATTTACGCGAGCTATCATGGGTTCAAAAAAAGAACTGCCGCCAGCTCCTAAAAGTAAACTAGTTTGCACGAAGTGTAGAATAAAGCTTACAAATTGTGCTTCTGATTCAAATAGTTCATCCGATGATGGCGAAAGTGATACAAACTTCAAAGAAAAAAGTGAAACAATTAAGAATTTAAATATTATCCTCAGTATTTTAGGATATAAACCAATTAATTTAAAAAAGTAAAAGAAATAATTATTTATTAATAAATATTAACTACACTCATCAACTTCATAAAAATTACAGACTCCAATTTAAAGGTTATGTGACCACAAAACTGCAAATCACAATTCAAATTATCAAAAACATGTTTGAAGACAACGCTGGAACTGAAATTATAACGTATTATATACAAAAAGTAGAAGCTTACAAAGAACTGATGTCCACATAATGTGCTTAATTTTAAAATTTTCTTATAGATTTGTTGTATAATTATAACAATATAGGGACGATTAATTTAGAATCAATCCTTAGAAGTTTACCAACTTGCATGACAGCCTTCGAAGTTGTTAGCAATTTTGACTGCACATGGCAACACATGCAATTAAACTCAGAACTGAGAAGGGAATTTTTTCAATTCCAAATAAAGAAGTTGGACGGCAGCGCGCTTCCGAAATTGTTAGCTTAGTAAAGGAATTTTATTTGGATGAGAGAAACTCCAGGCAACTGCCGGAAATGAAGGGTTTTGTCATAGTCGAGAGTAATAACTCTAAAGAAAGAATTCAGAAAAGGTTTCTCTATTGTAATTTAAATGAACTGCATCAGTTATATAAAGAAGATCTTCCTGACTTTCCAATTGGATTTTAAAAATTTACTGAACTTCGTCCAAAAGAGTTTGCGTTTGCATTCTTCATCAAAATGTAAAACTTATTGCTGAGGGTTCATTATTCCTTTTCATTTTATAAGGGTTATGATAAAGTTTTTTGTACACATGTTCAAACTTGAAAGAAATAAGTAAGTCTTGGGAAATGTCGATCAATGGAAAAAGTGCATACAAAATATTATTACAACATCTTCTTTGTAAAACTCCAACTGATACTTGTTATGAAGGTTGCTGTAACTCATGTTCACGTACAACGCATTTTGAAAACCTTCTATATGATACTTTTCACAAAGAGTCTATAGAGTCCATCACTTACAAGCAATGGATAGCGACCGACAGGTATTTTTTTAAGTGAGTTTGTCATTTTTAAACTTTTTTTTAAGAAACAGATGTTCGTTAAAAACTATAACTGAAAGCAAAGATGAATCTATTTCAACACTATCAGAAAAACTTATAAAACTTGTAAAACATGATTTTATAGCTATACAACAAGCAAACTATTTCAAAAGTGTGAAGGATAATATAAAAGAAGGTGAATTTATTGTAGTCCTTGATTTTGCGGAAAACTATGCTTTCGTTGTACACGAAGTTGTTCAAGGCTTTCATTGGAATAATAACCAAGCAACGGTGCATCCATTCGTCATCTATTTTTTAAACAAAGAATCCAAAAAAATTTACCACACGTCCTTCATCGGAATATCAAGTTGCCTCGAATAAATTTAATTTTAAAATTTCTACAAAAAAAATTTCACTGTGCGAACAAAATTAAATATTTCTCCGATGGTGCACCACAACAATATAAAAATAGAAAAAAATTATATAAACTTGGCTCATCACTATCAGGACTTTGGGGTAAAAGCTGAGTGGAGCTTTTTTGCTACTGCTCATGGAAAAGGAACCAGGGACGGTGTTGGTGGTACATTAAAATTATTGGCAAGGCGGTATTGTCTGCAGAAAGGCACACTCAAGGAAATTTTGTCAGCTGAACAACTTTACGAATGGGCACAAAGAAACTTACCTAATTATAATCTGTGTTTTGGATCTAAAGAAGATTATATTGGATCAGAAGAATATCTAAAGGCAAGACATGAAAACTGCAAAAAAAAGGCACGTTAGAAATTCATCATGTTGTCCCACTAGATGAAAGCAGCATCCAATTAAAAACTACATCCAATAGCTTGCTGCATAAAGTTTTTAAATTTAAATAAAACTCCACTAACTCGTGTGTATCTACCAGGGATGATATTGGCTTAGTTGTGAAAGGGCCAAAATTTATTCAAAAATAGGGCATTTTTGACAAGAATGGGGCCTTTCGTGGTAATTCAATGACCACAAATATCTCAATCAATTTCAAATAAACTGTCTCGGGAAATTAAAGCATATTGATATTTTCCCATTTGTTCTATTTTGTTTTGCCTTCACTGTTTTAACCTATGCAGGGAAGTTTTTTGATTTGTAACAAAAATAGAAAAGTGTACTAAAGTGTTTAAACGATCGGCTCAGAATCAAACATTTTATTTCATACAGAGGTCCAATTTCACTTTAGAAAAAGTCTTGTGCATTAATTGCAAAAGTCAAAAATATGAAAAAAAAAAAAAAAATAATCAAAATAAAACTAGATCATTTTCACAGAAAACCTTAACCCAGATCGATAAAGAGTCCTAAAGTATTCTTTCGAGTCTTTGGTTATATACATAAGAATGTCAGAAAGATATGAGAAATTTAATGCAGACTCCTCGTTACGAATTGTAAGAAGACGAATTAATGATGGGGACGAAATGGTCATAATAGCAGAAAAAAGTCAGTCCTACAAAAAAATATATTCAAGAATGACTGAAGACAATAAATAATAATTTATAAAAAAGCAGTTTCTGCAGTCCCCATTTTTTCTAAAGTGCAATAGTCTGAAAGAGCATGAAATTTTATTTAGGATGTCATATGTCGAAATTCTAGTTTTTTTTAACAGATAAAATAAAAAAAGAAGGTTGAAAATTTATTGAAAATTGACGCCATTTAAGACTTAGTGGGTTAAGGTTAAAGTTATATCAGTCTACAATGGAGCCTTCAGGGTCCGCTCTTTTTCATCTAAAGGGTGATTTTTTTGAGGTTATGATTTTCATGCATTAGTATTTGACAGATCACGTGGGATTTCAGACATGGTGTCAAAGAGAAAGATGCTCAGTATGCTTTGACATTTCATCATGAATAGACTTACTAACGAGCAACGCTTGCAAATCATTGAATTTTATTACCAAAATCAGTGTTCGGTTCGAAATGTGTTCCGCGCTTTACGTCCGATTTATGGTCTACATAATCGACCAAGTGAGCAAACAATTAATGCGATTGTGACCAAGTTTCGCACTCAGTTTACTTTATTGGACATTAAACCAACCACACGAATGCGTACAGTGCGTACAGAAGAGAATATTGCGTCTGTTTCTGAGAGTGTTGCTGAAGACCGTGAAATGTCGATTCGTCGCCGTTCGTAGCAATTGGGTTTGTGTTATTCGACCACATGGAAGGTTTTACGCAAAGATCTTGGTGTAAAACCGTATAAAATACAGCTCGTGCAAGAACTGAAGCCGAACGATCTGCCACAACGTCGAATTTTCAGTGAATGGGCCCTAGAAAAGTTGGCAGAAAATCCGCTTTTTTATCGACAAATTTTGTTCAGCGATGAGGCTCATTTCTGGTTGAATGGCTACGCAAATAAGCAAAATTGCCGCATTTGGAGTGAAGAGCAACCAGAAGCCGTTCAAGAACTGGCCATGCATCCCGAAAAATGCACTGTTTGGTGTGGTTTGTACGCTGGTGGAATCATTGGACCGTATTTTTTCAAAGATGCTGTTGGACGCAACGTTACGGTGAATGGCGATCGCTATCGTTCGATGCTAACAAACTTTTTGTTGCCAAAAATGGAAGAACTGAACTTGGTTGACATGTGGTTTCAACAAGATGGCGCTACATGCCACACAGCTCGCGATTCTATGGCCATTTTGAGGGAAAACTTCGGAGAACAATTAATCTCAAGAAATGGACCGGTAAGTTGGCCACCAAGATCATGCGATTTGACGCCTTTAGACTATTTTTTGTGGGGCTACGTCAAGTCTAAAGTCTACAGAAATAAGCCAGCAACTATTCCAGCTTTGGAAGACAACATTTCCGAAGAAATTCGGGCTATTCCGGCCGAAATGCTCGAAAAAGTTGCCCAAAATTGGACTTTCCGAATGGACCACCTAAGACGCAGCCGCGGTCAACATTTAAATGAAATTATCTTCAAAAAGTAAATGTCATGGACCAATTTAACGTTTCAAATAAAGAACCGATGAGATTTTGCAAATTTTATGCGTTTTTTTTAAAAAAAAAGTTATCAAGCTCTTAAAAAATCACCCTTTATATGCACGATAAAATAATGTAAGCAATGCATTGGGCATGGAGCTCTCCACCTCAAAATTCCGTTTTAAGCCTATAGAATTACTTTTACCTGATTTACATTGATCAAGAATACACGTCAATTCTTTGCTATTCCCTTTTAAATCTGCCATATCTCACGTTGATTTCCGCGTCTCTCATGTGTACTGTATCTGTATCCAATCAAAAACGTAGCCTTATAAAGCTTAAATTAAACAAAAAGCAGGAAAATTGTTTAAGTTTAATGCTTTTCCAAAGCTGTATTTTCAAAATGGGTTTCTTATATTAAAAAACTCAACAGTACTTAGTTTACTGAGATCTATTAAAAGTCCTTTTATTAAAAATTTAATATTTTTTATATTGATGGCATTCTATTTAGATGATATTTTTTCAGTTGAGTTTCAGTGGAGTAGAAAAGAGGGCCTAAAATGAATCGAAAGGGCTTCGGGGCTTATGAAATCAAAAAGGGCTCAAAAAAGCAATAAAAGCCCCCAAATATCATCCCTGGTATCTACCACTCAAAAAAAAAAAAATTTATTTAATAAAAAAAAAGGAAATCAAACTTAAAATATTGTATATTAGTGGTATTCAATTAACGCCGTATTTGTGGTGTAAATAGCGTATGTGCCGTAAGTTCATACAACTTACCACACATACGCAGTTTACATCACGAATACGTCGTTCATTGAATACCACTTTTATTTTGAAACTTACGGCATTAGTAAAACGTCCATAACCTCTACATAAGTAATGGTATTTCCAAACTGATAGGTTAACATTTGCGTAACAACTTTAACATATATTTATTTTTCATTAAAAGATGGGCCTTTTTCAGAAATTAAACTTTTATCAAATATGTAAAATCAAATATGTAAAATTTATTTTTTAATATTTTAAATCTATATAAAATTTGCAAGGCATACATATTTTTCTTAAATTTTTAAGTCCAACCAGTTTCGTGCAATTTTAAAACATAAAAAGTGTTGCAAAATTCTTGGACGTACTGTTAGATCTAAAGCTGTGGCTAAAAAAAATTCAAATTTCGCGTTCGTTCATTTCTCATGTTAGTCTATCGTCCCTCAAAGTTTGAACCAGATCGGAGACATGTCCCTCCAGTCGAGGCCGATCTGGCATGGAACTCCCCATATATATATACATACATATATAGATACATATATAATACGGCATAAGTCTTGTCCCGGCGGGACATTTGCAATTTTAAAAAAATACGGGACGTCCCGTTAAATACGGGACATCTGGCAATACTACTCGTACTCGTAATATATATCAGTGTTGAATACAGCACGGCAAAAAACATGATTGAAACTTGTATGCATTATAAAAAAAAACTTTTTTGCGTGCCATGAACAGCATGATCATAAATCGTGCGCAAAGAATTGTCTTCGTGAAAATACAAAAAGACTTAAATATCTAAATAATTTTCATTAAAAAAAATTGTACTTTAATAAACATAAGCAAAATAATATGCACCAAAGTTACTTTCTGAACAAGAGACTTTAATCTCATTTAATACTGTTGGATTTAAACAAAGTGTTGAATGGTCTCCATTAACCCTGGAGCACTTTGAAGGTAATTGCTGTAATACTTGAAAATGTCTTTTAATTAAAACTTTATATATTGTACTCGGCTAAATGTTTGCACATTAGGCATAAGGAAGGCAAAAACAAATATAAAAAGCAACTACAAAAGGCATAAAAAAAAACACACAGCAAATGTTAAGAAATCAACGCACAACAAATTAATTTAAATAACTTGCAAACAGAAACTTTTGCTACTTAAGCAACGAATTACTTTTGTGGCTGTCTAAAAGTATGCAAGCAAAAACGAGTCTAGTTTATTTGTGAAAGTTAACTCAATGAATGGAAAAGATGAAAGAAAAAAAAAAATAAATGAAAACATAAACGAAAATTCAAAGAAAATGTGTAAAACTTTTTAAAGCCAGTAATGAAAATGAGTCCCAAGGACATAAGTCAGAAATACTAAAGTGAAAAGAGATGGACTAAAAGAGAGGAATAAGAAGCCAGACAGACATTGAATAAAAAAAAAAAACATCAAAAAGGGGAGGGCACTGCTGAAAATTAATAATAAATAAGAGACAAAAAACTAAAGTAAAGCAATATTAGAGTAAAACACGAAAATGAAGCGCACCAAAAGTCTATCTAGAAGTATAAGCATTGAATGCAAAGCAAACATTACAAAGGCACCAGTGTTGCCACAAACGGACACAACATCGAGCAAATAGCGTGAAAATGTAAAACTCATCATCATTAGAGTTTCTTTCAGCGCCGCAACTTTTTCTCCACTCATATTATAATTTTTTTTTTGCGCCACAGAAAAATTTATGAAAAAAAAATAGAAAAAAAACGACAGAGAAAAAATATGATGGCAATGTTGCAAAGTTTGTTGCATACTTGGGGACAGTTTATAAGTTGGCAACTAAAGTGTTTAAATAGTAACGAGTTGTAAAGTTGCAGACTTGAAGCTGTTTTTTTTCATTCCGCCTCGCCCACTCAATTTGCTATTCCTTCAATTTATTTCTTCCACTTCACGAATATGCACAAAAGTTAAAAAAAAAAAAAAAATTTTCTGTATTTTAAGTTATAAGTTTTTGTCTCATTTGGAGCATTATTTATAATTTAAGCTTGTTGCTAAATTTCACTAAAAAATTTCTAGAATATCTATCAGTGTCCGCATGTGTTGACAACACTAACGTAAGTTGTTTTAATATTTCTCAAAATCTGTCTGCATCTAAAAGTGGTGCATTAGTTTTGCTCCAGAAGCTTGTTCTAAAAGTTTCTATTCCCTTTCTACTAATTTTCCCATCTGTATCCCATCTCTGTATCTAGCGCCAGCTCTAAAAGCCAGTTCTTGTAAAACTTTGCAGTATCAGAAATTTGTCCCACGTGACAAATTGCCACAGCTGCTGCATTTAAAGTTGCTTTTTATACGTACATTTTTTTTTTGAAAATTTAATTTTTTCGTGGGTTGATGCTTAGTGGTGTTGGTTTTATAAAACTTTTGTAGATTTCATGTTTTAATTCAATAAAAGCGTCGAGCTCTGCAGCTTTTATTATTTAATGTGATAATCACTTAAGTAAAAAATATGTTGAACTTAATTTTCTTTAATTAGTTGAAAGCTTAGAATATTTTGTCAAAAGTTTGTTCTGCCAGACAGTAATTTTGAGATCATAATCAACGGAATGCAATTATTTCTTGATGAAGTTCTTGCATGAGTTTTGGGCTTGTTATGGGCTTAGATGCTGTTATGAGTTAGGCATAGTTTGAAATTTGTAATAGGCGGCAAGGATATGTTGTAGTTATAAGTGTATGAGAAGTGGTTGAAAGATATATAAAATTATTAATTTAAATTTGCATCTATTATTTACAGTAATATTTACATAATATTTGTGTTTGCTTGTATGGAATAGACAACTAAGCTACACCGAGAAAAAAAGCAATAGGTAAATCACCTAAGTCAGCTTGGGTAAAGAGAATTGTATGGGAATTATAAACTTATGCTTATTCACCTAAGCACTTTTTTGTTTAATACATTGCTTTGGAAACATTTACTTCGATACCTTGCCAAAAAAAATAATATTTGATTCACCTAAGCCCAAAATCCAAAAATACGAAATTAAAGAACGACTAAGAACGGCAAAAAAAAAAAACACAGCTGCGTCATTAGACACACGAGGGAAGGATAGATTTGACAATTTAAGGGTTTCTTTTTTTTGTAATAAGCCACTTTTAAATTCAAAAATAACATGAAGTAAATTAAAAAACACACGTTAATATTCACACCAGTTAATTTTATTACATTTCATCAACAAAAAGAAAAGAAAAAAAAAAATTCTTTGCCCGCCGTGCGGAGTCGAACCTGGAACTTTTGACGGCCAGTCCATCGCTCTACCCACTGATCCAAGCAGCCTTGTTAGTAATTGCTGACATAGCTGCAGCTATGTTAACAGATGCTGCATTAACAGATGCAGTATGTCGCAGTATTCTGTTGATAGCCATACAACAAAAATCTTTTAATAGATTAATGTAATTAATATTGAATAAATCACTCCGCGTAACGCAGGAGTTTGGCTCAGTGAGTAGTGACTTCATACACAGTTAAATCGGTTGGTGTGGGTTCGAATCTTAACGGCATGCGAGGATTAGTAAAATTTTTGTATTTGATATTTAATTTAATTTGATTTAATCTTCTTGTTATAATAGACGTCAAGTAGCAAGAAAAGCCGAGAAGTCATTAATTTCTAAGACTAAAAACGGTGTTGATAAAAGAAAAATTTGTGCTGTTGCCGTTTTCAGTCAAGAAAATTACAGAACGAGAGGGTCGGCCCGGCGGCAGTTTCAAAAAAAAAAAAAAAGGAAAATAAAAAGACCAAAACCCGAAAAAATTATTTATATATTTGAAATTCAATTTTTTTTTTAAAAAAATAGTGTATAAAAAATTACCAAATACTTGGTTAATTTATCATCCAAAGAAAAATTGGCAAGTCAACATGTAAAACTTAGGCGATTTGATGAAGTACTTGGGAGGCTGAAAACTGCCTCTTGGGAGGTTGAAATCTTATAAATTACACTAGGTTTTTTTTCGATTTAGCATAAGCTTTTTCTCGGTGTACTTGAAGCTTTTTTATAGAACCTACTAGCAGAACCCCGCCTGCTTCGCCAGGCACATTTTTAACGGGCTTACATTTATATAGCTAAGTAAATGTAGTTGAAAGTGTCTGTAAGTTTCTGCATTCCTAAAAGCGGGTAGTGCTTTTTTTAAAAATTCTAGAGAATTTTGGTATTTTGTCTTTTTCCAGCGAATTCGTAAAAATAAAAAAAAAAAATTTAATGGCATCTCCAGAGCCTCGCAGGAACATAATATTTTCATTTGTCCGTTCGTTCATTCGTAGAAAAAATTCTGCGAACGAACGATCGAACAAAATTTTAATTTCGATTTGCTACGAACGAACGAACGAACGATCAACTATTTTCTACGAATGAACGAACGAACGCACGAACAACTAGTTTCTACGAACGAACGAACAACTATTTTCTACAAACGAACAACAATTTTCTACGAACGAACGAAGGATCATCAATTTTCAGCGAACGAACTAGCGAATATTAATTTTCTACGAACGAACGAACATCAATTTTCTACGAACGAACGAACATCACTTTTCTGCGAACGAACGAACGAACATAAGAAAAAACTGTCGAAAAAAGTTAATATCGGCCGCAGCTGGACACCTAGAGGGGTTTAATATAGTAGCTGGTCCTATTGTTGTTTGCCTCTTAACATTTCTTCCGAACACACCTACTCTCTATCTGTCACCCTACTTTGGGTCCCCAAACAAAAAACACAAAAACTGTCGAAAATAGTTTATATCGGCCGTAGCTAAACTCCTTCAGGGGTCAAATATGTGAGCTGGTCCTATTATTTTTTGTCTCTAAACATTTCTCCCGAACATACCCACACCCTTCTTTGGGTCCCCATACAAAAACCATCTATTTTCTACGAACGATCGAACGAACATCTATTTTTTACGAACGAACGATCGAACATCAATTATCTACGAACGAATGAACGAACGAACATCTATTTTCTACTAACGAACGAACAAACCTTTATTTTCCACATACGAACGAACATCTATTTTCTACGAACGAACGAACATTTATTTTTCACGAACGAACTAACGAACAAAATATTTATTTTATTTACACACACTTCATTAAGAAAGCAATAGTGAGTGGGGAGAGGGTCAGATCGGATCGTTGACACCTACAATAGAAAACTTTTTAATCAAAGTTGGTTATGTGAGGGGGAAATTTTGGAGCCGAAAAACATCACGGTCAATGTAATCAACTTCCAATTTTTACAACAGCTGCAGGGAGATATTCTCACTTATAAATCGGAGGACGTGATCTGTGGATAAATCCTGGACAGAAAGAGGCAGTTAATTAAGTTTAAAAATTTGTGAGAGCCCCAAGAGTACCTTCTCTTAGCCTCAGCGTACCAATCTCTTGGTTAAAAAACTACTGCCAAATGTTATTGAGGCTACTATTTAAATTGGGTGCTGCAAAGAAGATGACGCTTTTCTGCCTCGCATCTCCAATATACCAATTTATCATACATGGCAAAAAATTTCAGATAAAGAGTCTGCAATTTCGAATCCATTTGAGTTTCGCCATATCTATAAACAATTCCAAAGTTTTTGATATTATCTAGTGATTATCTACTGCATAACTAATTGTAGTGTCAAAAAAATTGTAATTTTTTAGGTACGGCCCACTTTTTTATTTTTATAGATATGTTTATGTTTTTGGTGTCATTGAAACAAAAATAAAAAATTGAATAAATTATAGAATTGATCATACAAAAAATTTCATTTATTACGCTAATTTCTGAGAAATTTGCTTTCAAATTTTATGTTTATGATTTGTTGGTATACCGTTGGTGATAAAGGTGATATACCGTTCTTGTGGCCTTTGCAATGAGCCGTAAAAATAAGTTTTCTGTAAGGTAGATTTTGTGCTAGAAACAATAACGTGAATCAAAGTCGTGAAATATTTATTAACCCTGTAGTTCCTACTTACTTACTTACTTACTTAGGTGGCCATAACATCCCGTGTTCGGGTTTCAGCCGAACTCATCAGCTCTCGCCAGGCGCCTCTGCTTTACGCGCGCCTTCTCCAATCGGATACACCAAGTGCGTTTAGGGCTTCCTTGGCCTGGTCCATCCATCGGAGCCATGGTCTCCCTCGTCGCCGTTGACCAACGACCCTCGCCTCGAGCACCTTTTTCGCTGGAGCTTCGTCGTACTAAGCCAATGTCTTCATAGAGCTCATACAGCTCGTGGTTCATTCGGATGCGATAGTCATCGCCGACTCGAACAGGACCGAAGATTTTGGGAATAAATTTTCTCTCGAACACTCCCAGAGCAGCTGCGTCAGTTTGCGACACTACCCATGCCTCAGCGCCATAAAGATGCACAGGTAGAACAAGCGTCTTGTAGAGCGTTAGTTTTACCGATAGAGGGAGGGCTCTTGAACTTAGTTGCTTACTGAGCCCGTAGTAGCACCTATTAGCAATTATTGTTCTTCGCTATATCTCCAGGCTGACTTTGTTGTTATTATTAATGGCGGTGCCAAGGTATACGAACTGTAGCTCCTAAGAATGTGAAAATAAACCCCCTCCCATAGGATTTTTTGCTCAGCTCGACATAACCTTTCACCACCGTAAATAGTTGCACTCAGTTGCGGGACACCCTATATATAGACTTTCTGAAGTACCCGGTGCTTACTCGGGAGTTTATGTAACTAATTTTTGCCATTCAGTTCTCGTTTTTATGTTGTTAATAAAACAGAATAATGAAAATATAGGTTGCACGCGAGTTTGTGCATTCCAGAGTATGAGCTACAACGCTTCGAATTACCTGAAAATCATTATAGATAATTTTCTGCTATTAAAGACTGTTATGTAAAGACTGTTATGTATGACTATGTAAAGACTATTTAAGACCGCTTTAATTTTCGAAAGTTGTTTGGTACAAGGCATGGCAGAATTATAGTTGTTTCATACGTTATAGGTAGCATTTTCTTCAGTAGCGCTGCCAAAAATTTCCTTCAGAGCTGAATGTAGAAACACAAAAAGAACCGTTTTCGTAAAGAACTTATGTGCTTCATTTAAAAATATATGTAGCGAAACTTATAAATTTATGTGTCTTATAGAATCAAGGGTTATGTATTTCACTTTTAAAAACAAATTATTTAATTAACGATTTTGCTTCAACTGCTAAGCGCTTCTCTGCACTTAGTAAAAAATCCCAGATTTTAAATTGTCCCTTGGTCAGCCCTAGCTAAAAAAATTTTATTATTACTTGGTATTAGAATAAAAATATTATTATTACTACTTTTTTTATTATTATTTTATTATTATTTATTATTACATTAAGGTTAAGCTTGGGCAAAGGAAATTACACCTTCGATACAACAGCTTAACTTAGTGTTAGTAGCTTTAAAGTCCTTAACTACTCGTAGTATAAAATGGTCAGTTATTTCCAATTTCTAACTAGAATGATTTCGAAATTCACACTCTATTTAAACCCAATCAAATAATATATATCAGATGCTTATCAATCCAGCGAATTTGTAGACATAAAAGTTGCAAGTCATTGAACAAAATAGAAAATCGATTACTTTGTTAGTTGTTAAGGAAAAAAAGAAAATAATAAAATTGAGCTAAAATCTATTGCATTTGTGCGAGTGCAACTACCTACACACAATCAGATTAACCCAATAGGCAATAAAGCTTCTAACGAAGGCGTGCATTTACTGCTACTTTTGGCGGTAAGACACATGACATCCTCGCTGCTTCTGAGAGCGCTTCTATAAGGCCTAATTTTTCGCTACCCAAGGCAGTACAACAATTATATTTTTTCTACAAAAACTGGTTCTGCTTATATTTCAGGGTTACTTTTTCGTTAAAAGTTAAAATATATATTCATTCAAAAATATAAATAAAATATAAATATTCCTTCCTTCGAAACCTTCGAAAAATATAAATATAAAGTACGGAAACAGAAATTAGTGTCCCACAAGTTACACAGTGTGAGTACGGAAACACACCTAATAATCAACGTCATGACTTAGAAATATTCTTATCTTACAAAAATATGTTATAAAAAAAAAAAAATCACAGAATATATAGGTAAGTACACATAATAAGAAATAAAAAAAAAATAGTTTTTAAATTTTTTATGGTTAACCCATTCCTTAAGCCATTCTAAAGAAGTGCTTATAGCAGGCTTCTTTTAAGCAGGGAGAGCGGAAGGCATGGACAATTTGGCCATTTCATATAAAAAAGTATATGGGCTTGCCTACGAGTAGGGTAGGCCTTCGAAATCCATTTCAAGGCCTGCTAGTAGCCCTTCGAATACTTGCCAATGCCTACTGGGAAAGTTCGAATCCTGCCAAGTGCATGGCTGTATTAGTGTCTGTATATGTGTCTGCGTATGCGTCTGCATATGCACTCGTATGTATATTATGTGAGCAAAGAATGTGCGATTGACAAGTTCTGCCGGCAACAATCAAAGCCAGGAAAGAAGGGAGGATTGAAAAAAAAAAATTCTAAAATTGAAATTGTCAACATGACAACTGCAGGCAAAGGACTCTTTTTGTTGTTGTTTGTTATTGTTGGTATGCTAAGAAAGGAAAACTTAAGAAAGTTAAGAAACTGGAGGCAGCAAACGAAAAAAACAACAACAGCAACATAAAGCTTAAAGAACCTTAGCTACGGACTAAATAACAACAAATAAAATTGCTTTGGTCAACAAAGCAAATATTTGTTTGCCTTTCGAAGGATCAGTCAGCAGTCAAGCAGCAGGAGCAGCAAAAGCAGCAACAGCCTGTGTGTGCATCACTAAGGAATCAGCAAGGATTAAGAAGAACACCAGCACATGCAGCCACGAGTCATGCAGCCACACAGACAAACAAACAGACAGATTTGCACACAAAAAGTTAGATTTCCAACAACAAATACAATAATAATGAAAAACATTTAAATGCCTTTGGCAAGGATGAGCGAACGTTTAAGGATTTGGTTGTTTATGCATGTCGCAAAGATTCGATTATGTGAGTGTGTATGTGTGTGTGTGTGTGTGTGTCTGTTTTCCTTTTTTTTTCTCAATATTTATTTATTTATATATGACATCGTGCCACAATTTGAATAAATAAAATATTAGATTTGTTTGTGGTTCTTATATATATTTTGTTATCGTTGTTGTTTTTATTTTTTTTTTATTTTTTTTTGTACGTATATACATAGCTGCGTAGAATTTTGACTGCAGGCACGGATAACAAACAGCTTTTTCTGCTTCAACTTGTTTGTGCTGTGCACAAATTTTAGCCTCTTGTGCATATTTGATAAGCCAACAAAAAATTGTCACCAGCCGCCACTAGCGGTTTTATGTTAATTTTCAAGACTATGCTATGAGTAGTGTTTTTTTTTTTTTTATCTTACTTTGATGTCTAATTTAAAGAAGATTTTGTTTTTGTTTTAGCGAGGCTTAACAAATATTTACACTTATTTTATTTTGTTTGTGTTTTTTTGTTTAGTTTTTATTGTGGCCGGTTTTTATATTTATTATTTTTATTTTGCTCTTTATTTTCTTTTTATTTTTAATCAGGTTTACTGTGGTTTTATATAACAAAATGTTAAGGTTTTAAAGTCGTTTTTATTGTACATAAATAATGCTCTTGTTATTATCGTTTTTTTACTGTCGTCATTTATATATGCTCCACATGTTTGTGTGTTTTGTGGCTTAGGTACTCGATAAAGATGTACGTATTTATTGTTTCCTTCTTCTTTTGATGGCAGACACTTCAATTCACGATTTGCAGTAAAGCTTTTTACCTGCAACAAAGTTTTAAATAAAACCTGAATGACCAGTTAACTCGTTTATAAAACAATTACCTTTTTTTTTTAGGTCTCTGCGAGTTCCGTACCTATTTTGATGGGCAGTAAATATTTTTATTTGTTCTTTACTTTATTTCACTTATTATTGTTCTTAGAAGGAGAAAGAGCAGAGTATCAAGAATACAATAATATAGTTTCATTTGGAAAATCTGTTGGAAAATTTAAAATTTTATCTCAGAAAAATTAATGACATTGATTGAAACGTATTTTTAATAGTACTTTTTTTAATAAATATTTTTACAATAACAACATTAATTGGATGAATTAATTAAAATTAGGCCAGGCGAACAACTTGTGATAGAAAGAGTTAGTTAGGTGTAAAAATATAAAAAAAAATAAAGGTTTACTGAACATTTCTATACAAAAAAAAAATATTTTTTATAGCACAAAACGAAGAGTAAGAAGGAAAAGAAAGGTATACTGGGTGTATTTGATTTTAAATTATCATTTGCAAAATTATTACTAAAGAATTTGAATAGAAGAATGCAGATTTGAAACGTTAAGAATTTGAAAGTAAAAGCTCCAAAAAGTATATTTTTAAGAAATAATTCACTGTGTTGTGCTATACTGAAAAGTCAAAAAAAATTTTTAAAAGTTAAATTTTCAAAAATTTTAAAAAGTTTAAAAAAGTTTAAAAAAGTTTAAAAAAGTTTTCAAATCAAATAGTTAAACGTTTATTCTGACTTCAAAAGAAAAAAAAAATAAGCAAATTTCAACATATCGGATGTACAATATAATTGGGATTAATATAAGGGGTGTTTTGCTTTGAGGTTTCATTTTCCGACTTGTATTAAATTGTTATAAATTAGTCATTTCTGCCAACGCTATTGTCATTTGTGATCAGTTTGGCTTGTCATTTTACCATGAATAGACAAACGGCCAAACAAAGATTGAATTTATTGAGTTGTTCAAAAAGTCAGTACGGTTTTTATTTACAATTTAGGCTTATTTATTTTATAAATCAAATCACCATTAAGCAATTATATATTCGCCATTTTGTTCGTTCACCTTCTCCATCTCTGTGGCAGCTCCTTTATTCCTCGTAGGTAGAAGTCTCCACTTTTTTCTACAAATAGCCTCTCTCAAGGTGCTGTTTGATAGATCCTTCACTATCAAATGTTTAATCCTTCAGTGAGTTTTACAGGGAGCGAATTTTTTCCATGTACTCAGAAAAAGCATCCTAAAATTACAGAAAATTTACTAAATTTTAAATAGGGTTTTACTCGATTTAGTGCCAAAGAATTTCTTTTTATATCAAAGTGAGGTTTTTCTTTGAGAGAAAAAACGAAATTATTTTTGAATTTGAGTATATAAGAATAGAAAAAATTTTCTTATAAATTGAATATGCGCATATCCGCCGAATAGTCCACCGTGACACGAAAATTAAAAGTTATTAAAAACTTATTATTTAATGATATTATCTTAGAGAAACATTTTTATAATATTGATTTAAGCAATTTAACCCTGCGTGGGACCCTAAGGTCCGTAGGGATATTTTCGATTTTGAATCGCAAATTTCTCCTATTTTGGCCACTACGACCCCCTCCCAAACTTACCATGTATTCCTGGAACATTTAGTTCTGCGTCTTTTACGGGTTCGATCATTAAAATCGGACCAGTGGTTACCGAGATCTAAGGATTTACTTTTACTGCCTACGAGAAAGATCCCTAAAGTCCCCTGGGACATGTTATGGAAATTAAGCAAATTAACGGTATTACTTCGTGGAATTCATTGTTTTATGGCTCAAAATTGCAGCTGCGTTTAGTTTCAAGTTAAAATAAATATTTTTGCTAATTGGGTTTTCCAAGAGTAAGTTTGCTTATTTTATTGCTTTGTTCATCCCTGATGCATTTGTCTTATACCTGCGTGCCTACCTGAATGTTGGGGGAAAAAAAGGTATATAAACCAGTTGCTTCAAGAATATTCAACAGTTGTGTACTAACTTTTGAATTGAATTGAGCTAAAGAAAAATGTGCGAAGCAAATATCAATATAAATGAAATACTAAATGAACAAAGTTGTGATTTCGATGATGAAATAAGTGATCCATCGTTCCAAATAAATGAACAAGCCTCTGATTGCGAAAGGGGAGCCACTATTGAATGCTGGGACGAAGATACAAGTGACGATGATGATGAAACGCCGCCAAATCAAGAAACAACTTCAGATGACTATTATGTTGGCAAAAATGGTATGAAATGGAAGAAAGCGCCGCCACCAACTTCACGTGTAAGATCGCACAATGTCTTCACCATGAGAAGTAGAGGAATAGGACCAATAATGACTTCGGATGATCCATTGAGCATATTCAAAACAATTTTTACCAAGGAAATGTCACACATAATCGTAAGAGAAACTAACCGAAAAGCCAAACAAACTATTGAAGCGTGGAATGAAGCTAATCCAACACGACCCAAAGAATGGCAACCACTGACACCCAAGGAGTTTGATGCGTTCCTGGCAATGCTTATAGCTTCTGGCCTATATAAGTCAAACAATGAACCAGCTTACTGCCTGTTTGATACAAATCATCCACCAATCTTCAGAGCTGTAATGTCATTCAAAAGATTCACACTGCTATTGAGGTACATACGATTTGACAACGTGAACACACGCATGGAAAGGTCACAGAGCAGCAAAACGGCAGCAATTGATGATATTTGGCTCATGCTGCAAGCTAATTTGGCAAGTCGGTACGAACCACATGATGCTCTAACAGTAGATGAACAACTGTTTCCATATAGAGGACGGACATCATTTACACAGTACATTCCATCAAAGCCTGCAAAATATGGAATAAAGGTGTGGTGGATATGTGATGCAAAAACCAAATATCCGCTCAAAGGTACCATATACTCTGGACAAGCACCAGGACAGGAGCGTGAAACCCAGCTGGGCTACAAAGTGACAATGAAGCTCGCGCAGAAATACTTATTTACTGGCCGCATTGTGTATGCAGACAACTTCTTTTCGTCTCTTGATTTGGCTGAAAACTTGATTACCCAAAGAACAGCATATGTTGGTACCTTACGCACAAATAAAGCTTGTATTCCCAGTGAGTTTAGGAAGAATCGCAATCGCCCAATTGATAGTACATTGTTCGGCTACCATGACAACAACGTTGCGCTTTGCTCATATGTGCCGAAGAAAAATTAAGAAAAATTAATTAATTAACTCATTTCAACAGCACATTATACAAACGCCGTCGAAGGAGCACATAAAAAACCAATGGCCATTGTGGATTACAACAAAAATAAAGCTGGAGTGGACACGATGGACCAAATGCTAGGTACATACACGTGTAAAAGAGGTACTAAACGCTGGCCACTAGCCATGTTTTATAATATTGTGGACGTTGCTGCATTGGCGTCATTTACCGCCTATAATGACCTCAATCCGAGCCAGAAAAGCGACAGGAGGCGGTCGTTCTTATACAAATTAGTTCAGCAGTTGGCTACTCCCGAAATCGAAGAAAAGGCGTTCAATATCAAGAGAGCTATGATGGACTACAACGTCATACCACTAGAAGAGAGCATTACAAGCGAAGCACCACCAATCCAACACAGGGACCGTTGCATGCCGTGCAAAACGTCCAGGATTCAGCTAGCAGAACAATAAAATAATATTAGATTAAGACTATATCTCAATAAAAATAATTAATATTTAATTTAAAACCAAAATTTGCCCGTGTTCAATAATTTTTAGTGCATTTTATAGGCAATTTTCATATTATGTCCCAGCGGACCTTAGGGACCTTTGACGTATCATTTACTTAGGGTCCCACGAAGGGTTAAATATAAATTCCTTTACCATGATGATCAAATCGTCTGCACTGTTTCACAAATGAAATTTTTCTTTTTAGTTAATGTTTTGTAAATGTTTCGTAAAGTTTTTGTTTTAGTAAAAATGGAAGGCATTGGCTAAAAATAATGAAAAATGGTTGAGGCAAGAAGAGGCAGAATATATTAAATTTATTTTTTAATAACTAAATCACATAATTACTTAATTACCTAATTACTTAATTACCCAAATGAATCACAATGGAAAAAATGTCACGTAACGCCATGTCACGTAACGCCATGTCACGTAACGTTTCATACTAAGCCTAATAAAAAAAAAAAAACGAGAAACGGTTTTTAAATTTGATTACTTTGATAATAAACTTATACTTTTTCAAATCCTTGTAAAAAAAGTTTTATACAAAAACTCTTGCCAATTTACAGAATTTTACTAATTTTGTGATCCAAGTCAAAAACCACTTCTATTTTTTGTCACGTAACGTATCATTTTTGGTGGCTTCTATCTAAGAGCCGAACTTTTGACAACTCTTAGGTTTTACACCTTGTATAGTGTGCTTAGTAATCTATTGGATAATCAAAATAAGGAACTTGTAAGTTAAATTTTTCATTCTTTTTTTACTCATTAAAGTCGTACGATCGTCATGTGCGCCACCACGGAAATGCTCATATATCAAAAACTCTATTTAAACCAGTGGTATTGTTTTCCCGTAAATTTGACATTTTGTGTGGATATTATATATAGGAAAGAGTCTAATATTATTATAAATATTTATATACAATTTGAAAGTTACCACAGCGGTTATTAAGCCCGGGTCTCTCGCATGGTAGACTGTCGACTTACCTACGCACCAGCTCAGTTGTTATCGAGCGTCTGTTTAAACATTCAATAAAATGCGAATACACATGAAAAAAACAATTATTTTGTGACTACGCACAGAATCAACGAGTCGAGGTTGTTTTTTTTCATTAATATTAAAAAAAATCACCCGAAAAAAATAAAAAAAGTTCGACCACCACAATATTGGAACTCACAACCACAATGATGAATGTCTGGCGTTCTATGCTGTATAATATAGAACTATTGTCGACAAGTAAGTAAAGAATCTAGCTATTTCTCTCTTGCTCGAAAGACATACCTTTAAAGAAAGATGGGATTTTTAAAGAATTTTGATTTTTAAATTAAAATTCTTACAGCCGCATTCATAAAATATCTTAATATCTTAAAACAGCTTTCAAACGTTCCTTAGTTAAAATGCTTTTTAAAGTTAAAATACTCTTTAAAATCGTTGTATTCATAAAAGAGTTTTAAGAGTGTTATAGCTAAAGTGAGAATATTAATGCTGTAAAATAGGAACAGTTGTAATTTTCGTTTGTGAGTCTGATAAATATAATGACATTTGCTTAAAAATTAATAAAAAACATATAGGCTTGTGAATTTGATATACTGGCAGGAACTTGTTTAAGGTCCAGTTTCAATTTTTTTGAGAAAAAAAGCGAACTTTTTTGAATGACTGTATTTTTTCTTTATTTTATTATATATCAATATAATTTTTTTTTTCATTTTTAGTCTTAAGTCTTAAATTAACAATTTTATTTTTGGTTTTATGCATCGATAGTTATGGTTATACAGGCGTGTTAAAGTTGAGGTCGCGAACGAAAGGTCTCTTGCGGATATTTCCTCTCCAGTTAGCGAAAAATAAAAAAAAAAAACAAAAAGGTTGCTTTTATAACAGTTTTGTCTTCTGAGTGAACCGACAAAAACTTGAAATTAAAAAAAAAAAAATAAAAAAATTGCGCATAAATTAAAAAAACCCAATTTTTTGTGTACGAAATCGGGCTTTATGAATTAAATACTAAGCAAAAAAACATGTGTTATTTGATTTTGTCGGTTCACTCAAGGCATATTTAATTTTTAAAAATAATAAAACTAGATCTGAGTTAATCGGACGAATACTTTTCGAATTAAAGTGCAAGCCGTTTCAAAAATTGTCATTTCGAAAAAACCGCGTTTAAAGTTTTTGCTTACCTTACTTTATGAGCGTTTACTACTCATAAAAACTTAAACATCTCTTAAACGGCTTCGAAATTCATTCTTAAATGCTTACACATTCTTAAGATGTTTTTCAAAATAATAAAATAAAAAAAAAAAAATCGAAAATTTATCTAAAAATATTGAAATTGGGCCTTAACATTTTTTTAACCTTTAAAAATACAACTTTCCATAGCAACTGCCAAACAAACACAATTATTTTTATTTATTTAAATGTTTTGATTTTTGTGCGACACTAAATGAGAACATTAAAATTTAAAATAGCTTTGTAGGAGGCTTACAGAAGGTTTGTTTCTGTTTTAAAATTCTCTCTTCTGTGAAGCTGTTAAAAGTGTTTATTTTCTTTATTGAACGTTTATAAATTTTTAGGCATGAGTCTTATAATGGGTTTGCAAGAGGCTTGTAACTTTTTATGAATACGGCTGTTAGTTTCTTAAGGGGGTCTTCTCATTAAGCAACTTTTTTTTTCAACTTTTTTTTTTGCATTTATTTATAGCTTGGGTAGTTGTGAATATGCCCCTAAAAGGATTTTTAGAAATTCGAAATACTTTAGAAGATACAGCCTTTTTTGTGAAGCAAGGTCTGATGGACAAGAAGGTGATGGAGGTAATAAAACCAGCTTACGAAGCGCTGTCGGCAGATAATTTGCTTGAAAGATGCCTTGGATCTGAAACTCATAATTCCAATGAGTCCTACAATTCTGTTCTTTGGTCACTTTCGCCCAAACACATCAACTCAGGCGCACGCATCATCGAAGTGGCCAATTTCATTGCAACGTGCCTCTTCAACGACGGTTTTATACCCATACTTAAAATTATGAGTTTGATGGGTATTGCGATTGGCAAAAACGCATACGAATACGCACTATCTCGCAATGAAGACAGATTGAACCGATCAGAGACTCGAGCTGCGGCATCATCAAAAGCTGGCAGAACGGCTCGCAGAGCAGAGAGGGCAGCAGAAAGCAGTTTCTACGAAAAAGAGGAAGGTGGCCTGTATGGAGCTGGCATCGCCGACTAATATTTGTAAGTAAAAATTGTCAGCTCTTTAAAACTGCATTTAAACATTTTTGATTTTTTTTTTTTTTTCCCCAAAAAAATTACTTCAAACTTTAAACGCGTTTATCTCGAACCCACGTTTTTCGAACTGGCGGCCATGATATCTCCAGTTCAACTGAACCGATTTTCATGAAACAAAGTGGAATCGACGCAGAATTGTCACCATTCTCGGGTGAACCTCGACCATAATTTTAAAAAATTTTTTACTATTTTTTTTTTTACACTAAACTACAAAAAAAAAACCCGAAATTGAAATTTTTTTTTGAATGGCCGCCATTTTGTCAAAAAAAAATCACAAAATTAAGGTTGAGGTTCACCCGAGAATTACATCTATACTGATTATAACCTGGTTTTTTTTTTCATTTCAGACGCTCCGGAGACCCGGAATCGTGGCCGCCGTGACGACACCTTTTTTTTTTACCACCAACTTTGAAGTCTCATTACTTTTGGAACAGCCCACGTATCGAGGCAAAAAAAATTTTTTTATTTACTTTGAACCTTTTGTAATACAATAAATAAAAAAAGTTTTCAATTATTCTTTGCGTTTTCAAATAAGAATTTTTTTAAAAAGGGTCCAAAAAACGGGTTTTGAATGAGAAGACCGCCTTAAGGCAAGTGTAAATATTTGTGTTTTAAATATAAATTTGAAATTTTCAAAATAAAAACTGATGATTTTTTTATTTTAAGACACCAAACTGGAATGAAGCCTTGCTGTATCGAATTGGAAGACCTCACTCTGCCGAAAGTGTTCAGAACTTTCTGTTGGATGGCATCGCTCAATTTCTTTAGTTGCCCACTCTAGATTTCCGAAATTATGGTTCTATTCTGTGGGAGTAGCTCGTAGTATGTCTGCTTGCCTCTCTGCCGCTTCTTCTTTCTTGGACCAGTTTTTTTTCTTTTTACATTGTTGTAGACAATTCACTTTTTGTCACCCGCAATCATACGATTGAGAAATGGGTCGCGTTTTTCACGTTGCATGACTGACTGCTAATTTCAACTCGATAGACTTTGTGAATTTCTTTCAATTCGTGTGGAACCCAGTCGAATAATTCAAGTTATTTTTAAAGACTATTTTGTACAAGCAAAGTCAATTTCAATACTTTTAGAGAACTTATTTAATTCAATCAAGGATCGATTAATAGGAGCATTGAATGCATAATTAGTTCTAAACAATCCAACATAAAATAAGTTACCAGAATTGAGGCTTCTAACAGGAATATTAAAATTGACCATGGCTAAAAGACGTGGACAATCAATTGCACCGCTTATTTCATCGAAAATAAACCAAAACTACAGACGAGCTGAAGATTAACAAGAGCACCTGCCGTAAGGCTTAAGCAACTTGGGTTATCCAAAACCTAGGGTAATAGTTCATGAAACAGACAACCATGAACTTGTTGTTGTACCACCACACGGACCCGTTTATGTTTTAAACAAAAACTACAGTATTGTTCTTCTACTTTGCAAAGTTTTTAGATTAATAAGTAAGCAACGAGTATTATATGGTGGAATAGGATCACTAAAATTTAAGCCCCGTAGAGCATAGCGAGTGAAGGCTTTTTGTATACGTTCAATGCGATTCAAATGCGCTTCATAGTAAGGATTCCAAATTGTAGACGCATATTCTAATTTAGATCTAACGAACGATGAGTACGAGGTTTTATGTGTGTATGGGCCAGAAAAGGCAGAATTATTTCTGCGTACGAACGCCAGCATAGCGTCTGCTTTAGATATAATAAAATCAAAATGACTCGTAAAGGTAAATTTAGCATCGAAGATTACAACTGAGTCAACTTTAGGTAAGACAGACGTACCAATAGAATATGACGTATTGATGATATAATGTGATTTGAAAAAGGTAATTTGATAACACTTATTTATGTTTTGTGAATGACGGTTTTTACAACAGCATGCAAAAACATTCGATAATTCATGTTGGAGAAGATCTGTATCCGATTTATTTTAGATTGTATTATATATTGAATCATCTGTATATAAGAGAAAGTTTAAATTTGAAAAACAGGAACTAATATTATTTAGGAACAGAGCGAAAAGTAATGGTCCCAAATTGCTGCCTTGCGGAACTCCGGATGAGGCTATGTATTTGGCAGATTTCACATTATCAATTACTACAAAGCCAGTTCTATCGGTCAAATAAGACCGTAGCCACTGTAAGAGGACAGAGTGAAAACACAATTTAGCAAGTTTTAATACCAATATATTGTGTAATACCTTATCATCAGCTTTGGGAAAAATCTGTATATATTGTATCCACTTTATATACACTTTTAAAAGCAGAAATACAATCTTCAGAGAAGGCCATCAGATTTAATACAGTAGAACGACCTGAGACGACATAATCGTCCATCCGTGCGACTAATTCGATTAACCATGGATCTTTTTTGCATCACGTAAACTCTAAATAAGTATACACATCCGTAAAGGCAACGAACAGAGTGCACCGAAGAATCGATTGCTGCAGTAAAGCGTAGTATTGACGAAGACCCAAATGAGTCGATTGGCCATTTTGCGCAGCAATTTGAGCTGTGTGCATCCACTTTATGGAAAACTATAAGATCCAGCTGGTACCGGAATTAAAGCCGAACGACTATCGCTTGAGCCGTTCGATCGGTTAATGGGCGTAAAATCAACTGTAAGTCAACCCACTGTTTTATCGCAATATTATGTTCAGTGATGAGGCTCTTTTTAGATCAACGGGCATGTAAATAATCAAGTTTGCACATTTGGAGTAAAAAATCTACAAAAAATTTCTTCATTTCATTTCATTTTTCTTTAACGGCGAGCGCTATAGAGCTATGATTAATGACAATTTCGTGCTCTAATTAAATGTGATGTTTATTGAAGATATTTTTTTCATCAGGTCGGTGCCATATGCCATACGACGCGTCAAACAATAGGCCCACTGAAGGAAACTTTTGGCGAACGCAATATTTTTCGAAATGAACTATTCAATTGTCCGTCAAGATTGTGAAGTCAATGTTTTTATAGCAAATTAGTAACTTTGGATGAATTGCAAGACAACAATGTGCGAACTATTGCCAAGATACGCCATTACTTGAAAACGTGGTTGAGACTTGGACTCCCAGAATGAGCTACATCCGAACTAACGGCGGTATTCACATGTCCAAAATCTTATTCAAACACTAAAGGCATATACTGATCTTCCTAATAAAGTCAATTTTTAGTTTAAAATAAAATAATCTCAGTATTTTATTTCAATTCAATTATCTCTAAATCTAAGAAAAACTCCATTTATATATTTATGCAAATATAAACAATTTTATTTTAAGTTGTGACCATTTTATATTCCAAGTGCAATTTATTAATTTTCAGTTATAAAAAAGCTATTAAACCAGCGAAATGCGTGTATGGCAAATGATGAAAAATAATTGCTATTAATATTACCTGGGTTTTTCTCACTTTGTTGTCATCATTTTTGCCGTTGCATCTGTTGAGCTGCATCGTTAAACATCCAAACATGTCAAATCAATTGTTATGTAATTATAAACTGACAATCAGTGGCGGGAATGTATATTTTGAAATATTATGAAATAAGGTTGTCAGTGGCGGCAACGTAATACATTTTTCTGCATTTTATTCATTTAATCTATAAAAACGCTGTAATTATGGAAACTTAATTTTTATTGCTTAGACAAACTTTCGTAAAAGTTTTTGAAGAGAATATTGGCACATCAGTAAAATGGATTTCTTTGAATGTGTGCTAATTTTCGATACTCAAGTCTATACTTTATTTTTCGCTTCTTTTCATTGTCACCAGATGATGCGCTCAAGAAGGTGTACGATCACCTCTTTTGTGAACTTTGATTGTTGATGATACAAAATCTTTGGTTATGCTAAATATTGCACAACAAAGAAAAAAAAACCAAAATTAATTTTGGAAATTGTTAGTTTAATTTTTATGCCGGTTGATTTATACACCGAGAAAAAACTTACGATAAATTAAGAAAAAAGCTAGTATAATGTATAAGCTGGCTTTGACATTTTTCAGCCTCCCAAGTTCTTCATTATAACGCATAAGTTTTACATGTTAACTTGCCAATTTTTTTTTGTACGATAAATTAAGTGAATATTTGATCATTTATACATCATTTAAAAAAGTTAAGCTTTAGCAGTTAAACCTTTTTCCGAGTTTTAGTTTGGTTTTTTTTAAACGAAGCTTCTTACGCCTCGTTCTGTGATTTGCTGTGGTGGCGGCCGTGGCGTAGTGGGTATGGTGTGTGACTCTTACGCCAGAGAACCCAGGTTCGAATCCTCCATCTAACACAGAACATTTTTTCAGTTCGGCCGTCACCTCTCTGCAGACAATGGCAAACCTCAGAGAGTAAAAACTGCCATGAAAAGCTTCTTGAGAACATGAGCCGTTCGGAGTCGGCGTAAAACATGTGGGTCCAGTTCTCGATCATTTGTGTGCAAACATTTCACATCACACACAACACAATTGATCATAAGAAGCACGGTCAAAGTCTTTTCAAGGGCTGAGATGGCCATTTCGTTTTTTTTTTTTTTTTTTCTGTGATTTGCTTGAGTGAAATTGACACGACACTTTTATATTTTCGACACCGTGTTTTTCTTAGAAATTGATGGCTTCTTTGTTGCTTGCGTTTATTACAAGAATATTTGATATTTAATTAATATCAACTATAAAAAAATCATACGTTCACCCGCCGTGGGGATTGAACTCGCACTCACCGGTTAGGAGTCCACTACACTATCCATCGAGCCAAACTCCTTCGGTACGCAGAGTCATTGATTCAATATTAATTACAACTGAAGCTATGCTGCAGCACAACACAATAATCTATTAATAGATTTTTTCTTGTATGGCTATCTGCTATATGGCAGATTACTGTGATATAATGAATCTGTTAATATAGCATCTGCTAACATAGCTGCAGTTATATCAACAAACAGTAGCAAGGCTTCTTGGATCGGTGCGTAGAGCGAGTCCAAAATCGATTTCCACGGCGGGCAAAGAAATATTTTTTTTTCTTTTCTTTTTTATGATGTGAACGCGTTTGTGTTGTTGTTGGTACATGCTTTTGTCTTGCTTTTGTCTTCACAAGTGCGTTGAAATAACAATTAATGTGTCATGTAATAAAATAAATACAATAATAATGAAATGTAATAAAATTTGCTGGTGTGAATATGAATGTGTATTTTTTAATTTACTTTATGTTATTTTAAATTTTTGTATTTAGAGTTATTTTATTACAAAAAAAAAAACATTAAATTATAAAATCTATGAACCTGCAAAAAAGCTTCACTTCTCTCTTGTGCCCAACAACGCACCCGTGTTTTGTTTTTTTTTTTTGCAGAAAATAGATCAAAACTATGCTTAAGCCATCCGTGCTATTGCTTTTTTTAAATTTTGTATTTTTTGGACTTTGGGCTTAGATGAATGATTTTTTTTTTTTTGTCGAAGTATGAACTTTCAAACAATGTATTAAACAATAAATTGCTTGGATGAATAAGCATAAGTTTAAAATTCCTATACAATACTCTCTATGCAAGCCGACTTAGGTGATTTAACTATTGCATTTTTCTAGGTGTACAAGAAATGCATTTAAAAAATTTTTTAACATCAGCAGTTTAAAAGCTTAAATTTCGCATTCCAAGTTTTTGGCCCAAAATATTGCGAGTTTGAGTGCCTTTAGAGCCGAACATGATTGGTACATGATGAGGTAATACTCTCATACCTTTAATTTGGTATCAAATTTGTAGAGTTTGCTTTCCGTGACTTTTCTTATCTTTCAGTAGGCATTACTCTAACCATATTCCAAGCGGAAATATATGATGTAGAGGTATGTGTCTGGAAATTGAATGTGCTGGGGCACATACAGACCTCTTATTGGTACTGCACCATTATGTAACTTATATAAATGCAATATTGCAGAAAAGGTTAAGATTTGGGAACGTAAAAAATTTCAGTACCACTGAAATAATTGCAATGGACAGAAGCAAGCAAACATTTTTGTAATTGTCAGTACATATAGATCAAAAAATTTATTCAAGCTTAAATAATAAAGAAATAAAAAAAAATACAAATAAAACTAATAAAAAAAATTACAAATATTAAGCATAAGAAAGAGCTGCCCGAGGTATATGATTGGCAAAAAATACCATTAGTTAAAAGAATATTTTAGTATTCCCATTTCCAATTAGAAAAAAGAATTTTGCATGTAAAAATTGTGCAGGCAGTTTTCGCAAAATTCGTTTAAAATGTTAAGCATTGATTTTCCAACATGCAATTTTGAGAATGTCTTTAAAATTTAGGCCTCAATGTTTTCAAAACGTCAAAAAATAATGTTGCTGACCATAATAAATACGAGTGAAATTTTTAGTAATCGTTCGTTACGACGATTAAGTTCGGATGCGTTGAGAAAAATATATATTTGATCTTGAGTTCCGATTTTCTTAAAATCCTGATGTGATGGAGAAATTTTGGTTGCAAATTTGTGATTAGGTGCTCTAAGTTAATAAAAATCAGTTTTCGGTGTCTTACTCACAAAAAAAATGTTTATTTTGCTGCATAGTGCTATTAAAATATCTTTGACATTTGCGTCGAAATTTTATAAATTCCATATTTTTTTAATTTTTGTTCATATTTTTAGAAGTACAGGAAATATATTATTACATATATCTTCGATAACCTGAACACAGAATTAATCAGAAACAGATCTGAACTGGAATATATGCACAACGGAATGATAAAACATTTATTTTGTACCGCCACTGACCTTAATATAATATTTATAAAATCTTAAAACAAAATAGTACAAAATTTTTCGTGCTTTTTTTCAGCAAGCACAACTGAACGTTGCAATAAATTCGGTTGATTCATTGTTTGTATATGTGCAAAATTAACATGCTAAGTTATTCCTATACAAGTCTGATATAAACAAAAACCCGATGAGCAGCAACATTAACAATTATTATAATAAAAATAAAACCGCACCAACAGAAAAAACAACAACCCCCGACCTTATCACACTTTATCAGAGCACAACCGCAGCTTTATCAGAATTCCACTCAAGTAGCAGTCGTACTCAGCTGGAGCGGAATAAAAAGTCCCAGTTGAAGTAATCAACATTCAGCCAAGCTTTGAGTAAATCCAGTCTACTACGTTGTAGACAGTTAACAATTCGTAGTCATTGAAGCAGCAACACGTCTTCGAAATGCTGCTGTTAACACGCAATTTTATTGCACTGCTGCTATTTTTATTCATTGCAACCTTCAGTGAGGTTGAATCGCTGCATCGCGTAAAGCGCATTGTACTTGGTCGTGAAGCAAAGGCTCCGCCACCAGATGATCCGGTAGTTTTTGCACGTCTCTACAATCGCGACGCACGCGTCGAAGGTTCTCGCGATCCAAGAACTGGTGTCTACAGCTTTTTGGGCCTATACTACGCAGAGCCGCCAACTGGACAGAATCGCTATGCACGCCCCATTTACAAGCGACTCGCCGGCGATATAAATGCCACTCGTCACGGACCACCGTGCATACAACCGGATTCGCAGTATCCAAATCGCATCATTGGTGACGAGAACTGTCTGCTGCTCAACATACATACGCCACAGATGCCGGACGAAACAACCGGGATGCCGGTCTACGTCTGGTTGCATCCTGGTGGCTTTCGCTACGGCTCGGCGGCTCAGTACGATGCCACGCCTATGGCTCAGAGTGGAGTGATCGTGGTCACGCCACAATATCGCTTAGGATCGCTGGGCATCATGGGCGATGGCACCAAACAGTTTGATGGTAATCTGGCCATGTTTGACATGACAACGGCCTTGCGCTGGGTCACAGAGTATATCCAGTATTTTGGAGGCGATCCCAAGCAGGTCAAAGCTATTGGCCATGGATCGGGTGCAGCCAGCGCCATGTATCTGGGTATGTCACGTTCGGCTCGAAGTGCCACAAATATTTCTGGAGTAGTGGCGATGTCAGGCACTGCGCTGTCACAATATGCCACCGACAAGGAGCCCGTTCAGAGTGTCGAAGAAGTGGCCAAGATTAACGGATGTCCAACGACGGATGAGTTAGCGATTGTCAAGTGTTTGAGAGCGGTAAGTGTTATATTAACGAAGCATTCCATGCATCCTATAATTTCCTCATCCTGTGTTTTACAGAAATCTGCTGAGGAAATTATTCAAAACGATTCTCAGGTGCAAACGGAGCGGCTTGCGGGTCGCGCTATGGTCAAAGGGCTATCGGGTAATGTCGGCTTTCAGCCACATATCGAAAGCGAAGATGATAGACGAGCACTGCCCAGTCTCATTGTAGGCAAGCCAGAACAGCAACTACGTAGTGGCGAATTTGAGTCCGTGCCTCTGCTAACTGGCGTCACCAAGCATGAGACAGCCAATGCCTTTACAATCGGAACCATCGACAAAGTTTTTGGTTCTGCAGAGAAATTTCTCGGTTCGCTGACTGATGCTCTCACCGACTTGACTGGTTTCTTGAACATTGACAAGTTGACGGGTGAGATAGTTCCACCGGTGCTACCAGGTCTCAAAAGTGCTCTGACGCCAACGCTTAACAATGTGCTCAAAATACCTGAAACTTTTAGTTTGGATCAAGTTCTATCCAAAGTCGTAGAGTCGACCACCGATATGCTCTTTAATTTACCCGCTGTGCTGTCAGCACAGGTTTGGTCTCAGGTAGCACCCGCTTTCATGTACAGCTTTGAGTATAATGGCACCAAATCGAAGGGTATAAATTTTTTACGTGGTCTGCCCATAGTTTCTGAAGAGCAAACTAATAATTCGGAGGTAGTGGCTCATGGCGATGAGCTCGGCTATATGTTCGATGCTAACGACATTTTTGGAAATCCGCTTGAGGAAACGCATCTAACCGAGCCTGAAGACTTGCAGGTGCGCAAGAATTTAATAGGCATGTTGGTGAAATTTGCTTCGAACTTTAAGGAGGGCGCCAAGCAAGCTAGTGATAGCCTATTTCAGAGTGTTAGCGGCAAGGGAACGCCTTTTATTAAAGTCGATACAGAACTGAAGGCTGCCAGCGATTTTCGTTTCTGCGAACTTTCCGTATTTGGTGCACCCTTGACACCACTGACATCGACTACTTGCGAAGGCTTGTCTTCGTTGTTGACACCACTGGGTGGCATTTTAGGCGGCGGCGTAACAAATGCTTTAGGTAACACTGCTGGTGGTCTTTTGGGTGGACAGTCGTCGAGTGGTCTCGGCTTATTAGGCGGCAATCCATCGAACACTGGCGGTCTTTTAGGTGGTATACCTGGTTCTAGTTCTGCTGTCAGACCACAAAAATCTGGTTTTGGTGGTTTTTCTTTAGGTTAAGCTTAATGTTTCTTGTTTATACTTGTTGTGAATATAATAATGTTTTGCCTTTATTTGTGTTAAAATAAAATTTGAAATTATGGAAAAATTAAAAGTTTACAAGTTTGTTTGATAGTTTAAAAATTGCTTACGACTGAAATGAGGTGGAAAATACTAACAAATTATTTGTAAAAAAATTCAAGAATTCAAGACGAGTAGAATAATACAATTGAACTAAAGGTGAAAAAAAATGTAACAGCAAAATGTAAGGTAATGAAGATCGATGAATCATACCCAATAAACCATAAGCGAAGGTTTTGAGTAAGGTGAGAGTTTTGCGAACGTTTTTGGTTAGAATTTTTTTTTCTTTATTTTTTCTTTTTTATTTTGTCGCTTAAAAGTGCTTGTTATAAAATATTAAATTCGTGAAAGCTTTTCCCATAAAGAAAAATTGTGCATATTTTTCGAAATTCATTAAAAACTTATTTTGAGTAGAAAATGAATAATTTTTGTATCATTTCAGTAGGTAAGACTGCCTTGTAAATTAACTATTTTTTGTTCATAAATGAGTTCGCAAATGAATCATTTATGTTTCTTTTTTGCATTCTGAAATGAGTTCAAAAAAGAAAAATTTTTTTTAATCATATCAGTAGGAAACAATTTCTCATAAACGAACCATTTTTTGTTCATAAATGAGTTCACAAATGAATCATAAATGTTACTTTTTATATTCTAAAATCAGGTAAATAAAGGAACTTAAAATGAAAATGTTAACCTTCGTACAAACGTCATATGAACTTTTTTACCAGTGCGATATGGATGTACTGCTACACGTATGCATTTCAACATTTAATTAGTTTTCAACATTTCAACATATCTATCAAAAATTAAAATCAAGCCGAAATAGAATGAAAACCACGAAAACATTCCATGCAAAAATGTAATCAAATAAATTCCCCAATTAATAACATAACTATTTTGATATTTCATATATAATTTGGAAGTTTGTCAAATTGGAAAACAATCACGCCTTTTCCCCTTTGAAACATCAATATCATGAACAACACAATGCGTGAATTCCAGCCCAGGTATATTAATCCTATTAACGCAATGATTAATATGATCTCTAATTTTAGTAATAATCATTTCTTCATTAAAAAAATATCGATACGTAATTATAAATTGTATTATGCAATAATAAAATTTATAATTCAAAAAGGTTCTTTTTTTTAACTCATTATTGAACAAAAAAAGGTTTGTTTTTGAGAGGCAATTCAGTCCAAAGATTGATACAAAAAGGGTTCAATTTTGTTTCGGTTTCGAGTGCCGAAAAAGAACTTTTGTATGATTAATTTTTAAACTCATTTCCGAAGAAAGAAACAGTTTGTTTCAGAGAGGCATTTTCGTCCGGCGATTGATTCAAAAAGGGTTAATTTCCGAGGGCCGAAAAATAACTTATGGTTCTTTTTTTAACTTATTTCCGAACAAAAAAGTGGATAATTTATGGTTCTTATTTTTTTAACTCATTTGCGAACAAAATAAGGTTCGTTTTTGAGAGGCATTTTAGTCCGACGAATGATATAAAAAGGGTTCTTTTATGAGTGCCGAAAATGAACGTTTCTACCCGAAAAGGTTCATAAATGAATTCAAAAACGGTAGTTTTGGTTCACTGGGTAGAGTTCAATACTCAGCATCAAGGGAGGAATTAGTACCGATAGCTCAGTATGTACAGTAATATTTTTTTTTTTTTAAAAAGTAACAAAATAATCAACATTTTTTATAAAATGGAACAAAAATTGATTTTGAGTTTAGAGTAGTATAAATCAAAACTTAATTTTTTTTTTTTTTGATATGTCGCACAGTGAGATTTTGGCGAAAATAAGAATCAAGTTTGTGGTCATGCAGACTTAAAGAGATATGTAAAATTATAAATAATCCATTAATGCTTTCCTTAAAATTTTATTTTTCTTTTATTAGAAAAAATTAATCAAAGTCATACACGGTTGAAAATCGTGTACTAAATTTTAATACAGTAAAAATATTCCAGAAGTTTTAAATACATTGCGGTTTAGAATTAAAACTTTGGCAAATACTAACGCATAATTAAGATTTTACTGTATTAAAATTTAATACAAAATAAATATAAACGCTCTCTATTCAGCTTAATAGTTTCAATTTAAGTACAATTCAGCACTTAAACTAATTTTTAAGACTGTTTAGACAAAATTTTAGTAAATTTGGATACTAAATGCTGTTTTTTGTTGGTTGCATTCTCCACTATTTGTTGAATAATATTTCATTCCTTAAAAACCTTAAAAAAGTAAGCCTGGCAATGCTCAGATTTTAATTTATTTCCCAAAACATGCGTTGAAACTTACATCTGGCAATATCGCATCGTCTTTTTTCTATGTTTGTTCGTGTTCAAATGCAAAAATGTTTATCTCGGTTAAATACGGAGCGGTTTTTAAATTAATTGAACTGAAAGAAGTTTGTCAAGAAGAAATTGTAGAAAACAGTAAGTAATTTATATATTTTTGTACAATGCATGTATTTAACTTTTGTGTTCAATATATTTTAGTTTGCACGGCGTTTAAAGTAAATGCAGAGGAGCTGGCGTTTCGTACAAATACGGGAGCGCATGTTTTGAAAGAAAATTTGGTTGACATCGTTACGCAGTTTCAAAAGTGCGCAGCCTTCTACTTGGAAATAAGAGGTTTGTTTTATTTTATTCAAAGATGAATATTTTCATGTCTTAAACTTTTTAGATTCACAAATTGAGTGTGCTGCAACATCTATTGAAAAAAAAAGCATCAGAGCAGAAGAAAAAGATATTGTTTTAAACAAAGAGGTGTGTTTTATTAAGTGAACATTAGTTACTAAGTTGGACCCCATGGACAAATTGAGTGCAACCAACACGCAGCAATTAAATTTTGTATTAAGACATGAGCACAGAGACATCAGTGAAAAGTTTGGAAAGGTTTTCAGTACAGCTTTTCAGTTCGCAGCTTTTTGAATGCACTCAATCTGTTAACAGAGTGAGAAATAAATAATTTTTAATTAATTTTAGACACTGGAAGAGCATTTGCGGTGCAATGAATGTAGCCATATCTTACGAGAATACGCCCAAAAAAACACACTGTCAGATGTTTCTCGCCGAAGAGTTGTCAATGAGACTGCTTCGCTCTTGAGGTCACTTACCTCTAACTATCCTTCTAAAGAAGAAAAATTATCTGCGTCCAGAGCCATCATCAACCTTTTTCCATCTTTTAAGACAGAAGGCGGCGGAACGAATATTTTTTTCGACCCTGTAACAAACACAGGATTTTTAGCTGCTCGAATAAAAAATCTTAACTACAAAAGAAAAAAGATCACATGTCAATACAAATCGGTTTCTGATAAGGCTAGAGAAGTTTGCCAAACTGAAACACTGCGGGACGTAGAAAAGGATTTCTTTAAACATTGTGTTTTACCTCTACAACGCAAGGAACTCGAAGAATTATTACGAAAAACTCTGAATGCAAGGCAAGCGATAAATACTAACCCGGTGAACATTAAAGAACTTTACCCTTTCTTTTTCGTCGAACCTGGTTTGGTAAGTAATGGCCTTTTTTCAACGTGTATTTAACATTTATTATTAGTGTAAAATAGAATATTAAAAAAATTATCATTTTTTAATTTTTCAGATTACTTATGATTTTGATTTGCGTTTCCCCCGGTGCAACAATTTTTTAACACAATGGCCTAAGTTTGCAAATGCTGTAAAAGCTACTTTCGAGGACTGTGGATACTCTTCAGAGCTAGCAGCTGTAATAGGAGATTGGAACAGCGAAGTTCAGCCCTTTTTGTTCCTGACAAAACTGATACCAGCCACATCAACCGGGCGTTATGGTGAAAACTCAAGCAAACCTAATTTCAAAAACAATATAAGACGCTTAATAAGATTTGAAACTGTAAGTATGCAAAGAATTCAAATTTATTTCCAAATAATAATTCACGAATTTAAATAACATCGTTCTAGAGCCATACACCAAGAGAAGAGTTTGATTTGACGGGAGATTCTCCTTTTATTATTGCCGTAGGACCAAACAAACTTGCAGTAAGCCAGTTTATGCTCGCCATCGACGGAAAAATAATACCATTACCACCAGATTATGGTATGAATTTGACGTTCGATGTATTTTTTAAATCGTTTTACGTTTTTAATTTAAAATTTAACACTGCTCTTACTGGTTTATTTGCGTTTTTTTCCAAATATATCTATAAGTTAGATAATATTAAAGTACCTGCAAGACCCCATGAAATTTTTTTGAAATTATCAGCTAAAATCAAAAACTGTGAAGTTAATAATGCAATGTAAATCACAATTAGGAGGAAAGACTCCTATAGATTTGTTTACCCACTTCAATCCCTGCAGTCAACTATTTAGGTATACATAATAAGGATCGAAATTTATAATTTGTTAAAGTGTGTGTGACAAAGCGTTGAAATGGGTTTTGTTTGTTTTATGTGTAAAAGTATTTTTGAAAAGTGCTCGCACGTAGTGCATCACCTAAAAAATGATCACTTTTTGAGTGAACCGACAGCAGTAGGACTGAAATGTATAGCATCTACTCCATGTGATAAGATTTTTTCTACTTTTAGTGGTTTAAGACGGCATTCAATGCTGTGTTCCAATCAAAATGAATGTAGTGATATACCACAACTTACTTTTTCAAATTCAAATTGTTCATTGCAAGGTACTAATCAGACTCATAACTCACATCTTCAACATGAAAATGAATCAAATCTAAGGAATCATAATCCAATACACCTTGCAGAAATTGTTACGAAGTTCTGTAATGCTATAATGCTGCTTCAAATACCACAAAGCCATACAGATGTTATATTCAAGTCTGTATCTAATCTTCTAAGCGATTTATTTTCAGATTTTAAAGCATTCATATCCGATACTGTTCAAAGCCCAATAGATTCCATAATTGAAGCTGAAGAGAACTATTTAGCAATGATTTTAAATAAATTAAATAATTTTAACTCTCCATATAAAAGAAAAAAAATTTTAAGCTCCAATGATTTTTATATTGAACCAATACCAAAAAGAATAACGGAAAGGTGGGAAAAAAAATATAATATTGAAAAAAACGAGTACGCAAGTCTTATCAAGCAATGCAATTTTCAATACATTCCAGTTTTGAAAACAATTGCCTCACTTTTTAAAAATGACTCATTTAAAGAAGTTTTTTTTCAAAAAGGTCATATTTGCTCTGAAGGTACATTTAAAGAATTTTGTTGTAGTGAAAATTTTAAGAAATTAGGTAAATCTTCCGACAATATTTTGCAAATTCAGCTGTTTTTCGATGAATTTGAAGTAGTTAATCCTATAGGCAACAAGACATCAATCCATAAAATAGGAGCAATATATTTTACGATAAGAAATTTACCACCAGAATATAACGCTCACGTAGACAATATACATTTAGTTTCACTATTTTTTGTTTCGGACTTAAAGGATGAAGGCAGAAATTTTAATTTTGTTTTGGAGCCTATTGTCAAAGATTTAAATATTTTAGAAAAAGATGGCATTGTAGTGGATGGTAATTGTATAAAAGGACTATTAATAAACATTTGCCATGATAATTTAGGTGGTAACGCTTGTTTGGGTTTCGTACAATCTTTTCGTGCAAATTTTTTGTGTAGGTTTTGTACAATGCCTCAAATCGAAACTGAAACCGAGATTGTAGAACATCAATCTTATTTGCGAACGCCATCAAATTATGACGCACTGTTCGAAATCGATAAATCAACTGTATTTACGGATTTAAATTACTCTAAAGGAGTAAAACATTACTGCATTCTAAATGATCTCAGTTTTTATCACGTAATAGAAAACAACAGCGTAGATGTTATGCACGATGTTTTGGAAGGAGCTATTCCGTTTGCATTGAAATTGTTTTTAAAAACTATTGTAAGCTACAAAATGACAAACATAGAATGCATTAATAGAAAAATTAGATCATTTCATTTCGGCTACTTGAAAAGAAAAGATACCCCAACTTTTGTTACTCTTGATAAAGGCAAGACTTCTATAGGATTGACTGCTGCTGAAAACTTATGTTTATTTTTGCACTTCCCACTTATATTTCTTGAGTTTCCAGATAAGGTTCCCCATTTGTGGGAACTTATAACATCATTGCTTGAAATTACTAGTATCCTTCTTTCAAGAGAAATCTCTTTGCAAGATATTTGTAAGTTGCAGTTATTAATAACAACACACTTAAAACACATTCAAGAAACTTATAAAACCAGATTACTTCCTAAACATCATATTCTCACCCACTATCCATCTGTTATTAAAAGAATGGGACCCCCAATTCACGCCTGGGCGATGCGTTATGAAGCAAAACACAAGACTCTTATAAACTTCGCTTCAATTTCTAATAATTTTATTAATATTTGTTTCACCATTGCAAAACGCCATCAAACCCAATCTGCCTTAATAGTCGAGAAAATGGAGCTTACAAAAAAATTTATATTTGGTAAATTAGAAAAGATTAATTTCGAAAACAGTCATCAATTGTTCAATAGCTTCTTTGCAGAACGAGGAAGTGAATTAATTTATTCTGTTAAATGGTTAACAGTACATTTCGGGTACCATTACAGAAATGAATTAATGTTAAAAATTTCAGCTAAAGAATATGGATTCATTAAACAAGTACTTTTGTATCAAAACGAAATATATTTTTTTATTCAATATTTTAGTACCTTGCAATTAACTATTAAATTAAACAGTACGGAAGTTATTGAGTCCGACGAATTTAATATTATTAAATATGATAATTTAGAGTTTAAGAAACCAAAAGAATTGCTTTTGGTAAACAACAAAAAGTATATTATAAGGGAAGCTTTAAATGAATGAATATTTGAGTTATATAAGTTTTTATCTTACTTTCCTTGAATCTTATTTACTTTTAAATCTCATATTAAAGAACTGAAATAAAATTTTAACAAAAAGCCAATAAAACTCGTTTTATTTCGAAATTATAATATTAATCTATTGCAGATAAATTCGATGGCTTATTTTAATATTTAATTTAATGTGTCAATTAAATTTTGATTAAAATAAGCAAATAATTAGGAATTAAAAAAAGACTGAAATCTAAACCAAAACAAAACTATTTATTAGTAGGCAAAATCACTAAATTTTTGTCAAATTAAACTACAATTTAAACTCTGACTGTACTAGAATTGAGTATAAAAAAATATTTCAATTTAAACTAAGCCTGTACTAAAAATTAAACCAAAGCTGTATTCAATTTGTGTTTTAGTATTTTGCAAGTACTAGATTTAACACCAAGGCTGGTGTGGACTTATATGTAGTACAGTAAAGTTTAAATTTTAATACAAGATTTCTAACCGTGTAGGATATAAGCAAAAATTGATTTAAATTTTCATGCAACTTAGCAGTGTATTTGAGTAAACAAAACTTTGTTATCTCAAAGTTATTGTTATTGTTATTTTTAGCTATTGTTATGTCTCTTTATAAAAGAATACCTTATTGTCATTATTCTAACAAACAAATTTTGTATTTAACATGAACATTTTAAAAGTTATTGAATAATCAAAATTGGTCTATAAAAAGATTTTTTTTCTATTTGCTATGGAAAATATAAATTAAGCTCGGTCTTCCTCGGTCGTCTTATTATGATATTATGGAACCAGGAAATTTCCTCTTTAAATATATGTAAAAAAAGTTGGTACATGTTTGCAGTCGCCGAACAAAGTTTATAAAAATTCGGACATAGGTCATAAGAATTTCAAAAAATCAAATTAGCAACGTTATATGCAAATAATAAAAAATGGGGCATACTTTTAGGGTTTAATTATTTTAATAACTGTAAGTAAAACGAAAGTGGCAGCAATTAGAATGTAAAGAATAAAGAAATTAAAAAAACTCTATGAGTAAAAAAATGCAGAAATTGTGCTAGTAATAAAAGATGTCCAGAAAAGATTTGTTGAAAAGTGTAAAAATAAATGGTTAAATGCATCAAGAAATAAACAGTGGCGTCTTTAAAAAAACTAAACGTGGCTAGGCCGTAAGTAAAGTTGCGATTTATGTTTTATTAATTTTTTGTGCTAAAGAAATTATTATCGAGTGGATTTTAAAACAGTAAAACGACAATGCCATATGTAAGTTATTAAAAAAAAATAATAGGAAAACATAAGAAACTTAACATGCTTGTTGTTAAGTAAGGGACTTAAGAACTCTTTAAGTGGCTACAAATTTTCCACCGCCTGGTTAGCTTAATTGAAGTGCTCAAGCTCCACAATCGGATAGCCCTGGGCTTGAAACCCACTTGGAACGTTTTTTTAGCAGTTTATTATTTGCATCCATTCTGATAAAGATAGACTGGAATTGTTTTTTTTTTTTTTAAATGTAGACCGAGAAAAAAGCTTATGTTAAGTTGAAAAAAACCTAGTATAATTTATAAGATGGCTTTGGCAGCTTTCAGCCTCCCAAGTGCTTCATCAGAACGCCCAAGGTTTACATGTTGACTTGCCAACTTTTACTTGGGTGATAAATTAACCAAGTATTTGGAGATTTTTTATACACAACTTTAAAAAAAAAATTGAATTTCAAAAATATAACTTTTTCGGGTTCTGGTTTTTTTTAATTTCCTTTTTTTTTTGAAGCTGCCGTCTCTCGTTCTGTGATTTGCTTGACTGAAATCGGCAACAACGCAAATTTTTCTTTTATCAACACAGTTTTTTTCTTAAAAATTAATGACTTCTCGGCTTTTCTTGCTGCTTAACGTCTATTATAACAATTAAATTAAATTAAATTAAATATCAAATTCAAAAATTTTATCTTCGCATGCCGTTGAGATTCGAACCCACACTCACTGATACTACTGTGTATGAAGTCACTACACTACTCACTGTGCCAAACTCTTTCGTTACGCGGAGTGATTTATTCAATATTAATTACAACTGAAGCTATGCTGCAGCATGACACAATAATCTATTAAAAGATTTTTGTTGTATGCCTATCAACAGAATACTGCGACATAATGCATCTGTTAACAGTTATGCCAGCAGTTATGTCAGCAAGTAGTAGCAAGGCTGTTTGGACCAGTGGTTAGAGCGAAGGACTGTCACCAAAAGTTCAAGGTTCGATTCCGCACGGCGGGCAAAGAAATTGTTTTTCTTTTTTTCTTTTCTTTTTGTTGATAAAACGCAATTAAATATACTGGTGTGAGTATTAACGTGTGTTTTTTAAATTACTTTATGCTATTTTTGCATTTAAAAGTGGTTTTATTAAAAAAAAAATCCATTATATTATGAAATCTATGCTTCTCTCGTGTGCCTAATGACGCAGCTGTGTTTTTTTTTTTTGCAGAAAATAGCTCAAAACTATGCTTAAGCCAGTTGTTAAGCTAGTAGTTTTTAATTTTGTATTTTTGGATTTTTGGATAAATTGCTTAGGTGAATAAGCATAAGTTTATAATTCCCATACAATTCTCTTTACCCAAGCCGACTTAGGTGATTTACCTATTGCTTTTTTTCTCGGTGTAGGTACACATATATTTCAGATTATTGAGTGAGTTGTTTTAATAAAACTTCAATACGAAAAAAATTATTGTGTTTTCAATATTTGTGTTATATGGGAAGTAGGCGTGGTTGCAAGCGGATTGCAAAATTTTTCGTAAGTGATCCTATATAATATTTTTCAACTAATTTACCAAATTTTATTGGTATACAACTACTCCTTTTAAGTGCTAGGCAAATATCGTATAAAAAGTATGGGAGATGGGCGTGGTAAATTTTTGTTCTTTTAATCTTCATATATATATTTCAGATTCTTGAGGGAGTCGTTTTGATATAACTTGAATACGAAAAATTTTTGTTATATGGAAGGTAGGCGTGGTTGTGGGCGGATTTAAAAATTTTTTTAAATAACTGCTAATAGAGGTAATTCCAACTTTAAATTTCATCGATCTATGATGACTCCTTCTATTTTTTTCACACTTTGTATGGGATGAAACCACTGTGTGAAGCAGTGGAGGATCTACAAATTGCTTCAATTGATCTACAATTGAAGGAAAGGGACTAAATTGTAAGAAATCAAGTCATTAATTTATTTATTTATTTCATCAATAGAGCAAATACTCTTGCACTCTATTTAATTACTTTTATAATTATAAATGACGTACTGATATTATGAAAATAAACTTCTACTACTGACAGAAAGAGATTAGTTGTGAAGCTATTATAATTTATGTAATTATTTTATAACTATACAAATTATTTTAAATCTACTTCATTAGGTGTGGACTTAGTTTGTACTTATTTTCTTTAAAATAAATCAAAAAGTGTCAAAGATCTTGTTTTTTCTTGGTATTTCCATATATCCAGCTATTTGGCTGAAAAAGATTATATTTTATAGGTCTTCCATACTAACTGTGTGCTTTAATCTTGTTTGTCTGAAAGAATGAGAAAAAAGTCTCACAAATCTCAGCTGTTTTTTTAATATACTTATCTTAATTTTTTTTTGTCGAAAAGTTCAATAAAACTACTTGATAAAAATCATTTCAACAGTGCCGTTAGCTAAGCATTTATATTTTCAATATAATTTTCAAAAAGCTTCAAAATATCACGTTTTCTCAAAAATTGCTACAGAGGTGGTTTTTGCTGTAAAAATAATTTAAATTAAAAATGTTATTATATGGCCCCTTTTATGCGAAATAACATTTATTATGAATTGATTGGTTCTATCATAAAATAACCCTTTTGATTTTTTTGATGAAATATAATATATTTCAAAAAAATAGTATTTGTTTTAAAAATGATGTTTTTATATTTTTCTTTTTGCACTTTAAGGCAGTATAGTTTTACCCTTTAAGGGGTGAGATACCTTTAGACAGGGGGAAATAATTCATGTTTAATGCATTTTTTTTAAGTTGGTAACATAGTTGAAAAATTTTTTTATTTTCCTATTAATCGAAGGTCCAGATTTTAGACAATTTTTTTCAAGACGTTTGACGCCAAAAAATTATTTATACACACGAAATCTTTTAACTTGTAGGTACATCCTTTTACTGTACCTTTTGCACTACTATAGAGAGAAACCTGTCAAAATTTTAGCCTGATCGGTCAACAACTTTTTGTGTTATAGCACGAGAATTTTTTTAAAGTAGCAGTTTCGAGATAATCCCCTTTAAAGTTTCGATACAGTATAACTAAAAGCTTAAGAGACTTGCGGGTCAATCTATGATTCCGGATCGATACCTCCTGGTGCTGTTTTCGAGCTGTACGAGCTGCTTTTGTATCGGAGAGACTTTTTTAGATCTGCTTCGCTACTCGTGCCTCATCGGTGTTTTCAGCGAGAACTTAACAAAAGGTGCCAATAACACAGTGCGACAGCCAAAATGTATCGAAGAAACCGCTTCTTGTTTTTAGTAGATAAGCACTCCCAGCACTCAATTTTTTTTAATTGGTGAATCGATTCTGCAGATTGTCGTACCCTTATATAGCAATAAGCTATTATTTGGAGTAAGCTCATAAATTTTATTGGAAGACTCTCCTGTCCGTGCAGTTTTTTATTTAAATTTAAAATGAGAAATAAAAACAAAAATAAGTTTGCAAAGGATTCATTTGCCCAAAAAAATGGAGGTATTCCCAATTACTGATCCTGAAGATGAGGAGAGCTTAAATTTATTTTTTATTTTTCCTTGCAAGTCTTCTCTTGAGTAAGATTTCTTAGTACCTAGGGTCTTGAAAGTGTCTCCATCGAGTTCTTAAATTTCCTACTCATGTGAAAAATTTATAAGACCAACACAAAAAAAAAAAAAAAATTGTTTTTAAAACTTAATACGAGGAGAGTATATAAATAAAAAAATATGAAATTGAGAATACCTCCATATTTTTCTCCGTAAGTTTTAATTGGACAAATCTTTGTGTTTTTCTTTTCCATTTTACATTAAAATAAAAGTTGGAAATGTCCTCAGAATCTGCTAAATGAAGCCACCAATTGAAAAAATTGAGACCCTCTACGACAAAACGGGGTATGAGGTCGTGTTTTGGGAGTGCTCCTCTACTAGAAACAAACAGCGGTTCTCCGATATAAAAATCAATCTCGGAATTGCTGCACAGTGTAGTTATACCCTGCTCTTTTCTAAGCTTTAGAATGGAGGTGTACGCTTCATTAAAGATTCCAGCAGTAATCTAAGCTGAAATTTCGATAATTTTCAGAGCGGAACTGAGGTGCTTCGGACATATTCGCCGAACTGTTGTCATCTTTTCTAAGCCCTGTATTTACTGTAGCCTCTGAATCTTTACCATGGGCCGCCTGAATGAAAACCACAGTTTTCTCACACCTTGATACACTCTACAAGACGCCTAGCCCAGAAACAGGAAAGAGATCCGTCGGACATCAGACGCATACGTATTAATTTTTCTAAGTTAAGCCTTTCGGTCAACTCACCAAACAAACATATGCCAAGTGAGTATTAAATATGGATTAAAAATAATGATAAATAAAATATATTAACTCAAAAAAGATCCTTGAATTATTTGTTATTTTATTAAAATTTAGTGAAATACATTTTGTGTTCGAACCCTGGACATCGGCGAGCAATACCTCGGCCTGACATGGCTCGTCAGAGTTTTCAAGCGGGTCAAATAATGGACTAAAAAAGTTTCAGAATAAACTTGAGTAGTTTTGTGTGTGGAATACAAAAATGCAATAAAAAAGAAGGGTTTCCATTTAAAACATCGAAGTTGACCTTGACCAACTTTAAAAGTTGGGCTCAAGGTCAACGCTAAAGTGACAATTATTTCACAATCACAACAGGCGGAATTCATCCTAATTTTCCCTCATTATTATTTTATACGCAGTTAATCGTAAACATTTACGTTAGCATTTGTTTTAATATGTGTTTTTATCTGCCTCAATTGGTTTAACACCTTCCAGTTCAATAACAATCATGTCTATAATTATTTAATTAAAATAAAATATATAAAATTTAATAGATGACTCGTCGTACCCTTATATAGCAATAAGGTATTATTTTGAGTATGCTCATACATTTTATTGTTAATCTACCCTGTCCGTGCAACACCTTCCTTTTCAAACACCTCTTAATTAATGCTGAAGGTAATGCTAAGACACGCACAATTTCCTCAACTTCTACCCCTAGCAAAGTATTACACATTTTGTTATACTTCGACAATAGAGCAATTACGTTCACTTATTTTGATGCGAGTGACCATAAAGTGACCAGTTGAAAAGTTTTGACCCATGATTGTTTCTTTGTTTTAGCAGTCTTTATGATTTAATTATCAGTTTCGTGGGGCAACAAATTTAGCACCCTTGTTAAAATTTAATATACACGCAATGCAAAGCTTCCTGCTTGGCTGACGTTATTGATTTCTAAAGTGACGGTTGTGTTTTGTTGGTAAATTTAATATTTCTTTCGTTACCTAAAAATAACATAATGATTTTCAATGTTGTTTTCATTGAAGTTTTCCTGAATGTTGTTAATGTTGATAAAAATAAATTGTATTGATTCCTTTTTTGCGTTGTCCTTTGTGGACTTAATTTTTAAAGGTCTTTCGTTGCTGTTGCTTATTACTATACTTCGGTTAGCCTAAAAATAAATACTATACTACTATATGCTACAAGTATAACATATACACATTTGAAAACTGAAGTCGGGTCGAAACAAATCAAAAATCAATAAAATGATGAACTATATGATGAAATTTTGACCCGCTTGCAGTTTTAAAGTATGCAAAATCACAGATCGAATCACGTCTTAAAAACCAATAAAATGTTGAAATTTCATCATGATATACATATCATTGTGGCGGCCGTCGCGTAGTGGGTAGAGTGTGTGACTCTTACGCCAGAGAACCCAGGTTCGAATCCTCCATCTGACACAGAAAATTTTTTCAATTGAATTAATTTTTCTGTTCGGCCATCACCTCTCTGCAGACAATGGCAAACCTCAGAGAGTAAAAACTGACATGAAAAGCTTCTTCAGAACATAAGCCGTTCGGAGTCGGCGCAAAACATGTAGGTCCAGTTCTCGATCATTTGTGTGCAAACATTTCACATCACACACAACACAATTGATCATAAGAAGCTCGGTCAAAGTCCTTTCAAGGGCTGAGATGGCCATTTCGTTTCTTTTTTTTATACATATCATATATTTAAAGGGGAATATTTTTATATATATGATATTTTTACATATCATATAAAAAGGAAGGAAAAAGCTTTATTTTGGCGATAAATAAAAAAAAAACTTTCGGGAGTATGCATTGAAAACCGCGTATTTTTTGCTAAAATGAGGGCTTTATTGTGAAAAATTGGTACAATGTATTTTCCATGTATTGTTCATAGCTAGCCACTACTTTTCCTTATCTTCTGGTAATTTACGGATTTCGTTTCGAAAAAAGACACTCTTTTGAGGTTATCTACATATTGATCAATTGTTTGGCGTCTTCATAAGAACGGAAGTACTGTTCAGCCAGGTCATAGGTCATCGATCGAGACAAGTAATAATCGGAAAGGGCATTTCCCTATCCCATTTCAGCGTTTCCAAGTATGATTTGATCGAGCATTGTCATGTTGAAAAATAACTTTGTCATGTCTTTGTTGGAATTGCGGCCTTTTTTCCTTCAATACTCCGCTCAAACTCATCAATTGTAGTCGGTAGCAATCCCAATGGTTGTTTCGTTAGATTGGAGAAGCTCGTAATAAATAGCACCTTGCTCATCCCACCAAATACAGAGCATGAGCTTGGAGCCATGGGTATTTGGCACTGCCGTCGATGTTGAGGGGTAACCATATGATTTTTTTACGCTTTGGATTATTGTAATCGATCTACTTTTCATCGCCAGTGACAATACGATGCAAACATTTTTTTCGATTTTGGCACTGGATAAGCTATTCACATGCGAAAAATCGTCTTTCGACGTCTCTCGCCTTCAGATCGTACAGCACCCAATTTCCTTTGGGTCATTCCCTCATAGAGTAATAGGGTCTTCATAGAGTAATGTCTCCAAATTCTCGTCTTCGAACTTTTTCGGCTAGCGTGTCGGCTAGCGTGTCGGCTAGCTTGTCATGGATGTCAAAGTCACAACTTCTGAAACGTGCAAACCACTCCTGGCACGTTCTAATCGACAGAAAACAGTGAATAAAAAAGTTAAGGCACAGAGCTATTCTCAAAGTTTGTATCTAAATAACCTTTTCCATCTAACGAAAAAAAAATTTTATGGCATCATTTGAAAATTTAAAGTTTTTTTTTTATTACTCACTGCAAAAATATTTCATTTTCCATTTTTGTTTTATGTATTATGTTATTAAAAAACAGGAAAATAGGAATAAGGAAAACTCCTAAGAAAAGCTTGAACATAGCTTGTCCAATACAATGATTGATTGAGCGAATCTGATTACGCTTTTGAAATTACTTGATAACATACTGAGAGCTACCTGGGTAATATTTTCAATCAGTTAAAAGAAATATCAATTAACAATCCGTTTTTATTTAATGACAGTCCTTTCGCTATTGCAAAAAAAAAAATCCATTTATAAAGCTCTTTTTATGCTAAGATTGCTATTTAAATATTTAAATTTCGATTTTTCATTTCTGTAAAAATAATATTAAAATCTTTTACCGTTACATTTCATATAATATGTTTATTTCAATGTCATTAAACAACAAGGATTATGGGCATGACGGCATATACTGCCCTCAATTTCACTTCTACCATAATTTAAAGATTTTGATTTTCTATTTTTGCTATTTTTTTCAACATCGCCATCGCTCATAAACTCATTGTCAAGGCAACGACTGACTGCCATCGTAACATCGAAAATAAGTGCTGGTGCGGCGCAATGGTGTGATTTAGCCCCCGAGGAGGTTTTATTTTCTTCGTTTGTGTTTGCATTATGGATTTTGTGGGCTTAAAGTGGCTTCGCGCGCTTTCGTTTATTTAACTAACTGTATTGAACGAAGGAAAGGAAACCCACTTGTTTGTCAAGGATTTCACTATGCGGCGCTACATTTTTGGGCAGGAGTCTGAAGTCTAGCCTTTTGTTTGAACTTTAAGATGAGAAAATTGCTTAGCCACGCATTTCAGTTGTTTTATATTCAAAATTTTTGTTGTTGTGCCTACTGCACGATACGACCTCCACCCAGCTCTCCACCCAGCTATGGTTTGCATATCGCCGCAGCAACTGATTATTATGTTGGTGTAAAGACTTAAATTGAGGGTAAATGCGTGCTATTCACTCTCCCCTCTCCCCTAGCGCAATCTTGGCCAAAGTTTGCGTTTTTGGGCTTTACTTGTTTAGCCTTTGTTTAACTTGGCATTTTTGGAGCGCTTATAGATTAGCAATAAGTTTAAAAGGCTGTTAGCCGGATTAATCGAGAAATTTGCAAGGATTTGTCTGGGTGTCAGTTGTAGTGGAATTGCAGCTCGTTGCCTAAGTTGTGAAGTCTTAATTGTTCATTTAACAAAAACGACATCGTTGCTGTTGTTGTTGTTGTTGTATTTGTTGTTGATGTTAATTGTTTCATGTATTGGGTTGAGTGAAAGACACAGCATCCACTGGTTAGGTTAGAAAGTAGTTTACCAGTATTTCGCAAGGGCTAAGACGACAAATGTTTAATTGAGATCAATTGCGGATAATGATTCCGCATAAATTTAAATACTAAACCCGAGGATTAGTAGTTGTAGTGTTGGGTTGGGACGAAAAAATGACAACAACAAGATTTATGATGCTTTTCAGTCATTCTATATTAAAACCATTCAACAATCTTTGAGCAGAAGTTGACCACTACTCATTTTGTTTAAACTTTCAGAATTAATTCATTTTACAAGATAAAACAATTAATTTGGGTAAACAAATTTTAGCAATTTTTTTTTTCTAATATTTTATGAACCTTTCAAATTTTTACGTTTGAAGTACCTTTGGAAATATAATAAAAAGTGCGTGAAAAAAAACTGATACTGATATTGACCCAAACCTTATGTATGCATATCATTTAAAAATGTACCATGTAATCAATAGAATGTAATAAATGTAATTAGAGGCACATGTTAATTTTGTTACTGTCAAAACTGTTGTCTCTAGATCAATGGTGTATACAAGTATTTATTATGTCAGTAAATACAAAGTTATAAGTGGTTTTAGTAAGAACAATGTAACATTACATACCTACCACTTCAATAGTACAGAGCGTAAAAGAGTCAGTCATATAGTGGATCTTGGAAAAGTCTTGGATTGCAAGATGCGCTTTAATCTGCACTATGATAAAATATTGTCCAGAGTCAGCAAACAGCTAGGTTTTATAAAAAGATAAACAAATGGTTTCAAGAATATTTGGGTCATTACATCCTTATACTGTGCATTAGTGCATTAGTGCGTCTTTCGATTCCCATAGCGAAAGAATCGAATCTGTCCAAAAGCAATTCTTACTATACACGCTGAAAGATATGTACAACCCCTGTTATTATAATAGCCTTCCTTCACATGAATACAGACTCAGCCTTTTAAACTTAATGTAGAAGATCATTATTCGGCTCATGTTTCACTTTCTATGTTATAAATGGTGCTATTGACAGTGAATATATTTCTAGTATGATATACCTCAACGATCCAATAAGACGTACTAGGCATACTCGACTGTTAACTCAATATCAGCATCAAACTACAAAAGCAAACTATGAACCCATCAATCGATGCTGTAGAGCAGCGTTACTCAAAGTGTGATCCACGAAACCCTAGGGCTCCGCAAAGCGTCTGTGGGGGCTCTGCAAAAATACTGACCAATGCTTTATTAAAAAAAAAACTCAGAAAATGTTGCACATTATGAATTTGCACAAACAAAATCTAGTTCCTATTTCAATAATAAAATTCACATGCCAAAATAATTGCGTTAACACACAAGCATACATATTTGTTGTTGTTTAAGGGGATGGTACAGTTTTAAAGCCGAAATAAAGGCATGTTTTTTGGAGACATGAATAGTGTTGGTGTATTTATTTCATATACATGTTATAGTTTGACTTTGAGCTTTTTTGTGACTCTTAGAAACAAGTACAAAAACCTACTCAACCTTTAGTGCACTCAACCCGATTCATACTCACTTCTACGAAGCTGCAATGCGGCGGCTCAAATATATAAGAGTATCCCAAATCACTAGTCGGATCGGTTAAATATCCTTTTTATTCGGATCATAAATACTTATGGTGGTTGTCGTATTGCTGATTTTTATCCCACATACCCAAATACAGACAACAGTATTCAATGCTAGTAACAAAACTCCCGCTTTCAAAAGAAAATTTGATTTTTGGATTATTCGTGTTGGCAAGAGAGAGATAGAAAATTTTTCCACGCTCAGTGAGTTCGTTAGCGAGTCAGAAATGTTTCAATTTGAAGAATTGGTCCAATATCTCAATACTGTGCGGGCATACTTTGAGACGTATCTTCCCGAAGGACAGAATACAAAAATTAAATGCTTTCATGGATTCAAAGTCCTTTTGTACGCAACATGCAAAAGTCGAAAGTATGCCAAACGAGATTTTTGAATAATTTTAAAAAAGGTCATTAGACACCAGTATGGAGTCACTGTTCAAAACAATGCTTCTGAATAATTTTTGTTGGAGAATCCGTGATGAATATCCATTTCTTCACACAAATGCCCTGAATTGTCTCCTCCTGTCCACAACAACATACTTGTGCGAAACAGGATTCTTAACCTATGCAACTACCAAAACAAAATACTGCAATAGACGATATCGAACCTGATATCAGAAGTCAATTCTCTTCTATCAGGCCGTATATAAAAAAATTTATGAAAATTTATGAAAATTTATGAAAAATAATGCCTCTCATCACAAAGCAAACCAAAGGTGACGACTTTGTCAAAATTCCGACTAATTCGTAACTTACTATTCGTTACGAAATCGTTACGACATTTCGTTACGAGTTCGTGTTAACCCCTTCATACGATTTTTATTACGATTTCGCAACGAAATCGTATTCCGAAATTGGAAAGATTTCGAAATATTCTTAACGAAATCGTTACAAATATTTCATAATCTTTCGAAAACGTAAAGAATATCGTATGAAGGAGTTGACATGACTTCGTAACGAAATGTCGTAGTGATTTCGTACCGAATCATAACGAAAATGTTACGAAAAAGTAACTATTTTGCGTAGACAGTTCGAAAAAAATTAAATTTCACTCTGTTTGCTCTTCAATTTATCGTACAAACAAGCACATATCAAAATTCTATATAAACTCGTATAAAAATTGAAACTGTTCTGAAATTTGCTGCAAATTTGCAGCTCGACATAGTTGCAAATTAGTCGGACTTTCGACAAAGTCGTCAACTTTGGTTTGCTGGGTAGATATTCTATTATTTCGTATGTCCTTTAATAAAGTGAATAAATAATTTTTTGTTTTTTAATAAAGAAAATTTATTTTAATTCAGGTTTTTAAAATATATTATGATTATAATTAAAGAATACACATAAAGCCGTTTTTGATTATCTTAGGGCTTCGTCAAATGTTTAGCTTTCCAAAAGGGTTCCGTCGCCAAAAAAGTTTGAGAACCGCAGCTATAGAGATTGCAATAACGTTTCCTTATAATTCTCACCTTCTATGTCCAAATCCTCTTTTAAGCGAACCCTCTCTAAATTCCTTATTAACCAAAATTAACCCAGGCTTAAAATAAACTATTGCTTATGAAAATTGTGTCAATCAGCTGGTTGTACTACACTCACACCACTTATCATGAGTTTCACCACAAAACAAGGGAGGGAGAGAGGAATAATGTTTAATGAATATATTGGCAATAAAAGCCAAATTAGGATTAATTAGGATTAAAAAATGATAATGTTTGAACTAAAGATGCCCTTCAAGAAGTTTTTGATGATTTTTCCTTATGAATGAGGTCCAACATATGGATCTTAGACAATTTTGCCGGAGATCAATTTCGGAATATCAATTTTGCGAAAGTAAATTAAACCTTTATAAGATTTTGTAATAAATTTTAGTGATGTTATAACAATTATAAATTTCAAATTGTCTCAATTTAGCAGTTTATCTCATTATAATTTATATAGTCTATGTTTTCCTTGTACCAACTTGAATCCTATTAGAAATTTCAAAGTGGTTTATTGAATTTAAATTAGGGCACAAACACAACATCGAGGAAGCCATCGAATTTAATCCACAAACACTGATACCAAGTCAACAACAGAAACACGCCATCATATATTATGTAAAAAAAAAGAATGGGATGGTATTCAATTGTTTAAGCATTTTATGGCTATGCCAACTTCAAGGAACACAGCTAGCAGCTGCTCCACTAATGATAAGAGTTCCCAAATAAATTCAAAGCAGCACATAAATACCGGCATGCAGGCATGTTGGACTATTTAGAACCACTGCGCCACTCTGCCACTTACCCTTTTAATGATCGCTTCTCTTACCGCTTTGACTCCCCCACCCCATTCAACAGCTATTTCGAACGTTACTTCTTTAACAACTATACCAAACAATTGGGAATTCCCAATTGATGTAACAGGATGAGTAGGGGTGGGGAAGGAAGAAAAAAAAAATAATCCCCAAACGCAACGCATAAAAGCTTTTTGCATGAATAAATTTTTAAGTACTTTTCAAACTCACAACCAGTGAAGCAGCACAAGAGCAACAACCCCCAAAATGCTGGTTGCCGGCGGATGCTAATGCTATACAAAGCAGGTCATTTCAGGACAATACTGCTGCTGCATGTCTCTGCCAGCCACTCAATGTAATGAGTGGGCGTGAATCTTGCTGATAGCAGTAACCAACACTCGAACGTACAGGATGCTAGAGCCGTCAACTTCCGTTTGACAAACAAATACATTCATATATTCGGCAAATGCATAGAAAAAAAAAAAAAAATATATAAAAAAGTCAGGCAAGAAAATAAAGGAATTAGAATCCCTTAAATATAGGACAATAAATGCAGTAAGCGGAAAAGTGAGATCTTATTGTCAGATTTCAGTCGCACATTTTCGTTGTCTCTAATTTTTTGTAAATGTGTTTTTTATTCTTGTTTCACATTTCCTAATTTTTATTGACAGTTGCCTCAAAATAGAGAACATAGAGCAATTTTTTTGAGTTATTTATATAAATTATCAACAAATTGAATTCGTGAATTGAATTAAAAAAATTAATAATTTTCATAAATTTATTTATGAACCTAAATATTGGAATTACGGGTATTATACGTATATAACTATTTAAAACTTAAATATGACATTTTTCGAAGACTACTCCTCAGCTAAAAAGTTTTTATAATAAAGTATTATACAGTGGTTTTTACGGGGACTTGGATGATTTTGAATCATGGCTAACAGTTTCTTTGACCTTCGACTTTTTTAAAATAAAAATTTTTCATCTTCAAAAAATATCAAAAGATGAAAAAACTGATTTTTAAATTATTTTAAAAGTTTTTTTTCTCTGAATTCAAAATCGCTTTCGAAGGTCATACATTGACTTTTGACGATTTTACGAAAGCCAAATTGGCTCCGTGCTGTGCCAAAGTCTTGACAAGCTTAGGACCAATAAGGGTGTTAAATTGCCAAAAATAAATAAAATCTGAAGATACAATATTATTGCTTATCCTCTTCATTTGAAATGACTCATAAATATATATTCTTGCTTTAAGACTTCAACTGGATAGCTAATTAGAAGATTTTAAATTTTTCATCGGTTTTTATATACTACAAGAAACAGCTACACTTTCTTTTTATATATTTTTTTATTACTAAATAAAAAGTAAATTTATATTTTTTAAAAGTTATTAATTTTATAATAATGAAAAATATTTAAAAATTAATTTAGAAATAAATATATTTTTTTATTGCCTTTATCTATTGAATATTTAAGTTTTAAACTTATATTGTTGTATTGGTGAAATCTAGTAAGAGATATTTTTCCTTTTTTATTAATTTTCGCAATTATATTTTTTTAAAAATAATTGAAACTTCTCATCATTACTCTAAAAAAATATACTTACTTACTTAGGTGGCCGTAACAACCCGTGTCCGGATTTCGACCTCATCAGCTCTCGCCAGGCGATTCTGCTTTGCGCGCGCCTTCTCCAATCGGATACACCAAGAGCGGTTAGGGCTTCCTCAGCCTGGTCCATCCATCGGAGGCATGGTCTCCCTCGTCGTCAATGACCAGCTAAAAAAATAAACTACGATCTAAAAAAATATACAACGAGAAAAAACGAAATGGTCATTTTAGCCCTTGAAAGGACTTTGACCGAGCTTCTTATGATCAATTGTGTTGTGTGCGATGTGAAATGTTTGCACACAAATGATCGAGAACGGGACCTTTTTGTTTTACGCCAACTCCGAACGGCTTATGTTCTCAAGAAGCTTTTCATGGCAGTTTTTACTCTCTGAGGTTTGCCATTGTCTGCAGAGAGGTGACGGCCGAACAGAAAAATTAATTCAATTAAAAAAACTTTCTGTGTCGGAAGGAGGATTCTAACCTGGGTTCTCTGGCGTAAGAGTCAGACACTCTACCCACTACGCCACGGCCGCCAAAAAAGTCTGGGTCTGAGTAATTTTAAATATTGGTTTAATATTTACACTAATATTTGAAATTTACTTACATAAAGAGTAAGAAAACTCTCAATATATGACTTCGACATAGTTCAGAGAGCTATAGTAAAATTTTATGAGAAATATTTGTAATTTTTTGTGGAGTTTTTTAAAAAAGGTTTAAAAATTACCCATAAAAGCAGTAATAGACGGTTTAAATCTGTTTGTATAAAAATGGATCTTGGTTTGTTCGGATGCTTAAAAAGAACTGTACCAAATTGGATACTTTCTTCTGCGGTTTTGTTTGTAATTGCTACGCAAAAGTTTAGAACAAAATTAAAGTTTGTCACACCCCCTTTTTCTGCCCATATATCAATGAAAATGCTATATTTCAGATGTTTTTGGTCGTATTAGACTAAAATCCGATCATTATGTTTGAATTTTTACTCTCTGCAACTGTAGTAAGAAATAGTTGCCACACCCCTTTTACCGCCCACTAATCAATGAAAATAGTATATTTCAGACGATTTTTGACGTATTAGACTTTAGTGCGGTAATTTAGTTCATATTGCTACTGCGGCATCTGTACAACAAATGGGCGTGGTCTAACTATAGCTACGCTCACTTTTTCAAAAATTATTGAAATTGACTGAATTTACCAGAAATTTTGGCCGTAGATTTTATTCGAGTAAGGTATAGTTTAGAAAAACTTGCACTTGCGCCAAGGTTATAGGCATATTACAATTAACTCACTGTAGATGGGCGTGGCACCTTCCATGCAACCCAAATTTGCGATATCGGATCCGATTCACTGGTAACATTTTATAAGCGTTGGACGTCGGGCGTCGCACTTTTTCAGCAGATATACTTTTTGGTATAGCTTTCGAACTATAAGTCACACAACAATGAAACTCTAGTTCTAACTTACTATTTAGTCATGTCCTTCGACTGGAAAAATTGAGCGAATTTTGGACAAGAGGGCGTGGTGCCACCCATACAATTAAACGTTTTTGTAAATGTAAACTACATATTTTACTCGAAAATCAATGAACAATGATAAAAATATCGGAAAATTCCTTGACTGTGACCGCATAGCTCAAATTACGAACCTGTCTGATTGTAACAAAACTAATGAACAATCTGATAGTGGCAAGGATTTTGAAACGGTCGATCAAGGGAGAAGAATGCCGAATGCCTAATTTCGCGAATTCTATTGATTTCAATCGATTTGTCGTTACAGTTCAAACGCATTTAGTTCCCTGTGAAACTTACTTTTGCGATGACCATAAACAAGTCACAAAGGCATTCGCTGGAAGTATACGCCATAAATCTGGAAATGTCTTGCCTTTCACATTGCCAGCTATATATGGCGTGTTCCCGAGTATGGAAACCATCCTCACTATTCGCTTAAGCTGCGGAGCCTTAAATTGAATACAATCAATGTTTTATTGTTTTTTAACCCTCCGATGGGTGAGAAGGGTTTTCATTTTCAAACTGAAATTACTCCTTGATTGTCGATGGGAGATATACCCGACCCCTATATGTATTCCAAGGAAATTTTATGCAGAATCGTTTAAAAAAAAAATCAAGGCGATCCGACCATAGTTTAGGATTTATAAGGGTTTAAAGGTGTTTAGTACGGAAAGGGGTGTCAATGTCCTTAGGGACCTTGTACGGAAATTGCAAGGAATTGTTAGTAAATGCAATTTATTTTGGCTTGGTTTTAATTGTTTTATTATTTGAACATATCACAAACGTGTTCTTTGAATTTTTGATACTTTCAAGATTATTCTTGACCTTTCCTTGAAAACATAATTACCTGTCTGGGAAAATTCAACCCTTTTTGAATTTTGAATTACAACAATTACGACAATTTTGATTGTACCTTTGCTTGAAAATATAACAAACGGTCCGTCCCTTTTTGAAATTTATTGCCTGTTTTATGGTTGAACACAGGTAAACGTAGAAAAAGAGTATAAAAGCGGCTTCAGTTTCGTAAACCGAATCATACAAAGTTCACACAGTGAGCAGAAAATATCGTGTGCTAAGTCTTATACTGAATTACATAAAGAAAATACAATGGCAGATAGAAATATAGATATTGCTGAAATGGTGGTACGTCGTAGTACACGCTACCAGCAAATGAGTGAGGAAGAAAGAAATGCAGTGGATGGGAGATTTGCTTCATTTTCATGAGTGAAGAGGATGAAGTTGATGTTCCTGCATTTGATCTTGAAGGTGCGGAAGATGACTTGACATATCAACCAAATTTTCATGATGATGATTCTGATGCCGAAAGTGAAGCAGATGTAGAGATCAATGAAGATATTAGTGATGATGAAGAGGAAGAAACTGATGATCCGCTAACAAGTGACAATTACTTCATTTCCAAAGATGGCACCAAATGGAGTAAAAATGCACCACCGACTTCCCGCACTCGTGCTCATAACGTGGTCGACTTCACAAGGAGGAAACCGGGACGAACTACACATGATCCCTTTACCATTTTCCACTCGATATTCACCGAAGACATGGCGTACATTATAAAACGCGAAACAAATAGAAAAGACCGTGAAGTGACAGCTGCATGGAATTTGGCAAATCCAACGAACACAAAAGAATGGAAAACAATCGTTTTGAAGGAGTTCGATGCCTTTTTGGCTATTATTTTGTAAGCTGGACTCACCAAGTCGAATAGTGAACCTACTTCATAGCTATGGGGCCCAACGCGCAGTCCAATATACAAAGCTGCATTATCGTATGATCGCTTTAGATGCATGCTACAATGTCTTAGATTCGACAATGGAAATACGCAAAAGCAGCGACTAACCAGAAGCAAAACTGCGGCTATTGATGATATTTGGTAAATGTTACAGTCTAACTTGGCAGCATCTTACACTCCGCATGATGCATTGACCGTTGATGAGCAGTTATTCCCATACAGAGGCAGCACCCGCTTCACACAATACATTCCGTCGAAGGCTGCCAAGTGGTATAAAGGTATGATGGTTCTGCGACTCGAAATCATTTTATCCTGTCAAAGGCATAATTTACTCTGGTAAATTGCCTGACCAAACACGAAAGGTCAATCAAGGGCAGAATGTTGTACTTCAACTTGCGCAGAGTTATTTGGATGCAGGCCACACAATTTAAGCTGACAATTTCTTCTCCACTTTGGAATTGGTGCGTATTTTGATTAGGAAGAAAACTGCATTCGTTGGAACAGTGCGCTCGAATAAGACATTTGTGCCACAGGAGTTCCAAAAAAATCGTATGCGTCCTGTCAACAGCACATTGTTAGGCTTCAACAAAGGCGATGTAGCGCTGTGTTCATATGTGCCCAAGAAGAATAAAGCGGTCATTTTGCTGTCAACACAACATTATACTTGCGGTGTGGACATGCAATCTAAGGATCAGAAACCGTTTGCTATTTTGGACTATAGCGCCAACAAATCAGGCGTTGATACAATGGACCAGATGCTTATACATGCAAGCGCTCAACAAACCGCTGGGCACTGGCCATGTCTTATTATATGGTGAACGTTGCTGCATTAGCAGCATTTATTTTCAATTCGAAGAAGTGACAGACGACGGTCATTCCTGATGATGCTAACAGAACAATTGGCAGTACCAAACATAGAGGAACGAGCGAATATCCAAGGATAACCTCATATCCAAGGATACGGAACGCAATGGAAGCATTTAATGTAAAGTGGAGAAAAATCAATTCTTATGTTCAAAAGCAGAATAACTACATATTTTTGTTCTTTTTCCTTTTTGTTCTTTTTAGATATTATCAAGACCTTTATGTCGCCTATGTCGTTTCGAGTACATACGGCAGCGGAAAACTAGATGCTATTGCAATTCCTGCAACAATCCAGTTTGTGCCAGCTTGTGTCATAATTTTGCTGTTGTTCCCTTTAAGATACAGGAGCTGCGAATTTATTCAAAGCCATGCAATTATTAAAAGAAATAACAATTTTAATTTCCCAACATTTTGGCGGAAAAAAATTGTCCTCCACTACCTCACGATTGATGCTTAATTTACTGTAATTGTATTCAATACTCAAATCAATGTCAGGTCATAAATCAGATTTAGCACCAATACTATTGAAACCGTAATCAATACCGATTAATAAATGATGCCGTGGTTGTCATAACTGTCTGCGGTCAGTAACATTCATGCTTCACCAATGCTCAGGTCTTGCATTTGCACATGTTGCCATCTTCTACCTTTCAATCACTCTATGACGCACCAGATGTCAAGCACTTCTTGACGTTTGCTGCCCTCATACTTTATTCACTACGACGGGCCGATAGTCGAACACCTCGCTCAACGTTCTCAAACCAATTAAGGTTAATCAAATTTATGACTTATAACCCAATTGACGCCCTCAACATAACCCATACGTATAACTACTTTCTCCGTCTCTAGCACAGAATAGCTTATTTCTCTCACACTCTCCTACTCTTTTCCTCCTGTTTGCTTTTTCTCTCTCTCTCTCTCTATTTAATGGCTTTACCATGACTGCCATTTATTATCTTTAGCTCGTTTGCGGTGGCAAAATATAGTTTCGTACGCATTCGGATGGAATAAATTTTACTGCATGAGGTATCAACATCCTATAATTTTTTTTTGTTCTCTACTCCCTACCAACTTTCTACGACGCGTTCCAATTATCTTTGTCCCAGTTTTAATGGGGACCGCATTTACTGTTGTGAATAATGATGGGCGGCAGTGAATGGAAGGAAGTCAAGTGTTTGTAGGATGTTGGCCGCGGTTGGAGTCAACATACGCCATTCTGTCGCTTGACTATGGTAATATAACCACTTTAGATCCACTGAACTATGGAATATTGAATTGATTTCAATTTAATTGGAAACCATTGAAGCTTGTGAGCGTGGTGCTCTTTCATTGAATTCGTTTCATTTCATTTAATTCCATTGCATTCCTTTACGCGCGTTCGTACTATTGGCTTCAACGGTACATTGAGTACTTTTTAGCTTATGAAATCTGTTCATGTACGCATCTACATGGCTTGTGGTGTTGAGCACTATGACTGAATGACTGCGAATTCAGTATCGGGGCTTAAATTAAAATGTTTGAATGCAGCCAAGTGTTGAAGCGTGTGAAATTCCTTGTGCTTTTGTTAATTATGAGAGGAAAAGGAAAATGGATATTGAAGGATTTATACCATGATAAATGGTGGGATAGTGTAGTGATTTTCATTTCCAATAAAATTTGGGCAATTAAATTTATTGGTAGAAGAATATATAAAAAATAATTTAAATATTTATTCAATATTTTCACTCATACAGAGGTAGTCAAAAATATTTACACATTGCTAATATTTTTTTTACTTTGTTAAAATTTGCTTTGTGTACTTTGCATACTGCAAAGATTGCAATAACAAAAACTTTGTTTGCAAACTATTTCCAACAACATTAAAGTGCGCTCTTTCTTTAAACACATACAAAGTATTGGACAATGTGTGAATATATTTGACTACCTCTGTATATCCATTAAATTACTACAATTTTCGCAGACGAATTCAATAGGAATGAAAAAAATTATTGTGAATTTAAGAGAAATACAGAACGTGGTAATTTAAACATCTAAAAGAAAACGTAACCTGAGTTGGTTTGGACTTAACTAAAGATAAGCTTGAGGTCCATTAGATAAATAATCTAGAAAATATTGCAAGCAATAATGAATATACATCTCTGAAGGAAGATGATGATGTGTCAAGTCTGCGTCGATTTTGGTCATTTGTCATTAAAATTGTTATATTTCGGCATTAATCCATTAACGATGATGCAAATATTTTTCAACACATGAGAGGAAAAGAATATTTTTTGTAATCTACAGTAGATTCATGTCGATTTTTGATGAATGAATGAGTTTTCAGTACAAAGTTGAGTTTTGCCGTAGAACCCAAAATAATCTCTTGAGTTTCCCGTACAATTATGCGGTATACGTATACTCAACTAAACTCAGATTGCTTGCTGAGTTTATCGAAAAACTCAATTTGAGAAATGCCTAAAAGTATGCTAATGTTTTGATGAAAAGGTAGGCTGAAATGTAACTTTTAAGACCGCAAGGTACGTTCAGAGTATTGAACCCTTTTGTTCTAAGAAATGTCAAACTCAACTAAACTCAACTCTGCTGACGCATCTCTATGTGAACAGCTGGGAATGAACTCAAACTTAACTCTATTGTTGACATAGCATAAAGGGTGAGAAATGCTTTATTCTAATGATGACAATAATAGCGAATTTATTAAGTATTTATTACAAATCGATTCTGAAGTTAATCCTATTCTGACGTAACGTTAATCTTAGTACCGAAGAAACTCACCTTTTGGTAACATTTACACGCTTTTGGTATTCTACAAGTAAGCGTTACCCGTAAAAATTGTTACCATCTCCTTGAATGGCAACAAGAAAATCACCCAAATGCAAGAAAAGAGCTTTATTTCTTCTTAAACGAGCTTACGACGCACAATGTACTTTTCAGAGCTGTTTTGTGCTCGAAAAAAATGAAAAATTTAAAATTCATAGCGAATATTTGATTATTTTATAATCTATTTTTATTGTAAAAATACTGAATTTTTAAAATTCGGCAACCGTTCTTATGAAAATATTATAGGTTTTAAGATATTGGACCTGAAAGTTAACAAAAATTCACAAAATTTTAGAGTGGCAGCAAAAGCGAATTTTTTTGTTAATTTGGGTGCTTTTATCGTGAAACATGTTGGTGCATTTGATTTATTTTTTCTTTTTTTTTAAGGTGTATATATTATAAATAAGCAGCTAAAAAAAAATTTTAAAGTTAAGTAATATATTGTACATACAATTATGAAAAGAAAAAAGTCAATTTTTTCCAGTTTTTTTAACTTTGTATAAGCTTTTAAATATATAGCCTATGATTGCACTCACTAATTTTTTTTTAAAAATTTTATTTAAATATTTCTTAAGCAAATTTTATAAAAATTGGCTGCGTTCTATTGCATCGCTGCACACAAATGTCAATAAAAGCTTTTAAGACAGCTGTTTCAACAGTGCGCCAACGTAGTTAGTTTGAGCCGAACGATAGTGAAAACAGAATGTGAAAAAAACCCCGTTATTTTCAAAGATTTTGCTGAATTTACAAAAACAAAAAAAAAAAAAAGGTAAACAAATTACAAATTAGATCGTGTAATTTAAAGCCGCAAACCTAAAAATGGCAATAGTTCAATATCTGTGAAGCAACTATGTGAATTTTCTTTTGAAATTTTTTCAGATTACTGTAAGAAAAACCACTTTTTTGGTCAAAGTCTTGTATGCAACTTTTTAAAAAACAAATTATGCTGTGAAAACAATATATCTTTCAGTGACGAAAAATTTGACACTTCGGCTATTAACAATTTTTCTAAAAAGTTTGTTGCTTTTTGGAAAATATTTTCACGCAGTAAGGCAAATTTTTTAAAGAAATATTCTAACACTAGCTGGTACATTGATGGTATAACATTCTACAAACTAAATGAATTGGTAGTTACAAAATCGGTGTATGAAGAGAACATTCAATCAAAAAGTCCAAAGAGGGACAGACCAGCAAAATCGTATTCTGAGTGTGGGGCATCAACAAAACGAAAGAAAATTCATGATTTCCTTGAAAATATTGAATTGAATGAAGCTTTTGAGATTTTAATACATCTTCTTAGGAAAAATCAAGAACACCAAATGGTATCAATCGTTAAAGTGTTGCAGGAGAAAGGAAATGATTCCGCAGAGATCAAAGCAATATTAATTGCTACTCGTTTGAAACAAAAAGAATGCACGGCATTTAGTAAACCAGAAACCGTTGCTATTTACATGGATTTGGGACTGTCTTGTCGCAAATATAAGCATTTGAGATCCACATTGTTAAAAAAAAATTATTGTGGTTTTCCTTCTAGCGATGAACTGACAGATGAAAAACAGGCATGCGTACCAGCCCATATGTTTGTTGATGACTTTTGCGCAAAATTTTCATTTCAATCGGTTTTGGACCAAACAGCTCAAAGAATTATAGATTTTATTCCAAATTTTGAGGAAACTTGTTTTGGAGAAAATTTCAATATGGTTCTTTATTCTAAATGGGGCTGCGATGGGTCATCCGGACAAAGTAAATATAAGCAGAAACTGGGTAAAAGATATGTTATCTTATCTAAACCAAAATGTTTATCAGTTTTATTTAATTTTAGACAATGACTACAGTGATTCCGACATGTTTATAATATCTATGGTGCCATTACGGTTAACTGAAGATAACGCACTTTGTTCAAACATAAACAATCATGCTACTATTTGGGAGAACATTACTTCATCGTCAACTTAATACTGTAGGCCTCTGGAAGTTTCTTACTTAAAAGAAACGCACAATCTTATTTAGGAAAAGATAAAAGAAAAGCAAGAGGAGTTGCAAATTCTTAATGAAACGCAATGCAGAACTTTTAATGGGTCACAAGTTACAGTTCGACACAGACTGATGCTTACCATGATTGATGGAAAAGAAGTACAAGCAGTATCAGAAAATGCGGGATTTCTGGTTTTCATTAGTTTATTGAAAGACTATTTACAGGAAAAAAATCAACTAAATCATGTGTGATATGTCATTCGAGTCAAAAAATGTTTTCGGAAAATCAAACAGATTTTGATGACATAGAAGAAATGTATGATCTTGGCTTGTCACCGTTCATGCAAGGATTAGGTTCATGAAATACCGCTTAAAAATTAGTTCCTCTAATGATTTCCAAACCAAAAGCTTTAAGGACAAACAAAAAATTAAAAATGATCTGAGAAAGACGAAGAGTTCAAAATGAATTTAAAATAAGTACAGGTTTGCTCATTGATTTCCCTAAACCAAATTTTGGTAATACAAATGATGGCAATACTGCTCGTCGCTTTTTCAATGATATTGCTACAACCTCTCGTATAACCAAAATTAACGAAGATCTCTTGCATCATTTAAAAAATATATTAACTGCAATCAATTGTCGGCAGCAAATAGATCAAAAAAGTTTGGAAAATATGCACAGGAGACCCTAGAAATTCACAATTCGTTATATGGTAGCCGGAAACCATTATCTCCAACACTGCAGGTTATAGCTCACGGAGAAAAAATTATAAAGTTTCATTTGTTTCCAATAGGGGAGTTATCGGAGGAAGCACAGGAAGCAAAGAATAAGTAATATAAATATATGCGGCCTTATCACACTCGAAAATCGAGCAGACAGACCCAAAACAAAGATTTAATGACAATGCTAATGGTGTCATCTGATCCATTTATTAGTTCTTTTTTAAAAAAAAATAAAGAATTTGAATTTCAAAGTGAGCTTTTGTCTGAAATAGAGCAATTACTTAAAAAATTGTTAATAAAATAAAAAATAAATAATAAAAACAAAAGTGATAAATTTGTAAATGAACTCGAAATATATACAGACAAAATGTTTCACATTTTGCTTAGGTAAAAATGTGAATGAATGCATAAAGATGTGTATAAATATACTTTTTAATGTAAATATATATATGTATATAAACATATTTACATAGTAATACATACATTTTCGCATAATATGTTCATATTCGTATTATACATGCATTCAGAAAAACAGACATTGACATATCAGCGAGTTTTTAAAATATACGCAAATAATTTAAATATAACTTTTTTATATATTTCAAAAGCCCTATTTATTAGTAAGAAAATAAAAAAACCGAATGAAAAAATATGCAGCCGTTTAAGAGTTATAGATTTTCGAGCACAAAAAGTGCCCAAAAAGAACACTGTGCGACGTTTGACAGCGTTACCGAGTGTACATAAAACTGATTCCTAAGACCCGTAACGAATTTTGGTTACATGATTACTATTACCGGTAACGCACAGAATCGATATGTTAGATGAAATCATATAAAATCTATCTACATTATTTCGAAATCGTAGATTCGAGTATTTAGTTCTTGACCATCTGATATCATGTCTGATTTAGTCAGAGTAAAGATCATATTGTTCGTTGTTCCATACAGTGACGTATTGGTAGCTATAATATTGTATGATCTAGAAAATAATGACCTGACTGGCTCTCTCGCCTAAAGGCATTGCTCTGAATTTTGTTTAGATGATTTTTGCAATTTTTTTTACAGAAAGTCTTTATAATGTTTACCTACAAAGCGTTTTACAATGTTTTAGGAAACTTTTTAAGTTCAGAAAAAAAAATTCTTTTTCTCTTCATATAAAAAAGTACAGCATCTGCTAAAAGAGACACTTCTAAAATAAAAAAGCCGAACAATTGCAGCGATTGCTCCGCTCCCATGGGCCTGAAATAAAAAATGGGTTGTGCCAACATTAGTACATAATTCCAGAATAAAAAAATGTAACGCGTATTTTATTAAAAAAATTACGAAAAAATGCCATTTTCACTTCCAAAAGCGAATAAAAAAGTGACCGCTTTTTATATTTAAAAATTTCTTCTCAACACACCTTATCCATATCTGCCACTCTTCTGGTGGTCCCCAAACAAAAAACACAAAAACTCTCGATTAAACTTCATATCTCTCTTGAATTTGACTTCTAGACTGGACAAATTTATGAGCTATATCCACATCGAGAAAAAACAACGTAAAATTAAACATAACAACGTTATATTAAAATTCAACAGTGATAAAATTAGAGGAAAGGTTGGACATTTTTGAATCAGCAATATTTTTATTTTGAACATGAATTTTATTTTCATTCTAAAATTGGTCATTGTTTGGTTGTTTGGTTAAATTGGTACATTTTAAATTAAAAATACAAAATTTTCAATATTAAAATTAGAGATGCAACGGATAGTAACTTGGCCGTATACCTGATATCCGGCGAGCTGCAAGTCCGGATAGCGGAATATCCGGCGGCCGGATAGTAGGTCCAGTGCCTCGTCACAAAATTAAATATATTTCTAATTCGACAGGTTACAATGTACGGATTGAGTGCTGGAATTTGTTTATGGCACATAAAGTTCAAAACACCTTTTGTATAATAAAAATAGTTCCAAAAATAATAAAAGGTCTGCTCCAGTACTCTAAATTTGTAGTTCAATTTACCAGTTTTGCAGGTTTTAGTCCGAGAATCGTTCACATACTCAAAAAAATGGTAAAATAGAGTGCAGCTGAGAGAGTAAAATATTTCCCCTCCTTGTCAAAATTTGCAAGTTTTTGTCCATAAGCTACGTACACTTTGAAAAAAAGGGGCCTTTCCAAACATAATTTGCAGGAAGTGTAATATGTTTCTGCATGTTTCTTGGAAACAAATAATTATAATTGGTTCCACATATATTATGATTAATTAATGCCCTTTTTCTTTATATACATCTGCATCTTAACATTATTTAATTGTACCTTAGCACTTGTTGTTTGAATTTAAAAACAATATAATTTGTTTTAAAGAAAATATCTTTTCATATAAATATATTGTAATTATAAATGGACTGAGAACACTTTTAGTCTATTACTATTTGTTTGCTGAGAAATATAATTTAGTCAAGTAAACATTAAATATTCACGGACAAGTATATATTAATTGGAGAATACATAATTTAATTGCAGTCAAGCAATTATTTTCAAAACGATAATTAAGAACAACATAATATATTTACCGATGATTACTGATGATTACCGACTATATTTACTTGGAAATATATTTTAGCAGATGAAATGCCAAAAGTTTTTCACTGTGATTACAAAATATTTGCTTTGAAGTAATTGTTGGCTTGAAGCAAACAAAATATGTTTAGAAGACAGTAAATAAGTTTTTCTCGGATTTAATTATGTTGAGAAGTAACCATATTATGTTTATCCAAAATTAAAATAATTTTTATAAGCAAAGTTGCTTCAAAACTGGTTTTTTATTTTATTAATTTGAAAACACAAAAACTTTAAATTTAAACAAACATTTTCAGAAACACTTTTCACAAGAGCTAAACTTATCAACACGTTTGGCGCGGCTGCTTGAAACTTAAAATGACGCCAAGAGTTGGCAACTGTTTAAAGCAAGCGCATAAAGCAACAAGGTTTCCGCTATTTTTCGTGCAAGTGCAAAAGAAACCGATATATGTATGTCTAGGCGAAACACACAAAAGAAAGGCGTTCTGTATGTTTTAAATTTGCAGAGTTCTGTTCTTTTTGATTTTAACAGTGATTCAAATATATTTTTATTGGGTAGAAACACACAATTCTGTTTTGTCACAAGCATATTAAAGTAGACGTTAGTTTTTTAGCTATGGCAATTATATTAATGTTGGACACAACTAATATCTTCTTATACTCGTATCGAACAATAATGCTATTGAAGGAAAGTTCTTAAGCATTAGGTGGTTCCCTCTGAATATTTTGTTTTTGAAACCAAACATATATAAACATATTTGTTCTCTGCGTGTAGTAAATAAGTTACATATTATTATATTACTTTTTTATGATTTTTCCTAGAATTCAACTAAAAGAAACCCACAAAAAACCAAATTTGTAATATTTTTTTTTTTTATATTACGTATTTACTATGTATTTAATTTTTATATACATTAATTTTTATATATAAATACATATGTGCATTAGGCTGGGTCGATTTGTATGGAGGTAAAAAAATTGATGTTGCCTGGGCGATTTTCGGATTGGACATGAAAAGTTATTAAAAAAAAAAAAAAGAGGGGGCGATAGATGTGCACTTTATCCTTTCACATCTTCAATTTTTTGAATTTATTCTTTAGGATTTTTATTCAAAAAAATTTTTGTATACAAACGTTCACACCTAGAAGAAAACTGATGTCAGAAATTAAATCCTCGTACCCGATTCAACCTAAAATCAGTCTCACATTATTTTTTTTTACAATGTTTTTATACAAAAATTGATCGTACAAAATTCATAAAGAAAACAATTCACAAAATTCAATGTATAATCTTAACTTTTGTGCGTTTGTATTTTTGACCATCACGGCTGAACCTCTGAAGCTATCCACCTTATATTCACAACATGTGTTAACGTGGTCCTCCGATCTTTTTTGTTTTTTTAGATCCCCCTAGGTGGAACTGTGGCAGATTTTTCTGAAAAAAATATATTTATAAACTAATTTGACTCAAATTCACACCGTATAGTATTTGAATAAAAAAAATATCTTTGTCAAAATTAGGACCAAAAAAAAAAAAAAACAGAATAAATTCGGATTATCAATTTAAAAAATATTAATTAATTTCACGAATTGTACAAAATATTATACCTTGAATCGGGTGAATTTTTCTCTTTAGGACTTTTCTACGTTAAATTTTTGTATAAAAACGTATAAATGTGAGACCGGTTTTAGGTTGAATCGGGTACGAAAATTTAATTTCTGGCATCAGATTTGCTCTACCTGTCCACATTTATATAAAAACATTATTTCTAAAGGTAGTTTTCAAAAAATTGAAGATGTGATAGGGTAAAGTTCAACCCGTATCGAACTCCTTTTTTTTTGTTTTTTAACAGCTTTTCCCAAGCAACAAAGGTTTGCAAATCGACCCAGCCTTATGTACATGTAATATATTGTGTATAAATATAAGTAAAAACAAAAACAATATAAGAATCGTTAAAAATTAGTTGTAAACATCTTATTATATCTTAAAAGCTGTAGCTTTTCGAATGAGCCATCATTAAGTTTATTCCTTCGTGGGGTTAAAATATTGCCTCCATAGCTGAAAAGGCGCTCAAATGGTGCGCTTGATGGCAACGTTGTATTCTACTTTAAGAAAAAATGTTTTATGTTTGGGTACTCATGCATTTCATTTGTGTTTTTGCATATCTTTAAGTACATGTTCAGTTCGGTTTCCAAATCATCATCAAAATTTGCAGTTTTCATCTTCGAAATCAAAAGAAGAGACTCGGTTAGTTCTTCTTGCTCTGTTTTTGTTATTTCCAAATTTCAAAATTTATTTGAATTATTAAAAAATGTAATTTCAAAGTAATATGTAATAAGTAACTAGGAAAATAATATTTATATTACTTGATGTTATTACTTTCAGGGACAGTAATAAGTAATATAACCGGTCTTGGCAAAAAGTAATAATATTAGGTAATATATTATAACAGGAAATATATAATGTATATCTCTGTTTAGCACTAAATAGAAGCTTGTCTTCTTTTCGGGGTCGAAGTGCTTTCGGGGTTGAAATAGCCAATTGGGGAGATTTTTTTTTAAAGAAGTGCCTAATGCCAATCATTATTGTTTACATTCTCATTTGTGCAGAATAAATATTTGTTTAAAAAGGAAACAATTTTCTCAATGTTCAAACACATCACAAAATAAAATATTTCAATCATTACATAACTTAATTTCTCATAATTACTCTCCGCAGCATAGTTAATTATTTGTCTCATTAGGACTTGAACAGTTTTTAATTAACTCCCAGTTTGTTTCGCTCTCATTTTGCAATTTTTCCAGGCATGTCTTCAGCATCTTTCTTGCTTGTTTGCCGTCTTGGGTCACCTTCATTCTCTAGCTACAACTAATGATGTTAATCAGTGTACCATCTGGTTATATTAATGATGTTAAAATGAATTTCCAAGCAAGTCGACCAAAAATTAATAATCCACAAATGATTAACGATTATGTAAAAACGAAGCATATTTCCGGGCGCTGTGAAAGTTACGCATAACATAAATTGAAGTTTCTGATGTTTGCAAAAATAAGGAAACCTGAATAAAGTGTTGCTTTTAAAACCATGGTTTTAGTTGTTCTTAAATACGTACGAGTATATGACTTTGTTATTGTTGCTAGCTTTATATAAGTTTTAGTGAAGTTTTATCAATATGCTTCATATATGTTTATTTGTTTGCTTTTGACATTTGCCAACTCATCTCAAATTGTATTTACCCAACTTCTAGATTTCTATCTATTGGTTTAACGTTTAACTCAGACATTGTCTGACTTTCAGACAGCAGTTTGAGACTTACAACAATTTGACAAGTTAAATTGTTGTCTGTTGACTGACGATGATGATGAAAACGTTGATGCTGATGATGGTGATTGCAATATTTATGCATAAGATGACTTTGTAAAATCAATACGAAACATAAACCAAATTCAAACAACCACATACAAGCATGCCATAAACTACCACTAAAGCATATTCACATTTATTACAAATGTTCTGGCACATTCAAGCATGACGATTGCATTTTATTTGGGGGACGAATACGTTCCCTGTTAAAATACTGTCGTTGTTGTTTTAGTTGCAGTCGTACTATCAACATGCTATATATTTTTCCAGATTTTCTGCTCATTCGGAATAATAAATGATTTTGAAAGCGATTTAGTAGTAAAAACGTTGATTTGACTGTGAAATTTATGGAACGTCATTGTGATTGTCTGAACGATGTGGCAGAATATCTTTATATCGATTAACATTAACGTTTTCCAACATTCAGTGTCACTGGATGTGGGGGCAAGGACGGGGGAGGGGAGGGTAGTTGTCCCTCCCCCGAATATTGTCAACTAAGACATTAAAATTTGACTTACTAAATTTTACTTCAGGCCTTTGAATATTGAACATGAACATTGTTATTCATATGCGCTTGCAAGATTTAATTGGCTATCCTCTAACATAAGAATACAATTTAAGTCGGCATGTTATCAATAGCATAACATGCTCACACATCATACTAACACATCAACCTTAAGCATAATACGTAATGATTGATTAAGTATTTGAAGTCACACTGAAGTCACACTATCCTTTACCTATTAATTTTTTTTTAAAATTCTGTATCTCATAGCAACCCACAATTACCGATTCAATTTGATCGGATAGTGCAGGACGTCTTATAATATCTCATGCACATAATGCTCCAGTATTGCAGAAACATTAGCATCTTTCAACAGAATAGCCCATAATGCAGTGGTGGATCTAGAAATACTTCGTGGAAGTAACGATAAGTATACGCTTATCGATAAACATTTTTTAAAAGGAAACTTAGGAAATGTATTTGACCAGATATACGAGTAATGAGACAGTGCTCTGTCATCAGCATATTTTTTAATGTAAAACATATGTTTATATATATGAATTTAATAAATCGACAGAATTGATGTTTTCATATTTAGAAACTTCAAATATTTAATTGAAGCTAATAAGCCCTTCATGACATACTAGTGCGATTTCGTACCAAAGGTTTTTGATTCTTTATATCTTAGCAACAAATTTACTTTTTACCTGTTTATTTTAAGCCAATATGATACTTTATTGATTTGCTAATTTTTTGTACATTAAAAATATAACTAGAAGAGTTCAAATAGTACGTAAGCCTTATCGAAATTCGTGTGAATGTGTACGCTTATAGCACAAATTGGAGTTAAAGATGTGGAACGGACTTAATACCGTTCCACCGTATTAAAAACCGCAAACGAAAAACTGATAATGATTTACGGATATGTACCTGGAATGTCCGAACTCTTAATTGGGAAGGTGCCTCTATCCAACTGATTGATTTCTTGGAAAGATACAAAGCTGATATCACTGCAATCCAAGAAATGCGATGGGTTGCTCTCGGCAAACAGCCTGTGATATCTACTACAGCGGCCATGCGGAGAAGCACGAGTTTGGGTGCGGATTTGTAGTTGGCAAGAGATTACGGCATCACGTCCTGCGATTCACTCCTGTGAACGAACGACTTGCCATAATCCGCATCAAGGCTAAATTCTTTCATATAAGCCTATTATGTGCGCATGCTCCGACAGAGGACAAGGACGATGAGATCAAAGATACTTTCTACGAGCGGCTTGAAGACGCTAGACGAGCGCTGCCCCCGTCACGACATAAAAATTGTGCTTGATGACTTCAACGCTAAGGTGGGCAAGAAAAACATCATTGGGCTAACAGTCGGAAAGTTCAGCCTCCACGACAACACATTCGATAACGGAATGAGGCTGATTGACTTCGCCGCAGCACGAAACATGGTCATAAGTAGATTCAAGCATCTCAATATTCATAAGGCCACCTGGTTGTCCCCTGACAAAAAAACGCCCCCAAAAAGGTCACGTTTTGATTGACGGAAGACACTCTTCCAGTGTATTAGATGTATGCACGCTCCGTGGTGCTAACATAGACTCGGATCATTATCTTGTCGCAGCTAAGATCCGTACACGTCTGTGCGCTGCAAAGAATGAGCGAATTCCTACTCAGAGAAAGCTAGACGTCGACAAGCTGCAGTCAAAACGGACAGCCAAAGCCTTCGCCACCCGACTCTCACTCCTGCTTTAAGAAAGCACTCCTCTGATCGACGATATATACGCGCAGTGGGTACACATCTCTCACTCTATGCGTACGGCAGCCGAAGAGGTTATTGGCTACCACAGTCCCCGCCGAAACCAGTGGCGCGCCCAAGAGTGTCGCAATGCCACTGCAGAGAAAAACGCTGCCTACAAAGCCACCTTGCAGTCGGTTGTAACGCGTGCTGCTAAGGAGCAATACAGAAAGAATAGGAGGGACGAGAGACGTCTTTTCAGGCGGAAAAAAGAGAGACAGAAAAGTGCGAGTGTGAAAATATTGAGATGTATGGGGGAACGAGGACCGAAAGTTTTTCGAAAAGATAAGACGCCTGGCCGATGGCTCTAAAACCAGAGCCTCTTTCTGCAAGGATGAAAACGGGAATCTAGCGACAGATATCCAGAGTACACTGACGTTATAGAGGGAATACTTCTCTAGTCTTCTGAATGGCGACGATGACAACAATCCCGCCAATAGAGATTATATCCCGGAAGCCCCAATTATGGATGACAGCGTTGAAGTTCTGCGACCCGACTATAATGAAGTCTTGACAGCAATAACACGGCTTAAGAACAACAAAGCCGCGAGATACGATGGTTTACTCGCTGAGCTGTTTAAGAATGGAGGCGAAGCTCTATTGAAACGCATTTACGAGCTTCTATGCAGAATATGGTCGAGCTTCTATGCAGAATAGCGTACTCTGCCCAATCCAAAAGAAAGGCGATCCCTCTTTTTGCTCCAACTACCGTGGGATAAGCCTCCTTAATATCGCCTATAAGGTCCTGTTGAGCGTATTATGTGAAAGGCTGTAGCCCATCGTAAGCCAACTGATTGGGCCTTATCAGATATTCACGCTACGACAAATCTTGGAAAAGACCATAGAGAAGCAAATCGACACCCACCATCTTTTTGTCGACTACAAAGCCGCTTTCAACAGTCCAATAAGGAGTCCACCATGTCTGAATTTGGTATACTTGCAAAATTAATCCGTCTATGCAGGATGACACTGAGCAACACCAGCAGCGCAGTTAAAATCGGGAAGGACCTCTCCCCCCCGTTTGTTACCAAACGGGTTTTCAGACAAGGTGATTCTTTATCGTGTGACTGTTTTAATCTAATCATGGAGAAGATCATTCGAGCTGCTGACCTGAGACAAAGCGGCACAATATTCTATAAGAGTGTTATGCTGCTAGCATATGCCGATGATATTGATATTATTTGCCATAACGCACGTGAAGTCACATTCACCAAATTAGAAAAAGAGTCGAGTCGCATGGGTCTTGCAGTAAACACAGATAACACGAAATATCTGGTGTCGACAAACAAACAGTCCCAGCGTATTGGCATCCACGTCACTGTTGACAACACCTCATTCGGGGTTGTGAAGGACTTCGTCGACCTCGGTTCCAGCATTAACTCCACCAACGATATCAGTAGAGAGATAAAACGAAGGATAACTCTTGCCAACAGGTGCTACTTAGGGCTTAGTAGGCAATTGAGAAGCAGAACCCTCTCTCGACGAACAAAAGTCACGCTCTATAAGCCACTAATCATGCATCAAAAAGAACAGAACTCTGCAAATTTAAAACATACAGAACGCCTATCTTTTGTGTGTTTCGCCTAGACATACATATATCTGTTTCTTTTGCACTTGCACGAAAAATAGCGGATACCTTGTTGCTTTATGCGCTTGCTTTTAACAGTTGCCAACTCTTGGCGTCATTTTAAGTTTCAAGCAGTTTCGCCAAACGTGTTGAAAAATTTAGCTCTTGTGAAAAGTGTTTCTGAAAATGTTTGTTTAAACTAAAAGTGCTTGTGTTTTCAAATTAATAAAATAATAAACAAAATAAAAGAAAAATAAGGCGGTTCAGCAATAAAAATAGGTGAGTTTTGAAGCAACTTTGCTGATAAAGCGGGTGCTTTGCTGGTATATAGTATATATGAATTCAACCATATTATGTTTTCTCCAACTAGAAAATGTGTGCTTATAAAAATTATTGTAATGTCGGATAAACATAATATGGTTACTTCTCAACATAATTAAATCCGAGAAAAACTTGTCTACTGTTTTCTTAACGTATTTTGTTTGCTTCAACCAACAATTGCTTCTAAGCAAATATTTTGTAATCACAGTGAAAAACTTTTGGCATTTCTCTTGCTAAAACATGTTTCCAAGTAAATATAGTGTAATCATCGGTAAATATATTATGCTGTTCTTAATTATTGTTTTGAAAATAATTGCTTAACTGCAATTAAATTATTTATTCTCCAATTAATATATATTTGTCCGTGAATATTTAATGTTCTAGTAATTCTTGACTAAGTTATATTTCCAAGCAAACAAAAAGTAATAGACTAAAAGTGTTTTTAGTTACAATATATTTATATTTACAATTACAATATATTTATATGAAAACATATTTTCTTTAAAACAAATGAGATTGTTTTTAAATTCAAACAAGTGCTAAGGTACAATTAAAAAATGTTGAGATGCAAATATATATATAAAGAAAAATTGCATTAATTAATTATATTATATGTGGAGCAATCATAATTTACTTGTTTCGAAGACACATGCAGAAACATATTATACTTCCTGGAAATTATGTTTGGGAAGGCCTATTATTTTTCAGCATGTAATCATGGGGCAACGCTTTTCCAAATAAGTCAATCTAAATTTACACATGCATTCTTTCACACATTTTTTGTTGTAAAACAAACATAAGAGAGTTTCGACTTGTACACACCAGTTGCGTAAGTCGTTAGACATTTTTTGTGAATTATTCAACAAAAAATGTTTAAAAATGTGCGTGTGTAAATTTAGCCAATTTCAGTCGGAAAAGCGTTGCACCGACGATTATCGTCAAATCACATGATTTATTTATTACGAAAATAAATTATTAGAGCGAAAAAAACAAGTTAAGAAGAAGAATTTGCTAGAATTTGTAACAATCAGTAATCCACTAACAATATTCACTTAATCACTGTCAGCAAACAAAACGGCGAATAAAAAAACAAAGTAAATCATAACTGTATAACAATAATTATAACGAACACGGTAGAATAGTCTAGGTAGGAACAATAAGGAGAGTCGCTGACCGCTAATGTCAAATTAAATGTCAGTATATGGTTCACAAACAGATTGAGAGATAGTGGTAGATTGAGTCTAAAATGATTGGTAGGTTTAAAAAAAAATGGTGGTAGATTATGTTCTTCTTACGAAAATATTCGGCTCAAGTCTACAGCAAACCATAAAAAAATTATATGAATTATACCATAAAGTCATTTTCTCACGCTTAATTTGTTTTATTGCAAATATTTCTAATATAATGTTACTGAAACAGTACTCATCCACTCTTACATACTAAAAGGAATAAATTATTTATTGTCATAAAATTTCTAATATTGGAATAACTATGCAGTAATGTTTGTATAAAAATCGTTAAATTAAGTCTGAAATAAAAAAGTGGTAGATTTTGGAAAAATGCAAATAGTGGGTGGTAGAAAGCAAAAAAGTAAAAAAAAAACTGGTAGATTTACCACAATTGTGGTAAAGTGGTAAACACTGTTCACAAAATACAATAAACACGAAAATTTAACTTTGGACTTTGACAAGCATGGTCAGAGCAAAGAGAGCAGTAGGCGAAATTGCTACTACCTAGATTATTCTACCATTATAACGAATAACAGACACAAACAACACAACTACTTACTGTGTAGCATGATACAATAATTTACAAGGTAGCCTTGAAAACTACCTTTTTTTCTCACGAGCGGCGATCGGGAGTTGTAAAATCAATACAAAGTTTAACTTTTCATCTCTTTTGCTGCTTCTTCGTTTTCTCTTTTCAGTGTGTTTTTGACAACTCCAAATCGCCAACAGAACTGCCACTTCTACCTTGTAAATCATTATACCATGCTGTGTAGTAGACAGGGGCAAAGTGGAATTTAAAAACGTCGATATATGTTAGTGACATCGATGTTGCGATGCTTTAAAACATCGATTTTTGTCTCTTAACATCGATGAACATAGAATATCGATGAACATAGAATATCGATGAAAATAGAATATCGATGAACATAGAATATCGATGAATATTGATAAATATCGATGATCTTCGAACATCTCTACTGCCTACACATCCTATTATTGTATTGGATGACAATTCCAACAATTATGTAAGTACTACATATAGATATTAATTATAAATATCACGCATATGTATAACTTCTAACGCGCTTACTGAGTACACGCACCCTTCATATTTTTTTTACTTAAATTATTCACAAATTTTGTTTTAACTTTGTAATGAATGGTTACTCATAACAGACACAGAGATATCGAAATTTATCAAAACATAAGAATTTATGCCATTTAAATCGAATACAATGCACAATATAAATTTTTTATAAAAACTGTTTTTATAAGTAACTCTTGAGACTTAAATTTCATGCAACTCAAGTGCAAAAGACATCCCCCTCAATCTAAAGCTAATATAAATTAACCGCCCATTCCAGCTTCCCGCAATTCTTCACCACTGCAACGGCTAACAACAACCTAACAAATTTTCGATCTAATTCTGATTTCACTTAATTTCTTGCCCAACTAATAGACGAAATAATTTCCAATTTAAGTTATCCTAAGATATGGTGGCATCAACATAAATGTACCAGGAATTACTTCGAGGGACACTGCAAAACAACCGGCAAGTAGCCAAATAATTACTTAGTTCATTACAGCTGAGACGAATAAGTTCCCCCTTCCATCCACTTCGCCACTCTTGTCCAATACACCACCAATAGATAACTAATGAGATCTTTGGCTTACTTGCATGTGAGCCATGCAAAAAGGGGGTGGTTACACATGACAATAAATGCCAAACAATTGAGATAAATCAGGACATCGTTAAGCAGGACACTCCTCATGAGATTGAAGCAAGGAGCAAAGTTGGGCAGTAGTACAGCAGCTCAAGTTGAAAGACATGGACAAGTAAGGTAATTGAAGGAATGACAACAACAAAAACAACAAAATTGTCTACAACATCAACAACAGGATGTTGCATGTTGCTGCAGCTGCTCTAGAATGCTCTTAAAACTTAGCTTAAATAATGAAGATGCAGTAGTTGTTGCTGTTGGGACTGAAGTTGTATTTTTTTTTGAGGTGTGGAGAAGAGAGGTGAAGTCCCCAAAACATTTTTATTGCTACAACTTATTGGTTTTTTTTTAAATATAAGAGATTGGCAGAAGTTGTTATGTTTTTATGACAATTCCGCTTTATTGTGTAAAGCTGGCAACATTCTGACGTAACCTATTTTTCTACTTACTACTGCGTCTACTCCGCCTATTTCAGGTTAGATGAAATTAGTTCCGCCCTTCGATTTATTTTGCCATTTGCCTTAATGCCACCCTGTAAGGTTTTGGAGCAGGGCGAAAAGATTTGATAGCCATTGTTGTTGTAGTAAAAGTTATTGTTGCTGTTGCTGTTGTTGCAGCATTCACGTCAGAGTGTGTCGCTGGCGCGTTATTCATTCCTTGTCTAGGCTGTTACAAGTATGTGTGTGTGTTTTCGCTAATCGACCCAGTAGGCATTAGCAGACCTTCGAAGGGCTACTAGCAGGCCTTAAAATGGATGTCGGAGGAATACCCTACTCATATCCAAGCCCATATACTTTTTTATATGAAATGGCCAAATTTTCCAGGCCTTCCGCTCTCCTCGCTTTAAAGAGGGCTGCTAAAAGCACTCCTTTAGAATGGCTTAATGAGAGGTTAACCAAAACAATTAAAAAAATACTTATTTTTATTCTGAGATTTTATCTTATTTAACATATTTTTGTCAAATAAGAATACTTTTAAGTCATGACGTTGATTATTATTCAGTATTTTTGAACTAATATATATTTTAACTTTTAACGAAAAAGTAACCCTGAAATATAAGCAGAACCAGTTTTTGTAGGAAAATTATAATTGTTGTACTGCCCTGGGTTGCGAAAAATTAGGCCTCATAGAAGCGCTCGAAGCAGCGAGGAAGTCATGTATCTTACCTCCAAAAGTAGCAATAAATGCACGCCTTCGTTAGAAGTGACCTAGCTTCATTGTCTATTGGGGAGTTCAACTGTATAGCTGTGAGAGTGTGCTTGTGTTTGTGTGCCTGTGCCCAAAGGGAAAATAAAGAGCACTTCTAGAAACAGTGCATTTTGTGTGCAATTTTGGGATGTTTTGAGGAAGCACACTTCATATCAACTAAAAAATTAAAAGTGAAAGTGAAAAGCGAAGAATGCGTAAAGTTAATCTCTTCGTAATTCCTTGGCTTTAGTTTAAAGCAACAAGGACTTTGACCGAGATTCTTATGATCAACTGTGTTGTGATATGTTTGAACACAAATGATCGAGAACTGGACCTTCAAGCTTTATGCCTACTCCGATCTGCTAATGTTCACAAGAAGCTTTTTATGGCAGTTTTTACTCTCTAAGATTTGTCATTGTGACGGTAGAACAGAAACATTAATTCAATTGAAAAAAAATTCTGTGTCAGATGGGATTTGAACCTGGGTTCTATCGCTTACAAGCTACGCACCACAACCAGTATGCCACGGCTGCCACACTTTGAAAGGTAGTGAATAGTGATATTGTGAAATATATTTGAAAGGTTAAACGAAAAAACTAAATGACCATTTCAGCACTTGAAAGGACTTTGACCGAGCGTCTAAAGATCAATTGTGTTGTGTGTTTGAACACAAATGATCGAGAACCGGGCCTACATGTTTTATGCCGACTCTGGACGGCTTATGTTCTCAAGAAGCTTTTCATGGCAGTTTTTACTCTCTGAGGTTTGCCATTGTCTGCAGAGAGGTGACGGCCGAACAAAAAAATTAATTCAATTGAAAAAACTTTCTGTGTCAGGTGGGATAAGTACCAGGGTTCTCTGGCGTATGGGCCACACACTCTACCCACTGCGCCACCGCCGCCAAAAAATTTACTAAACACAATTCCTTTGAAATTACAGGATTATATCAGTTTTGCATCAGTTTTTCAATAGTATCTGTGAGTCCAATTGTTTCAGTATTTTGTGATCAGCTTTTGGAAAAACATAGGTATCCAATGTTTCGAGAAGTTGTTAAAGATTAAATTGATTACTTCAAATAATTTTACTTCCAAATTAGTAAACATACATTGAAAAGAATTTTCGTCTTCTATAATACTCGCATTATGTTTCAATTATCTTTTAATGTTGAATTTCGATTTATTTATTATCTTCCACACTTTCCTTAGAAGCGGCAAAAAAGCGGTTGCATAAATAACAAAAAGAAAAACATACTTAACTGTACCAATTTCGAAAAACTCTATACATACACACATTTTTATTAACACACTCATATTTTCTAACTTGCAGCCTACTTGCAGCGCTACTTGCAAGAAAATATCAGAGAAAGTGAATTTTGGCACTTGCTGCAAGTAAATATCAAAAAGGGGGATTCAATTTATGCTTTTGTTGTGCTACCAGAAGCAACACTGGTAACATGTTTTCCTCGTTTTCTAACTTCTTCATAACAAGCAAAAAATTGCAGGGAACCTTGGTATTCGACGACATTTTTAATTGAACTTGCACTTGCACATGTGGACGCTGAAGCTACTTGCAGCTAATTTCGAACTTTTTCGAAAACAATATATATTCTCTACTTGCAAGTGTTTACTTGTACATGGAGACACATGGTTGAAAAGAAGCATGCACAAGCATGCATGTGCGAACAAAAGATAACACGAAAAAATTGACGGTACAGAGATATTGTTACCGTTAATTTTTCTCCCTTTCGTCGCTTCCGATTTGCGGCGAATTGCCCACAAACTCTGAAAATTGAATTCAGTTCTTGACCAATGTGAAAGGGGTGATATAGACAGTGAGAGAGAGAAAAAGAGAGAGAAGGAGACAGAAATTTAATTTTTCGAAGTTCGAAACTACCTTCTGTGGTGCGAACAAATTTTCGTTGCGAACTGCATCTTCCACCCTTCCTATGGATGCAGTAAAAATGCACCTACTCCTCTGGGCATGTGGTACCAAAAAGACAATGACGCTTCAGCAAAAAAATATGCACATGTAGCTTCAAAAACAGCTCACTACCATGAGTGCCTTATTGCTACTTTGTCCCGCTGGGTGAGTGTGTGCATTTCACTTGTCGCCGACTGACAAGCAACCTATGTGAGTAGTTGATTGCTGTCGTATGAGTATGTTTGTGTTCGAAAGTAAATGTTGCTGTTTCAAAGTCATCAACATCAACAACATCAACATCGGCAACAGCAGAGCAGCAGCTACAAGGATAAAGACAATAGCAACAACATGATAGATAACTACTTGTATTTCAACAGCAACAACAAGTAAGCAACGCAAGTTTTCATTCATTGAGTTGCTAACGAATTTTATCTACAACTTGAGCTGTGCATCGGATGCATTCAATTTTAGACAAAGCTCTCTGACAGTAGCGGTGAACATTTAGTTGCATTTACGTCGATTTAAATAAAGTTTTCAGATTGTAATAAAATTAAAATATTTTTTTTTTTTTTTTTGTAAATCTGAAATAAATTCTTTTTAAATGATTTTTCATATCGAGAACAGGAACGGTTCTGTGAGTTATTTTCAGGCACCACCATACCCAACCGCCTCGATTCTTCTAATTTATCTTCAAATATCAGTTAAATTAGGGCAACCAAATTAAGTTTTTTTTTTGACAGTTGCTGATCCTATGCTGAGGAGCACCTTTTAGAGGGTACCTTTTGTGATGGTATTGCCAAATATATATTTTTTTTTTCTTGCTATACGTAATATAAGTTAAATTTCTACTGAAAATTGGGATTTTAGATAATATAGCACATATTGCATCCTGTGCATGTGTGTGTATCAAATCCTTGTGCTCAGCTTTTGGAAATACGTAAGTTTTCAATATTTCGAGAAGTTGTTGAAGATTAAAGTGTTTTATTTCTTATCATAGAGTTATGATACTAAGTTCCTTTCACTTTTTTTTGTCAAAATAGTTTTTCTAAGTGGCTTATCAAATGTTATATAAAAAGAAACAATCGATATACAATGAGGCAGGACAGTAATTTTTTTGGCATTAATTTAAAAATAAGATTTGCAAATTTTAAATCTAAATTTAGCAAAAATTAAAAAAAAAATTTCGATAAGTAAATTCCTGTCTTGTGATAAGTTAGTGAAGTTAGTGAAAAACAAGAGATAAAATATTATAAGTTTCCAAGAAAAAGCATGTATTTTGTTCCACAAATTTAAAATTTTTTCTAAACATTTTATTGGAACATCAAAATTTGACATTTTATTTTGACTTAACTTAAAAAAATCTGTTGCACTACTTAATATTTTAAGTCACTTTTTTCAAATTTATATTGAGTACTCAAGTGCTGATGAATGGTTTATACAAACACGACCCGAATTTCTAAAAATCCTTATGGACACCCATTACACCCAATACAGCAGACATGCCGAACGCCTGTTCAACCTTAATTTATATTTTCTATATTGATTTGAAAAACTATTTGATTGTTCAAGCGCAAATTATTTTTTTGATTTATTTGTATACCATTTAATTTCAATAATTTTACACTTATATTTAAGGAAAAAGTTTCAGTGTATTAACTGCAAGCCAAGATATTAAAAAATAAATCGGTCCGGCTTACGCTAATCTAGTGAGCATCGTTCGTAAGTTTTTGTAGTGTACTGTCTGTATACTTCCCCTACTTAATTTTCGTTTTTTCTAAATACTTTTTAACAATTATTTTGAATTAATTTTTGAACTATTATTTTACTATTCTTTTTTCTACAATTTTAAATAATGAAGAAAAATTTTTAAACAAAATTTAAAGTAGCTTTCCAATCGATATCTTCTGCCTTGACACTGTGCAAACGGGTGGCAAGCCTGTAGCTGTTGTTGCTGCTGCTGACATTTAAAACCAGCGGATTTTGGTGCTGTAGCGACAGTTGAAGTAAAATTTGTGTTCATTTCATTTACATGTGAACAAATTCGCTTTCAACTTGGCAGTAAGAACAGTAAAAACAAAAAAAAAAAAACAAAAAGAAAAAAATAGCATCAATATCAAATGCTGCACAGTGTGACGAGCCCATATAGTGGGTGGCCAAAAATAGATGGAGTTGTCCTAGAATCATGAAATTTTCTGAGAATGAGTTTTATGGTTAAGAAATTATTATCACAAAATTCCGTTCAAATTAAGTGAATAACACGCCCACCTCCCATAAAACCGAAAACGGTAATCCAGTATAGTTCCCCCAAAAATTATCCTATATTAACAAAATTTGGTACTCATAGTTCTTTTGTAGCTATAAAAAGTTAATTTGAAAATGAACCAAATCGACCGACTAACACGCCAACCTTCCATATAACCGAAATCGGTAATCTGGAATAGTTCCCCTAAGAATTTTAATAGATTAATAAAATTGGTGCACATAGTTACTTTGTACCTATTAAAAGTTAACTTGAAAATAAACCTAATCGACCGACTAGCGCGCCTACCTCCCATGTAACTGAAATCGGTAATCTGGAATAGTTCCCCTAAAAATTTTCCTAGATTAATAAAATTGGTACACATAGTTCTTTTGTAACTATAAAAGTTAAAAGTTAATGAACCGAATTGGCCGACTAGCACGCCCACCTTCCATGTAACCGGAATCGATAATCTTGTGTATTTTTCCAAAAACTTCTCCTAGATCGATTAAATTTGGTACACATAGTTCGTTTTTTCAGTGACGTTGGAGTTTTTTTTTGTATTTTAGATTTGGACCTATTTCAAAAATAAGTCTGTTTTAACAAATTAGTTTTATAGGGTAACGCGTACCGTGTTTTGTTTTTGCCACACACTACCGACTAATTCTTTGAAACTTGACCATATTTCTCTAAGGATGTGCCCAAAAAATCAATTTTAATTGACCAAAAACCAAAACAATAAGTTGGTACGTGAACACCGCTACTAACTGCATGACTTGTTGTACAACTTACTGGTTTGTCTGCTTGAAATCAAAAATTTTTGATTTTGTCTTCGCAAACTGACGAACCTTCAAATTGGTCCACCAACAGCGCCACAAACGGGCAAATTAACCAAGTTCGCGAACATGTCTCCCTGTGTATGGACCCTATTACAATATTATTTAAACGCATACCTTCTAAATACAATTTAATTACAAATTCAAATAAAAATAAAATTGAAATATTACTATTATTAGAGATAATACATAATAAAAACTAATCACTGAATGAGCTTTCATCACTGGAAAATTCTAAATGTGGAAGAATTATATTATTGGCCTCCTCTATTTTTCTCTCTTTTGGCAATATACTTTTTAAATTTCACTGCCATCAGGGATGGAATTGGACCTTTTGAGATTGTGCCAAATTGGAGAGAAAAATAGTGGCGTGTTGAAGAAAATAGTGCCGTTATCTTTTGTATTGAAAGTTTTATTTTGACATATCGGGCTCACTGCATGCAAAACTATCAAAACTCAAGCAAGGCACTCTGTGTCATGTTTTACAAAGTTTATTATTTTCACATTTTCAGACGCCGTTTATATATTATATTTTACCAACTTTATATTTTCTTTCTTACTTACTAAGAGACGTATCGTCAATTAACTACTATATTATTTTGCCACTCATGCCGAAATTTGATTTGATATATGTTGGATTTTATAGTGACAAATTTGACTGATCCCTCTTCCTAATCCACTTCCTATCGAAGATTTGGCTTAGCATCCTTACTTACTTACTTACTTACTTAGGTGGTAGTAACAACCTGTGTCCGGGTTTCGGCCGACCTCATCAGCTCTCGCCAGGCGCCTCTGCTTTGCGCGCGCCTTCTCCAATCGGATACATCAAGTGCGGTTAGGACTTCCTTGGCCTGGTCCATCCATCGGAGGCATGGTCGCCCTCGTAGCCGTTGACCAACGACCCTCGCCTCGAGCACCTTTTCCGCTGGAGCTTCGTCGTCCATACGATGGACATGACCCATCCAGTGTAGTCGCTGCACAGTTATACCCGGAACTACGTCAATGTCATCGTAGAGCTCATACAGCTCGTGATTCATTCGGATGCGATAGTCATCGCCGACTCCAACAGGACCGAAGATTTTGCGAAGAACTTTTCTCTCGAACACCCCCAGAGCGGCTGCGTCAGTTTGCGAAACTACCCATGCCTCAGCGCCATAAAGCAGCACAGGTAGAACGAGCGTCTTGTTTTGTCGTTAGAGAGAGGGCTCTGGAACTTAGTTGCTTACTGACCCCGTAGTAGCACCTATTAGCAATTATTGTTCTTCGCTTTATCTCCAGGCTGATTTCGTTTTTGGTATTAATGGCGGTGCCAAGGTAAACGAACTCCTTGACTACTTCAAAGTTATAGCTACCGGATGAAATTCGGGAGTCTAAACGCCGAGCTCCCTTGTTTGTAGACAGCATATACTTTGTTTTACCCTCATTTATCGTCAAACCCACTTTGGCTGATTCCTTTTCGATAGCGGCGAAAGCAGCGGTAACATCTCTCTTGGTTCTCTTGGTTCTCTTGGTACGCAAGGAGCTGGACGCCTTTACGATGCACACTGGCCTTTCGTACGATCCCCTCCATGATGATGTTAAAGAGATCGCATGACAGTGGATCGCCTTGCCTGAAACCTCTTTCGGTATTGAAGGTTTCGGAGAGGTCATTTCCTACCTTGACGGAGCTGCGTGTGTTGCTCAACGTCATTATGCAAAGTCTAATCAACTTTGCAGGTATACCGAACTGAGACATTGTTACGTATAGGCAACCCCTTCTCGGGCTATCGAACGTGGGTTTTCTCCAGGATTTGTCGTAGCGTGAAAATCTGGTCTATGGTGGACTTTCCAGGTCGAAAGCCACACTGATAAAATCCAATCAGTGTTTTTGTAATCGGCTTTAATCTTTCACACAGTACGCTTGAGAGAACCATATATGCAATGGAATAAGACTGATACCTCTATAACTGGCGCAGATTGTTGGGTCTCCTTTCTTAAGTATAGGGCACAGTACGCTGAGGTTCCAATCGTCGGGCATGCTTTCTTCTAGCCATATTTTGCTGATGCATGTGCCTTATCAATTCATCGAAGCCGGTTTTAAACAATTCAGTTGACAGGCCGTCAGCCCCCGTTGCTTTATTGTTTTTGAGTCGTTGATTGGTGGCACCGAACTGCGCTCTCCATGGGCGGCATTGGTGGAATCGTCGCTAGTAAGTAAATTGGAGAAGTGCCGTCTCCACAATCTCAGCATACACAGTGTATCCGTATTTAGATCTCCATTTTCGTCTCTACAAGTGGATGCTCCGGGCTTGAAACCTTGGGTTAGACGCTTAACCTGTTGATAGAATTTTCGTACATCCTTCTTGCCCTGGTATACCTCTAGTTCCTCACGCTCACGCTTTTCCTGCCCTCTTTTCTTGCGTCTGAAAAGGCACCTCTCTTCCTTCCTCTTTTCGCGGTAGTTTTCTCGCACGGCTCGCGTTGGAGCTGACTGCAGCGTTTTTCTATATGCGGCGTTTTTTACTGCTATCGCGATGCGACACTCCTGATCGTACCATTGGATCCGAGGTTGTGGGCGCTGGAAACCAATTACTTCTTCAGCGGCAGCGCGCATGGGGTGGGATATATGCACCCAAAGTCCGCCGCCGTCGTCGGGTCCAGAGGTTGGTTGGTTGAGCTTAACCGAGAGTTGAGCGGAGTAGGCTTCGGCAGTCCGTTGTAATTGCAGCTTAGAGACGTCTAGCTTTCTTTGCATTCCTGTGTGTATGCTCTTCGCATTGCATAATCGCATGCGGATCTTGGCTGCAACAAGATAATGGTCGGAGTCAATGTTGACCCCCCGGAATGTACGCACATCTAGAACACTAGAGGCATGCCTTCTGTCGATTACAACATGATCAATTTGGTTTAGCGTTTTTTGATCCGGGGACAGCCAGGTAGCCTTGTGGATGTCGAGGTGCTTAAATCTGGTGCTACTAACTACCATGTTTTGCGCCGCGGCGAAGTCAATCAGTTTTAGACCGTTGTTCGTGGAGGTCTCATGAAGACTGAACTGACCGACAGTGGGGCCAAAGATGCCTTCCCTTCCGACTTTCGCATTAAAATCGCCGAGGACTATTTTCACGTCATGGACCGGAAGGTGGTCGTGTACGTCCTCAAGACTTGCTTAGAAAGCGTCTTTGACGGCTTCGTCCTTTTCGTCCGTCGGGGCGTGCGCGCAAATAAGGCTGATGGAGAAAAATTTTGCCTTGATGCGGATCGTGGCCAATCTTTTGTTCACAGGTGTGAACCGGGTAGCAAGGTGACGTAGTTTCCGGCTAACAACGAATCCACATCCAAATTCGCGCCTCTCCGCATGGCAGCTGTAGTAGATATCACAGTGTGCTTATTTAGAGCAGCCTTGCCCTTTCCATCGCATTTCCCGGATGGCGGTGATGTCCGCCTCTATTGTTTTGAGGGCTTCCGCCAGTTAGTAGCAAAGTTAGTAACGAAAATGGTGACGAAATGTCGAAGTGAGCAACAGTGTGCATCAAAAGTTTAAAATTACTTTAATTTCGATAACATTCAACTTGAAAACTTTTTAATTCTGAGATAAGTTTACATGCAACTCGAAATTATTTTAATTCTGTGATATTGAAATAGTGCCAAAATGAAAAAACAAGTGTCTAAAGTGGCATCTGATCTCGAAAGTGCCGAAAAAAGCACAATTATGCCTATAATTCCATCCCTGACTGCCATGCCATGTTTTAATTAATTTTTCTTGTCTATTTTTTTTACACTTTGTTTACACTTAGAGGACAATAAAGCTGGTGGTGATTTTGCGTGCTGGTACGAAAAAAAAACTTGTATGGGTGGTGGTAGTCGCAAATGCCCCCTTAGAGTGGTAGGAGGGAAGAACGAGAAAAAATAGGTGTTATTAGGTTTTTATTTATAACTAACTAAATTTGAAAGTTTTATTAAAAAGAACTACTTAAAAAATAGTACAATTTTTAATTATTTTATCATACAAAATTGCTCATAAAAGAAAAGTGGGCGCAAAGTCGTTATTATTGAGTTTCGGCAAACCAAATTTTGGGAACGTATTAAGCAAGTGTTGATATTATACATATTAAAATGAGAAAAAAAAAAATACTTTATTTTTGTATTTTTCGTATTGGTATTTGTGTAAAAGTTGTTATTTTTCCATATGAAATTGCTTCTTTTCGGCAAAACATGCTACAGAAAAGTGGGCGCAAAGTCGTTATTATTGAGTTTCGGCAAACCAAATTTTGGGAACGTATTAAGCAAGTGTTGATATTATACATATTAAAATTAGAAAAAAAAAATACTTTTTTTTTGTATTTTTCGTTTTGATATTTGTGGAAAAGTGGTTATTTTTCCATATAAAATTGCTTATTTTCGGCAAAACATGCTCCAGAAAAGTGGGCATAAATTCGTTATTATTGAGTTTCGGCAAACTTAATTTTGAGAACGTGTTGAGGAAGTGTTGGTATTAGGCATTTTAAAAGTTAAGAAAAAAGAAAAATTATATTTTTTTTTAAAAAATTATTTTTTTTTTTTAATTCTATCTCAAAGTTTTCGTTTTTTCAGATTTCTAAGGCTTTTCCTTAGTTACGCACAATCGTTTTTACTGCTTGAATTTAATTAAATAATTTTTACTTAAACATATTAAATATAAACAAGTTAATTTTTTGCATATTTTTTATATTCAAAAATTATTAAAAAATATGCAATGTCAAAGTGCAAAAATATTTTTATCATATTCTCAATTCAACTTTCAATTTCCAAGTGTCATGTCCGTAACAGAAAAAATATCGCGAACAACTTTTATATTCAGAATATTAATACTCCAAACTATGATTCTGCATATTTATATTTACAAATTTTTGTACCTTTTTTTCGTTAGCTACTTTTGGCCGCACTCGTTACACTGTGCGCTGCCGTCACAGTCGAATCTCGCCAAGCACAAAGCATCTGAAAAAAAATGTGACCGAACTCAACAAATGCAAACACAAAATTCGAGTTGCTTCAAATCGAGAGGAAAATGTTGTGTAAAACTAAAATTCGTTTTGCACTGCTTTTTTCTCTTGCTATTTTGGTACTTTTTTGCTAATGCTTTTTACCTTTCTTAGAATTTTTTTACTGCATGTTTTTTCTTCATTCATTGATTTCATTGATTTTTCTGCACGTTTTGTTTTGGCATCGCCACTAACCTGAACAGCAGCGCATTGATGTCAGACATAAATGAATGCAACCTTACATATGCTCGTGCGGTTCTACACACACACATACACACAGACATTACTGAACACTTTGAAATTCCAGTACATAAATACCCTGTAGGAAAATCAACTAATTTAAAAGTAGTTGAAAAAGTAGTTTTTTGTCAACCACAACTAGTTGAAATTCTGACTTTTTTCCATAGAACGAACTAACATATTTTGTATGGTGATGTCCGCTAAATAAGTCAATTGACTTTCGCCTGCATATATTTTCAACTACTTGTTAAACTAGTTAAATTTAAACTATTGTTTTAATTACTTTAAAATAACCAATTGAAAACTATTTAATTTAATAAAAATTTTAAATTTCTAAACATCAAAGAGATAATTTATTTAACTGTTTTGAAAAATACATAAATCATGCCAAGAAATCATGCCTGGTCGACACAAATAAATTCTGATATATAAAATCTGAAAGCAAAATGTAAACAAAGTTAAAAGTGATCAGAGTTATTTAATGGAAAATTGTGAAATGTCGTTCTTTGTGGTGTTTCAATTGATTTTAAAATAATTGAAAGTGATTCATGCCAAGCTTCATTGCCAGTTAATTCAAAAAAGGACTAGTAATTACATTCAAGGAGCGCAACAGAAGTACGCTGCGATGGTAGATATAATTTCATTATTCCTTTCTTCATTGGACTATTTCTGCTTCCAACAGGTGATAGTTCCAGAAGCTGGAGGAACTCTGCGCTTATATGTGAGCATGCCTACCACGGAAGCAGTTTACAAAAACGGGCACGTCACCGCCTGGGTACATGAGCGCAGGTGCCGATCCAATTGATCGGAATTGTGTGGATACTGCGCCTGTTATTTAACACGAGCCAGCTTTTTGATGCTTCATTTCAAAATATGAGCTAAACAAGGGTGTCAGCGGGATTTTGTACGCCTTGCAACCATCAATCATGGTCGATGGGCACACCGATATTTTGCTTAGTGCTTCTTTTAAGTGTCAATCGCAATGAAGTGATGGAGCAGACTCGACGCTACGTAGGGAAAGGCGTGCGTCTTTACTATTGAAGTGATCAGTTTCTAGTTTGAATATCTGAAATAATAAGGAATTTGTAATCGTTTCACAGGGTTTTTGAGCCAGTTTATCAGTTTTAAAGTGTGTTTACCACGTCAGTCTTGCAGCTCAATGTCGTAAATAAAAAATATGTCTTTTTGAAACAAAATGTTAGCGAAGCCTAAAGTTAATAATATTTGATGAAATAACATGGTTAAATATATAAAAACTTTTAATCTAATAAAAATTTGCAGTTAAAATATGTCAAAATCAGAGTAGTTGCCGCCTTAATATAATTCAAAGTAGTTTATCAACCACTTGTTTTTAAGTAGTATTTCAATTAATTCAGAATTGAAATGCATGCCGCCTTAATATAATTCAAAGTAGTTAATATACTAGTTTATTTTAAACTAGTTTTTTAATTAGTTGTTTTTAAAAACAAGTTAGTTTGTTCCTATAGGGTAGTTGCAGGAAGAATAAAAAAAAATTGTATAGTTGAAATACTAAATCTGATTTGATTTTTCATTTTTAACATTTTCGCTTATTGCCCATCATTTCTAGTCCTTTCGTCCTGATTTTTCTGCTACAGTTTCTATAAAATAGTTAATCGTAGTTGCCACCAACAACAACATCATGTCGCTGAGTCTAGTAGCAGCAACATTTTAACATGATTTTGATTTTATAATGATTTGTTTCACATTTCCGTGCATTTTTACCATAGTAGTGCATTTTTACATTTTATTTGTTTTTATATTAAATATGGCCGAAATTGACAAAAATATAGTTTTAACATTTTATAGATAAAAGTTTTTGTGAATATTCAACAAAATATTTGAATTTTTTAAATGAATATGCAATATCTGTACACATGATAAGTTTTGTTTTGTAGCATAAGTTAGAGTTTTGCTTTGTTTTGAATACGTTTTTTTTTCGTGACCCGAAGCTGAACTTCATATGAACCAATAAGGGTTAACGGAACTTACATTCAATACTTTTTTATACCATCTATGTTTATAAGACAGTGCATACTTGAAATACTCTCAAACACTCTTATATTTGAATACTTACACAATTCACGAGGATTATTTTGTTACTCTATTAAAAATACACACTTTGAGCAAAACAACCACCTTCTGAAAAATCGAAAATGTAAAAAACCTTACAAGCAACACCTGCATAAATATTAGTAGAAGGTAAAACTTACATAAAATATCTTTTAACAACCCTCAGCAAAAACAACAACAACTGTGAAAATAACAATGTTGCTCAGTAGGTATAATGAGAGGGTTCTGGCTCAGGAGCCTCAGGAGCGGTGTGATTCATAGAAGAACGCGTCGCACATTTTCGTGCGACACCGCGTCGCACATTTTCGTGCGACACCTAGTTTTTTGTAGTTTTGTCATCTGTCCGTCGCCCGCCCAGTGCCCCCCATCCACCGCCCCCATCCCCGTCCCCTTACCCACTCCATCCCCTGCCCCCTGTCCCCTGTCCCCCCGTCCAGAAGCGTGCACCAAAGTTGACGGCAGTTTTGTTTTGACTTATGTCCGTCCCCATCCCCCGTCCCCCCGTCTGTCCGTTTGCGGTTTTTTGATAAGCAGTTGCATAAAATATAAAAATTGATAAGCAGTTGCATAGACTATAAAAATGAAAGCAATTTCAAATACTTGTGCAGTCAGTGCTAGCTACATAATTCAATAAACAATCAAAAATGGACTCATTTAAATGTGAAAAGTGCCAGTTATCCTTTAAGAAAAAGTTTAATTTAAACCGACATGTGAGAGTAAAACATCAAAGTCAACAATCACAACATTTTAAATGTGATATTTGCATGAAGTTTTTTACTCGTAATGATAATTTAGTGAAACATATACGGCAAATGCATAATTCATCTCCTTCAACATCATCAAATAATGTTCCGAATCTTGAGACGATTGTAGCAAATACAATTCCAAATGTCTATTGCAGCGCATGTAAGAAAGACATAATTATAAAGAATTGGTCTTACCACATCAGGACAAACGCTCATAAAAACAATAGTGGAGAAATAGTAAACAAGCATTTAATTAGAATTTCATCTGCATTTAATGAACGTATAGAATCCTTTATGTACAAAAATATCAATGAGGATTTATTGAATCCCGAAGTATTTCTAGATAATGCCAAAAAGATTGTTTCACAAGCTCTTCAAGATATATTGCAGAAACACATCAACATTAAATTCAATTTAGAATTGTTTTGTGAATACGTGAAAATGTGTGATAATGAGATGACAATTGATATAAAATCTCATCAAACAAAAATGGTGATGATTCAACAATCAACAGACTTGAATAACATTTTTGATGAAAAACGAAACAGTTTAATAACAAAAATGTCAGAGTTTCAAGAACGTGACAGCGGTTGGACTCTCATCAGAATTTTACACTTGGAGATTAATATTAATCAATACAAACCAATAAAAGGTTCTCAATATATTCGATTGCCGAAAAATTTATTGGAGAAACATGCTTGTGTAAATATAGACAATTCTGATGAATATTGTTTTAAATGGGCAATGATATCAGCCTTGCATCCTGTCATCTCTAACACAAATAGATGTTCGAGTTATAATGTAGAGGATATTAAATCCTCTATAATACATTTAGAGAATGGTAAAAGTCTCAACTTTGAAGGGCTTATCTTTCCGTTGAAAGTCAAAGATGTTAAAATTTTTGAGGAAAATAATCCGGAAACAAGCATCAATGTCTTTGGATACGATGAAGAGCTTAAGAGTATAGTTGGACCGTACTATTTCACAAGGGAGGAGAAGAGTACTCATATAAATCTACTTTTACTCCAGCAAAGTGATAAATTTCACTATATTTGGATCAAGAACATTTCAAGGTAAATATTATATTCATATAATGTTGAAAGCATTTTTAATAATTTGTTTTTTTTTTTTGTATTTTCAGACTTTTGCGGAATCAAGTGACAAAGAAGAAAAATCAAATGTTTTTATGCAATACCTGCTTGCAGTTTTTTGATTTGGAGAACAAATTACAACGACACAAACAGGAATGTAGCAGAATCGTCACTAAAGTCCCAGATGTAGAAAATAGTAAGGTTTCATTTAAAAATTTTAAACACAAGTTAGATATTCCTTTTGTAGTATATGCGGATTTTGAATGTTTTCTAACACCAGAAAACACTCAAAATTCAGGCTCAATAAGAACAGTTCAGAGCCACATTCCATATGCATATAGCTATTATATTAAGTGTAGTTTTAATAATTCCTTAGATAAGTTTAGAATATATACAGGTGAAAATACACCTATTAATTTTATTACAGCTTTAGTTGACGATGCTAAGGAAATTTATAATAATTATTTAAGTAAAATTAAACCAATGAATTTCCTCACACCATTAGAGTTAGATATTCAAAATAAAAGCACTAACTGTCATATTTGTGAAAAACATTTTGAAGATGATAATTATAGAGTACCAGATCATTGCCATTTAACTGGAAAATATCGCGGACCGGCTCATAATGATTGTAATTTAAATTTTAAAATTGCTAAATTCATCCCAATCTTTTTCCACAATCTTTCTTTATATGATTGTCATCTATTCATTAAAGAACTTTCAACGATTCCTGGTAGAATAAATGTTATCCCAATAAATAAGGAAATATATGTTTCAGTTTCAAAACATATACATTTCGATGACGGTGATAGCGTTGAACTAAGGTTCTTAGATTCCTTTAGATTTATGGCTTCTAGTCTATCAAATTTAACCAACAATTTATCGAATAATGATTTTTATATCTTACGCTCTATGTTTACCGATGATGATGAATTCAATCTTTTAAAGCAAAAAGGTATATTTCCTTATGATTATTTTGATGCAATGGAACGTCTGCAAGAGGAATGTTTACCTCCAAGGGAAAAGTTCTTTAATAAATTGATCAATGAAGAATGTAGTGTTGCTGACTATGAACATGCTCAAAAAGTATGGACAACTTTTAATTGTACAACACTACAAGATTACTTAGAACTTTATCTTAAAACAGATGTTTTACTTCTGACTGATGTTTTTGAAAATTTTAGAAAAGTATGTAAGTCCATTTACAATCTTGATCCTTGTCAATATTATACAGCTCCCGGACTATCTTGGGGAGCAATGTTAAAGTACACTAAAATTGAATTAGACCTTCTAACAGACATTGATATGATTAAATTCATTCAAAAAGGAATAAGGGGAGGTATTGTACAATGTTCCAATAGACATGTTAAGGCAAATAATAAATATATGGATGATTTTGATGTTATAAAACCCTCAAATTATCTCATGTATTTAGATGCCAATAATTTGTATGGTTGGGCAATGTCTCAATATTTGCCTGAAGGAAAATTTGAATGGCTTGATGACGTATCAACATTTCAGTTATATGAGCATGCTAATGATTCTGATGAAGGATATATTTTAGAAGTTGATTTAGAGATTCCTTCTACAAAACATGATATATATAATGACTTACCGTTTTGTTCAGAAAATAAAAAAAGTCCGATCGGTAAACATGAAAAACTTATAATCGATTTAAATAGTAAATCAAATTATATCATTCATTATGTAAACTTACAACAATGTTTACAAAATGGAATAAAACTTAAAAAAATTCACAGAATTTTAAAATTTAAACAATCGCCATGGTTAAAGAAATATATTGATTTGAATACATTACATAGAACGCAAGCTAAAAATGATTTTGAAAAGAACTTTTTCAAGTTATTAAATAATGCTGTCTATGGTAAAACCATGGAGAATGTAGACAAGAGGAAAGATGTTAAAATTGTTTGTGCGTGGGAAAGTAGAGGAAAAAGATTGGGAGCTAGAAGCTTAATTGCTAAACCAAATTTTCATAGCTCCACAAGGTTTACCGAAAATATGACAGCAATACAACTTAATAGAATACATACATTATATGATAAACCAATTTATATAGGGTTTGTAGTTCTTGAACTATCTAAATGGAAAATGTATGATTTCCATTATGATTACATGCTTCCAAAATTTAGAGAGAACTTAAGTTTATGCTATATGGATACTGACTCTTTCATCTATTCAATTAAGACTGAAGACTTCTATAATGATATTAAACCAGACATTAATTTAAAATTTGACACATCCGACTACAAACCCAACAATCCTTTTGGGATAGAACGACAAAATAAAAAGGTATTAGGGTTCATGAAAGATGAAAATAATGGCAAAATAATGAGGGAATTCATTGGTTTAAGGTCAAAAATGTATTCTATTAGTGTTGAGGGCGATAATGATATCAAAAAAGCTAAAGGGGTAAAAAAATCAGCTTTGATGTCTCTCAGCATTGATGATTATAGAAAATGTTTATTTGATAAGAAAATTTATTATGATAAAATGTTAACTTTTAGATCTAAGATTCACAAGATTTATACACAAGAAATTGAAAAAATTGTATTAAGTTATTTAGATGATAAACGTTATATATTAGAAAATGGTGTTAATACCCTTGCATGGGGACACCATCGATTATTAAATAAAAATGTATTAAGAGGCTGAAAAAGAAATTCCAAAATCAAATAAAAAACAAAACAATTTTATGTTCTTTTTAAAATAATTTTTATTTATTAAATGTAACTAAAGGCTGAAAAAGAAACTGTTTATCGAAAAAATTGTATACATTGCATTATAGAACTACTTATCAAAAAACCTAAGGAAGCTGTTTTATTATTGTTTTGAATGCTCTCAAGCATTGATGCTCATTGTTTTCTCAAGCATTAATAAATAGAAAAACTTTTTATATTTTGTGCAACTGTTTATAAAAATGGAAGCTGTAAATTTCCAATTGGGGCCCCCTAATGATGATCCTAATTGTAAGTAATATTTTTTAATAATGTTTGTAATTTTTTATCACTAAAAATGTTCCTTTCTGTTTCAGTACCACCATTGTTTTACTTACGGCATTTATGGCGCCTAAGCCCAAAACTCTATTTTGAGTTTTGGCTTAAAGACCTTCACAGGTGTTGTTGGGAAGAGGCTATCACAGATCCTGTGACTGCAGCCATAAAAGACTTTAGAAGGGGCTACATTAATTTAGATTATTTATGTAGCTTTATAATAAGTAGGGACCTTGCGGGGTGGGAGATGTATATCCCCCTACTACCTGAAATATTTGATTTAGGGTTAAATTGTCCACCTATTGGTGGGTAAAAATTGTAATAAAAAAATTTTTATGTATAAAATTAAGATAAATCTTTTATTGTATTATAAAGTGAATATACTATATAATATTATGTTTTTGAAATAAAAATTTTAAACACAACTGACCACAAATAACTGTGTTGTATTTTTGTTTTTGTTCATAGTTGTAATATATTGGTGTCTTTAAGTAATTTATGAGTTCTAATGGGGGTTGCAAGTTTCCAAAACTATCAAAATATTCCTTATAGTTTTTATTTTTATAGTAAGCTACCCAATGAGTACCGGGACCGTTAACATCATCCAAGTTAAGTATACCACATTCTTGAGCATGGGGTTTTGTTGGTAAAGAATCTCTCATAAAAATTCCTCTAAAATATTTAAGACATTTACAATATTTTATTAAATCAACATCGGTTAATGGTCTTTTGGGTAGCTTTTTCAAAAATTTTTTGGATGAGGACGTAAAAACAAACCATAACCTTGTTTATATGGTTTGAGATATAGACCTTTACCCATAGCTATCGACTCCATATATCTATTGTGGCGATTAGCTTCAGATAATTGTTCCCTCCCATTTTTTATATCATTTAAGACTTTTACAACAGCTGATCCTCCAGAAGCTATACCACCAAGAGCACCCAGTGCTGTTAAAATTGGTATTAATGGTAAGACTCCACCAATTTTTGGAACTGGGATTACTCGTGGTATGTTTACTTGTGATTTTTTCTGTTTAAAACTTGATTGTACAGCTTTATGGGCTATTCTATATGCATCATTGAATGAATTTGGTTTCTTCTTTATTAACATTTTGACACCCTTTTTAACAGCTAACGAAAAGAGTTTCTTTCCATTCACTTTAGGTTTTTTATACTTTTTGCGCTTATTTTGCCTTCTTTTCGGTTTACGTTTTTCCTTGTTTCTCTTCATACCCATTCCAAATTTAATTTTTGCTTTCATTGCATTTGTTACGAACCAAGCGTTGGCACGTTCTTTCAAATCACTATCTTTGGATGTAACTCTTTGCCAAGCTTTTTCAGATAAAATTTTATCAGCCTGATGCCGTGTGTTTATATCTTTCGATTGTGAATATGCAATATCGTGCTCTCTACAAGCTGCATCCAATGGATTAATACCTTTATCACCTCTTTCTAAACGTTTTTGAAGTTTTGTTCCTGGTCCACAAAATTGATATCCTGGTAAATGAAGTTCAACTGGTAATGAATTTATTAAGTTGTTTATGAAGCCATATCCTCTTTTCAACTGTTTCTGATGTGCACTATCCTTATATATTATACCCATTTTCAAAATAAAATTAACATTTTGGTTGTGAGTTTAAAAGGAGAATGATGATTTTAATATATAAATGATTGATTTATATACCAATTAATATAGTATTCAAAATGAGATTAATTAAACAACGTATTCAGCTTAACGTTAAAAATGTTGACTTTTTAAGTAATGATAAAAAAAACAAAATTGTTCACAGTCCTCTTTTACCTAATTCAATACGTGCTTTATTGGTTGGACCATCAAATTGCGGTAAAACTAACGTTATGATTAGTCTAATTGTAAATCCGAATGGTTTAAAGTTTAAAAACATATACATATATTCAAATCTTTATATCAACCAAAATATGAATATTTGAAGAAACTGATTGCGCCGATAAAAGGAATAAATCTCTACACTTTCTCAGAAAACGAAGATGTTATTAGTCCAGATAAAGCTAAATCAAATTCAATTTTCATTTTTGATGATGTTATTTGCGACAAACAAAGCACTATACGAGAGTATTTTTGTATGGGTCGGCATAAGCAAATTGATTGTTTTTATTTGTGTCAAACCTATACAAAAATTCCTAAGCATTTAATACGTGATAATACAAACATGATTATTATATTCAAGCAAGATGAAATGAATTTAAAGCATATTTTTAATGATCATGTTATTGGAGACATGGATTTCAAAATGTTTATAAGGATTTGTAATGAATGTTGGAAAGAAAAGTATGGTTTTGTTGTGATAAATAAAGATGATACTATAAACAAGGGTCGATATCGAAAAGGTTTTGACAATTTCATACATATATAAAAATCAGATCACCACCTGTTACACCTCAGATCAGTATCAGATATATACCAGATCGGTATCAGATATACACCAGATCTGATTTTAGATAGCAAACAGAAACAATAATCATGAAAAATACAAACCTCAATGTTTTAACAAACCTTGCCAACACTCGGAAAATCTTAAAGGAAAAACTAAAGGAAATAAAATTAGGTGAAAAAGATCGAGTTGAGTTGCTTGAAAATACATTTCAACCCATTTCAAAGCCATTGAATGAAATTATTGGAAAGCTTAACAAAGATGAACACAATGAATATAACAAAGACAAAAAACACACTAACGATCTTGCTAAAATCAAAAAAGAAAATAATGATGAAATGTTTTGGGATGCTATTGATGATGACCTATCACAAAAATCCACTCAAAATATACACTTAAATGTTGATCCACAATATCTATCAACACTTGACCCAGCAATGAATGATAAAACAATTTTAAAAAAGCGCAGTTCATTGAACAAAAATAAACTAAAACATAACAAACCATATCAACATATAAAGAAGATAAAACCCAACATTGAAAATGAATTAACAAAGTCATTAAAATATTATCAACGTTTAAATACCAAACAGCCTGACATTCAAACAGTAGAATTTGATAAAGATTTAAACATTGAGAATTATGTTGATGAAGAAAACAAAGACGATGTTACTTATAATGTGAAGTCAGAATCTGACTTTGATAATGATGCTGAATACAAAAACACAATAAATTATAGTACAGAATCTGAATCTGACTTTGAAAATGAAGCAAAACAAAGAGTTAAAAAACAAATTATTATAAAACGCAAAAACAAAGGGTTGCAACAAAATTTTAAAACAGCGATTAAGAGATCTCCGCAATAAGAATAAACGTTCGTTGCGGCAAGAGAAATATGCTAATGAAATCTCAAGTAATAAAGTCAAAATTCATAACATTGATAACGATTTAGTACCTGTTAGGTATGAAAAAGCAAAAAATATTGATAACACGAATAAAAAAGAAAAAACAGATAAGAAATTAAAAATAAGAAAAAAGTTAAAATTTAAAAAACAATTAAAAACTAACTTTAAAAAAATTTATCATCCTGTTATATCAAATGAAATTCTCAACTCAAAAAATAATAACACTAGTAATAATGAGGATATTAACAATTTGATAGAAAATGAAGTGCAAAAAGAAAACAGAGTAAAAGAAGACATTGAAAATGATCGAGAACTATGGACAAAATATAAACATTTTAAGCGTAAGGCTAAGGATCAATTAAACACAGATTACAAACACCTTAAACAATCACATAATACCCGAAAACAAAAAAATTCTCTACAACAAAACATACAAATACTTAAGGATAGTAAAAAATTGGATAAAGTATATGGATTCAATATAGATTCATTGGGAAGATGGAGATATGGAAAAGAACTTTTAAAAATCCCTAATGAAAATAAAATTTCTGTTGGAAAATATAAATGGCAGATGACACCTGGTCTATTTGAATTAGTTTTTCACACAAATCCCATTCATTTCACTAAACGGGATTTACAAAATTATAAAGATATTCTTTTATCTACAAATGCTCACAAGCGTAATTATAACTCAACTGATCAAATTAAAGGTACTAAATCTTATAAATATCAACGTATAATAAGAAAGATATTTAATTTACCAAACGCACTTATACGTGGACAAGGTCTTAAAGTCTTAAAATCTATTGACAAAAAATCGAATTATGTGTATTGGGATGATCCCAATGAATTAGTTGAAAGATTACGATTACTTATATCATCATCAACTGCTGGACATAATAACCATAACAACGAAATAATATCCATCATTGAAGAGTTGAAAGAAGCTAATATAATTATATAGCTAAAAAATGTATTCAAATATTGATAAATTTGGTCATTCTTCATCGAGAGATAACAATAGTAAAGCAAATATCAAAGCCAATATCAAAGCAATTTTACAAAATACAATCGGTTGGAGTTTAGATGGAAATAAAAACCTAAATTTACAGATGAAAAGAGTTATCAACTTAGGTTTACCAAATGATGATAATGATGCCATTTCACGTATATTTTTCTTTGAGAATCTAAATAAGATAACAAGCATCTATGAAAAGAAAATTATAGATATAAACACTACCATGGAGAATCTTAACAATATAACAAATAGATTAGAAAATAAAATAAGAGATTTAAACATTGCACTGAAGGATGACATAAGAAATGATGTAGATTTAATTGAGGCGGCAATTGATAATAGAATAAAATCTGTATATAAGGAAAACTTTGAAGAACTTAATGATTATTTAAAGACTATTGAAGACTTCTTATTTAAATATGTAGTCGGAAAAAATCAGCCTGATGCAGATGAGGTTAAAAAATTAAAAATAAAATATCCAAAAATAAAAGGTTTACAATAACGAGATACATAACATACTATATATGATAATGAATAATAAACGAGATATAGTTGAAGAACTGCATAAACAAGCACGGAAAAATTTTAAAAGAAGACATGTAATTATAAAAGGAATTGATGATTTATGGCAAGCAGATTTAGTGGAAATGATTCCATATAGTGATGTTAATAGGAATTATCGTTATCTTCTAACTGTTATTGACACATTTTCAAAGAAGGCATGGGCGGAGTCTATTAAAAATAAAACTGGAGAAAACGTTACAACCGCAATGAAAAATATTTTCAACAGAAGTAACCGTATACCAAAAAATCTCCAAACGGATGATGGAAAAGAATTTTACAATGCACATTTTAAGAGATTAATGGCATTGAAAGGTATCAATCATTATTCAACATTTTCAACTTTAAAAGCATCGATAGTGGAACGCTTCAATAGAACTTTAAAGGGAATGATGTGGAAGGAGTTTAGCTTTAATGGGACATACAAATGGATTGATAACTATAAAAATCTAGTTAACCAATATAATAATACATTTCATAGAACTATTAAGATGACGCCCAATGAAGTAAATTCTTCAAATGAAAAATTTATACTGAAAACTGTTTATAATAATCCTAAAATTTTTCATAAACCAAAATTTAAGTTAAATGATAATGTTAGAATAAGTAAATATAAACATACATTTGAAAAAGGTTATACACCAAATTGGACAACTGAAATATTTAAAATCAAAACTATTCAAAATACAAACCCTACTACATACATACTTGAAGATTATCAAGGAAATGAAATCAAAGGAGGTTTCTATGAATATGAATTAATAAAAACCAAATTTCCACAAACATATTTAGTTGAAAAAATTTTAAGAAAACGTAATAATAGAGGCTTTTGTTAAATGGTTAGGTTTCTCTTCAGATCATAATTCTTGGATTGATGCAAATGATTTAATATAAATGTAATAATGTATAAGAAAAATATTTTAGTTAACTACTTAATGATTGTTCAACAACATGTCGTTTACTTTAACAATAAATGGAAATTCATCACAACTTGTTGCAAATTATTTTCCACCTATAGAACTTAAGCAAGATTATGTTTGTGGTTTGATTAGCTTCGACTCTTATCATTCTATTCCAAATGTGGATGAAGAAAACAATTTGTTTCATATTGGTGACAAGACTATTGTGATACCAATAGGAACGTATGAATTCACAGATTTATCTGAGAAAATTGTTGATGAATATGAATCATATAACTCTGGATTATTAGATATAAAAGCAAACTATAACACATTGCAAACAGAAATTTATAGTTCCAAGGATCCAATTTTCTTCAATAGAAGTTGTTCAATTGGATCATTACTAGGATTCAGTAACAGAATATTGAAACCTGATGTTAAAAATTATTCTGATAATCCGGTAGATATTTCTAAAATAAATACAATATCAATTGAGTGTAATATTATCAATGGATCATATATAAATGGAATAAATGTGCATACAATTCATCAGTTCTCCCTTCGAGTTAGTCCAGGATACAAAATTACAGAAATACCAGTTAATGTTATATATTTACCAGTTAACACAAAACAAATCAGCACTCTTGTTCTTAAAGTTGTAGATCAAGGTGGTAACCTAATTAATTTTCGCGGTGAAAAAATATCAATAAGATTACATTTAAAGCCTATATAAAGAATGATAGTTTTTAATAAAAAGCAATTACATAACAACCACTTCACTAGTCCACTAACAACAACAACAACAACAACAAAAACAACAAAAGAAGAATCAAATCTAAATAAAAAACCAATTATTAAAAGGTCAAGACATAGAATTTATTTAACTAAATCGAATAAAGAATTTTTAGAAAGCATTGGATTACAATTAAAAAACCAATATGAGTGACGTAATAAATGTTCTATACAAACCATTTTTCGACGAGAGTATAGTGAAAAAAGAATATCAAAGCTATACATCATATTTACAATCATTTAAAAATGATGATGAAATACGTATACCAATACAAAACCAGGACTTGTATGTATTACCAAGTGAGAGTCTTTTGTATATTGAGGGATTTGTATCCAACAGCGATAATTCTATATCAAAAACTGTTAAACTCTTGAACAACTGTATAGCATATTTATTTGATGAAATTCGATATGAGATGAATGGGGTAGAAATTGATCGTACAAGACAATTGGGAATTGCATCAGATATGAAAAATTATGTATCACTTAATGCATTTGAAAGTATAAATCTTCAAAACGCTGGATGGTGTCCATTTGAAAAAGATAATATTCTACTTAAAACGGGACATTTTAATTTTTGTGTTCCGTTAAAGAATTTACTTGGATTTGCAGAAGATTTTGACAAATTAATTGTGAATTGTAAACATGAATTGATTTTGATACGATCTAAAGATGACAAGAACATTATGAGTTCAACTACTAAAACAGACAATCTTATATTAAAGCTCTTGAATATCACATGGAAAGTACCACACATTCATCTTTCAGATGATTACCGATTAAAAATGTTAAAAACAATAAATAGTAAACTACCACTTAATATATCGTTTAGAAGTTGGGATGTTTATTATAATCCTTCTCTTGTTGAAAGTACAAATATTTTATGGAATGTGAAACTGGCAGGTGAAAATGAAAGACCTCGATTTATACTTTTAGGATTTAAAAACAACAATAAGTTCATACATTGTAACTTATCAGATGTAAAAGTTCATCTTAACTCTGATGTATATCCCTATGACGACCTCAACATTAGATTTGATCATAATCGTTACGCTTTACTCTATGATATGTATCAAAAATTTCAACAAGGATACTATGGACGTTCTCCACAACCACTTTTATCACCAGAAAATTTTGCTAGCATTGCACCAATAATTGTTCTAGATGTCTCTCATCAAAATGAGAGTGTAAAAGGAGGACCAATAGATATTAGAATTGAATTAAAATTTCGAACAAATGTCCCTCCAAGTACATCAGCTTATTGTATGCTCATTCACGATAAAGTCTTTGAATATACACCACTCACAAATGTTATTAAAAAAATAATTTAATAAAAATACACACATGTATACAGACATTCTATATAAAAAGGGTTCTGACAACTACTGCTATTTATTTAACATAATGTTTGCAACTGTTGATGTTCAAGGTTTTAAAATCTACGATAATCGTTTTGTTTTTAAGGAGATAGCAGTTGTATTAAGTGAAGATGAATTCCACTGTTTCCACATAAAAGCTCCATTCGAATTCAAGGATTTAAGTGAAGATGATCAACGTCAATCCAATTGGTTAAAATTAAATCATCATAATCTGCTATGGGACTATGGAAGCGATTCATTTAAAAACATTCAGAGATATTTAAAACCTCTACTGAAGAATAAAAAAGTGTATGTAAAGGGGACGGAGAAACAAAAGTGGATTGAAGAATTTTTAAAACAGCGTGTTTTCAATATCGAAGATATTCCACAATGTGATGAAATAAACTTATCAATGTTGTATAATATGTATCCAAGAACATGTCAATGCCAATACCACTTCAACAACAACAACAACAACAACAACAACAACAACAACAACAACAACAACAACAACAACAAAACGAGGAAACAACGTCAAATACGATGTGCTTTGAAATCAGCATTACTTTTAAATGAATATATGTTATATAATAATCTATATGAAAAATAAATAATACATAATAAAAACTTATTATATAAAACCAACCAAATTAGATATTCTCATCATTTCATACTGAAATTTAACGGCGTATATATCTCTAAAAATAAAACATAAAATGAAATTTATTCTATTTTTAACATTATTGTTCTTTTTAAAAAATGTGTATAGTGTACCATTTTGGAAATTGGAAAATACTACTATACCTATTATTAATCAAAACTCTAAAAGTATTGAATTTAATTTAACTCTACCCGATAATAATGTTTTGAAAATTAATATATCATTTTTATTGTTGAAAGAAACTGAACCAATATATTTTAATGAACTATTAAGTACTGAGATAGAAAGAGAATTGTCTACAACAACAACAACAACAACAACAACAACAACAACAACAACAACAACAACAACAACTGTAGAATTTGAGAGTACAACTCAAGGAATACCTTCAAGACTTTTTACTGTGGATGAAGCCATAGAAGCCTTTCATAAGGATTTAATTACTAAAGAAAATGAAATTGGTGGAATTATTGATTCTAAGGAAGTATTTTATCGACATTTTAACCTTGAATATGAAAATGTAGATATTCCAATTCGTTGTACTTATGATAGTAGATTTGAAGAGAGAAGATTGAGCATTAAATGCCTTGAATATCGGGAAACAGAAACTGAAATGATTCTAAGCAATGGTGAAATTGAAAGAATTAGAATTCAAGATCCAAATTATGAACCATTGAAAGTGAGAATTATTGATGTAAAAGACTATATACAGACTTTACAAATGGTTATTACTTAAATAGTTGTGGTCAGGGAAAGATTCAACATAGAAACATGAGCTCAAGAAAATTGTTATTATTTATATTTATTGCATACGTAATATTACAAATACGTCATATTACATGCTATCAAACTAGAAATTATTTACATGAACGACGTGAAAATACTACTACTTTTTACAATATTGAATATGGAAAACAGGTTAGTTTTGTCATACAGATCCCGAATACTTCACTTCAAATAAAAGTTAACATAACCCTTCAATTGGAAAATGTTAAATATGATGATATTAATACAAGCACCTCAACACCGACCACAACATTGAGATATCCATACAGAGTACCTACTTATGATGATGATTCAGACTACCAAAAGAATGTAGATCGTTATCATAGAAATAGTCCAACTCCAGAAAGGAAATTTTCTGTTGAAGATGCAATTGAGGTTTTCAGGAGAAATCTAATAGAGAAAGAAATGCAAATTGGTGGAATTTATGAGAGTTCAGGAGTTTTTCATCGTCACTTTAATTTGAAATATGAAACATTTGAAATACGAATTAAATGTTCCTACTATAGCAATTATGAATTACGTACACTTAATATCTATTGCTTTGAATATAATGATGAAATAAATCAAAATGATAATGAAACTAGACAAGAATTATATCAACGTTCAAATTATGCTATAAAACCAGAAATCATTGATGTTAATGCTTATTATCAAACTCTACATATGACAATACAGTAGTTTTGAAATAAAAAATGACTATTATAAAGGATATCTATAGTTTTTTGAAAAAATTTTCACACATCATACCGGAGGATGAAAAGGATAGACTTATTAACATTCAAACGAAAATGGAATACAAAAACAATTTAAGAAAAATAAATTCCCGATTTGGTGAACATTTTGAAAACTGTCCGTGGTCAGATAATAATTGTACAGTAGGACCAGACACTTGTGGTTGCTCATCATTCAACCGTATGGAAGATGAGGCGAATAAAATTATTCAACTTTACACAAATATATATAATTTAAATCGTTGTAAAAATTGTAGTTTCAATAAAAATATTTAGATAATACTCTAGTTAATAAAATGAAAAACAAAAATTTTCAGTTTAAAACATTGTAACTTTATTAAATATCTATTAATAAAATATTTTTCATTACATAATTTTTGTACATTTTTACTTTCGCATTACACACTTCTAGATAATATACACATTTTGGAATAAATGAGACTTCTCTTCTTAATGCTAAGTTTTCAATTCCTATCAATTCTTGAGCTGGTACTTCACACTTAAATATATATAAATTATTCGCAGTCACCCGCTTCACTAGCACTAGTTTTATTGTTATCGAGTAGTTCTCATCAATTCTCAACTCTTCCTTGATGTAATACTCCATCATTTTTTTAAAGATTTTCATTATTGAGTGAATATCTCGGTCGTTCCTCCACACATCGCTCCAAAATTGATGATCACTCGTGTTAACAGTTTCAAAAGTCGACTGGGGTATTACTAAACAATCGTCAATTTGTGGTTCAGTCATCGAATCCACTAAATCGCGAACAGCACTACTAGCCATTGCTACTTCGTCGCGTATAAAAGACATTTTTAATTTTCCATAATGTTGACAGCTGTATTTATATTCGATTTCATCGTTGTAAAAAATTTTTTTCTTCTTCATAAACAAAGAAATATGTAGATAAATACAAAACCAAACGCAAATTGAAAGGTTATTTACTTATAAATAGTTTCAACACTTTGAAAAATTTATTAGTTTCAATTAAAAATTCAACTAACGTTAAACAAAAAAGTATGAATAAGGATGTATTTTGGGGTGCTGACAAGGACATCGATTTTTTGAGTGATCTTCAGACATATTATGAAAACTTGGATAAAGTGTTGGAGGAAACTCATAATGATGATGTTAATAAGAATGAAGAAGATCAACAACCACAACAAAACCATGACGAGAGTGAATTTTTGAAATGTCATGAAGACTTCAACGAAGTGTTTGAAAAAACTCATAATGAAAGCAAGGAACCAGCATTAAAAAAACGAAGAAAATCAGCAAATCCTAATAAAAACCTAAAAAAACAACAACACCAACATGCTAGTTGCAATAATTCTATTAAACATGAAGATATAAATGTTATGAATTTATTCAAAAGTACCAAATTTATGATAACTTCACAAAGTTATAAGGAAAAACCAACTTTTGAAATAAATTTTAAAAATAATGTAGAAGTATCAAAATTGAAAAACATAATTCAACAATGGTGTAATGATGAAGTGTTGAATGCTGAAACTGATGACTTGATGCATGGTGTTCCCTCTAAAATGGATATTGGAAGCGATATTGAATGGTTTTTTGAAGATAAATTCCTAAAGCAACTAATGGGAATTATCTATAAATATGAAAAAGTTAGCACAATAAGGAACATTAAGTGTAGCAACAAATCAATGTTTGGATTTGTTAGATTTATAAGTAATCAATTTCACATTTATAAATGTACAAATATTGTACAATTAAAATAAAAACAACTGTTTGCTTTATTTATGATTTTTTTATTTAAAGGGTAAAAGGCTGACACATAAATACTTTTTTAATTTTATTTATTCTTACAAGAAAATTTGAATTCAAAATACATTGGATTTTTCGAATTTATAAGCATTCTCTCAATAGAGAAATCTCCTGAGTTTAAGCTCTCCAGAGTTTCATCACTCATTTCATTGTAAAAAACAGGTAGAAACATAACATTTTTCTCCAATTCCAACATGATCTTCCATCCAAATTTAGTATTTGTCCTCTTCGCTTTCAATATAATTAATTTAGTGTTGAATGGAATATTACTCAACGGAATGATGCTCTTCCTTTTGTTTGTAAGCTCATTCAAAGCTTTCAATGTATTTTTCCTGTTCTCCATTTTGAAAGTTTAATTTATTATTATTATTAATTATTAGAACCAACGATCAACAACGACCAACAACTATGAAAGAAACTGTAAAACGCTTGAACTTTTATACAGAATTTTTATATTACGACTCTGAGAAAACATTTATATCTGGACCTTATCATAGGTTTGTTTTTTTTTTTTTTTTTTTTTTTTTTTTTAATAAAGAATAATTAAAAAACAAAACAGATTAGTTTATAGTATACCTCTCACTTGAAATAAACAACTATGGTTTCATCGTGCGAACTAGAAAAATTCTTAATTACATATGAAAAATTAATCGACCCCGATCATGTTAAATTTTTTCAGGATATGATAACTGAAACGAGATCATCTCTTCGTTTTTCATATTCAATACATGGTTTACATAGGGAAGACTGTTGTTTTGCTGAAAATTCAGATAAGGAAACGTATGATATTTGTAATTGTATAATTTTGTGGTCACGATATCAAAGTATAAGAAAACTCTACAATTTATATGCAGTTATGTTCAAAGAACCACGATGGACTTCCTATTAATGATGAGATATTAACATTTATATATATATTCTAAATGTATAATAAAATTTATTTTAAAAAATATTTCACAACTGTTTCTTTCTGTGTAATAAAATGTATTTTAAAAAATATTGCACAACTGTGTTTTTCATTTTCTCAACCATTGATAAAAAAGAAACTTTTTATGCAGCTTCTTATCGAAATAGTTTTATACATTGTATTATGCAGCTGCTTATCAAAAAACCTAAGGAAGCAATTTTTTATTTTTTTTTCCGAAGCAAAAACTTTTTATATTTTATGCAACTGCTTATCGAAAAAGTCTTAAACATTGTATTGTGCAACTGTTTATCAAAAAACCTAAGGAAGCAATTTTTTATTTTCCAAAGCATTGAAAAAAATTTTTTAATGTATTTTAAAAATTATTGCACAACTGTGTTTTTCATTTTCTCAACCATTGATAAAAAAGAAACTTTTTATGCAACTTCTTATCGAAAAAGTTTTAAACATTGTATTATGCAACTGTTTATCAAAAAACCTAAGGAAGCAATTTTTTTATATTTTATCGAAAAAATTTTATACATTGTATTATGCAACTGCTTATCAAAAAACCAAAGCCAAAGCATTGAAAAACAAAACATTTTTATATTTTATGCAACTGCTTATCAAAAAACCGCAAACGGACAGACGGGGGGACGGGGGATGGGGACGGACATAAGTCAAAACAAAACTGCCGTCAACTTTGGTGCACGCTTCTGGACGGGGGGACAGGGGACAGGGGGCAGGGGATGGAGTGGGTAAGGGGACGGGGATGGGGGCGGTGGATGGGGGGCACTGGGCGGGCGACGGACAGATGACAAAACTACAAAAAACTAGGTGTCGCACGAAAATGTGCGACGCGGTGTCGCACGAAAATGTGCGACGCGTTCTTCTATGAATCACACCGCTCCTGAGGCTCCTGAGCCAGAACCCTCTCATTATACCTACTTTGCTCTTTTTGTAGCCATAAATTTTATGTTTACTTACGGTTTATGTGAAAACTTTACTTAACCGTAGGCATATTTTTGTAACCATCTATTTTGTAGTTGGTATTGTTGCTGCTGTTGGTTTTTTTTTTTTGCTGTTGTTATGTTATTGTTTTTAGCTTTATGCATTTTTGTTGCGCTAACTTTATACAGCTCAAAACACTGACAGCAGATTTCAAACAAGTCATCATCATCAACAACAACATCAACAGCAACATGTTCATAGAAAGTATTACGAGTAGCTACAATTTGCAGTTATGTATTTTGCCTTAGAGTGCAGCATAGAACCGAACAGCACTAACGAATGTTCACCTCTAAGGGTGGAAAAAAAAAATTCTAGAAAAAAAAAAACGACTGACAATGTCAACCACCGCTTTATATCGCTCTGCCAAGTGGGTGGTGAATAGATGAATGGATGACAGACCGTTAAGTTAGCTAAACACGTGAAATCCTAGCCTAACCATATCGAATATCCTAGAATAACACTTAACCTGATGCAAAAGATGTGCCACAAAAGTATCGTTTGGGTGCTATCAGCCACCCTACGCCACTCACGGTGATGTGCTGTTTGTGATTCTTTTCCCTGTAAATTTAGTTTGAGTTACAAGCTGTGTAGCGCTCGTTATGAGCAGCTTTATGCGCAAAATTTATGGGAAGCCCCGCGGCTTACGAGCATCGTTGCTTGTTAAGAATTTTATGCCTAGCATAACTTCATGGCTGAAAGGATTAAAAAAAAAAAAATAAACAAAAAGAAGGTTAACCACTTCGACAATGAAGAAACTTACGAAAATTAAATTCAGAACAATGCGGTTTTGATAACTGACAATATATAAAATAGAAGAGTCAAACTTGTCATGCTAGCAAAAGTTTTTCAGCTAGTAAAAAAGATGTCAAAATAATAATTATCTCGAAGCTTATGCAGGGAAAAATGATTTAAATAACATTTTATCGTATTTCCTGCAACTTATCATTCATTTCCTTAAGCCGTAGTTTAACGCAAAAGTTTATCTGCTGCTATTTGAAAAACTTTATTCGAACTTGATAGATAGAACTAAGATGCAAAAACTTTTGCCGCATTAAACTCAATCGAAAGTATTCGAGTGCTCAATAAACCATGAATTCAAAGATGATTCATAGAGAAAAGAAGATGAGGTTTGCTGAAACATCAGGCTGAGTTGTGATAAAAACATTTAAAAGTCATTCGAAAAGTTTTGCTTTCGATAAGTTTCTGCAGCGAGTTTAACTTAAATGAGCAATTAAATGTGCAACAAATGCAAGTTTTTTTAAAATTTTAAAATAGATATACATAATTTTTTTGTAGGTTTTTCAAAATTGAAATATTTTGACTCATTCATAACCATAACCATAACCATAACCATAACCATAACCATAACCATAACCATAACCATAACCATAAACATAACCATAACCATAACCATAACCATAACCATAACCATAACCTTAACCATAACCATAACCATAACCATAACCATAACCATAACCATAACCATAACCATAACCATAACCATAACCATAACCATAACCATAACCATAACCATAACCATAACCATAACCATAACCATAACCATAACCATAACCATAACCATAACCATAACCATAACCATAACCATAACCATAACCATAACCATAACCATAACCATAACCATAACCATAACCATAACCATAACCATAACCATAACCATAACCATAACCATAACCATAACCATAACCATAACCATAACCATAACCATAACCATAACCATAACCATAACCATAACCATAACCATAACCATAACCATAAACATAACCATAACCATAACCATAACCATAACCATAACCATAACCATAACCATAACCATAACCATAACCATAACCATAACCATAACCATAACCATAACCATAACCATAACCATAACCATAACCATAACCATAACCATAACCATAACCATAACCATAACCATAACCATAACCATAACCATAACCATAACCATAACCATAACCATAACCATAACCATAACCATAACCATAACCATAACCATAACCATAACCAAAACCATAACCATAACCATAACCATAACCATAACCATAACCATAACCATAACCATAACCATAACCATAACCATAACCATAACCATAACCATAACCATAACCATAACCATAACCATAACCATAACCATAACCATAACCATAACCATAACCATAACCATAACCATAACCATAACCATAACCATAACCATAACCATAACCATAACCATAACCATAACCATAACCATAACCATAACCATAACCATAACCATAACCATAACCATAACCATAACCATAACCATAACCATAACCATAACCATAACCATAACCATAACCATAACCATAACCATAACCATAACCATAACCATAACCATAACCATAACCATAACCATAATAATTTGAATTGCTTTCTTACTCAATTTTAACTTTTAAGTGACTAGACGACAGCATCTGGCATCAATCTGGCGCAACTTTGATAAATCAAACATCTTTAAAGCTTACCCCCGTAAGTGCAGCATCTATCTTTTTTCCACCAGCAACAACAGCTTGCACTTGAGCGTTGTCTCTACGCTCGCTTAACTTCAATATGTAAGCTAGAATAGATTGACAGAAAAAATTTGGCTTAATAAATGATGACAGCGCTAAAAGCATTTTGTTGTTTTCGCAAAGATACTAGAACAGAATCAGCATGTGTAAAACCAAAAAAAAAAAATTGCATTATTGCCAATATGTTGTAAGACATTGGTTTACTTAACTAAAACAAGCAGCATCGAAAAGCAAATGCAAAACATGAAGTTGAAATAGCAGCATAGTAAAAAGTGTAAAATATTTACTACTTCACTTACTTTTATTTTTGTGAGCTAAGTGCACTAAAGATCTAAGAACACATATCTAAGACGTTAAAATTTTAAAGAAACCAGAATAGTTTTTCCTTAAATTTTTATTTCTGCTTAAAATTTGGTACAAAATCTGTGTGTTTTTTTTTTAAATCTAATATTTTAGCGATTTATTTCACGCACTAATTTTGAACACGTTTACTACGAATTTAATAGCAATTTTCGTAGTTTGCATAAATTGCAAAAACAAAATCATTGCAATGTGAAAATTCAATTGAATTAAATGCGGCAAATGTGTGAAAATTTAATTTTGATTGCATTTTGCATGCTGCATGAAAATTTAACCCAGCGTAGTGTAGAGTTGCCAACATACAATGTTGTATTTGTTGCTCTCAGCCATAATTGTGGTATTGGTGGCAGCCACCCATGTGGTTGGGTTGGCAACGTATAGCTAGTGGCTTAATGCAACGAGCACGCACTGACAGAGTAAGCGGAGTAGAAAATTGAAATCGAAAATTGAAATAGGATGATGTCAAAAAAAAAAAAAAAAAAACAAAAATAGTGTAATCAAAAATCTAGATCAAGAATTTTGCATACACAATTAAAGTATGCGCTGAATTAGTGTGTATTTAGCTAAACAAAAATTGAGGGTAATTTAATGTACGCTGATAAACAAATGTTGCATAGATAGTTTTATTGAAATTTTACATACAGTATGACAAGAATGATTTATTATTTTGGAAAAATTATTTATTTTGTTTATTTTTATATAAATTTAATATTTATTTATTATATAAAAAATAGCAAGTTATTTGACAATTAATTTTTGCTTTGCAGACGCACAGAAATTTTTTCGCTTTCCGCAACTGAAAAATTCACCAACTATACTTCGTTTGCGACCTGTAGTTACCGCAAATGAATATTCAGTTGTCTCCAACAAAAAAAAAAAAAATGAATAATATCGAAAAAATAAAGAAAAAGAAACAAGTATTTAACTCATAAATTTAATATGATTTTAAAAAAATTTAGTATCTTACTTCCATCGTTGGGAAACGAACCCCGACTCCGTCGATGTGAAGCTTACTGCGCGCTCTGCTTAACCTGTTGCACCACAGTCTGCTGTATTTTCAGTCGGCTAATATTCGGCTAGAGCTTCTTTGTTTTTGTGTCAAAAACTTAAATTTTTTCAATTTAAAGTGTTCGTTTATGTGAACAGATGTTCGTTTACATCCAATAACAATAGAGTTCAGCTACTACAGCTATATCGCACTTCCTCAGCATTAACCCATCTAAAGCCACTACCCAGTAATCATTGAAAATATCAATGTTATGGATACCCGTGACCACAAACAAGTTAATGTGGGAAAAATTTACCCACCAATAAATGGGTTGGGCTCAGGGACAACACAAGACGTAACAACTAACCATGCGTATACATAGATCTAATTACACAACTAATTTTAATCTACTTTTGAGTTGACCTTTTGACAAATTAACATCAAAAACGCTACAATTGTTAACAAAGGAACTCATGCGACTTAAAGGAGCAGAAGCCATATAATTTGTTCTACTAAATGGCAAATAAATTAAGTTGTTAGCGTTTCTACTGCTTCTACGGTTAGTGTTAAAATTTATGTGAGAAAGAAGTTCTGGAGAATCGAATACACCTGTTATGAGCTAATGTAAATATACGATATCTGCCGATTTCCTTCGATCACCTATAGACTGCATTTTTAATAGTTTTAAACGATCCTCATAAGGAGGAAGGTCCAATATGTCAGTTCCACTTAAGCCCCTTAGAGCAAACTGAACAAACCGTTTTTGGATTCTTTCTATTCGATCAACATGCACATTGTAACTTGGGGACGAAACTTGACTTGCATACTCTAAGTGAGGACGCACGATTGCATAATACAACGTTGTAGTTGTAATCATGCTATTAAATTCTTTGGCCCAGCGTTTTATAAAACCAAGCATCGAAGATGCTTTTTTACAAATATTATCAATATGAATGTGAAACGACAGCTTCGAATCCATGCATATACCTAGGTCTTTGACGGTGTCTACACGACTCAAGGCAGTATCTTTAATCTTATAATCAAAAATAAAATTATTCCTTTTTCGCGAAAAGGTCATAGTTTGGCATTTATCTGGATTTAAAAACATATTATTTTTAGAACACCAAACTTCAAAGGATTTTAGATCAGACTGGAGTAGATCTGAATTATCTCTAGAATTGATCGTTCTGTATATTTTCATATCATCGGCATAAATAAGCAGATGAGAGTGTTCAATGACGTGAGTTACATCATTGATAGCTAAAATAAACAGAAGAGGACCAAGGTGACTACCCTGAGGAACACCTGATCCAGCAATAAATTCAGAAGACAATGCGCCTCGGAAACGTATTTGATAAGATCGCTCCATCAAATACGATTTAATCCAGTTCACAAAATATTGTGGAAATCCCATTAACTCAAGTTTAAATAAGAATAGATTGTGTCTTTTTTTTCAAGATTATCAAATGCCTTACTAAAGTCAGTGTAAACACAATTGACCTGGTTACCAGAATCAATAGAATTTAAGCAGAATGTTGTAAAATCGAGAAGATTAGACACAGTGGATCTGTCATTCACAAAACCATGCTGACGAGTTGTTATGACTTCCCCACAGTGAATTTCACCTGATCATACACCATCCGCTCAAAAAGTTTTGGAATCGATGAGAGCTTAGTGATAGGCCTATAGTTACTGACATCGTTTCTGCGACCCTTTTTAAAAATAGGACTTATAAATGATTTTTCCCAAAAAAGTGGAAAAGTGGACTCAAAACGGAACCGCATAGTGTTAATACTGCAGCTGGAACACCGTCAGGTCCAGCACCAAACTCCTCATCGATCGATCTAATATACATTAAAATATCCTCTGGAGTGAAGGATATATGTTCCAAAGATACTCTGGGTTCGGAATTCATATATTCAAAGTACTCTCCATCAGGAGTAAAAGAATCTGAACAGAATGATTCTTTAAAAAGATTGGCGAATAGGCCACAAATTTTGACGGGATTGTCAGTAAATCCCTCAGGAGTTCTAAATGAAGAAGGAAATCCATCAGATTTCTTCTTTGTGTTTACGAATCCCCAAAATTTCTTTGGATCTGTCAATATTCTCAGCTTAACATTATCTAAATATTCGTGATATAATGTAGCTGAGCGATTTTCAAATTCCAGAAACAAACGTTTGTAAGTTTCTAGGTCGTTTGAGCTTAAGCTACAGATGTATTTCTTCCATGCCCTATTCCTGTTGTTGCGAAGAGTTTTTAAATCCTTTGTGTACCAAGGGTACGTAGAATTCCTCGCAAATTTGAGACTATAAGGTAAGGATTGAGAAAACACAGCAAAGAGTTCCATATAAAAAAAATGTATGGAGTCATCAAGGCAATTTCCATTTATATATTCTAAAATTGCATTAAGTTTGCCATTAAGCAACTGATTCAACTTCAAAAAGTCAGCTTTTTTAAAATTGAATTCATAAAGCTTATCTGATTATCTTATTCATAAAGCTTATCTTAGAATTTACTATATTTGCTCTGTCGGATTCGTACCAAATACTCAATGGTGGATGATATTCATCAACAGTAGTTAGAGCATGAAAGGCCCTCTTAACAACAACATTGTTACTGTCTGTAGTTAAGACCAGGTCAAGAAGTCTTTCAAGACTATTATAAATACAACTCACTTGTTGTAAGTCTGAACATATATTATCAACAAATATATGTTCTTGGCGGGTCTTCGAATTAGATGCACAATAGTACGTATCATCGTCAGAAGAATGCCATTTTAAATCAGGTAGATTAAAATCGCCCAATAATAAAATGTCGTCATTAACGTCAAGTAAATCAATTATGTAATCTATGCACTCCGCAAGGCTTACATAGACCTCTACACTACTCTTAAGAGGAACATATGCATTAATAACATATACATTAGAGTTACAATGTATAACTTTAACGCAAATTAGTTCAATATTAGAAGAGCAGGGAATGTCAACAATAAAACTGACAAAGCAGTTCCTCACAGCCAAAAGGTCACCACCACCGACAGAAGAAATATTGTCAGTGTATCTGTCTATTCTAAAAACTTGAAAACTATTGTCAAACAATTCCAAATCAGTAATGCTTCCGTTCAGCCACGTTTCTGTTAACGCGATAATATCCTCAGAGCAATTTTGAGTTGATAGAAATAAGCTCTGCGTCTTAGAACGTAGTCCCCTTACGTTTTGATAGTAAAGGGACAGCCTATTTAGTTTTTTTGAGTCTGGCGGGCGGCTTGAGTCACCCTTTTAGACTTATTTTTTGGCTTGAACTCACTAACATGAATATTATCGGACCACAAATTAGATTTAAGAACAGTTGTAAAATCTTCGGCTGCAACCGTTGGAATAAAAGACGCATGGGCTTATTATCAATTTTTTTGCATGAACAGAATGCATTTGAGTTCACTAACTTGGAATTGCCTGACAAACGTCAATATATTTTCTATTGATGTGTCGGGCTGAAGACGTGAAATGAAAACATTTCTGGTTTCGTTTCCTACAAACGAAGTTGTAAGTTACAGCAAATTAATTTTCCATTTGCCGCAATTGCAAAATTAAACGCGCTTATGACAAACAAAATTTATTTGCTGCAACTTAATAACCCGTTTCCCGCAACTGTTTTCGTTTTTCGTAACTGTTGAAACTATTGCAAAAAATGTTTTCAAGCACAATAAACGAAGTTTGTTTGCGGCAAACTAGCGATAAACGTTTTTTTTCCTTTTGTGTACACATCATAAGGTCAAATATTATGGTTTAAAAATGCAAGGCAAGAAATTATCGTTTAAGGTGGTTCAGTTTGTATACTACAACTACGGGTACCTAGTACTACGAGTTATAACATTTTAAATCGAGTTTACAGAGGGGGAGATTGGAGCCAAACGTGGAGGCGGGCCTAAGCCAAGAATAACTAAACGTGCACAGCGTATTATGATGACGAAATCCTGTCAAAAGTAACAGGTTTCAACCGAATGTTTGCGAGGGGACTCAAGGAAGAGTGCGACTTTTTTGTTACTCATGAAACCGTACGACAGGCCATACTCCGAAACCAATTCTCAACAGGAGCTGCAAGGAGGAAACCGCAGACTATTCGGATAACGTCATATTCTGTGATGGGAGAAAAATTATTTATTAAAACGACGCACAGTGATTGAAAATTGGAAATAAATACCAAAATTCATGAGCTCTTTTGTGGATTTTTTTTTCTTTACGTTGTTCAGAAATAGTCTGATAGCATGATTGCGAAATATTTTGCAGAAAAATTCACAGGCCTTTTATGCCTACGCACAGTGTAATAATAGCGGCCAAAACTATCTTGTATTTTTTTTTTTTTAATATTATGACTTTTTATATAAATCGACAGATAATTCTTCAACTAAGAGAATTCTGCAAAAATTTTGAAAATACGTGAAGATTTGCATGAGCACACAGCATGAGCTGAAAATTGATTATTTTTTCTGTGAATTTACAAAATTTCGCCTTTGCATATACCTTCTACAGATAAAATATCATAACTCTCGAACGAGATGTTAAAAGTATATAAAATTTTTAAAAAATATAGAATCTAATGCTTTTGATGATATTTCTTTTTAAAGAAATCCTTCAATTAGATCAGATATAAAATTAGTTTTAAATATATAATTTTTCTAAAAATTATTAAAAATCTTAAAATTTCAGCAGTGAAGAGGAAAAAAACCGTTTTGTGATTTTGCTTAAACTTTCAAAAAAATATCTTTTATTTATTAAAAACTGAGGAAAAAAAAGATAGAGGTGCGATTTTGAGTTTTTTGTCTTTAATTCAATTATGTGTGATGGCAGTTTTTGGCCTAAAATTAAAATTTATAAATTGAGTCATTTATACATACTTTGAGATATATGGTACTTTTGAGATAAATTGTATTTAGCACTTTTATTATTCTTCTAGATAAAATAGAATTGAATGAAATATATGTAGAACCAGTGGGCTTACATCGAAAGTGAAAACTTTGAATTTCCGATTTTTTCACATTCTGTGGTACACAATTTTATATGAAAAAAATTCATTGAAAATTATTTTCAATTTAATATGTATAAATTGTAAAATAATGTTTCAACTTTTATTATGATGTATTATACACTAAAACCTGACGGAAGAAATTACCAACATAATGGTGAAAACCGTATAAAAATCCATTGGTACACTGAGAAAAAAGCTCATGTTAAATTGAAAAAAAACCTAGTATAATTTATAAGAGGGATTTGGCAGTTTTCAGCCACCCAAGTACTTTATCAAAACGTCTAAGTTTTACATGTTGACTTGCCAATTTTTATTGGGTGATAAATTAACCAAGTATTTGGTAATTTTTTATACACTACTTTAAAAAAAAAATTGAATTTCAAAAATATAAGTTTTTTCGGGTTTTGGTTTTTTATTTTCCTTTTTTTTTGAAGCTGCCGCCTCTCGTTCTGTGATTTGCTTGACTGAAATCGGCAATAACACAAATTTTTCTTTTATCAACACCGTTTTTTTCTTAGAAGTTAATGACTTCTCGACTTTTCTTGCTGCTTGACGTCTATTATAACAATTAAATTAAATTAAATTAAATTAAACTAAATATCAAATACAAAAAATTTTACCTTTGCATGACGTTGAGATTCGAACCCAAATCAACCCGATACCACTGTGTATGTAGACACTACGCTACGAATTGAGCCAAACTCCTTCGTTACGTTGAGTGATTTATTCAATATTAATTACAACTGAAGCTATGCTGCAGCTATCAACAGAATACTGCGACATACTGCATCTGTTAATACAGCATCTGTTAACAACTGTGAATCAAATATTTTTTTTTGGTAGGGTATCGAAGTATGTGATTTCAAAGCAAAGTATTAAACAATAAAGTACTTAGGTGAATTAACGTAGTTGCACTTATGTTAGCACACAGTAGCAAGGCTGCTTAGATCAGTTGGTAGAGCGATGGCACCTGGCACCAAAAGTTCCAGGTTCGACTCCACACGGCGGGCAAAGAAATTTTTTTTTCTGTTTTGCTTTTCTTTTTGTTGATGAAATGTAATAAAAATTACTGGTGTGAATATTAAGGTGTGTTTTTTAATTTACTTTATGTTATTTTTGAATTCAAAAGCGGGTTTATTACAAAAAAAAAACCCATTAAATTATCAAATCCATCCTTCTCTCGTGTGTATAAAACACGCAGCTGTGTGTTTTTTTTTTTGCAGAAAATAGCTCAAAACTATGCTTAAGCCATCCATGCTAGTTGTTTTTTAATTTTTTTTTTTTGTTTTTGGGCTTAGGTGAATCAAATATTTTTTTTGCAAGGTATCGAAGTATGTGCTTTCAAAGCAATGTATTAAACAATATATTGCTTAGGTGAATAAGCATAAGTTTATAATTCGCATACAATTCTATTCATCTAAGCCGACTTAGGTGATTTACCTATTGCTTTTTTTCTCGGTGTAGTTCAAAAGTAGTGAGCGAAAGGCAAAAAAAGTGAGTGTTTTATATTTACTCTTTAAGCATGTAATTTAAATTTGAAATTTAATTGTGGCAACACCACCCAGTTTTCACCAAATATTCATTTAAACACTAATAGGAATACTTCGCAATTCAATCAACTTTCATAGACAAAGCATATTTTTCCCATAACTCGTGATTATATCTTAATTTAAAATTATAAATTTTATGCACGATTCTTAAAGCAAGAATCCAACTTAATTCTTTTTAATTCTTAATAACGCAAAAACTGAGACATTAAAAATGCTCAGCCCACCATCAGCAAACATCAAATCCTAACATTACTTAAAGTGCGTCCAATAAAACTGGGTTTAATGCCATCAATTACGGCAGACATAAATAAATTTATGACATAGATAAAAATATGATGAGCCAAACGAATGATGGCAACAAAAGGGAACACCACTAAAAATACGAAAAAAGAAAAGGTTTCCAAGACGCAGAAAAAATAAATCCCACAACATTAACCCTAATAATACGAGTAAAAGCAAGCCACAAGTGCTGCCAACTTAACAATGTCATAACTGCATTTTAACGATTACAAATCGTTTGCGTTCAAAGTAAAATTTATCATGCGCACCGATCTGGTGCTTAGCAACCTTTGGGTATGAATGGCAGGAAGAAAGCAAGAAAGAAAAAAAAAGAAAAATATGAAACAGGCGATTATCGAGTAATTAAAAGAAGTAAGCAAGAAACCCAACCACCACCCAGGCATGCTAACAATACTTCTTATAGCCTAAACTTAGCTGATACAGCATGCTTTGTGGGTGAGTAGCAGCAGCGTCCTGCTGATAGGATGTTCATGATACAAAAATTATGAGCTCTTAATGGCCACAATTAATAATTTGGACGATTTGCACAAAATTTCTGATCTAATCTGATCTGATGAGCCAGAATGAGTTCATGTTGTTGGATCTGTATTTTGGAAGGTAGTTTAGGGTGGGTGGCACTGCATTTTTGGCTATTCTAACTTAAACTCATTATTAAGCTTTTCTTGTCTCATCTAATGAGCTAATAACGTGTTGCAACATAAAATAAAGTTGTATATCGCTGTTTTTTTATTGGAAAGCAACATAACCCTCAGCCTAGTTCATTTATTTTTTGGTTTTGGTTAGTATTACTGTTGCTGTCGCATTACTGTTTTTTTTTCGGATCTTAATATTTTTTATATTTCGTAAGGAAATTAGTTTTTGGCCTGTGTCGTTGCTTTTGATTTCGTGGAGTACTTCCCTGATAAGTAGGAATTTGTTTCAAGCACTACGATATTTTGCGATGCACTTTTTTCCTTGATGGCCACACAAAGCTCGCATTACAATTTGCGTCGCACAGTGTCGCGAAATACTCCCTGGGTGATCGAAATTCTGTAACTTTTGAACAGGTTGAGATACTTTACTCCGGTTTTTTTTTCGATTGGAAATCGATCTAGCTACAGAAATGTAAAATATAAGTTCAATTGAACAGAGGGGATCTTAGTGGCGTTACCCCAAAGTCAACTAAAAAATAAGTTTCCGCTTCCTAGTTAGCTAAACCTGTATTTTATAAAAATATTTTCAAAATTCTATTTTTTTTTTTTTTTGTTGAATATCTATGTCATTATGGACACAGAAAAAAGCTTGACAACAAAGCTAAAGGGCGACTTTGCTGGGTTACCCCATTCTCACCGAACAAAGGATTCCGTTGATTGCGTGATTGAAATTGTAAAACTTTTTCACGGATGGGAATATTTCATTTCTTTTTTTTTTGTTTTGTTGAAAATCGATGTGCTGAAGAAAACAGAGAAAGTATGTTCAGAAAATCGTAGGTGCCTTGGTAGGTTTGCCTGTAACTTAAGGGGGTCCTCTGGTAATCCGAAAATTTTTTTTCGATTTTTTTTTTTTCATATTTCTATTGCTCAGATACTCAAAATCATTTTCCCAAAAGGATTTTTCAAAATTCGAAATAGTTTAGGAGATACAGGCATTTTTGTGTAGGTATGTTTTCGTCAAAATAACTCATCAGCAAAGTTGTTTATTTGCCTGCAGTCATTAGTCGAAAATTCTGTGGAATTCTTCCAAAATATGTATTGATATTACAAAATATACACACACAGTATGTATACATGCAGTATGTATACATGCATGTTTTGATTTAGGGGTTGAAATGATTTTGAGCCCAGGTGTTCACATGAAAGAAGCAAACGAACGAGATTCAGTTTATTTTCGAACGCTGAAAGCTACGCGTGCGCGATAACTGCTGTTGTAAAATAAAAGAAAAATCGTTTTGTGTTTTTTTTTTTGCTATGGATAAAAAAAGCCACCCAAACGCGACGCGTATCGAACAAAAAAGAGGCATTTCCGTGGAAACCAGCACTCCCAAGTAGAGGACACCGACTTTGCCAGCACATCGGCCAAAAAATTGAAGAAAACGCAAGACAATGAAGTCATCATCGAAAACAACCTCCAGTTCTGTTTCTTGGAATTTTTTTCATTTTTCCAAACGCTTGCTGCTCTGGTTATCTGCGCCCAATGTAAACAAAAAATTCGATTTGGAAAAACATGTATGAGTGGAGTCGGCTTCAAAGTGAGTCTGCAGTGCCAATGTAAAGCTACACAGTATATTAATTCTTCGCCGGTGGTCGGTAAATCTTTTGTTGTAAATCGCCGGTTGATATTTGCCATGAGATTGCTTGGAATAGGGAGAGAAGGTATTAATATGTTCTGCGGATTAATGGACATATGCCAAGGATTGTGCCTTGATGCGTACTATGGCACCTTGAAAAACATGCATGTGTCTGCTAAAGGAGTTTACAAGCAGTGCCTGTTGAATGCGGTTAAAGAAGAGCAGGAACAGCAGAAAGAAAAAAATCCTGACTGTGACTCCTCATTGCTGACCGTTTCAGGGGATGGCACCTGGAAAAAACGGGGATTCTCGTCTCTTTTTGGTGTCACTACGCTCGTCGGTAAACATATCAAAAAAGTGGTTGACTCCGTTGTCAAATCAAGCCTTTGCCAGGCATGCAAAATGTGGGGGAAAAAAAATGACTCTGCAGACTTCGAAGAATGGTACGAATCGCACCAGAAAACATGCACAAACAACCACAGTGGGAGTGCGGGCAAGATGGAGGTAGATGCCGTGAAGGAAATTTTTGCCTCATCGATCGAAAAATATGGCATAAAATATGAAAAATATATTGGCGATGGCGACAGCAAAACCTTCAAGGCCATTATAGACCTTGATCCGTATAACGGCGACCCCGTTGTCACAAAAAAGGAGTGCATCGCTCACGTGCAAAAACGCATGGGCACACGGCTGCGCAAGGCCAAAAAAGAAAACAAAGGCATCGGTGGAAAAGGCACTGGCAAACTGACAGACAAAGTCATAAGCGAGCTGACTACTTACTATGGACTTGCTATTCAACGTAATAAGGACTCTGTGGAAAACATGAGAAAAGAAATATGGTCAACATATTATCACAAATGTTCAAGTGATAGTAATCCACAACATATGTATTGCCCACCTGGTGAGTCCAGCTGGTGCGCCTATCAAAAGTCAGCAGCAGAAGGCTCATTAGCCTCATTTCACCACACGTACGCCCCACTTGATGGAAAGGTTCTGCAAGTAATGAAGCCCATATACGAAGCGTTATCATCCGACGATCTACTCAACCGATGCACTGGAGGTGAAACGCAAAATTGTAACGAATCGTTCAACTCGCTTTTGTGGACCTTTGCGCCGAAACATATCCACTGTGGTGCTACCACAGTCGAAATCGCAAATTTTCTGGCAACCTGCATTTTCAACGAAGGCTTCACAAGTATTTTAAAAATAATGTCAACAATGGGTATTGTCATCGGCCCACAAGCCGAGATGTATGCTGAATCTCGCGACGGAAAACGACTTCAACGCTCAGAGCTAAAAACGTACGCATCATCGAAAGAGGGTCGCACAGCCCGCAGAGCCCAAAAAGCCATGGAAAACTCGTTTTATGAGATGGAGGAAGGCACACTTTATGGGGCTGGAATTGCCGATTAATATTCGTAAGTATTGTATTAAAAAAATATGTGTTAATGTCATTTGTGTGCCTCAAAATTGAAGTCAAAACTTTAAACGCGTTTTTCTCGAAACCATGTTTTTCAAAACTTTGCGCACGATAACTCAAACAGTTTTTGACCGATTTTGATATATGAGGCATGAAACGACGCAGAATTTACGCCGCTATGGCCCCTACCTCAAACTTGCCGAAAAAATAATGTTTACTATTTTTTTTCTACACTAGACTACAAAAAAAAAGGTCGAAATTCGATTTTTCATTTTCAAAGTGGCGGCTCCCCCCCTAAAAAAATTTCGATTTTTGTTTCCGAGGTAGGGGCTATAGGGACATTCATTCTAAGTAACTGAATATCTTGGAATCGTGCGCAATTTGGACCCACCTTTTTTCCGGAGAACCTCGTTACCAGGCCGAGAACTTTCTGAACGGTCCATAAATTCACTTTTTCAAAATTTTGTATTTTTTTCAATAAATTAAGCTACCCAAATCAAAAAACAGAACTAAAATATCTTTACTCGTTCTCTTTCCACAATATTTTGAAAAAAGGCTAAAATTTGGCATAGATTACCAGAGGACCCCCTTAATTAAAAAATGTCAAAACTCATAGAAACCTCTTAGTGCTAAATTGTTTGAAATGACATCATTTCTAACAGAATAAAAAAATTAAAATGCATTTAAATTTTTCTAATTTCTTAACCCGTTGTTGCTCAAAGTACCTTTCAAATATAAAGTAAAATTAGATGATTTAATTTAATAATCATCAAAGTAAAATTTTATTTGAAATAAAAATCAAATTTTCTTTTTTCTCCGCTATTTCATTCTAGGTTAAGCCCAGAAGCTACCGAAACTTTTGTATATCAATAAAATAGAAATCAATAATTCATACATTAGTTTAATGTTCTGTTTTCCTCTATAACCAAATCAATTACAACAAATTACTTTCAAGTAAAAAATAAGAATAAAACTCAAATTTGAAATATATCTACTTTTTAATGAAGCCTTCTATTTCACCGAATATACCGTCATAATCTCCAGAATATGGCATTTTCTCAATACTTCTAACCGATGTTATTAACGGATCTGCCGAAATCATCAAAATAGTAATGAGATCCATGTTCTGATTTTCTCTGCTATTTTTTTTGGTATTAGATAATCTAAAATTTTTATATACCTTACTTTCTGCCTCCTGGACCTCTTCAGATGACTCTCCTATAGCGAAGAAGTGATGGTTTATGATTCTCTCTCCATAACATAAGACTTTATGTATGGTTGGAGTAAGATCTCCATTCGCCATATAAAGAGTTACACAAATTTAGAGTATCTCGTGCAAATTTTCCAAATTTGTCACCATCGATTAGGTGTCGGGAGTTTATAGCATTTAAAATTTTCCTAAAATGAATAAGTAGGTCTCCATCAAGTTTTGTAATGTTTTTTGTTGTTTCCACATCTTCAAAAAGTGCCTAGCAGTGTTGCCGTCATTGCTGTTTCCCGAGCCTTGTTTCGAAAAATCCACTTGTAGCCCAATTTCATCCCTAAATTCGTTTTGAATTCTTTTTTCTTCAAATGACAAGTTTGTTCAACGTCCGGCAGAGGCCGGCAGAATATCATATATGGATGTAAAGAGGATACTCCAAGGATGTCATTCACGAATCTTTTGAAATCTTTACTTTTTATCCTTGCCTAAACCTCAAAAATCGTGAAAAATAAGGGTTAACTGAGCATAGCTATTGTGGTCAAGCAGTAAGCGATTTGAAAATTTTAGTGATTTTTCTAATGATAAAAATATTAGAGATTACAATACCCATGTTCAAGGAAAAAACAACAATCAAAAATCTTTAATCGTTTATTTACAGGTCCATTTCAAATTTGAGAAAAAAATTCTGAATGTGAAAAATTTGCGCAAAAAACAAAAAAGTTCAACTTTCAACCCATATATCTAAAGAAGTGTTATAGATACAAAAAAAAAAAAAAAAACGACCTCGAATTTGAATAATTCATTCAATTTTGACTTACAATAGAATAAAAAAAAAAGTTTGAAATTTTCAATTTTGTATTTTATAGTTTCGAGCGCTCAAACGGCAAATGGCGACACTGTGCGTCGGACTTGGTTGCCTGGCCTTGTGGCTTCATGCCTTCTTCCGTTCCGCAGTACCAACTACTGTCTACGGTCTTCTTCAGAAACATAACTTTTATTCTCGGAATTAACTTCCTGGATCATTTTTAATTTTTGTTCCTCCTGAGCGAGAAGAGATTTTATCACAGAAAAAGTTAATTTTGCGGTCTCAGCTGTTTGCTCTCTGACTTTGACTTTCCACCTTTATCATGATAAATTTATTTTGCCAAGGAAACAGTTTAACTTTTTTTTTTTTGCTGCTGATTAGTGTTTTTATTGGCCTGATTAAACTTTTACCCTTTCTGATTTTATGTTTCAAACATGTCTGTAATTATTTAATTAGAAAAAAAAAACTCTAAAATTGCATTAAAAAATTGTTGTACGTCAACTCAATTCTATTACTTGGCACTCGTTTCTTGCTTTTGTTGTTTATGTCTAACTTGTCCGTGCAGTGCAGCACCTTTCATTTCCAACACCTCTTAATTAATTGTACAAGTAATGGCGCAAAACACGCACAATTTTTAACACCAACTCCCTTGCCCACACCTCACCCACCCCATACCATATTACCTCATTATATATTTCTATGTAATCCTTCGGCAATAAAGCAATTACTACAAAACATTTATTTATTTTGCTACAATTGACCAGACAGTGACCCGTTGAAAAGTTTTGACCCACGGTTTGTTTCTTTGTTTCAACACTCTTTATGAGTTAATCATCAGTTTTGTGTGGGCTACAAGCTTAGCACCCTTGTTGAAATTAAGTACACGCAATGACCAATATCGTGCTGGACTGGCATTATTGATTTCTTTCGTGACTGTCCTGTTTTGTTTGGCAAACCCTATATTTTCATTTTGGTAGTTTGGAAATAGCATATTGATTTATATTTTCTATTTTTACTATAGGAAAGGTATACATTTCTTTCGTTGTTTTTGTGTGTTTTCAATTTTTTCGTAATTATTTTAGAAGAATTAGTTCTGACATTAATGCTAATTGATAATTTAGATTGATTCCCTTCTTGCGTTTTCCTTTGTGGGTTAAATTTGTAAAGGTTCCTTATTGTTGTTGCTTTTTAGTCCTGTGCACAGTGGAGCAATTCAAAAAATATGCAGTGATAATTCTTCGGTAAACTGCATTGTCATCACTAGTATTCAACATTACTTTCTAAGCCCCTCCTCTCTTCCATCACCTATCACACCTTTTCTGAAGTTGAAATGAAGTTTTTAAAAAATGATTAAATATTTGCTTACTTTTATTCATAAAAAAAATGCTAAATTGATTGTGTCAGTATAAGTATGGTACCCTGACGGAAAAAACCAAAAATGTTTTTTTTTTACCATTTAAATACTTTAAAAAAATTTGTAGTCCCTTTTTCAAGTTAACAGTAATTTAATATAATTTTAATATAGCAATTAGTAATGCCAAAAACCAGTGCTTGAACTATGTTTTGAATTTAATGAAGTCCAAAATATTGAAAAAAAGGAGTGGTTGTTGTTCAGCCTCGAATTGGTGTTGTAAGGCCGATACATTTTGAATCCGGATCCTTCACTAAAGTCACTTGCTCTTCCATGACTTCAGCCAATCTTATTTTGTTCAAAATAATTTACTTCTTCAGCGTCAATTCTTTTTTGCCATCGAAAGAGGTGCAGTCCAACAAGTATTGGGTTTATCTATTGCTTTGACCTCTTTTCTGAAATTTACACGCTCTCTATGCACTTTGCTTCTATCGATTATTATATCATCATGTCGATTGTTATGTAAAAATTTGTTGGCAATATCTTCAGAAAAATTTTTTTTCCAATGTTTTGTTGTACTACGAGTTGCAATCCGAATATCTTTTAAAAGCATTGTGCAATTTGACGTGTCAGCTCGATCAAGTTCTGAAGAGTAACTTCGTAGTTTGACTTCCGATACTTTCAATGCCAGTTGAAAAGACGGCTATGTTTTGCCATGAGTTGTTTCAAATTCCATTTCAGTTATCATGCTTGGAGCATATCCAATGGTAGACAGCACAAAATGTGTTAATATTTCAGATGCACTTTCAGTTTCATGTTTCGATACATGATCAAGCGATAGTAGCCTTGATCATTATTTCATTATTGATATTTCATTATTAATAGGTTGAATACACATTCAAAATTGTTAAAGAATGGAATTAGAGTAATTTTCCGGATAGAGAGGATCAAATTGAATCGGAGAATGACATCACACGATGACAAATAGTTCTAAGATGAACCTACTAGTAGCAGAGTTGATCATAATGATAGTAATGTCAAACTCTACGCGAAATTATCGTATGTGCCATTTTTTCGAAATTGACTTTTTGATGCAAATTTGTTCTACATACCACAACGCATCACCTATAGCTCGTTCCTGAAACTCATACCGATCAGAGTTACCGACTTATATTACCGATTTGACGTCACTCTGACGTCACTCTCACCTGCAATGTTTCTATACGAATCTGTATCGATTTCTGTTCGATTCAGTCGTTTCAAATCGATAAGCCGTCACTTGTTCCGATTTCATTTCAATGAAAGCTTTTAAAAAAGTGTTTCTGTACAAAAAGTGAATCGATTAAAATGTGCCACTTTTCTCACTGACTTTGCGGCAAGTGAGAATTCTACCAATTTATCTAATGTCCGTAATGTTGTGTATTATTAAGTTATAAGTACTCGAAATATACCTTTAAAAATGGCTGCTTTCATTTATGTTGAATTTTTTATATTTTTATATATTTCTAATATGTATATAAATAACTAGTAAAATTTATTTGAATAGCAAATTATATCCGGACGAGTTTCGAAACTGCAGCGACGTCGGCTGTTGGACTAAATGAAGCAGCACCGGAAAGACGGAAAGGGTAAATTTTTGAATGCATTGGAATGTAACTGAAACAATAATCCATTAAATAATTGATTCCAAATACTTCCAGCACACTTCACTGTTCACTAAATCACTTTTGATTACCCATTTATTATAAAACTCGAGCGCACGCATATAATATATAATATATGTTATTGTTATATTTTCAATAAAAGAAATACACTTAAACAGCTGCTTGTCATTTGACTCAATTTCCCAACGTTTTTTCTCGATTTGTGTTCTTTTTCATCACGGTCCGAATTTCTACCTATTTAAACTAACAGAAACATTAGTTGTCACGAAATCGGTAACTAGGGATCGATAGCGCATGACGCCAGACAAATCGGTAACTTACCGATTTTCTTACAGGAACGAACGTTACAGGAACTGGTAAAATATTGTAGCTGAATTCCTATAGTTACGGCGAAAATTGACGGTATAGTTCATCGTATGTAACAATCCATTTTTTTTTTTACAAAAATATTTTGTACATTTTGTAGTAGTTGTTGTTATATTTACTACTTATTTTTTAAATTCGATGTAGAATGTGGAGTAGATTGCTCACTTTTGCGTTGCACTTTTCTCTATTAGCTTTAAGGCGGTCTTCTCATTGAGCAACTTTTTTTTTTTGAACTTTTTTTTTATTTATAGCTTGGGTAGTTGTGAATATGCCCTTAAAAGGATTTTTAGAAATTCGAAATACTTTAGAAGATACAGCCTTTTTTGTGAAGCAAGGTCTTCGTCAAAATGAGCTATAAAAAAATTACTTCAAACTTTAAACGCGTTTATCTCGAACCCACGTTTTTCGAACTGGCGGCCATGATATCTCCAGTTCAACTGAACCGATTTTCATGAAACAAAGTGGAATCGACGCAGAATTGTCACCATTCTCGGGTGAACCTCGACCATAATTTTAAAAAATTTTTTACTATTTTTTTTTTACACTAAACTACAAAAAAAAACCCGAAATTGAAATTTTTTTTTGAATGGCCGCCATTTTGTCAAAAAAAATCACAAAATTAAGCTTGAGGTTCACCCGAGAATTACATCTATACTGATTATAACCCCGTTTTTTTTTTCATTTCAGACGCTCCGGGGCCCGGAATCGTGGCCGCCGTGACGACACCTTTTTTTTCACCACCAACTTTGAAGTCTGATTACTTTTTGAACAGCCCACGTATCGAGGCAAAAAAATTTTTTTATTTACTTTTAACCTTTTGTAATACAATAAATAAAAAAAGTTTTCAATTATTCTTTGCGTTTTCAAATAAGAATTTTTTTAAAAAGGGTCCAAAAAACGGGTTTTGAATGAGAAGACCGCCTTAACGTTACTTAAATATATCACAATATTGAAGTGTATAAAAAGTAAAAAAAAAAAAAACTCTCCTGTAAAATTTGGTTTTTGTCACATACAATAATTTTTCGCAAAAAAGTCGATGTCTTGAATTGCCTACGAGATAAATCAGTGTTTAACTTAACAGCAAAGAAAAAGCAAAAAAAAAAAAAAAAATTACTGATTTTTTTACTATAAAGTTACACCTATAAATTTGATTGAAATGTTATTAAATTTTCATTTTAATTTATTAAACACCTTTAAATAAACCAATAAAGGTTCCAAATGTGAAGAATTCACAAAAGTGGTTGGTTGTTATTCGTCCATATTATCGCAAGTTCACTGTATCTCCATTCTCACGCAAATTCTCAAACTTCTAGTGCGACTATAGCTAAAGTTAGTACACAAAATTTTCATCAAGTTACTTCAAAAATGTTGCTTATTATTGACTATTTAATTAATAAGCTATTTGAATTTATGAAAACTAAGAAAACTATTTCTAAAATTCTATCAAGTTATACTTTGTCCTAAGTATATGAGTGGTGATTTTAATTCAACATTCTTTTCGTTGAATCACACCACCATTGAGCCAATTTTTACTGATTTGCGTTTTTTGTCCAGCGTTGTATATACACCGAGAAAAAAAGCAATAGGTAAATCATCTAAGTCGGCTTAGCTGAAGAGAATGGTATGGGAATTATAAACTAATGCTTATTCACCTAAGCAATTCACTGTTTAATACATCGCTTTGAAAGCACATACTTCGATACCTTGCCCAAAAAAAAAAAATATATTTGATTCACCTAAGCCCAAAAACAAAAAAGACAAAATTAAAAAACAACTAGCATGGATGGATTAAGCATAGTTTTGAGCTATTTCCAGCAAAAAAAAAAAAAAAAAAAAACAGCTGCGTCATTAGACACACGAGAGAAGAATAGATTTGATAATTTAATGTTTTTTTTTTTGTAATAAAACCGCTTTTAAATTAAAAAAAAAACATAAAGTAAATTAAAAAACACACGTTAATATTCACACCAGTAAATTTTATTACATTTTATCAACAAAAAGAAAGAAAAAAAGAAAAATAAAGTGTTTCCGCCGTGTGGAATCGAACCTGGAACTTTTGGTGTCAGTCCATCGCTCTACCAACTGATCCAAGCAGCCTTGCTACTGCTTGCTGACATAACTGCACTTACGTTCATTTATCTCAGCAATTTATTGTTTAATACATTGCTTTAAGGCGGTCTTCTCATTCAAAACCCGTTTTTTACCCTTTTTAAAAAAATTCTTATTTGAAAACGCAAAGAATAATTGAAAACTTTTTTTATTTATTGTATTACAAAAGGTTCAAAGTAAATAAAAAAATTTTTTTGCCTCGATACGTGGTCTGTTCAAAATGTAATGAGACTTCAAAGTTGGTGGTGAAAAAAAAGGTGTCGTCACGGCGGCCACGATTCCGGGTCTCCGGAGCGTCTGAAATGAAAAAAAAAACGGGGTTATAATCAGTATAGATGTAGTTCTCGGGTGAACCTCAAGCTTAATTTTGTGATTTTTTTTGACAAAATGGCGGCCATTCAAAAAAAAATTTCAATTTCTGGTTTTTTTTTTGTAGTTTAGTGTAAAAAAAAAATAGTAAAAAATTTTTTAAAATTATGGTCGAGGTTCACCCGAGAATGGTGACAATTCTGCGTCGATTCCACTTTGTTTCATGAAAATCGGTTCAGTTGAACTGGAGATATCATGGCCGCCAGTTCGAAAAACGTGGCGTGGGTTCGAGATAAACGCGTTTAAAGTTTGAAGTAATTTTTTTATAGCTCATTTTGACGAAGACCTTGCTTCACAAAAAAGGCTGTATCTTCTAAAGTATTTCGAATTTCTAAAAGTCCTTTTAGGGGCATATTCACAACTACCCAAGCTATAAATAAATGCAACAAAAAAGTAAAAAAAAAAAAGTTGCTCAATGAGAAGACCGCCTTAAAGGCACAGACCTTCGATACCCTGCCAAAAAAATATTTGATTCACAGATGTTAACAGATGCCGTATGTCGTAGTATTCTGTTGATGGCTGTAGCATAGCTTCAGTTGTAATTAATATTGAATAAATCACTCCGTTTAACGGAGGATTTTGGCTCAATGCGTAGCGTAGTGTCTTCATACACAGTGGTATCGGGTTGGTGTGGGTTCGTATCTCAACGACATGCGAAGGTAAAATTCTTGTATTTGATTTTTAATTTAATTTATTTATTTTAATATTCTTGCTATAATATACGTGAAGCAGCAAGAAAAATCGAGAAGTCATTAATTTCTATGAAAAAAAAAAAAACGGTGTGCTGATAAATAAAAATTTGTGCTGTTGTCGATTTCATTCAAGCAAATCACAGAACGAGAGGCGGCACTTCAAAAAAAGAAAAGGAAAATAATAAAACCAAAATCCGAAAAAAGGTTATATTTTTGAAATTAATTTTTTTTAAAGTAGTTTATAAAAAATTACCCAATGCTTGGTTAACTTATCACCCAATAAAAATTGGCAAGTCAACACGTAAGCCTTAGGCATTTTGATAAAGTACTTGGGTGTCTGAAAACTGCCACATCCATGTTATAAATTATACTAGGTTTTTTTTTTCAATTTAACATAAGCCTTTTTTCGGTGTACGCAACGGTATACTTTTCTGAACCTGGTGGTCATACAGTGATAGATATTCATGATCTCCAAAAAAAAATATAAAATTTTAAGAATTTATGTAATCGACCTGTTTTCGCTCATGGCTGAACAATTACGTTTACTTATATTTGCAAGCTTAAGAAATTTCGGAATTTTCTATTTTTTTTATCTTTAATTTTAAACCTCTGAAAAATCTAAAAAAAAATAAAGTAAAATATTATTTTTATACGATCGTCTTTCTTAGGCTTTATATTGAACTTTTGTGATTTTTTATGAAGTTTGACTGACATACGTGGCTCCCGCGGGTTGACACAACACTGGCCTTTAACGTTTTTGTATATTTTTTGTTGTTTTGTGGAAATTCTTGTAATAAATATTGGCGCAAAACGCTCGGTGCTGCTTGTAAAATATTATTTGATATCATTTAATTTGAAAATTAAAAATCTCGAGGTGACAACTCGATTTTTACATTTTTTTTATTTAAATTGTTTTAATTTTTTTTTTCTAAGTTAGACTAAACTAAATATTTTTGGAAAGTTTATCATTCTAGCTCAACGGGAACATGGGTCAGTTCATAATGGGTTAAGAAAACTCAATTCAAGTAAAACTACTTTTTCTGTGTATGTTTAAAAATTTCATGTGTCAACCTTTCTATTTTTGTTACAAAACCTTTTTTTGTTTTCTTTTTTAAAAAATTATATCGAACGTGTTGTTTCATCAAATTCGGAATTCACGAGCATTTGTGTTCATTAAAATCAAATTGACGAATTTTTTTAAAAACGTGTCCACTGTAGATGCAGCTGATGTGGGTACTTCGTAATCTTTCAGCATATCAGCTTTTTCACTGCCTCTACTTAAGGTGACTCAGCATCCTACGTCAATTATGTAATGACATTTTATGCGCGTAAAACCCATGTCAAAAATGCGTATTCAATTTGAAGTACAGCAACGGAAGAAGCTGAAACGACAGGCAGATGTCAATAAAATGTTACGGAAAAACGCCAAAATGATTAACATAGTGAGCGGGGTAAAATCAAAATAGAACAAAATAAAATTTTGTGGAAAAATTAGCAACGTGATTGAAAAAAAGGCAAAATTTTTAACAGAGAGAGATAAGAGAAGGGTTAAAATTTTGATTATTGAGAATTATTTTATGATAATAAAAGCAATTGCAAATATTATACATCTTTTCCTTTAAAAGAGCTTCCGATTAAAAACGCTTATGATAAGAAATTTTTGGAAAATTTTGCATAAATGTTCGAATTAAAGTACGCTGCTATCTTACAGCTATAATGCATGCTTGGGTAAACTTTTTACATATGCTACTTTTACAGCACTAACGAGACCAATCAAATATATTTTGTCGCAATAACAAAAAGACAGACTCACCAGACATTCCACGGTCTGTTTGGCATACGCTATCATTTAGTAGACTTTGTTCTGTAGACATGCCAGCCAGGGATTCCCATGTTTGCGGGATGTTTTTTTGTGGGAGCTTCCACCGACATGGTGGAAACTCACAATTTTTAGTCGACAATATTGCTCCACCCTCACTCATATGTGTCTCAAAGTACCTTTTGTTAAATGCCATGAGCGCCTTTTTTAACCCTACCGCCCCCTAAGAGTACACTTTACCACCCATACACCATACACTAGCAATTTTTTTTAAGTACGCTAAATTTTTCGCCCATTCAAATGAACTGAACTGCAGTTCAAATGAATTTGAATTTTTCACCAGTACCCTTCTCTACCCCACCTACCACATGACACTTCCACACCATGGCATGCAGTTAACCTTTTCCCCTTTTTCCTCTATCATGCTATCTATTTCGCTTATGTGATCGTTTTTTTTTAATTTTTTTATATGCAACAAAACATTACGTCGACAGCGATGAGTTCTTTATAGCGGCATGAATTTCAATGCGCAGCGTTGGCAACACTGCCAGTCTACTAAAGCGTCTAAAAAGGGGCTCAAACCCGGAAGCGCATCGCAAGTATTCGCTAAATTCGTTGATCAACATCAGTAGTCAACGTTGTCAGTCGCATTGTTGTTGTTGTTTTTATTCTCAAACGCCCCATTCGTGTGACCCTCTTTTCTGTGCTTTACTGCTGCTATTTGACAAAGTGCAGCTTGTTTCGTTCCACTGCAGTTTGTTTCGTCCTTTTTGCTGTCGCATAGCTAGCTGTTCGCACAAATGTTGCTATTTACCTTCCTTCCACCATTTTTTCTGTGCTGCACTTTCAGTTCCCAATTTTATTGTCTGCTACTATTTTTACCCGCCAGTTTTTCAGTTTTGTTGGAATTCTCTTTATAACGCGATTTCAACATTTTTGTAGACTTATGAGTAGGAATGAAACTCATTTGTCAATTTGATGATGATGATGGCGAAGACGATGTTGATGCAATTGCATTTGTTGTTGCTGCCTGTCATGCACGTGCATGTGTGCATTTGTTGTGGATTTTATTGTATCGTATTTCTAGATTTGTGTTTTAATCTGTGAATGAACTCAAAGCTGCTTTTAGTGGAGCTCTACTTTTCGCTTGTACTGTTATCATTCGAAATAGTTTATTTTTATGCGATTTGAATTTAAATTATTTTTGCGATTCAAATTGATAATTACGTTGTTAATGAAAATTGATATCAAAAATATATGTTACATGCAGATATGTTACATTTTTCTGATGAGTTTTGATAAAAAATTTGGTAAGTACCAATAAAAAAAGAAAAACAAGGATATGAGAATTTTTCCAAGCAAAATTTCTTTTAAATTTTTGTTGAATAACTTAAGGATTTTTGTCTATAATTTATGAGCATTAAGAATTTTTCTGGGTTAGCTTAAATAATCGATTTTTTCAAGGTCACGGAAGATCCGCCATCCTGTATTTTATAAATCTGACTCCAGATTCGTGATCAGCGACCCGAAAATCCCTTTAACAAAATTGACTTGGTTTTGGCCGCCATCTTGGATCCGCCATATAAATTTCATGTGACTATATACAGAGCCACCATACACAGAGATTCAGCACCCTATATCATTGGCTACTGATTCAAATTCACGATTTTTAAAAAAAACTTTTATATATCGTCGGTATAGAAGAACAATGACGTTTATGTGCAGGAGAGACAAAAAACCAATTTAAATTAAGTAAAACTTTTATTAAAAATAAAGCATTTGACCGAGAATAATTGCACGATGGATATTGGTAGAACTTTTACTTATAGTTTTGACCCAGGTAGTTCGGATTTCATTGCCTTCATTTTCCCCTTTAATTTCACCTCATACGCAATTACGTCATTGTTTCCCTCAAATCATTTTCATAAGCTGCTAAATGTATTCCCTCTTTTTTGCTCAATTCTTTGTCCATTTGTTTTTCTATTCTACTTAGTTCTTTTTCTTCCAGATGTTCTGTATATTTTTGTTCAAGCTTAGACTTTTTTTCAACTGGTGCATTTTTTGGTGAAAAAAATTATATATTAAACTGTGTGTTAAATACGTCTATATATGTTTTATAAGTTGCAGCAGGCTTATTTTCTAAAGCTCTTATAAAAGAATAGTTTCTATGCATCTCAGCTACAGTCAAACCACCGTCAATGTATTCTTTTGAAGTATACTTTCGAACGTAATAGCTTTCTGTACGAGGTAGGGAATTAATATGAGCTCTAACTGAATTCAAAATTTCTTCTCCTATCTTTTTTCGATTATCATGCTTTCCTCTTTTGTCTGCAGTGTCCATTCCTGTTCCTGTTAATTTGGCTGCAATTACTGTACGAATCGTTCTTTCGGTTATGCCCAAAGTCTGAATTAAAAAAGTTTTACAAACTCGAACATTCTGTTTATCATTCATAACGAAGAAAGCGCAGTTAGGATTCCTGGGAACTCTTCCAGATGTTCGACGATATTTGACATTAAGCTTAAAAATGCAAGCACTAAGAAAATCCCTTTGCCTTTGTAAAGTACCCAACTTCCAGTACTTTGAAAACATCTCAGTTCTCAATTCTTCTGACAATTTTGCTGAACAAGATAAAACACACTTATCTTTGCATGGGGGGCCCATCTTTCGAGCCTCAATGGTTTTTCCAGGTCGAGACTTATAAGACTGACCCGAATTTTTCAATGCTTTAGCTTTTACTTACTGCCAAGCGCTTACATTACGGCTTCTTTTTTTACTTCTTTTGCCTGCTTCATCGCTTTGGTTGACGTGTTCCTCACCATTTTGTTGGGTTACTTCTATCTCACTGGTTTGAATCACCAAATTATAATTATTCGAAGTCAATGTATTTGCATCATCAGCGATTGAATAGTCAGAGTCATCGCCACTTTGAGGTTCATAATTCAAATTTGTATCAGGTGAAAAATCAGTTAGCATATCCTCACTATCAGAATCTGAACCAAAGTCATCAGGAAGAACACAGGGTTTCATTTTTCGAAGTGTCATCTTTGTGTTATCTTTGAATACGGATACACAGTGTGTGCTTAGATTGTGGAGACAGCACTTCTCCAATTTACTTAATGGCGACGATTCCACCAATGCCGCCCATCGAGAGCACAGTTCAGTGCCACCAATCGACGATGACGGAGTGGAAGTATCACCACCTAGCCATGAAGAGGTTCGAGTTGCTATCCAACGACTCAAAAACAATAAAGCAGCGGGTGCTGACGGCCTGTCAGCTGAATTGTTTAAAACCGGCGGCGATGAATTGATAAGGCGCATGCATCAGCTCATCAGCAAAATATGGCTAGCAGAAAGCATGCCCGACGATTGGAACCTCAGTGTACTGTGCCCTATACTTAAGAAAGGAGACCCTACAATCTGCGCAAGTTATAGAGGTATCAGTCTTATTTCCATCGCATATAAGGTTCTCTCAAGCGTACTGTGTGAAAGATTAAAGCCAATTACAAAAACACTGATTGGACCTTATCAGTGTGGCTTTCGACCTGGTAAGTCCACCATAGACCAGATTTTCACGCTACGACAAATCCTGGAGAAAACCCACGAAAATCAAATTGACACACACCATCTCTTTGTCGACTTTAAAGCTGCGTTCGATAGCCCGAGAAGGGATTGCCTATACGCAACAATGTCTGAGTTCGGTATACCTGCAAAGTTGATTAGACTTTGCAGAATGACGTTGAGCAACACACGCAGCTCCGTCAAGGTAGGAAATGACCTCTCCGAAACCTTCAATACCGAAAGAGGTTTCAGGCAAGGTGATCCACTGTCTTGCGATCTCTTCAACATCATCATGGAGGGGATCGTACGAAAGGCCGGTGTGCATCGTAATGGCACCATTTTCTATAAAGGTGTCCAGCTCCTTGCTTACGCTGATGATATTGATATTGTTGGCAGAACCAAGAGAGATGTTACCGCTGCTTTCGCCGCTATCGAAAAGGAATCAGCCAAAGTGGGTTTGACGATAAATGAGGGTAAAACAAAGTATATGCTGTCTACAAACAAGGGAGCTCGGCGTTTAGACTCCCACGTTTCATCCGGCAGCTATAACTTTGAAGTAGTCAAGGAGTTTGTATACCTTGGCACCGCCATTAATACTAACAACGAAATCAGCCTGGAGATAAAGCGAAGAACAGTAATTGCTAATAGGTGCTACTACGGGCTCAGTAAGCAACTAAGTTCCAGAGCCCTCTCTCGATCGACAAAACTAACACTCTACAAGACGCTCGTTCTACCTGTGCTGCTTTATGGCGCTGAGGCATGGGTAGTTTCGCAAACTGACGCAGCCGCTCTGGGGGTGTTCGAGAGAAAAGTTCTTCGCAAAATCTTCGGTCCTGTTCGAGTCGGCGATGACTATCGCATCCGAATGAACCACGAGCTGTATGAGCTCTACGGAGACATTGACGTAGTTCGGCGTATAACTGTGCAGCGACTACGCTGGCTGGGTCATGTCCATCGTATGGACGACGAAGCTCCAGCGAAAAAGGTGCTCGAAGCGAGGGTCGCTGGTCAACGACGACGAGGGAGACCATGCCTCCGATGGATGGACCAGGCTGAGGAAGCCCTAACCGCACTTGGTGTATCCGATTGGAGAAGGCGCGCGCAAAGCAGAGGCGCCTGGCGAGAGCTGATGAGGTCGGTCGAAATCCGGACACGGGTTGTCACGGCCACCTAAGTAAGTAAGTAAGCATCTTTGTGTTACTTAAAAGTTCAGACTTCCAATTACTACTTACCTGATGTGTTGCTTGATCAAAGTTTTGTCGTAAAGTTATGGGCTGAGTTTCAGCAATATTCATATTCTCGGTCTGCATTTTTGCAGTAAGACGCATACTTTCTTTTGTACTATCACTCATTTCGACCCTGCAATAACAATGAATAAAAAAAATTACACTTGACATGTCACATTTCGTGGAAAAACATAATCTATGTATATATTATGCATACCTTTAAGTTATATTGTAACCTAAATAACAAAAATTATATATTCAATAGCGGTGAAAATACAAATTAACGGAAAATTCTATGAAAATTGACACAAAGTACACTTACGTCGTTATTTCACTGAATTGCTGTCTCTCTGTCCGAGTTCAATGCGTAACTGACTTTTGCGTCGTTGTTCTTTTGAAACAAGTCGTCAATAAGCTGATATTTCAATAACGGCACAACTGCACTGTGGCGGCTCTGAGGTCACTACAGTTCTGTTGTTTTTCTCCCATCTAGCAGTGATATTGGGGATATTAATAACCCAATAAACCGTATTTGACAAAATTTGCGTTTACATCATTGTTCTTCTATACCGACGATATATTGTTTTGCTTTTAAGCCGCCATGTATAAAAAAATGACCAAACATTTGTACGCACGTTGATGTGTTAAGAGGAAAACAAGATAGAGTGTACAAAATTTTTAGTTCTCTATTAAACGTAAAAAGATGTTTTTAATTTCGTGGAATACATATTTTTTTTGGATTATACAATATTTGAGAATTTAAAAGAAAACAATGCGGTTTATATACGTAGAAAACAGTTAAGTAAACAACTGATTAATTTATTAAGAGATTAAGCAAAGTTGAGCACAACTCACAGCTACTTAAAGTTTTGCTTATTTTCAGAAGAAATTAAGCAAAATTTTTGCGTTTTTAATTTTTAATAACTAAGGCTTAAGGCTTGCTTAGACTTAATAAAATTTAAATTTTTCTAAATATATTCAAAGTGATTTCAATTTAGCAAAGTTTTTCTAAAATCGCACCGTGATTGAGCCAAAATTTGCTGATGAACCCTAGAATACTAAACTTACGTTCACTATACGTTATATTACTCGTAAGGAATGAGTAAATTTTACGTTATTAGTATTCTAGGGTTAAGGCAAGAGATAGCTTTTAGACAGGGTGAAGTTAGTCATGAGTAAAGAATTTTTTTCATGTTGATAACATAATTGGATAATTTTTTGATCAAAAATTTGTCCACTTATCTGAAACAAAAGAGGTTTTTTTCTTTGATTACTGATATGTGAAAGGATAAACCTGTAAAATATAAAAAGAATCGAAAGTTTAAATTTATATTCGCTGTTTAATCGAAGGTCCATATTTTTGACTATTTTTTTCAACGGTTTTGACCCCAAAAAAATTATTTATTCACACGATATCTTTTAAATTGTAGGTACATCCTTTTGGTACTACTATAAAGAGAAATCTGTCAAAATTTCAGCCGAATCAGTCAACAACTTTTGAATTACATCACGAGCGTTTTTTGAAAAACTTGTCTCGAAATAATAATAGGGAACAGGTGGCGAACCTTCACATGGCAACGTGTCTGACTGCTTCAACCTGGCGAGGCCAGCATTATCCATGTCGAAATCGTCCCAAGTCGACTCAAACCTCCACGTGGTGTTCCCTGGGCAATGACAAACTGGCATCGGTCAGTTTGACGGCTAATTTGAGCGGCGGGTTACCAGTCCTTAAATAGGTTGTGCGTCTGGTTTGAAGCCCACCACGAAAAAAAAAACCATTTCAAAGAAAAGTCCAATAAGAAATATGAGAAAAATTATCCTTAAATCTGATGACGACTACCGCAAACGAAACCCTGATAACGATTTACGGATATGCACCTGGAATTTCCGAACTCTTAATTGGGAAGGTGTCTCTATCCAACTGATTGATATCTTGGAAAGATACAAAGCTGATACCACTGCAATCCAAGAAATGCGATGGAAGAGACAGGGTTGCTCTCGGCAAGCATCCTGTGATATCTACTACAGCGGTCATGCGGAGAAGCACGAGTTTGGGTGCGGACTTGTAGTTGGCAAGAGATTACGGCATCACGTGCTGCGATTCACTCCTGTGAACGAACGACTTGCCATAATCCGCATCAAGGCTAAATTCTGTCATATAAGCCTAATATGTGCGCATGCTCCGACAGAGGACAAGGACGATGAAATCAAAGAAACTTTCTACGAGCGCTGCCCCCGTCACGACACAAAAATTGTGCTTGATTACTTCAACGCTAAGGTGGGCAAGAAAAACATCTTTGGTCCAACAGTCGGAAAGTTCAGCCTCCACGACAACACATCCGATAACGGAATGAGGCTGACTTCGCCGCAGCACGAAACAAGGTCATAAGCAGCACTAGATTTAAGCACCTCAATATTCATAAGGCCACCTGGTTGTCTCCTGACAAAAAAACGCGCAACCAAATTGATCACGTTTTGATTGACGGAAGGCACTCTTCCAGTGTATTAGATGTACGCACGCTCCGTTGTGCTAACATAGACTCGGATCATTATCTTGTCGCAGCTAAGATCCGTACACGTCTGTGCGCTGCAAAGAATGCGCGCAATCCTACACAGAGAAGGCTAGACGTCGAGAAGCTGCAGTCAAAACGGACAGCCGAAGCCTTCGCCACTCGACTTCCACTCCTCTTTTTAAGTTTATTTGTTGTAAAAAGTACTTATCTGTAAACAGTTGTTTATTTGTTGTATTTATCGAAATACTTTGTTATGTATAAATAACTTTTGGCCCTCTACTAGAGCTTTTATGACTAAAACTTTTCTTATTTGTACTGCCTTTCCACATAATAACAGAGATATCGGAAATGGTCATTAAAACTTTGCTTAACATTAAACACAATATATGTAAAAAATATTTTAACAAATACATACACCTAAAACATAAATAAAAGATCTGAAAAAAAATCACTCATACGCCTCGAATATAAAACATATCTAATTGTGCAAAAACTGTCATTTTATATGTTGATTATTGAACTAAGAGACTCGAAATTTCTTTATAAAATACCTGATAAAAATTTCAGTCAGAAAAGCTCTGGTAGAAGGCCAAAATTTATATTCAGTTCAAAAACGGTAAGCATATTGTAAATCAACGCAAAAATACGCCTTTTTTGATATCAATGCGCATTAAAGTTAAAAAACAAAACGGCCCAGCCTAAAATTTCAATCAGAAAATCTCTTGTAGAGAGCCAAAAGTTATATTGATTTAAAAAATGGCAAGCGTATTTTAAATCAGCGCTAAAGTACGCAACTTTTGATACCTGTTGCGTATTAAAATTAACAAGAAAAAATGTACATCAGCACAGCGTAATGTACATTGGTAAACATTAAACAATGACAGCATGCATTGCTAATATACATATCCCGTTATTACAAATTTAAAATCAATGAAACATCAATTGAACGAACAATTGTGAAAAATTACAAAAAGTGGTGCCAACCAGTTTTGTAAAGAATTTGAACTTTTTAAAATTATGACACAGTTGAAAATCCCAACTAATCATCCAATATCCCACCTGTTCTCAAATAGGTCAAATATCCCAAAATGAGCCCCAAGTCCCACCAAATCACATCACTGGCTGTAGCATACACGAGCAAGAGTAGAATGTGAGAGAGTCGCAGAGACTTCAAAACAGCTGTGCATCATAATTGTTGTTGGTGATTCCTCTCAATTGCTCTCTCAACAAAATAAATTTGCCACCGCGTCAGAGTCAAAAAATCTGTTAAACTGCTGCTTGCTTCATATAACACATGCAAAGTCATTTATAATTGTTTATTTTGTTCGGCCGAATTTCGGGTGGCCGAATTTCGGCGATACTAGTATTTTAAATTACACAGTTAACTGATAACTAGCAAAGTCACCTGTCAAATGTCATATGATAAAAATGAGTTCATTCAGTGGTCGTGCATAGGTGCGTTCAATTACACACATTTATGGATCGTTTACACTATGCTATGTAAAAAGTTGCGGTACATGCATTTACTTTTTAAGAAAATCAAAATAAAAAGTAAAGTTTTCTTTTGTCATTTCTTCAGAAATAGTGATCAGATGGAGAAAAAAATGACCAAGCGACCAAGTAAAAAAAATGACCACATTTGGACACATATGACCAAAGTGGCAACCGTGACCCTATCTACAAAACAGGCAAATATAAACATTTTTCAATGGTTGGCATTTTATTTTTTCAAAGGACTCCATTCAAAACAAAGCGTCAAAATAATTTTTTTTTTTTTTTATTAAAGAGTAAGAAGATGAGTGAACAATTTTGATAGTTGATGCAGGTAATCACTAAGTATAGTTCAACATTCAAAAGTAAAAATTTGTAAAATTCGAGTTGTGCCTGTTTTGTAGATAAAGTGGGATCTATATAATAAGCTTTCCCAAAATTACGGAACAAAAAAATTTACAAACTATTATGAAAGAAGCATTGCTCTGCCCCAAGGCTCCGACACTGCCTGAAAAAATACTCTTATGGACTCGGACGTTTTTGACCATAACTCCGTAAATATTCAATATTTTGCTTTTTCATTTTGACAGTATAAGGTATGTTTCAAATATATAACGCCAATACGAAATTTAAAATATTTTTGTAACGGCCAGTTTAAACAATAGATAATGTTTTACGAATTTGGTCATCTATGCACAACAACAATAGTGGGCAAAAGTGAAGTCTTTCCTAATAACGGTACATTGTTTGTTGTTTAATATCACTTTTGATGCTGTTTCATATTTATAACGCCGTTTCAAAATTTTGAATAAAAACGATTTTTATTGAATATAAAAAAAAAAAAAATTATATTACAGTTCCAATAACTCCAATAATATTGTAAATGCGATTTGGCATACTTGCAATTCATTTTTTAATGTATTTGAATCACTTTTGCTCCTTTCTTTGAGAATAACTGATTTCCATTCTTCCACGTTGCTAAATTGTTTGTTATTTTTATACACCTGGCGTACAAGAACTCCCCACAAATTCTCGATGGGATTACAATCTGAAGAGCCCGCCGGCCACTCCAATAAATCAATGTTATTGGCCTAAAACCATCTCAATTTACGTGGATTGCCTCATTAACTTGCTGGAAAACTAGTTGTGCCTGTCCATTTTTTTTTTCCAAAAGTGGAGTCAAACTGCTCTCCAGCACACGAGTGTAGTCAGCGCTCTTCATGCTTGAACTTTCAATTTCAGAAAAATCACCCCACACCATCACTTTCTCTCCACCAAAACTTCTTTTGGAAAACGGAAGTGGTTCGCGGCGTATGTTGTACTATAATGCCAAAATCCATCCTGGCCATCAAGATTCCATTTTTTCTCATCGGAAAAATTACATGTAAAAATGAGCCCTCAACGTGGGAGCCCTTTTTAAAACATTATTGAAAAGCTGACTGTTGGTCAATTTATTCCTATCTTCCTTCTTGCAAATTCCAAGCTCGTTCTATTATGTGAACTATTGTGAACGTATTACTGTTCTTTTAATACGTTCGCATACATGTTTATATAAATAAAATTACTTGTATAATTTGTTTCAATATAATGATTGTGACCTTTATAACCTTTAAAAGCTCAACTTTTCTTTGTGCATATTTTTTATTGAACAAGCAAAGTTTTTAAAATTTGTAAGAAAATTGATAAGTTTTGCTTTTTCAAGTAAATTTATACCATTATCTAAATTTATACCTGAAATGAAAACTGTTCATATTTTCATACTGACTGTTAATTCTTTCATACTTTATTTTCTTCAGTGGTGCTTGAAACCCAAAAATCTCCCTTGACTACGGACCTCATAATGTTTATATGCTTAAAATAACTTAAAATAATATAAAAAACTTTAGAATTTAAGAACTATATTAAAATAAAAGTTTTTTTTTTTTATTTTCTTCAGAATAATTCTCAGAACAACCCTCCAATACTGTGCAACATTAAATAAACGTCAATTAGCAGTTATTCTACAAAGTGTAGGCATTTCATAAATAGTTTCTAAGCAACGTGATAATTCTTAGACTTAAGTAATTTTAAAACCTTCAGGCAAAACCTAGAATTTGATATTCGGAATTAAAATAATGAAATATAAGCACAATAGATCAAATATTAATGTTATAAATTTTAATTTGCTTTTTTTCCCGAAGGAAATAAGATACTTAATTGAAAGATAATTAATACCACAAGAAAACACATGCCACTCACCTACACTAAACAAGTATTTTCAACCGAGAAATCAACCACCACCGCCCAACCACATAGCTAGTAGCAAAATAATAACAGCTTAAAGTATTAAGTAATAAATTGAAAATTCTAAAGTATTTTTTCATCATTAAATTGCCGAAGCGTATGATTAGCCAAAGAAATAATAATGGTGCGGAATTAGGCGGAGGCGTGGCAGCAGCATAGATTGAAATTAATACGATTTTAATTATCAATGCATATAATGGAGCAATATGAACAAACTTCAACTCATACCTCAAAGTTTAGGAGTAGCAAGGACAAGTGCTGCTTAGGAACATCTGCGATGGCTGCCTGCTTGCTTGCCTTATCAGCAATTGCAAGACAATAGCGGAGGTAATACTAGCAACAATAACAACAACAACAGAAAAACAACAACAATAAAGCTTAAATGAATGTAAAATCAAAAACTCTCATAAGAGCCGTCGTACAACACCTTTTCAACATTTTCCATCAACTTCATTTACAAGTTTTCCACTTGAACCCAACAACAACAATGAAGCTAGGTAGCAGGCGGCAAAAAGAAAAAAGAACAATAGCTGTGCTTCTCAATTGGCAGCTCCTGCCCTATAGTGCTTTTTTTTTTGCACACCTTTCTCCTAACGCCCTCTTATGTATGCATCACTGAACCATGCCGTGGCACTTCAGCTTGAGTGAATCCATTGTCCTAGTTTTGTTTAAACTGTTTTTTTTTTCGTTCTTCAGGCTTCAGACTCTACGGAATAATTTCATTTTTCTGCTTATGTTGTTCTGTTTATTGGTGCTATTGTTGTTGTTGTTGTTGTTGTAATAGCACCAATGTCTAGTTTAGTGTTACACGTTGATAGCTCCAGTTGGATCCGATAACACCAACAACAACAACAACAACAACAGAGATAGCCAGTAAACTACGTGTCCCTGAGCCTAGCATGTTATTCGACGTTTGACACTCGACAACAGTAGAACGGAAAGGCCTTTGACCACCATATTGGCGGCCAATGTAAGGACTTTGTTTGCTTTTCCATGCTGTTTAAATAAAGGACTGGATAATTTTTAATAACCTTCTTTCTTGATGTTCTATGTTCCATGTTCTTTCTTCTGTGGTGCTTTGTTATTTTGCTTATAGTTGCTTGTGTAAAATAGGAAATCTAAAATTTTATGGTGTGTAAAATAAGATGAGGTGAATTGCAGACATGCTGCTTCTGTTTTTGCGTCCACTTGATCAGTTGAAATGTTAGGGCAGTTTAAAAAGAAAAGGAAGTCAAAACAGAATCCAACTAAGTGAAATTGGTTTTTTGTTCTTTTTATTCTTACAGGTCATAAAATTCTCTTTTAATGGTCAGTGAAAATATTTCGCTGGATATAAATTGCTTAATTTAGATCGAAAGATTTGGTGGGCACTAAAAATTTTGCAAGAAAATTTTATGCTTAACTTAAAATGCCAGACTTTAGCAATATTATATTGCTTACATATTTTTCCGAATATATCAGGTGTAGTCAAAAATAAATGCAATATTTTTCCAATAAATGACTTTAGTAATCTGTATCTAGAGTTGTGTAAGTGTGATCGAGTTACGTTAGATGGCGTTAAAAATGTAAGATTTCATGATAAAAACACTTCTCAGACGGTTTTGTGATTGTTTGACTCAGTTTTGTTTGAGCGCACGCCAAAGATATGAACACCAGCAAAAAGAAAATACTCCATATTTTACAGATTTTCTTTGATAAACGCAAAAATGCAAGCCAGGCTGCTGAAAATGTGAATAGTGCTTATGGTCCTAATACTACAATAGCCAATCATGCGCAATTTTGGTTTTGCTGATTCCATTCCGGTCATTTTGATGTTAAAGGACTACGCCAGGTCACACACATCGAAAGTGAATCGCCAGAAGCTTCTTATGCATGAACCTTATAGTGCGGACCTGGCACCAAGTAATTACCACCTGTTCCTGTCTATGGTGCATGATTTTGTTGGTAAAACATTCGCCTCAGGAGAAGCTTGTGAAAATCGTCTGTACCAGTTATTTGCCAATAGGGACGGAAGTTTCTACAACGAATGCCTGGACGCTCTTGAGAAGATAGGCAACTGTCTGGAATTTGGCATACGACGTGCTAAGCTAAAAATATTTAAGAAGCTGTCGGCGGATGAGTTATGAGGGTAGTATTGCCAGATGTCCCGTATTTAAGTGGACGTCCCATACTTTGTTTTTAATTTGTAATGTGCCGCCGGCATATGAATTCTAAAAAGTATCCACATGCTTTTTTCTTTGTAAAATTTTAAATTTGTAAAATTTAAAGTTGTCGAAAGAAATAAATTTTTCAAAAAATGTTGCTTCTTCTCTACAAATTTATTTTACATGGCTAAAATATTAGTTTGTGAAAACACCAGGTTTTGTTTTAATAATTTTTCAGATTATAAAATACAATCAAAATTAAAGGCTTTGTATTATTTCCATTTTTTCTTTGAAATAAGAGCATTTCTTGAGTTTTTTTTATAAGTCACTAAATTCAACAACATCGAAAAGTTAATTTAAATATTAAGTTTAGGAAATTCTGTTTAAAAAGCTGTCCCTAAGTATGCGAATATTATTTCTTATGAAAATTTATCTTCACGCAATTTGATTTCATCGGCTTAAAAGTGTGATAAAAGAACCTTTTTCTTTGAATTCACCGGATTGTTTGAATTTCATTTTAAAAAACTGATTTTAGTCATTAAAACTTTAAATTTAAAGATTTCACTGGTTTTGATAAATAAAATACAATGGAATTTAAAAGAAAATTTTCTTAAATTTTCCAAATTTTTGTGCAATTCAGTCGAAACAACCCAGATATACCCCAAAACAAGATGAATTTGTAACCTACAAAAAACTTGTTGTTTTTACATGTATTCAAAATCAATACAAATCACAGAATAATCTTCCAACAACATGAACCAAGATTTCAAAGGCACAACTAGTTTTGCAGTGATTGAATAAAATCGTTTACCTAAAACTTAATTTTATTAATTTATTTACTTATAATAGCAAAATTTGCATATTTGAGTCAAGTGGTTGCTGTCAACGTTCTTTAATTTAAAAAAAATACTTTCCAGATACACGGGTTATCAAAGAAGGGTCTTGAAATAATTATTTAATTCAAATAATGCAATATTGCATTATTTCCACTAACATTGACTGAAATGTACTGATAGTGGAAATAGTTTGGTTCTATACATATAACATACAGAATGATTCCTAAAATCCTATTTAAAAAATAAAAAAAAAAAAACGAAATGGCCATTTCAGCCCTTGAGAGGCATTTGGCCGAGCTTCTTATGGTCAATTGTGTTGTGTGTGTTGTGAAATGTTTGAACACAAATAATCGACAAGTGGACCTACCAGCTTTATGCCGACTCCGAACGGCTTATGTTCTCAAGAAGCTTTTCATGGCAGCTTTTACTTTCTGAGGTTTGCCATTGTCTGCAGAGAGGTGACGGCCGAACAGAAAAATTAATTCAATTAAAAAAATTTTTTGTGTCAGATGGGATTCGAACCTAGGTTCTTTGGCGTATGAGCCACACACTGTACCCATTGCGCCACGGCCGCCACCTATCCCAAAATCCTATTTTACTATGCATAAAACCATGACAAAAAATGACATTTTTTTACTTTATGCAAAAGTTTTTTTTTTTTAATATACGTGTTTAAGGTGATGAACTTAATTGACTTGAATTTAAAACTCGTTTATCCTTTTCAAATATTTTTTAATTAATAAACAATTTGCTATTAATAACAAAACCCCTTTTCAATTGTGCCTTTAAATTTTTAAAAAATCTTCTTTTTTCCATAAAAGTTTTGCTTTTGTCCCGTTTTTTCGGAAAAGAAATCTGGCAATACTAGATAAGAGCGTAAGCTATCAATCGAGGATCCTACGAAGCTATCCACATAACAACCATCAACTTAGTTTGATGCTCAAGGTCGTCTAAATTAACCAGCAGTACGGCATATAGTCTGTCCATCTTTGTGATGGAGGATGGTATCGACGTGGACATCATACAGGAACCTTGGGTCACAGACTCCTAAATATTTATAAATAAATATTTTACAGAATAGGAATTTTGGAAAATGTTTTTATTTTTTGTTTCGTTGAAAGTAATTATGAACTGAATTACTGAATTTCATTACCATTTCGTTTCTGGTTTATTTCTCAAAAAGGTGCATGGCCTGCCCGACTTCTCATAATATATCGTGTGTCATGACATGACTTCTTATATCGAATTTCATTGTCCTATTTTTGCTAGCAGCAATAAACTGTATATAATAAATATAATATATATTATTATATATAATAAAATATATATTATTTATATATAGTAAATAAGCAATAAATCGCTTGAGAGCTTTCAGGTGATCCAAATTAGCTATTGCCACCTTTAATTATACATATTGTCAATCAATGCACATGTTTTCATTGTACTGACTGGATATATGCCCCCCTTTGATCAATTTTTTTCTTGCATTTTGGGTTAACAGTACAAAGTTTAAACTTGCAAATATTAATTAGAAAATGTAATCCCTTTTCCTTTAATTGTCTTTATAAGGTGATAACTGGTATTGCTTGCAATTATTTCATTTATATGCACTGCTGCTTATGCCCGTATGATACTTAATTTTTTTTGTCCAACTTTAAAATCTGAAAACAAGTGTCGCGTGAGCAGGACAGACATATATTGTAAGAAAAGGATAAACGTTGTTACTTCTGGTGTTTTGAAGAGCAGCTGCATTAAATAAATTAATATTAGCCACACACATCACTTCCCATTCAGCATGCATTTATATTAAGGCGGTCTTCTCATTCAAAACCCGTTTTTTGGACCCTTTTTAAAAAAATTCTTATTTGAAAACGCAAAGAATAATTGAAAACTTTTTTTATTTATTGTATTACAAAAGGTTCAAAGTAAATACAAAAATTTTTTTTGCCTCGATACGTGGGCTGTTCAAAAAGTAATGAGACTTCAAAATTGGTGGTGAAAAAAAAAGGTGTCGTCACGGCGGCCACGATTCCGGGTCTCCGGAGCTGAAATGAAAAAAAAACGGGGTTATAATCAGTATAGATGTAATTCTCAGGTGAACCTCAAACTTAATTTTGTAATTTTTTTTGACAAAATGGCGGCCATTCAAAAAAAAAATTTCAATTTCGGGTTTTTTTTTTGTAGTTTAGTGTAAAAAAAAAATAGTAAAAAATTTTTTAAAATTATGGTCGAGGTTCACCCGAGAATGGTGACAATTCTGCGTCGATTCCACTTTGTTTCATGAAAATCGGTTCAGTTGAACTGGAGATATCATGGCCGCCAGTTCGAAAAACGTGGGTTCGAGATAAACGCGTTTAAAGTTTGAAGTAATTTTTTTGGGGAAAAAAAAAAAAAATCGAAAATGTTTAAATGCAGTTTTAAAGAGCTGACAATTTTTACTTACAAATATTAGTCGGCGATGCCAGCTCCATACAGGCCACCTTCCTCTTTTTCGTAGAAACTGCTTTCTGCTGCCCTCTCTGCTCTGCGAGCCGTTCTGCCAGCTTTTGATGATGCCGCAGCTCGAGTCTCTGATCGGTTCAATCTGTCTTCATTGCGAGATAGTGCGTATTCGTATGCGTTTTTGCCAATCGCAGTACCCATCAAACCCATAATCTTAAGTATGGGTATAAAACCGTCGTTGAAGAGGCACGTTGCAATGAAATTGGCCACTTCGATGGTGCGTGCGTCTGAGTTGATGTGTTTGGGCGAAAGTGACCAAAGAACAGAATTGTAGGACTCATTGGAATTCTGAGTTTCAGATCCAAGGCATCTTTCAAGCAAATTATCTGCCGGCAGCGCTTCGTAAGCTGGTTTTATTACCTCCATCACCTTCTTGTCCATCAGACCTTGCTTCACAAAAAAGGCTGTATCTTCTAAAGTATTTCGAATTTCTAAAAATCCTTTTAGGGGCATATTCACAACTACCCAAGCTATAAATAAATGAAAATAAATGAAAATGGAAAAGTTGAAGAAAAAAGTTGCTCAATGAGAAGACCCCCTTAAATAGTTTTGTTTACTCTAAAAATGTCAAATTTATTACTAACAGCACAGTAAATATTTGAACGAAACTCAACGAAGAACGAATTGAAAGAAACGGCAAAAAAAAAAATTGCAGAGAAAATACAGTCCGTCCTACAAATTTTTCTCCAATTCGTACTATATGTGTACTCACTCACACCAATTGAATCCATGCATTCGTACTATTTGAACTGCTCTAGTTTTAATTTTCAATGACAAAAGTTGTAAAAAAATATTAAGTAACATACGGGCATTAGTTTGTACTTCTCAGAAAGTAGGCTTTGAGAGATTGCTTGTTTGGTGAGGCAAAAACAAAATTTGTAATCGATTCGTGGGAAATGTGTACGATTGAAGATGAGTGGAAAAGGAATTTATATTTTTTTTTTCAAAATGTGTATTTGGAGCTAAAAAATCTTATGGTGAAAAATTTCAGGCCGGTTCAAAGTAGTTTACAAGTTAGAGGCGTCAGAAGTTAAGAAAACGGGCTTAAAAACTTTTTTTTTTTTTAGTTTCCCTACAAAACCAAGCATTATGGGCATCAAAAGAAAGGTAATGCTTTTACCAATTCAACAAGATATTAACTATAAAATTCCATGCATTGCTTTCGAAGATATAACTATTTTTGTACTCACAACGCGCACATTTATTATAAAAGTATTTCATGTTTTAGTGATTTCGTAAAAGGGTGAACAAACAAATGAACATTATATGTAAAATGCATAATATGTAAAATAAAAATCTAGCGGTGTTTTAATAATTTCTCATAATTTGGTTATTTTATGTTATATCTTCAAAAATAATGCACAGATTTTTATGGTTAGAGCTAGTTCAACAAGTAACAGAATAACCTTTTTTTTTAACACAAATAATGATTAGTTTTGTAGCAAATTTAAAAACAAATAACAAGTTTTTCGGGTTAACTTTTGGAGCTTGGGACCCTATAACTTTTAAACGACTTGAGACCAGGCTGAAATTTTTCCGGATTCGTACTCGGAAGGTCTTAATGCATATAATGCACCAAAAATAAGTTAAATTTGAGTTTCAATTCATCTTCAATTATGCCCGATTCGCTGTAATGGAAGTTAAGCCACTGCGACAACTTAGATACATTTGGGAAATCTCAGTAATCAAGCAATCGCACGAATCGTAGCTATGAAAAATCTTAGTGCGCGTTAAATGTTCATTGAAGTTGCATAAAATTAAGGTTAACATTAGTGAACTTAAACGACAAAAACGAGCAAAATGTTGTGAAAGACAAAAAAAGCAGTAGCTTTAAAAATACTGACAAAAAAACAAAAATAATAGAAGGTAATATTTTAAAACTTTTTTTATATAAATTTTGTCTTTTTTATTATGATTTTTACAAATTTTTTTTTGTGTATGATTGTCTAGAAAATAAATTTCATCCCCTCCCATTGCAAAAAGCTATCTACGCCACCGGACTGCAGTGTGCTCTCTGACAACGATGTCTTAGAGCAACAATGCCTTGGATCTCTTTTGTGTTGCGCTCAGTGGCGGATCTAGGATTTGCAAGAGGGGGGCAGGGGCGCGAATCTAAGAAAACAAGAAAAAAAAACAAAAATGAAAATATATTACAAAATTACATATATCGGTGACTCCATGTCAAATCGGACGTTTTTCACATATTAGTAAAAATTTGGTACTTTGCCCGTCGATGGTACTAAAAAAAAAATAATTGCATATATTTTTTTCATTTTTTGTGCAATTTTTTAAAAACTGCCAACACAATTTTTACACACAAAATTCTTTTATTTTTGTAAAATATATGTAAATATGGTATGATTTATGGTTTTTAGTATATTTTTTTGTAGGTACTTTTTACGAGATTTTATTTATTTTTCAGCCAGTAATATAACTTGTAATAAAAAAAACAAAGTTGTTTAGAATCAAAGTACTAAGAGAATGTGTATGATTACAAGGCTCAAAGGCCAACTTGAAAGTCAATAAGTTCCAGACACAAGCGGAGCCATTAAAAAAATACTTTTTTATTCCTTTGCTGGCGATAGGTAATGAAATGGGGTTTGGGAATAGTTTTACTTTAGGGCCTACGCTCTTTCCTTTCTGTTTCTTAACGTGCATTTGGAGCCCTAAATCAAATGCTGCAAAAAAAAAGCTGGTCTCAAATTGTTTAGGAGATATAAATTCTGTAAGTTTGAAAAAGTTATCTGTTTTCGTATTCGAAATATTCATATTTTTTATAGAGAAGAGTAGTTCTAAGAATAGTATTTACAATCTTTGATTGTTTAAATTCAATATTAACTGCAAAACTCCATCGTATCCATTGAACGATTCCAATGATCATACAAGTGTTCTAAAATTAGTATTGTTTGATTAAAATTGGTGCCAATGACGATTATACTTTGATACTTTAGTGTTTGTAATGAAAAAGTTCAGAATGCACCAGGAGTAAAAATTTTAAAAATTTAAGTGTTTGTGATTTAAAAAAGATAAATATATAAAGATTTACTAAACACATTTACTTTCATGATAAGGGATATTTATAAATCCTTTTAAATAAATATGTAAATTTTCCAATTTGTATTGAAAATCGCTGTGACTTATGAATGTAAGAATTTTGTCATAATTTAACTTCAACATATGAAAGCCGATGTATTTTTAACCGACTTCAAAAAGGAGGAGGTTCTCAAGTTCGTCGGTTTCTCTTTTTTTTTTTTTTTTTTTTTTAAATGTATGTACATCGATAACTCCTAAGCCATATGCCTGACTGCCATATTTTTTGGGGAACAGATAGATATCAAAAGCATGGAGGTGCCCTTACAAAAGTGGGCGGTATTCGAGAACTGGGCGTGACAATAATAGATCTCGCAATACTAGATACTACTGTATCTCGAATAATATGGACACTAGGGTACTGAAATTTAGTGTAGGGGTAGACACAGTTAATACAAATTACGGTCAAGAAGATGGGCGTTATTTGACAAATGGGCGTGGCAATATTATAAAAACACTGTATCTCGAATAATATGGACACTAGGGTACTGAAATTTAGTGTAGTGGTAGGCAGAATTATTACAAATTGCCGTCAACAAAATGGGCGTTATTTGACAAATGGGCGTGGCAATATTAGAAAAAGAGTATATCTCGAATAATATTGATACTATGGTACTGCAATTTGGTATAGATGTAGGCATTATTAGTAAAAATTACGGTGAAAAAAGTGGGCGGATTTCAACTACTGTGCGTGGCAATATTAGAAAAACAGTGTATCTCGAATAATATTGACATTAGGGCACTGAAATTTATTGTAGTACAGGGGTAGGCAGAATTATTAAAAATTATGGTCAATAAAGTAGGCGTTATTCGATAAATGGGCGTGGCAATACTAGATAAACACTATCGCAGTTAATATTGACGCTGGGGTACTGAAATAAAGTACAGGGGTAGGCACAATTATTGGAAATAACGCTCCAGAAAGTGGGTGCTTATTTAACAAAGGGGCGTGGCAATATTTGAAAAACACTATATCTCGAATAATATTGACACTAGGGTAATAAAACTCGTTACAAGAATGGGTAAATAATTCCAAAACATGTGACATCTAATTTAAATTTAAGAGGCAGATATTTGAAATAACCAACAAACTTTCAGATTTTAATAGAACAAATTTTTTCGGAACAATTTTATTTATGTTGTTTATACACTTTTTTTGAAAATTTAGCATATTCTCTAAAATGGAAGAAATAAAAATTAAAAAAAAAAAAACAACCTACTACAAAATCACTACAAAGTAAAAAATAATTTTAAAAATACTTTTCCTTTTAATTTCTTCGTCATATTTGATAATTTATTTAAACATATTATTATATATGAAATCTTATTATCTTAATTTTTTTTCTTATTTGTTTTATTATCATAAATATATTAATTTATTGATGAATACAAATGCTTTGAAGTTGGCGCTTCTGATTAAATGTCTGATTATATTAGCGCCAACCTTAAAAGCTTTTGTATTCATCAATAAATTAATATATTTATGATAATAAAACAAATAAGAAAACAATTTGGATAATAAGATTTCATATATAATAATATGTTTAAATTAATTACGTGTGTTTTAAATCCCATCCGACACACAATGTTTTTCATTTGAATTAATTTTTCTTTTCGGCCGTCAGTTCTCTGCAGACAATGGCAATGATCATTTCCATTAGGTTTTAAGGTTTTTTTTTTTGAAACTTCAGATGTCACAAGCTGCGCTCCTTTTCGTAATTTTTTATTTTTTTTACATGCTTCAAGTTGCTTCAAGTAGTTTGAAACGAAGTTTATTGCTAGTTTGTTCAAGTCACAAGCCATAATTCTGCAAAGTTCCCTGCATATAAAAGGCATGCATGCATCAAAGTATCTGACGTTTCTGCTAAACACACGTTAGATGATGTGATAACTCATATACAAAAAAGTGTGAATCATGGACACAATAAGCATGATCCCATTAGCTTAAGTGCGCTTAACAGAAACGTCAGAGGCCTTGATGCATGCATGACTTCTATGTGTTATGGCCTTAAAAGGTAAAGCTTTAAGTGTTTTTCCTACTATTTTGGCTCCGACTGAATTTATCAGCTTTGTAGCTCAAAGGGGGGAGGGGGAGGGGGAGGGGGAGGGGAGGGGAGGGGATGAAACGGTTTTTAAGGCTTATTTTCTCATAAAAAAATTCTCCAAGGGGGAGGAGGGCTTAAGCCCTTTCCGCACGTATGCAGATCCGCCACTGGATGCGCTTATATATTTTGTTCTTCTTCGCTGCAATCACACACATACGTTCTTTGCGGAGAGCATGACGTTGCAGTGTATGCGAAATAAACAAATGGCTTGAAAGCAGTTTCAAGTGTACCTACCTTTAATACATACAATTCGTACGGCATCACATTGTTTTGGCATTTCGACATTCGAACATATATTTTTTGAAGTGTCCCTAAAGGCAGACTAACGGGTGAGTTTTTTTTAGTATTTTCCCGCTTTGTTTATAGTTCATATTTTCATAAATAAGGATGAAAAAAGTATTACAAAACAAAATACGCAGTATATTTGCACCACGTCAGTTTTGCAACAAAGTTCAACCAATATTTTTGGCTTAACTAAAGTTTCTCATTTGTGACTGTTTATACAAAATTATTATTCTCTTTTAGACTTGAAACTAATAAGAAATGTTCCAAACGTGTTTCAATATTTGACTATTGAAACAATAGATAACAATTCTAACAGAACTAAGTCAGTTTCATATAACAATCAAATATTTTTGGCTTAACTGAATTTTCCCATTTCTGTATTTTTATTAAATATTGCAATTGTCTTTTAGACTTTTACAACACAAAAAATGTTCAAAACGTGTTTCAATATTGACTATAGAAACAATAGATAACAATTCCATCAGAAACACCTCAGTTTTATAAAACAGTTAAACAAATATTTTTGGCTTAGCTAAATTTGGCCATTTCTGTACTTTTAGATGAAATTGTTATTGTCTTTTCGACTTGAAATTAACAAGAAACATTCAAAATGTGTTTCAGTACTTTAGACTGTAGAACTATAGACGCCAGCTTTATTTATTACTAGCTGAATAACCGGCTTAATTCGGGTGTTGATATAAATAATTTTCGATTTCATCCGTCGATTTGAAAAAACTTTTCACAAACCTTAGAAGGAATTTTGTGTGCATCTTTCAAACCGGTAACTTCGGCGAAATGAGCAAAATGTAGCTAAAACATCTAAAAATTATGAGAAGTGGTTAGACAAATCATGAGTTTGCGTGCCACCGATCGCTTGCAAAAACATATTTTCAAGTTTTATATTGTATTTGATAGTTTGCACATTATTGAAAAAAAAATCAGAGCAAAAACGAATTTTTGGCGATTCGCGAAGAAACTGAACAAAAATTAAATAAGTATTGAAAATAGAAATTGAAATGTCAAACAACGCTAACTTATGGTGCAACTGACTTGCGCATGTGTTGATGCGTACTCAAAAACCACAGAATTCGGCATCAGCTGTCCTGATTTGCGAAAAAAAGAAAGTGGAATATAAATACACATAAAGAGAAAATACGATATTTATCACCGTTCGCGCTTTGCTGTATTTTGTAGTACAGCGCCCTCTGGGGTACAAGATATAGCAAAATACATAGCGCCGAAAGATTCACCGCACCCGAAAACCACTTATAAAAATCATACTTATCGGATGATTTGTTTTGAGTTTTTTGCTGTATTTGTACCGCCCTCTGGTTTTCGAGATAGAATAAAAAAATAACGCCAAAGCCCTTTCCATACTCGATAATCAAATCCCATATATCCGATATACAAATTTTTATCTAAAGCGGATGAGCAGTTTTTGAGTGTTTCACGATTTCTTAAGTGTTTTGTACTACAGCACCATCTGGTGTTTAAGATAGCGCAGAAAAAAAAGTCCAAGATACCCACCGTATCCGATAACTCCTATGTACAAATGTTCAAGCAAATCGGATAGGACAGGTAGGACGAGCTAGGAGTTTCGAAATTTTTAAAACATTTGTAATGCAGTGCCCTCTGCTGTTCAATAGAGAACAAAATATATAAGTCATAAAAACTACCGTACCCGAAAACCCCTAAATACAAATTTTCATGTAAATCAGATGAATGGTTTCGCAGACAAACTATAATCACAAAATTTGTGGAATCCGATCGCAGCGCCACCTACCGGGTCCAATTGCAAATCTGAACTATTCAGGGATCCACTTAAGCACACACAAAAATTTCATCAAAATCGGTGCAGCCGTTTAGGTACAGTTTAATGACACACACATGTACAAATTGTACAACAACGCCCACTACTTTTCGAGACAGAGCAAAAGAGATAACGACAGAACAGCTGCCGTACACGAAAATCCTTTAATAAATTTTTTCATCCAAATCGGATGAGCGGCTTTCTACTGTTTCACTATTTCTTAAGAGATTTGTACTACAGTGACCTCTGATGTTCGATATAGTACAAAAAAGATAAGTCCAAAACAGTCACCATATTAAAAAACCCCTATAAGCCAATTTTCATGAAAATTTAATAAACAGCTTAGAAGTTTTTTAAAATATTTGTACACAGCGCCCTCTGTTGTTCAAGATAGAACAGAGTAGATAAATCATAAAATCTCACCATATCCGAAAACCTCTTTATACAAATTTTCATGCAAATCAGATGAACGGTTTCGGAGATAAACTTTCAAAACAAAATGCCTTAAACACGAATGAATCTGAACCATCCAGGGATCCACTCAAACACACACAAAAAAATTCATCAAAATCAATGCAGCCGTTAAGAAACAGTTTAATAACATAGACACGTACAAATTAGACAACAGCTCCCTCTAGTTTCGAGGAAGAGCAAAAAAGATAGTACCAGAACCCTTGCCGTTCTCGAAAATCGCTATTTACAAATTTTCATCCAAATCGGTTGAGCTGATTTGGAGTTTTTCACGATATACTAATATTTGTACTAAATCGCCCTATGGTTTTCAAGAAAGCACAAGAAAATAAGTCCAAAACACTCACTGTATCAGAAAACCCCTATTTTCCAATTATCATGCAATTCTTATGCATGGCTTAGGAGTTTTTCGAGGTTTTTCAAATATTTGTACTACAGCTCCCTCTGGTGCTCAAGATAGAACAGAGTAGATAAATTATAAAAACTCACCATATCCGAAAACCTTTATACACAAATTTTTATACAAATCGGATGAACGGTTTCGGAGATAAACCAAAAAAAGAATGCCTGAAACCCGATCGCAGCGCCCCCTACCGGGCCCAACCTTTTTCTCTAGGAACCTAGATGTCAAGTTTCATTTAAATCCATCCAGTGATTTTCGCGTGATGCTGTTAGACAGACAGACAGACAAAAATTTAAAAAATGCTATGCTATAAAATAAGGCTATGTAAATAAAAATCCGATAAAATACAAAATGAAGCGTGTAGCGAAGCAAGTTCTTGTATTTTTCTTAAATTTAAATAAAAAATTGGTGTTTCTATCAATTTTAATTAAATAAAATCCTATTAGCGACATTTGGGCTTTCACAAAAATTAATTGTGCGTAAAAATAACTTTCAATTAAACTGATGATGAAATCCTGTGTAATGAGGCTAGGGAGGTTTGTATCTCTATACCAGGCGGAAATGCTTGGTGTGGTGCATGCACTGGACCACCCGATACATCAACCGGGTCAATGGCAAGAAAATTGTCATTGCCCTTGACAATCAGTCGGTGATTAGGTGCATGCAACGTACAGACATTACTTCCAGGTTGGCCACAGAATGTCTTACCAAACTTAATAGCTGCGCTCAGACAAATGAGCTCACACTTATGTGGGTGCGAGGACATTCTGACATAGAACAGAATGACAATGCTGATTCTTTAGCGAGAGAAGTATCAGCAGAAGAATTCTGTGGACCAGAACCACGTATCGCCATAGGCGACAACATGGTAGCAGACCTTATTAAGCAATGGATAGACTCGGAACACCGTACAAGGTGGGAAGAAGCTGTTAATTGCAGGCAATCGAAGGTGGCCATGGAGTGGTCTCGTAGTGAGGCAGCAAAAGTTATCCGATACAATCGAAGGGCTTTAATCTGGCTTACTGCACTGGTCACAGGACACGGTCCCTACATGTACCATCTCAGGAAGATGACTCTGACCGAGGACAATGCGTGAAGGTTATGCCTAGAGGAGCCGGAAACAGCAGCACACATTCTGTGCCAGTGTCCGGCGCTGGCAAGCATAAGATTGACCATTCTGAGGTGTCCATTCATTGGTGAAGCCGAGATTGGACAACTAACCTACGAGGATATGCTTGAGGTGACAGAGGATGCTTATGTAAAGAGCATGCTCACATATCAGGGTTCCGAGCAGTAACATCCTTTGTCCAATGGGAGCGAAAAGGGACCCACTTTGGTCCGCTTCAGCCAAAAAAAAAAAAAAAAATGAAATGGTCATTTCAGCCCATGAAAGGACTTTGACCGAGCTTCTTATGATCAATTGTGCTGTGTGTGTTGTAAAATGTTTGAACCCAAATGATCGAGAACTGGACCTACATGTTTTACGCCGACTCCGAACGGCTTATGTTCTCATTAAGCTTTTCATGGCAGTTTTTACTCTCTGAGGTTTGCCATTGTCTGCAGAGAGTTGACGGCCGAACAGAAAAATTAATTCAATTGAAAAAATGTTCTGTGTCAGATGGAGGACACAGCCAATCCCCGATATATTATATAAACTCAAGATCGTTGAAATCGGTTCAGAATTTGCTAATTGGTGGCAATTTTAAGGTATTTTTTTTTCATCGCCCAACACTGATTCCCATGTATATGTTTGATACCAAACAAAATGCTCTCATTTCGTCAAATCTCAACCGATTTTGGTCATCTTAAGCTGGTTGCAAAAACAATGTGATGAGCAACATGTTGCAATATAGAAATTTGAAAAAAGAAAAAAGTCACTATGGATCGAAGTAACAGTTTTTATTTTTAAATTAATATTTTCATATGATATGAAAAAATATTGACATTTTCTCTTTACATGAAGCTAGGTGTAATGAAGGATTTCATAAAGTCATTGCCGTTGGACTTGCCTGGGTTTCAATAAGTATTGTCACCAGAGAACTGCAAAACGCACATAAAAATATTCATACGTAATCAACACTGTAAAAATCATGCCTCTGCGCTCATTCGATCAGATTTGCTCAAATGCACAGACTAGGGTTGTGCTTAACAGTTCCGGAGACGGAACGGACATGGAACGTTTCCTTTAGAGAGCGGAACTAGTTCATTTAAACATGTCCGCGGTTCCTTTGTTTATTTGATCTGCTTGAGCTGCTTGTTTATTGAACGTCTCTTTTATAGAGCGGAACTAATAAATGGAAACATGTCCGCAGAACTATCTAGTTCCTTTATTTATCTGTTTGAGCTGGTTGTTTGTTGAACTGTAGAGGAAATTTGTAATACTCTAAGTATAATTTTAACACAACGCCTGACTAGCCTTAAACCAAATTGAACACAATTTTTTGTTTTTTTCAGTGTTTTCATTTCAAAATTAAAAAATAAAGGAAACTATTCATAAATAATTTAAAAAAGAAACTTTAAAAATTATCTAATAGTTCCGCGGACAGTTTTGCGAACAGTTCCGCGGACATCCTTATTATGTTATAAAATGAAACAGTTCCGCGGACATGCTTATTTTATAATATAATAAGCATGTCCGCGGAACTATCAGTTCCGACAGTTCTCTGTATTAGAGGAAATGTAATAAAAGCATTCTAAATATCATTTCATGATTGTTCTCTTTCTTATGTTACAAGCAAAAACAAACAGAGCAATGTATACAACAAGAATGACGATATATCATATAGTCTATTATTTCATTCATTCTCTCTCACAAGCATTATCGTTTTGCTTGCCATCACTCAAACAATTTGTCTAAGCAGTAATATGTGTGCGGTAAGTGCGAAAGAGATGTCGGCTTATGTTGCTCATTAGAAAAAATTTCATTTCAATCGGAACTGTTTGGACATGCTTAAATCATACAGAAGGAACGATTGGAACTATGTCCGGGAGTGAACATAGTTCCATGAACTATGTCCGGGAGTGAACATAGTTCCATGAACTATACATGTCCGGAACGACCCAACTCTACACAGACTCGCTGTTGAGTTAAGTTCTATCAAACCATGTGCTTCGTGTTGGCTCTGTGATTTTAATCAACGGTCGTTTTCGGATACATATTTCACGCTTGTTCGTTGGGCTCAACAACGATTATTTTCATCAAGAATGAAACGCGAAAAGCAAAAATCAACACGTATGAGTTTTTTCATGTGCTGACAGAGAGAGAGAGAGAAAGAGAGAACAAGAAGAAGAAGGGTGAAGTTTTTATAACGATTGACTGCAAACAACTAAATTAAACTATTTCTTTGATTTCTCATTTACGAAACACATATCCGTATACACTTCAACGCCTATAACGCCTCAAACATGTGAATTCATTCCGTCAATCAGCTCACACAAACGACGCCTTCAGCAGCATCATTTTATTTTATTTAACGTCAACACTCGTCCACTGAAACATGTGAGCTCGATCAGACGAACTCAAACTCAAACTGACACAAAAGACGCGTTCGCCAGTATTGTGCTGATTTTATTCAACGCTGAGCTTTGTTGAATGAGGTGAGTTGAGTAAGAATTCCAGTGAATGAGTTAATCAAGCAGAAAGTGAGTTTTGCAGTTCTTTGCTCTCAACATATCCCTCTTTGAGAATTTCTATAAAGATTGGTTGTGCTTTTTTTTTTTTGGTCGATTTCATCACACAGTGAAATTAACAAGAAATGTTCAAAACGTGTTTCAATATTGACTATAGAGACAATAGATAACAATTATATCAGAACCACTTGAGTTTTATAAAACAGTTATACAAATATTTTTGGCTTAGCTAAATTGGGCCATTTCTGTGTTTTCATAAGAAATTGTTATTGTCTTTTCGACTTGAAATTAACAAGAAATATTCGAAATGTGTTTCAGTACTATAGACTGTAGTACTATAGACGTCAGCTGTATGAAACAGTTAAGCAAATATTTTTGGCTTTGCTAAATTTGCCCATTAGTGTTTTCTTATAAAAAATTGTTATATTCGTTTGGACTTCAAATTAACAAGAAATGTTGAAAACGTGTTTCATTTGTACTTCATTCATTCGATTCCATTTATTTGGACTTGCTTCTGTTAAATCTAATTTCATTCACTTTTTAATTGAAATTTACTTCATTCTGAACTTGCCGTGTATTGTTGAAGACCTTCTTTGGATTTCTGCAGTAAGCAGGAAAGAAAGCGATTAAATAATCCTTTTAATAATTATATTGAATTATATATGCCAACTTTTTTATCTATTGCATTTTTCTATCAACAACAACAAACGTTGGTTTTGTTAGTGAGAGCGAGATTTTATTTAAATTTCTCTTTCGTGCTTTTCGGACGCTAGTCAGCTGTTTTCTAAAGTTCTTTAATATGTCTTAACTTTGACCTTTTCACTCCAATTTAAGCAAACTGAGGCTTAATATTTTCGCAATCAAATTTTTTACACCCAAATAGGGCAAATAAAATATAAAAAAAACAGAGAAACCGACGAACTTCAGAACCTCCTCCTTTTTGAAGTCGGTTAATTAAAAAAAAAAAGTGGGAAAATTCAATTTTTTAAGAAACAACTTCTTTAGGCGCGTTGAGCAGTTTTTACTAGAGAGAAAAACTATAGATTCGCGATATCATCACTCTTTTAGCTGTTCATTTCTGTTGCATTGTACAACATTACTAATGCCGTAGAAATGATAGGCAAAAATGCTTGGTGAGCTTTTTTTTATTACCGAAGCGATTACCAACCGATTTCCGAACCGATAACCCATTACCGATTATCGAAGCGATTACCAACCGAAGCGATTACCCACCGATTACCAAAGCTATTACTAACCAATTACCGATAGCCAAAGCAATAACCAACCGATTACCGAAGCAATTACCAACCGATTACCGAAGGGATTAACAGCCGATTACGAATTACCGAAGCGATTCCCAACCGATTACCGAGCCAATTACCGATTACCCAACCAAAGTAATTGTGTTTCAAATACATTAGATATAAATATTAAAGAATAGCAGTTTATACATTCAATAACACATAGATTGCTAAAAAGAGTTAAAAAAGAAGAACGCGTCTGATTTGCCGACTCTAGATATTTCGGAAATTCATAACAGCTATATTTTTTCATAGCTTTAAGTTTTCACTTCGGTCGGCAGTCCCCCCACTGACTACTTTTTTTTATATATTCTTTATTCTTATTTATTCCAATATATTACAAATTTTTCTTTCCAAAATCATATCCACAAAACCCATAAACTAAGACCTCATAATATAGTGATCAATTTTATAATGCTTATGCCCATATTGCTGCCGGTCCCAAATTTACCGCTTTGAACAAGCCCACTACTGCCGAAGTCAATTCAACATTTTCTACAATACGGACTGAACAAACTCAACATACCTGAATTCGTTCAATGATCTTTATTACAAGCAGCCTAGGCTTTTCCTTACAAGTGGTGTTTTCAAAAATGAAAGAAATAACAAAATATCGAGCACTTAATATGAACACTTTAACAATTCTGTTAAACTAAGGAAAGAGGAAAGATTTTATCCGATAACTCTCTAGATCACTATTGCTGTTTATATGATGCAATTTGTAATCAAGAGTTTTTTACGAATATTCATCATCAAGTATACGAATTTTAATTTTTTTCAAGAAATTTTTAAGGGACACAATGAAATAATTGTAAAATTGTATTAATTTCTCATAATTTTTTTAGCTTTCGGGGTGAGTGGGGCAGGGGTTTGAACCTCCAAAACCACCTTTGGCTACAGGCCTGATAATGCTACATGACACTAACATGTTGTTTTATAAAAAACTAGTAAGGAATGGAGCTTCGGCAGAGTACCGAAGCTAAAATACCCCCCCGCGACCGTACTGAAGTATATCCGAAGTCTTTAGATGTCTATAAAATTTTTATGTATAATCTGCAAACATTCGCTTAATTTTATCTTACCCTTAGCTGCCACATAGAGTAATTTGTAAACAAACTAAAATGCCGCACCCACTTTTCTAGTATAAAGACTCCACATTTTACCGTAGAATATATGTATGGGTTGGATAAACGATGTGGGCGAAACTTGGGTACATACAGACACGCTGCCATTCAGTTTTATATATTTACGAAAGTTTTTCAATTTTGATGACTTCACTTTGTATTGAAGGTAGGCGTGGTTTTAATCCGATTTTGCCAAATATCCAAGAGTGGCTTGTGTTAAATATCAACGTTTGTATGCAAAATTTCAAGACATTTCTATAATTTTTGCAGATTTTTAAGCGATTTAACGTTTTTAATAAAGCCACTTTGCATGGGAGGCGTAGTTTCATCCGATTTGGCCAAATATCATAGTGATAGTCTATATTATATAAAGGCTAGTTAAATTTTAAGGGCCGATGATGAATGTGAACCACACCTAAACGTCAAGTTTTTTTCTGCATTTCATTTGATATTTCTCAATTTCAGACTAACTCAATTTCAACCATGGAAAGATACACAATCGAGCAACGCGTTAAAGTTATTCAGGCTTATTATGAAAATGAGCGTTCAAATCAAAATGCATATCGTGCACTTCGTGATTTTTTCGCTCAATTTAATCGTCCAAATGTGCGTACAATCGGAAAAATCGTGCAAAAGTTTGAGCAAACCGGGTCTGTAGGAGATGTGAAAACACCAGTGCATGTTCGTATAGCTCGTACTGCGCGAAATATTGCTGCTGTTCACGATACGCTGAAGAGCCGTCATGCAGTTACTGTGAATGGTGTTCGCTATTGTGACATGATAACGAACTTTTTATGGCCCGAATTGGAAGATGTGAATGTGCCACTTGCCACACAGCTATCGAAACAATGGCTCTTTTCCGCGAAAAATTCAATGGCCGTGTTATCACGTGGTGGCGATGTCAATTGGCCGCCAAGATCATGTGATTTGACACCGTTGGACTTCTTTCTTTGGGGTTATTTGAAAGAAAAGGTGTACGTGGATAAGCCAGCAACGATTCAAGAGCTAAAGGATGAGATAATTCGGCACATTAACGGCATAGAACCTTACTTATGCCTCAGCGTCATCGAAAATTTGGATCATCGGATGGAGGTGTGCTGCCGAGGTCGCGGCGGCCATTTGGCCGATATTTTCTTCCACACATAATTGAACCATACCAATATTATCATAATAAAAAGAAATGACAATAATTTCCTTAATAATTTGTGTTTTATTCAAAATCAACCTCGGCCCTTAAAATGTAACCACCCTTTATAAAAGCCTATGTGCAAAATTCCAAGACATTTCTTCAGTTTGAGCAGATTTTGAAGGGATTTAACGGTTAATATAGAGCTACTTTGTATGGGAGGTAGGCATGGTTCTTATCCGTTTTTTTCAAACTTCATTGTCAGAATTTATATTGAAGACCAAAGCCTATATGCTAAGTTTCAAGGCATTTCATTAATGTTAGTGGATTTTGAAGAGATGTTACCGTTAAAATAAAGTCACTTTGTATTCGAGGTTGGCGTGATTTTCGTCCGATTTTTCCAAATTTCATTGCTATGATTTATATTGAAAATAAAAGCTTATATGCAAAATATCAAGGCATTTCATTAATTTTTGCGAATTTTAAAGAGATTTTACTGTTGAAATAAAGTCATTTTGTATTGGAGGTAGGCGTGGTTTTCATTCGATTTTTCCAACTTTCATAATGAGAATTTATGTTGAATATCAAAGCATACGTATTAAATTGCAAGGCATTTCATTAATGTTTGTGGATTTTGAAGAGATTTTACTGTTAAAATAAAAACACTTTGTATGGGAGGAAGGCGTGGTTTTGATCCGATTTTGCCAAATATCATAGAGATGTTTCATATTATATATCAGAGCTAATGTGCAAAATTTCAAGACATTACTTAAATTTTTGTGGATTTTTTAGAGAGCTTACTTTTAAAATAAAGCCACTTTGTTTGGGAAGAGGGCGTGGTTTTCATACGATTTTTCAAAATTTCATAGCCAGGATTTAGATTGAAGATCAAAGCTTACACGCCAAATTTCAACGTATTTCTATAATTTTTGTGTATTTTAAAAACATTTTACGGTTAAAATAAAGTCACTTTGTATGCGAGGTAGGCGTGGTTTTCATCCGATTTCGCCCATTTTCGAACTTGATCTTCCTTTTTTTAAAATTTAAAACTTATATTTTGAATTTCATCGCGATTGCTTTAAAATTACGGCTGTAATCGTGTCGACAGACGGAAATCGACTCAGGAGGTTATGCTGATCAAAAATATATATAGTTTTCTATACTTGCCACGCCTACTCCTTGGTGTTACACACGGAATGACAAAGTTAATATACCCTTTACGCAGTTCGCGTTGGGGTATATATATAAGAAAACCAGTTTTTAAAAGATTATTTTAGTTTTAATAGATTTTTGCAAGTGTACATTTTTTGTAGTTTTGTAACCGAAAATTCTTCACACCACTCCCCATTTCCTCCAATCTTTGGCTTGTGGTTCAGTGGGTCCTGATTATTGATGCCAATAATGTTACACACTGAAATGATATGAAAAAGATTGAAATTCTTTTTCAGTTACGTGAATATCTTTTAAATTTTTCTTCATAGAGTGTAAAGTTTTTAGGCTTAATTCAACTACCAATACAATTCATTTTTGAATTGAAAAACATATTTTTGTTTTTATTTCTAAGCAACAGTTTTTGGAAAACAAAAGAAAATAGCAGCTGTTCAAATTTTACATCAGTGAGTTAAACAAATATTTCAATTTGTATGCCTTTGCAATAGTATTTGAAAACAAACTTAGCAGCTCTGCTAGTTTCAGCAAAAATTCAAGCACAACGTAAATTGTATAAAAACTCTCAGACTAGTAGTGTAAATTCATTTTCAACCGTGTTCGCTTCAAATACGGTTCATTGTTTTTAGGCTAAAATTCATTGTGGTACTTTACAAATGAAAAAGATGAAGTTGTCTTGCACTGTTATCATTTTTATAAGTAAGTTAAAACATTTAAAGTTTTTTAAAATGAAATTTAAAATTTATTTAAATGATAAAACCTCAAACTAATCAAAAATCATTTTTTGCAGGTTTTGAGGTGATGTCAATCATGTGCGATCGGCTGCAAATTAATTGTAGTGGTGCCCGGTATTTTAACAGCTGCCCTGCTAGGTCAACCAGTATATGCGCCAGAAGAGCTGAACTCGATGAATGTAGAGTTTTTTCATGTGAACCGTCTTATAATAGTCATTATTGCACATATGTACACACTATTATGAATCGTAGAGGTAAGTTATCAATATTTAATTGATATTTAGATAATTCATTTCGAATTATAATAAAAATCTTTATTTATTTGCATCTGCAACATTATGATTTAATGCTTTGTTTGGGTAAAAATACTTAAATCAAAGAGACAATTAAAAAAAAAAAAAACTGGACTAAGCCCTGAAAACTATAATTATTTTTCTATTTGCAATAAGTTATAATAAAAAATTGTATATACTTTTTCTCTCTTACATAGTATATCGGTACCTTAGGGACGAAGAATCATACTGCACTGGATTATTACCAAACACAGATTCCCCATGCAATAATACTAATGCGCCGTAAGTTGTAAAATTTTTGTACATTAATATATAACATACATACATATCGCTACCTTAATATAGAAAGGCCCCATATCAAAAGGCCCTAACTCAATAGGAGAAGGAAAAAACTTTGTAATAAATAAAGTTCTTTAGTTCCGAATTTTTTGCAAACGTTTTTTTTTATTAAAAACTATAAGTGATGGAATGATGCTGCTACAATTTTTTTACTGCAGAAATTGCAGAACTTCGTTTTTTATTAAGTTTTTTCTTCTTCTGTAATGTAAAAAAAAAAAATGAGTTAGGGTCTTTCTATATTAAGGTAGCGATATATAAAAAGAATATCCGGCTTTTTTCTATAGGCTTTGCCTTCTTCTATCTGAGTGTATTGAAAAAAAAAACTCTGCCAAAGATAGAAAAAACTTAAAATCCAGTCAGGCCTTACGAGTATATTGAACTTCATAAGATGGATTACTTTATTAATCAAATCTTAGATTTTTCAAAGCTCCTAAATGAAGAGAATATGAAGTTTTATTAACTTTTTTTTTAAGAATTGTGACAAGAAAAAGAAAATTTAAGATCGGAGCTTATGTGTCAAATTTTGAGTAGGTTGATGTTTTTATGTGTCCTATAAGCTGAGAAATCATTGGCATTGGTTAAATAACATGTATTTTTCAAAACGCATGGATAGGGGTAAGGAGGCTCGGAAAAAATCTGAGATAATCTGCTATACTTATGTATCTTAATGCATACATTTATAATGAATAGTGGTCGGTATACCTATTGCTAGTTATTGTTTGGATTTTTTGTGGACTTATGCACTATTTTCTGAACATTATTGATGCGAAAAAGATTTCCAAAAAAAAAAAAAACTCAAAAACTGTTGCTATTTTTTCCATTTAAAATGCGCCATACTGGTTTTTAAAGTAATTATTATGCATATCTGACTGCACCAATCGAAAGAACGACCTCAAAAATAGTAAAACATGTATGTTTGTTCAAACGTCGTATGAAAATTGTGCTTTTCCCGGACTTAATGAGTCAACATTCTGGCGTACTCCGTTTGGCAATATCAGGGCCGAATCGCCACTTCCGTGAACATTCAACCCGTCACGGAATCGTTTTCAACTTATCATAGAATTGCATTCAATTAACATAATTTTACGTGATCAGTTGTAAGTTCACGGAAGCTTAAACTTAACCTTATAATTTCAAAAGGCCATTTTTGCTTATATTCTTATTCTAATAACTGGACAAAGATATGAGATTGAGTCAATTTTACCAAACTATTTTATTAAGTTTTATAAATCTTCAGAAACCAAAACTAGTTCACAAAAATATCTGTAGATTCCTCAAACATATTTTTTTTTTCTTCTGAGGTTAGCAAGTAATACAAAAATTTTTGTTGGCATTATACAAGTATACTGGAGAATTATTAGATAAAGCTCGGATAGAGTCAATGTGAGGCTATCGTGCAATAAAACCTTGTTGGATTCACGCTAACACACTTGTGCTCATCGAGAAAATATTTTTTCTTTCGCATGTGTCTTTTCTCACTCCCATATACTTGTATTTCTAGCTAACCTTAGAAAAGAAACAAAAAAAAAAACAGTTGGCGAAATCTACGGTTATTTTTTTTTTTTAAAAATTATTTCTTTTGAGTTTTAAAGATTTGAGGCAACCGAGTAAAATGATCTGATCAATTTTACTCTATTTTGAATCGTTGTCCAGTTATAAGGGTACTAATATAGGCAAAGATTACATTTTTGTCGTTTTGAGATTATTTTCTGAAATCTGTGATGTGATGATGCAAAACGGACAACGCCATCGTGTCATGAAATGTGTTAAGGAATCACCTATTTTGGCAAAAAAGAAGAAAACAATGCTGTTCTGTACAATTTTTCAATTATTTTGATTTATATATTTTTAAAAAATTTTAAGAGTTATAAATACATAACACAAACTTATCAGAAGGTTGACATTAATTGCAAGAAAATATATAATAAACAAAATTCTATACTTTAGTCTTTGCAACAGTTATTACGCGGGTTGCCCATGGGATGCACCCAAACTGTGCGCAAGAGCACCAAATACCAATGTATGTAGGCGTTTCCGATGTCTCGAGGCTTGGCGGAATTACCAGTGCACACAGGGATACCACACTACTCCTCATACCGGTAAGTTTTCAATATTTAAATGATATTTACATAACGTAATTCAAATTATTCTAACATATAAAAGGCAAGCACGCTGCTCTGCACCCGATATCGTTCAAACTGTAATTATTTTTTGCGATCAGTCTGAAAGTATGCACAGAAAATTCATTTGATACTTATCAGTGACTTGCTTGCCTTGTATGTGTGTGCATACTTTCAGGCTGAACATTTTTCAGAACAGTATGTTGTAAAAGCACTGTAATAATGAAAAAATAATAATTACAGTTCAGCGTTAATGCTTCCAACCCTTCGTAGGACGGGCTTTTATGCTAGTAACAATATAAAAGTCATTAGTTATTTGCATATGCAACATTTAGAAGTCATTTTAAATGCAAAGTATCCAGCTAAATAATTAAAAATTTAATAAAAAAAAGGTAAAAGTTAGTCTTAGTTGAAATGTAATTAAAAAAACACGGATGCAGTCGTCAGCACTGCCGACGGATGCGTAAGCTTCTTAGCATTTGATGTAAAATCAATATAGCATTGATTGAAGAAATAAACGTGCACACACATTTAAGTTTACTAGTACCGCTTGTGGCCGAAATTTGGCCATATCAAAAACGGGTTTTCTTTTGTTTTTTTGCTGAACGCACCAACCCATAACCTGAACAGAAATATTGAACAAAATATAAACAATTATGAATTTCTTTGCATGTGTTATATGGCAAGCAAATGTTTAACTTTTTATTGGCGCTGGCCAATGTTCATTAATATAGGTTAAGTCACTTGAGAGAAAAGCACTCTTTTTCTGCGCTTGCTCGAACTGTCAAAGTAGCTGTTAGCTAAAAATTGTACAGATTCAGGTTTTTTTTTTCTTGATTTCCTTTTATCCATTCTGACAGTTCGACCGAGCTTCTCTCAAGTGACTTAACCTGTATTAATGAACCTTGGCGCTGGCAAATTTATTTTGTTGAGAGAGGAAAGCACCAACAAAAATAATGAGTGTCTCTGACTCTCTCGCATTCTACTCTTGCTCGTGTATGCTACAGCAACGATGTTTAATAGAGCTGTGTCGCTATGTATTTTGTTTTTTGTTTTGTTTTCTTTGACCCATTGGGAAAAAAAGGGTTTTTGCATTTGCCTGGTTTTACCTATCTTAATGAAAATATATTCGATAAAAAATTATATTGTGCACATCTACTCGAAAATACCTTTCCATCAACATAAGTGTTATGTGGATGTGTTGAAGTTAACACATTTAAAAGGGATCACAATCTTTTTTGTTTGCATATTAATATATAGGTACATTTCTTTTTTATAATTTTTTATAAATTTTAAAATTAATGAATATATTTTTAATTGTTTTTAATTAAAATATTTGAACCTACATTATATTGCAATAAATAACAATGCACATTTTTGAATTATCAAAATAAAACAACCATCTATTGGAGGTATAACGTGTCTTTTCTATTGAAAAACTTCTTTCTACTTCAGCACATACAAGAGCGCATATTAAAAAAAATGAAAAATCGTTAACATCCGAATCTACTTTAAGTTGCGTAACTCCATTTTTCCCACATAATATTTAACTTTCGGGTATGAAGGAAGATTCTAATTTTTATACCACAGCGCGTACTGCATTAGGAGTATATTAACTTTGCCATTCCGTTTGTAACGCCAATAAGGAGGCATGGCAGGTATAAAAAAGTATATATATTATTGATCAGCATCACCTCCTGATTCGATTTCCGTGTGTCCGTCTGTCTGTTTGTTGACACGATTACAGCCGTAATTTTAAAGCTATCGCGATGAAATTCAAAACATAAGCTTCTTTTTAAAAACTGAAGATTATGTTCGAAAATAAGCCAAATTGGATGAAAACCACGCCTACCTCCCATACAGAGAGACTTCATTTTTGTAGTAAAATCTCTTAAAAATCCACAAAAATAAAGAAGTTAAAGAAAGGGCATGTGCATTTTAATTCAAATCGAGTTCCTTCTACATCGATTTTCTAATTTCAAATAAATTTTGCAGATCTAAAAAATTGCGTGGAATAAGACAGGGGCGTTGCCATTTAAGTTTAAATCAAACTCCTTCTATAGCCTTTGTCCGACTTCTTTCAAATTTTCCATATATTTTGGAATAATAAGCAGTCAGCAGTCTAGAAAATTGATTCGAATTGAACGGGGCGTGGCACTTTAATTTTAAACGAAACTATTTTACACCATTGGTATGAATTTCCACATACCAACTAAATTTTAAACGAAATTATTTTTCACCGTTGGTAAGAATTTGCACATACCAACCAAATTTTGAACATATAACATACAAATTACTTTATGTGGCAGCTATGGGTAAAATAAAATTAAGCGTATGAGACAAATATTTTTGTAGATTATACATAAACATTTTATAGACGGCTAAAGACTTCGAATATATGGTACTTCAGTACGACCGCGGGGGTATTTTATTTTTTTAAATACTTAATAAAATCAGCATTGCCAATTTTCTATGGATCGTTATATGGATTGAAAAGAACAAATTTTTTTTTTTAAATTTTGAAAATTACACCCTTTATTTAATTATTGGAAAACGATGTTTGAACTGCTTTGGCTTTAAGACTTTCAAAAGTATCTAAAAAATATTTTACTGTCCCAAATGGGAAGAGGTGGTCTTCAGAGTGGCCTTAAACTCCGTTGTTTTCAAATATAATAATACTGTCAACTTTTGTCCTGTCATTACCGCACTCCAACACCGACGCCCAAGGGATATTCTCAATAGTACCGGATATAAAAAAAAACAGGCTTGGAGAAGATTAAAGTATCTTGCTGTTTTATTGTTGTGCTTTTGTATTACTAAATCTTCATTTAAGAACCAACAAATGGCTTTTTCCTTTAAACGTAACGAAAAACATTCCAAACTATTAAATTAAATTTTTGTTTTTTGTGAAATTAGTCAAACACCAACAAGTTCCATAGTATTATATATTTTTTTTGTGACAGTGAACTGTTACATAAGATTTTTTTATTATGTAACTCTTCTTTGACCTAAAAAAAGTATGGAAACACGTTCTAGCAGCTTGCAAGTTACTACAATCGAGTTTGCGACCTATTGTGTTTGCATGCATTTGTTGTTATTTAAGCGAATTTGAAAATGTGCTGACCATCGAGAGCGGCTTGTGTTGTTGCTGTTTGCACATGTTTTTGTTCTTGCACTAAGCGTAAATGGACAGTTCATAGAAAAAAAACCATAACTGACGCTTTTGTAAAGTTTTCATTTTACTCCCGTTAATAACTTCGCTAAAGAAGCTTTCGCTTCAATAATAATAATGATTTAAATTAACTCAATAATTTTTTATTAAAGTTAACTGAAGTTATTTGCATTGTTTTGAGTAAAAGTAATGAAATTACAGAGAAAATTACAAAAAATAATATTGCAAAAATGCAATATTACAAAAAGAACTATATTTTTATTTTTCTTTTTCCAATAAGCTATATTAAAAGAATAAATTTATTTTATTCTCATATATAGATAATACGAAACACTTGGACCTAGATTCCTACTGCGTTGGACTAAATTATAACGAAGATTCGGAATGCAATAATACTAGCGTTACGTAAGTAATCAACATTATATGGATTTATTTAATGAAGCTTTTTATTATAATTTTAAAAATATTTTTGTACATTAAAATACATATAGTTAAGGGAATATGTGATTTCTTTACATACCTTGCCTTCCCTTCCATCGAGTGTTTTGAAAAAAACGGTGTCAAATATAGAAAAAGCTTGAAGTGCTACTTATAATAATTTTTGTAACTTGATTTTTTTAAAACTGCGTCAAAAAAAAAAAAAAAAAACATATAGAACAAATTCTAAGTTCTGCTGGGCTGAAAGTGATCCATCTCATATATTATGTATCAAACTTTCAGGCGTTAATATTTTGTGTGTGTTGTAAAATCATTGTCAATCAATGTATTTTTTAACACGCTTAGATAGGGGGAAGGGAGTCACTGAGATAAGCTTTATTATATGAAGTTTAATATACAAACAATTGTTTTTAATTATAAATTGTTTTAAAAAATTATAATAAGTTTAAAAAAAAAATTTAAAAACTTATTTCTAACATACTGCATGATATTAAATTTAAATTATTTTATCCAAATTATGACAGAAGTCTTCGCTTATTTGCATGTGCTATATGTCATTTGAAATGCAAAATTAAATGCTGTTAAGTGAAAGTTTTATAAGTAAGAAGTAGGTGAATAAATTAAATTATAATTTAATTAATAATTATTATTTAAATAAATTCAATTGCTTTTGATTAAAGTATACTGGAATTAAATTGATTTTGTTTTTTTTTGCAAAAAATACGTTAACTAAAGAAAAAATTTAAAATTTGAGTTCACGAAAATGATTTTTCTTAACTTTCATATAGTAATCGGCTTCAGCGTACAAGGTAACATAAAGGTTGACTGTCATGAGTCTTATTTAGTATATAAATAATTATTTTAACTTTTTCAGCAAATTATACAACATAATAAAAAAATAATTTTCATTTTTGTTTTATATGTAGGTCTGCTTCAACCCAATCCCCTGCACAAATGATTATCTGAATGATTTTACGGACCGGAAAATTTTGTATTCTCAACAAAAAGTTCAACAATTTTAATATTTCACTTTTTTCAGTGCTAATTTTTATTAAACTGGCTGTAGTTTTTCATGATAAATAAAGTGTCTTTAGCAAAAAAGGCTTGAAAAGAGTCTTAAAGACTAAAGAGAGCCAAGAGCAAAATGGAAGACGTTTTAAATCACAGTAAAATTTAAATTTAGATTCTTTTGTAAATTTCTTGGCAAACATTTCTTTTCTCTTATATAATAAACATTATGTTTACACGTATAAAATTTCACATACAGTAAAATTGATTTCTCTTTCTTATAAGTATTTCCAAAATCCCAAAATGAAATTTTTGTTTGAAAATATTTATTTGGTTTTGTAAAAGCATTTGTTAATTTAAATTACAAATTAAATATTTAATTTAAGCAACAAATATACTGAATAAAGAAAACAATAAACAAAATATACAGATTAATTTTAACTTAAAAGTTTGTACATACATTATAGAAATATTTTAATTTAAATATTTAAAGAAGAATTTATTGGCTGGTATGAATGTTTTCCCATCAGTTATTTCTCGTAACCAGTTTTTTATTGAATCCATCAATTTAGAATGATCATCAGGTGATATCTTATGGGTTATGCTTGAGGTCAATATATTGTACCAACATGAAATCACGTCCTAGTCCCTATATCTCAGCAATGGCTTTTAAATGATTTTTCAAAATTAATTAATATTAGAATTTCTTCATAATACTCTCAACGAAAGCCAAGTTTTTACGCTATTTGCCACCACGGTCCCCCAAACTGTGGACATTTCCACTGAAGTACATTAGAGAAAGCAAAGCAAAAACGCTCGCACCGCCTGTTTTTGAAGCTATTATAGAAGCTATTATATGAAGTCCATTGCTTAATAAGGCCTGCCACCATGTTGTCGCCTATGGCGATACGTGGTTATGGTCCACAGAATTCTTCTGCTGATCCTTCTCTTGCTAAAGAATCAGCCTTTTCATTCTGTTCTATGCCAGAATGTCCTCGCACCCACATAAGTGTGAGCTCATTTGTCTGAGCGCACCTATTGACTTTGGTAAGACATGCTATGGCCAACCTAGAAGTAATATCTGTCCGTTGCATGCACCTAATCACCGACTGATTGTCAAGGGCAATGACAATTTTCTTGCCATTAACCCGGCCATCTGTCAAGTGGTCCAACGCATGCACTACACCAAGCATTTCCGTCTGGTATACAGACACGAATCTCCCCAGCCTCAGTATACAGGATAGGTTCAACTCTTCTGAGTAGACGCCTGACCCGGCTCTGCCATTCATCAGAGAGCCGTCTGTGAATATACTGATGTCACTACCAGCGGTTTCTTCACAAACGGATCCATCTGTTATTAGAGTTTTATAACATTTTTCTGTTATTCTCACTCTTTGCCTTCCGTCCATAGGCATATACGTCTCCCTGACATTTCGCTGTGCCATGTCCAGGATGCGCATATGATTATGGAGGGCTGTTAGCGCTGCCGTTTTCTTTATTTCTAAATCAAACGGTACCATACCTAACAAAACCTCCATTGCGCTTGCTGGAGTGGTGCGTATTGCCCCTGTTATTCCAACACACGCCAGCCGTTGGACTCTGTCTAGTCGCTTCTTAATGGTTTTCTGACTGACTTTTGTCCACCAGATCACCGAAGCATACGTGATGACAGGTCTAACCATCATAGTGTAGATCCATTTCATAGCCTCTGGGCTTAGCCCCCATTTAAGACCACAAACGCGTCTACACTGAAACAGAACCCTCTTGGCCTTTTGAATCCTGTCTCCTACATGTCCGTTCCAGTTCAGTTTACTATCTAGAGTTACCCCTAGATATTTAACTTTCGTGGACATGTTGATTTCAGCTCCAAAAAGTCTGAGTGGTTCTCTCCTCAGGCCTACCCTTTTTCTAGTAAAGAGAATATTGTCTGATTTTCCTGCGTTGACGGTGAGGCCTTGTTCTCGACACCACTCCTCCACCATTCGGAGTGCTCCCTTCATGATGTCATAAATGGTGTCAATGAACTTACCACAGACCACCAACGCAATGTCATCTGCATACCCTATCGTGTGTATGCACGATTCATCTAGTGTCCACATCATCTAGAAACCACAGTGATGTTCCACAGGGTTGGCGATAACACCCGTCCTTGAGGGCATCCTGTACATACTCTACCTCTAGTCTTGACTCTACCGTTCTGCAGGTTGGCAACTAAGTAATTGCGGATTTTTTTTACAAAATAAAAGACAATTTTTTCATGGAACGAAATAACTTTATTCTGTAATGTATTGCCCATTTTGAGCAATGACCTTTTGCCATCTTTCAGGCATCATCATAATTCCACGTTCATACAACTTCTGGTTTTTATCAGCAAAAAACTGAACCAGGTAAGATTTGACATCGTCATTGGTATTGAAATTTTTACCATTCAAGGAGTTTTGCATTCAAGTTCATTCAAGTTCATTCAATGAGTTTTGCAAAGATCGAAGAAATAAAAAGTAATCAGATGGTGCAAGGTCAGGACTATATGGTGGATGTGGCAAAACATTCCAACCAAGCTCCAATAATTTTTGCCGAGTGACCAAAGATGTGTGTGGCCTTGCATTCTCATGGTGGAATACAACACCTTTTCGATTTGACAATTCGGGCCGCTTTTTTCAACTGCATTGTTCAATTTTGTTAATTGTTCAATGTAGACATCTTAATTGATCATTCGGTTGGGTGGTAAAAGTTCAAAGTAGACAATTCCTTTGTAATCCCACCAAACTGATAACATAACATTCTTTTGATGAATATTAGTTTTTGATGTTGTTTGAGCTGGTTCACCTGGCTTGCTCCACGATTTTTTCCGATTGACATTGTTGTAAACAACCCATTTTTCATCACCAGTTATCAATCGTTTTAAAAATAGATCATTTTTATTACGTTTCTTTAATAAATCGCAGATGTTAATGCGTTGTATTAAATGGTTTTCTTTCAGTTCATGAGGAACCCATATATCGAGTTTTCGTACATAGGAAAGTGGTTTTAAGCGATTTTCAATGCGTGTACGTGATACATGAAGCTTCTCTGCAATCTCACGTGTTGTACTGGGACGATCCGAATCGATTATTGCTTTGATTGGTCGTCATCAACTTCAACTGGACGACCAGAGCGTTTTTCATCTTTGAGTGAAAAATCACCAGAACGAAATTTGGCAAACCAATTTTGACACTGCCGTTCTTTTAAAGCTTCGTCACCATAAACAACACATAACTTTTTGTGAGCTTGCGATGCGTCTTTTCCTTTCCGGAAATAAAAAAGCAAAATATGACGAAAATTATCGTTTTGATTCTCTATTTTTCAACAGATGCCAAACAAAAACTACACAACCGATCAAAAAAATTTGTTTACTGATTGACAGTTGAAGTACCAACTATCAAATAACAAAATGTGTTTGACATTTCGATTAGGTCAGCAAACCTTAAAATTCAACTAAAGCCATCTATGAGTGAAATCCGCAATTACTTAGTTGCCAACCTAGTATGTTTGTTTTTCTTCATCAGTGCCCGATACCCTACAAGCGAAAAATATTACTTTTAAAGAACTCTGCTGTGTGAAGTTAAAGAAGAATATCAAATTTCAGGTAATGGATTTGGAAAGTTGAACAAAAAAAAAAATACTCGTGTTTCAGCGTTTTCATAGTTGAGGCATAAAAACTGTTCTTATGAATTTTAAAATTGCCATTTGTGGAATATATTTTATTTTATATATTATATGTTATATATTTTATATGATATATTTCATTTGTGGAATATATAAGTTATATGGAAATACAGTGATCCCCGGTTAACTGCGCCCCGCTTAATTGGGCTCTCCGTTTAACTGAGCTGGAAAGTAGGCAATTTTAATATTTTTAATAAGCTATATGTATATTCTTCTAGCTGACGCAAATAACCGGGGACCACTGCAGTGTTTTTTGTTTTTATATTGAAAATAGTTTAACTTTTAATTTTGTTACTGTACTTAGTGGTTATTATTAAGTCTTAATTTTTTTGAATATTATCGTTATTCATTGTTGAAAGAACTAAATTTAAAAATGGAAAAATTCAACTTGAATATACTAAGCTTATGTAAAATATTATAGTAAATCGGGATACATTTAGATGCATGTTTTATTGTTGTAGTCCGTTGATTAATTTTCTTCATCTACCACAGGTACCCTACGCTTGATAATCTAACCGTGCATCCGTGCAGGTCGGAGGTGGTCCAGGGTTGTCCTTCAGGACCTGCATAACGACCGTTGAAAGAAAAGCTTGTATCCAGCTCCATAGGTGCTTGGGTGTCTTCCCATCTTCTCTGCTCTTGTCTATGATCCCCACAATAATGTTACTCTTAGCAACCTCTTCGAAAGATCTTGCCTGTACACCATGGGTTTTAGCCCTCTTGGCCGTCGGGTTATTGGTGGTAGGTTCCTCCACTGAGCGGTTCCTTTTTGTGGCTGGAATCTTTGAACGGGGAGGCTCCATAGTGAAGTCCAGTAAGACCTTCTTCGCCCATTCAACATCTTCCCTTATTTTAATAAAATCTTCCTTCGAGACTTGATCTTCCTTAATAGGGTCAGTGGCCGGACGTCGAAGAATTCGGGATGCCTTTCTGCGATCTGAGTCACCCGCCTTAAGGGGATGCTTTTTTACAATATTGGCCGCTCTAGCATTGACCAATTGATTTTTCTTGGTCCCTGCCACATTAGTTGAACCCGCGTCTCCGCGTCGATTATCACCAATGTTTAAGGAACCAGAGGGTCCACTGCCAGATGCTTAGGCTTTCGATGTGCTTGCTAGTTGATAGGGTGCGGTGATTTGATGGTATCACTATTATCGGCTGATCCTTGGTAGGTAAGGAGCTTGGTGGTACCACAGCTCTTGTATCAGAACCAAAAGTGCCTACCGGGTTTTTGTATGGAGTCCAGACCGCCGTTTGGGTGTAGATGTTTTTTTTTTGTTTTTTCTTGTTTTTGTTTAATTTCATTCATAATTGAATCCCCCGAGTGGCGGAGAAAGGAATGTCCACCCAGGCAGTGATTCGCAGTACCTGGGCAAGGCTGATTATTCGGGGCTGAGGCCGCCAAGTATCCGGAGCACACCGTTCGCGACTGAACAATTATTTAACCTGTGTTCCCAGCCCGGCTGATCCTCAGCACGGTACGTATGGCTATGGTACGTATGTATAGAAGCCCTGTTAAATATAAACTTTTCCGATCAAATATTTACACATACGGAAATTTGGAGAAAAAACAAAATTTTTGATACCCATATTGTGGTCTTCATCTCTAAAAAAATTTTTTTTTTAAGAAAATAAATGCATATTTTAATAAAGAAAATTTTAATATAAAAACTTAAAAATTTAAAAAAACAAAAAAAAAAAGGTAACTTTTAGAATTCTCTTAAATCATATATAAATGAAAATGAAACAATTTCGAAAATGCGCTCCTTATGATATCGACTAAATACTGTTAAAAATTACAACAACAAAATTACAATGAAATTTATTTTCCCAAAATTTCCTTTAAAATACCTTTCGTTTGATACCAAATTGGTATATATTTCTATGGAAAATGAAATTGTGGCAAAAAAAACGAAATTTTCGCTAATTTTAAAACGCCATTTTGAAACCGTAAACTATCGATTGAGCACGTATAAAAAAATACGTCGACCTTAGATTTTTGTCCTAAATCACATATCCCAAAAATTATTCAAATCGGTGAGTGACACCTGGGGACCTTTGCTTGTAAGATTGCTAGTTGTTTGCTATAATTTACTGTTACTTCACTGTACTGTCGCTTTACGTTTTGATATTCTGCTCTGCATCATAACATTAGCACTGGTTGTTACTGTAGCGAAAAGCATTTCAACTGAAGAACTGCTTGTTTCGTTGCTGAGTTTTAACAGAGAACTTGATTATACCATGTCAATGCTACAGTGAAATGCAGTGCACTGAAGTACTGTACAGTGGTTAAGTGTCGCAAATATCCTAAAAGTAGGCAATCATTTTATAATAGTTTATAAATAGTTTTATAAAAATAAAGTGTATTTTAGTATTCGTCAGAGGAATGTTCAAATATTAAAAATCGGTGCACAGATTGGGAAAAAATTGCCAGTTTTTATTCAAAAATTCATCAAAGTCATGCAATTTTTCAGCTTTAAATTGTCTAGTTTTAGTCTTAAATTAAATTCAGTATAAGTCTTTAACTTCAACTTTTATACTTCTGTGTTCAATTATTATAAACGTCTATTTGCTGTTTATTTAATAAACAATATTATTGATAAAAATAATATTTGCATGGAATACCTCTTTGTTGGCTCAATTAACCAGACTTATTCGAAAAATAAGTCCATAAAACAGCTTAACTGAAAAATTAGAATGTCCACTTGTCATTTATGAAAAAAAAATAGCCATGTTTCCACAATTGTTTATATAAAATTTTATTTTCCAACCAACAAAAAAGGTTCATTTCAAGCGTTCTGATAATGTACAAATATCATTGTATACTTTTAGGGGTTCATTAATAACTTTGACATAAAACGTTAGCTCATATCAAGTGAAAGAAAGCTCATATGAAATAAAAGTAAGGAACATGCCTAAATGTACGCAACCATTTGTACTTTTTCATTAATTAATAACATATGTAGATAATAGAGAACTGCAATGAGTCGATTATTTAGCATTCAGAGTATATGCACTCATAAAATAAGTACCTATAAATAAAAGGTGGTTAAATTTTAAGGGCCGATATTGATTTTGAATAAAACACAAATTGTTTAAAAAATTATTGTCATTTCTTTTTATTATAATAATATAGGTATGGTTCAATTATGTGTGGAACAAAATATCGGCCAAATGGCCGCCGCCACCCCGGCGGAACACCTCCATCCGATGGTCCAAATTTTCGATGACCCTGAGGCATAAGTGAGGTTCTATGCCGTTAATGTGCCGAATTATCTCATCCTTTATCACTCGAATTGTTGCTGGCTTATCGACGTACACCCTTTCTTTCAAATAACCCCAAAGAAAGAAGTCCAACGGTGTCAAATCACATGATCTTGGCGGCCAATTGACATCGCCACCACGTGAGATAACACGGCCATTGAATTTTTCGCGGAAAGAGCCATTGTTTCGTTAGCTGTGTGGCAAGTGTCACCGTCCTGTTGAAACCACATATCGTCCACATCCATATCTTCCAATTCGGGCCATAAAAAGTTCGTTATCATCTCACGATAGCGAAGACCATTCACAGTAAATGCCTGACCGGCCTCATTTGGAAAAAAATTCGGCCCGATGATGCCGCCAGCCCATAAATCGCACCAAACAGTCACTCTTTGTGGATGCATTGGTTTTTCGACAATCACTCTTGGATTATCATTCGCCCAAATGCGGCAATTCTGCTTGTTGACGAATCCACTGAGTTGAAAATGTGCCTCATCGCTGATGATGATTTTTTTCGAAAATTGATCATCCACTGTTGCCATTTCTTGCCACCATTCTGACCATTGACGACGCTTGAAATGGTCAAGAGGTTTTAGTTCTTGAGTCAACTGCACCTTGTAAGCGTGTAAATGCAAGTCTTTATGCATAATGTTCATCAACGACGAGCGTGAGAGCTGCAATTGTTTTTTTGCAATTTTGACTACACCAAAATTTCACGTGTTGAATTATATGACCAAAAATTTTCGTACATTAGGTATACTGGGAAATCCCCGTTTAAATGAGTTCCGTTTAATTGCGTTACCCTCTTAATTGACTTATAAAATGAAAACCCTTTTCTGCAATCACATACAAAAATCTCGGTAAATTGTCAATTAATAAATCTCTCAAAAAAGAAATGGTAAATATATGTATGGCAAGCCTTCAAATCATATGTTTTGATGTTATCATTTCTGAAAAATTTATCAGGAATTTGACAAGTACATATACATAGTGCAAAAATGAGTGGAAGAAAACACACAAGTTTAACAATAAAACAAAAATAAAATGTTATCGCAGACGTAAAAAAACTAACAAAAGATGAACTGTGTGCTAAATATAAATGCTCCAAGGCCACCATAAACAGAATATTAAAAAATAAGGAATCAATTGTGGAACAATCAAAGACTAGCAAGTTGTCTACCAAAAGAGGTAGAACTGGCGCGTGCGTGAACGTGGAGCGGGCTCTTTCATTGTGGTTCAACGAAATGCGCGAATCTGGTGCCGTAATTTCACGAAATATGATTTTTGAAAAAGCAAAGAAATTTGCTGTGGATCTGAACGAAGACTTCAATCCCAGTTCTGGCTGGCTTCAACGTTGGCAGAATAGAGAAGGCATAAAACTGAAAAAAATCAAGGAGAAGGCGCATCCGCTAATATTGATGACGCAAAGGCGTTTATTGATTCGGTTTTACCTGATTTAATTTTGCAATATGAGCCATCAGAAACATTTAACGCTGACGAAAGTGGTCTGTTTTTCAAAGCACTGCCAAAGTCATCTTTAAGCAGAAAAGGGGACCAAACAAGAGGCTTTAAAAGTCCAAAAGAACGTTTAACATTGCTCTTTATTTGTAATGCGACCGGTGACTGTAAAAAGGTTATATTCATTGGCAAGTCGAAAAATCCACGATGCTTCAAAAAGTATTAAAAGTATATAAAGTATTACTCACAGAACAAAGCTTGGATGACACGAGATTTATGGCAAGAAATTTTTCTTTCTCTTGATGCAGAAATGGGAAAACAAGGGCGCAAAATAATATTGTTCGTTGATAATGCATCTTCTCATAAGACATCAGCAGTTTTAACAAACATTGTCGTTCAATTTTTACCCGCGAATACAACATCAATTGCACAACCGCTCGATCAGGGTATAATTCACTGCTTCAAGTCATACTACAGACAAAACCTTGTACGAAAACAAATTGCTGCAATAGAAAGTGGAAAAACTATTGGCGATTTCATAAAAAATTTCAGCGTTTTCAATGCAATGCACATCATCAAAAATTTGTGGTGGCTGGTTAAACCTACTTCTATAACCAACTGTTTCAAAAAGGAAGTCTACCATTAATTTATAGCTGTATCACAACTTTTAACTATGTAAACCATTACTTTCTCAAATTTCAGGCAAGTTCATTTCTTGTACTGAGAATAATAACTTGGAAGATGACGAGGAAATTATGGAACTCAGTCTTGATGACGAACAACAACGTGAATTTGAAAATTATGTCTGCTGCGACGATAAATTGCCATGCTACGGGCAACTTACAGATGAGGAAATCATTAATGAAATTACTCAAGATTCGGTTTCAGACTCCTCCGAAGATGACGAAGAGGAAGGAACTGTTAATGATCCTCCTTCAACCAAAGATGTATTAAATTCCCTGAACATCCTTCGTGAATTCTTCTTACCACACATACATTTTCACACGAACTTGATAATATGGAAAAAAAATATTATCGAACAATTCTACAAGCCACAAATTCAGACTGTAATGACAGATTTTTTTAAACACATTTAATTATTACTTTTAACACGCAAACGTATTTACACATATGTATGTATATATCGCTCACTTACTAAAAGACCAACATAATCTACAAAATTCATTTTCGAGTACATAATTTTCGAGTATAGAATATTTTGCTTACTCATCTCAAAATATGCAAGTTTTGAGTAATGACAATCTTTTCGTAAAGGAGCGACATGTATTCGTAAATACATATTGATCTCTTTTTGTATGTGAAGTTAATCAATCTCAGTTTATTAAATGTTATGTAATGCTATATGTATTTTTCAAATGATACATATTAATCTCATTTTTTAAGTGACGTTAATTCAAACTCAGTTCCTTTTATGTTACGTTATGTTATATATATCAATTGTTTCAATTGAAGTGAAATAATTTTATTTTATCTTTTTTTTTAATTAATAAACTAGTCTTTGGACTTTAAAAATGTGAAATGAAACAATTGCAGTTTAGTATTTTACATTTCACACCGCTTTATTGAGAAAGCAGTGAAATTAAACGGTGTTCTTTTAATTGCGTCAGTGAATCAATGTACCGAGTATCGGCTAAATGATTTCCCTGTTAATTGCATCGAAAGATTTGCATTTTTGAAATCTCAATTAAGCGGAAATTACTGTTAAAAAAAATAAAAATGTAATAAAATTGCATTTCACAAACACTCTCTAACTACGGCTAAAAACAAATATAAAGCGTGGAACAGAATGCGATGTAGTTGTAGCGATTCCATCTACTAACCTCATCAGCTGTTCAGTGTGTAGTGTGCACGCTTCAGAGCTCTTCAGAGCGCTTCAGAGCGGCAGAAATTGTCTGCCAAATATCCTTTAATTTTATCTTTAAATCTGCTATTCTCCTAGCAGGACTTCGTCTCAGCTCTTTCCTAATTTTTACCCACAAGTTCACTATTTTTTTATTTGTATCTATTTTTCCGGAGTTGGGTCCGGACTACTGGACATTAGGGAATACCGCGATGATAAACAACCAAAACTTTGTTGTTTTCGCTGTATGACATGAGACACCATCCTGCTGAAATTTTGTAATTATTCTGATATTTTGGGAGCAGCTGCTCCCCTGTCCCCTCGCTGATGTTACGTGGATTAACTGATGTTTTCAACAAAAAGAATTACTTGAAAATATGATCATGCTTCAAGCATTATATTGAATGTTTAAGAAGTTTTATGAGCTTATGAGGAATTATAAACTCAATCATATTCAAATTATGAATGTTTTTTCTCTACGCAGGGAATTTGGCTTTTTCTACCAAAATTCATAGTATCCAAACTTTGTTCACTCAGTTAATTGCGCAGTTGTTTTACGCAAAGGTTTATTATTTCCATTGACACGTTTCTACTGTGAAGTATTACGCATTCAAATATCTATTGACACAAATGTTGCGTTTGGCAAGTTTTAGTGTGCGTCCGTATTTAAGAAACAGCTAAAAGATCTTTTGTAGTCATATTATTTTGCTCTTGTGCTTTAGACAATTTTTTTTTTTTTTATTTTCTTTGACGTAATTCTACTGTGCAATACTTTTCAAATAATCTTTTATTGTGATAAATGTTATGCATGTGGCACGTTTTATTGGATCTTAGTCATTAATTTAAAGGAACTATAATGATAGTTTTACGAACCTATTTTTTGAAGCAAAGCTTCTTACGACACTTTCTTCGACACCGATTTCTTAGAAATTTATGGTTTCCTTGTCGTTTGCATTTATCACAATAAGAAAATTTAATATTAACAAATATTAAAAACATTTCATGGTTCGCCGTGGGCATCGACTCGTACCCCACCGATTAAGAGTTCAATACACTACCAACCAAACCAAAAATCTTTATTACGCAGAGTTGTTGATTCAATAGATAGATATGATAGAAAGATCGCCATAATCTATTAAAAGATAGAGGATTGTATATTGATTATCCTACAAAAACTAACGAAAATGATGCTTCAACTTGATATACGTATAAGATGCCATCAGCAACGGTGTGTTTTTGTTTTTTGTTGATGTGAATGCGTTTGTTGGTACATCCTGTCGCAAGTAGGAGCAACATTTTTGTTGGTTTTTGTAGGATAGCCAATACACAATCCTCCATCTATTAATATATTATGATGATCTTCTGCAACATAGTTTCTGTTAGGCCTTTTCCACACTTGGTCAACGCAATTTCAAAGCAACTTCAACGCAACAGCGAAAAAGTTGAAAAGCAGTGCAACTATAAGCTGACTTTTTTCAGACCTGCTTCAAAATGCATGCAACATGTGTAGGATATCTGGAAAAAACATTTATAAATGAAATAAGTGGAGTTATGCAAACGTACTTTGAAATAAAGAAAAACAATAAGATATCTGCTATTTGTGCTAGTATTTTGATGTCACATTCTTTTTGTCTTGATTTAATTTTTGGATAGCACTATTATACCTATTAAATTGACTGCATTTCCCACTACAGTCCACGCCTTTTCCATACAATCCGAACGTGAATATTCTGATAGTTTGTAATTGTATAATAGTTCATGTTTTTGATTTCTTGTACTAATTTAATAGTTAACACTTGCTCATTCATACTGCAAGCACATTTTTTTCTTCTTCTATAATCTAATAATGAAAAAATGGAACTAATTAATTAACTTATTCACCTTGATTAACATATAGCGTACTGCAATACAAATAATTGAATTCACAAAACGAGCAAACTGATGCCGCCGATGAAAATTGCGGAAGCTTCGTTGCTTTGAACAGGTTGGAAAAGTATCGAGAACTTGTTGCGTGCAAGTTGCTTAATCTGAAGGTTCCAGTATAAATACATAGGCTAGCATCTTGAGTTGGAGTTGCGTTGACCAAGTGTGAAAAACGGCCTTATACTTAAAACTGAATCAACAACTCTGCTTAACAAAGGTTTTTGAATTGGTTGGTAGTATATAGAACTCTTCATCGGTGGAGTACTAGTTCGATCCACACGGCGGACAAAGAAATATTTAATATTAAAAACTAAATATTCTTAAGTTTATAATTTTTTTCAAGTTTATTAATGAAATAGCAAAAAATCAAGTATTTTGGTGAATGAAAAAAGTCTACATGCAGCATCGAATTTTTGATTTCCGCAAAACTTATGAATCTTTATGAAAAATGTTTGCTTGGTTGAGCTACGGCCGTAGCAATAAAAACAAAGAACTTTTTATAGTTTTTTATGCTTAAATTTTATATTATTTATTTATTTTTTTTATATTTCGGTTTAATTTTTAAGCTTTTTTCAGGCCCTGAAGAAAAATTACAAAATAAACAATTTAACAAAATCACAAAACACTTTTTAAACAAATTATATAAAATTAATAATTGCGCAACAAATGCGTGTCGTCAGACGGCTATATTAATGTTAACTAAATTTTTGTTTGATTAAATGTTTGTAAATATATATATATATATAAATGATATCTTTGAAGTAGTCAAGGAGATTGTATACCTTGGCACCGCCATTAATAACAACAATTAAGTCAGCCTGGAGATAAAGCGAAGAACAATAATTGCTAATAGGTGCTACTACGGGCTCAGTAAGCAACTAAGTTCCAGAGCCCTCTCTCGATCGACAAAACTAACACTCTACAAGGCGCTCGTAGTAGATAGGATATGTGCGTTCTGGATCAGGAGGCTCAGAGGCTCAAGCCGATGACGTCACGCCCGCACCCCAACACCACCAAGTGGTGGCTTTTTTAACTAATCTGCAAGTTTGGGGTATGTCTTTGCTTTATGCTTTTTATCTTTGGCAAGTTTGGTGTATGTCTTTGCTTTAATCTTTTAAAAATTGGCAAGTTTGGGGTAAGTCTTTGCTTTTTTAAGCGTTGATCATAATTTTATACACTACATTATCGATAGTGGTAGTCAAGCGAGTTCTTATCAGTGTTTGCATGTTTTGTTTTTTTCTTAACCCTCAAATACCTAATAGCAATGACTCAAATCCGGCTGGTTGACTTTAGCTGAAATAATATGACTTGCTATATGAAAATATATATATTAATATGGGTTGAAGCAATTTAGGTACGGAGAAGGTTGAAGGGTTAAAGAAATGTTTATAAATTGATCATAAAGTCGGTAAGTATTAGGTGTATGTCTTTGTTTTGAGCTTTTAAATTGCCAAGTTTGATGTATGTCTTTGCTTTAAACTTTTTAAAATTGGCAAGTTTGGGATATTTCTTTGCTTTAAGCGTTGGTCATAATTTTATACACTACATTAACGGTAGTGGTAGTCAAGCGAGTTCTTATCAGTGTTTGCATGTTTTGTTTTTTCTTAACCCTCGCATTAGTTACAGCAAGACTCAAATTTTGCTGGTCAACTTGCTTTGGGAAAATATATATATTTATTTGGAATGAAGCAATTTAGGTACGGCGAAGGTTGAAGAGGTTAAAGAAATGTTTATAAATTTAATAAAGTCGGTAAGTATTAGGTGCGTGTATTAGATTTGTATAAGTAGTTTGTATATTAGATGACAATCATTAAAAAAACATAGGCGTATATAAATATCAATTCGTCAGTTGGGGGACATCGGGGTAACAAACCCCCGCGTAATAACCACCGGCCAAGTCACTTACACCCAGCAACTTCTCCGCCGCTGTATTTTATTTTAACTAAACGAAATACACCGCAACCAAGAAGAGTCAGGAAGTTTCTAGAAGCTTCGAGATGCAGAAACTTCGAGAACATTTTAGAAGCTGACTTATGTCATTGTATGCCGAAGCGAATGGTGTGAGAGAGAAAGGGAGAGAGAGAATTTGATAGTAAGAGAGAGAAAGGGAGATAGCAAATAGCGCGATCCTATACAAATAATACTTCAGAATCAGAGAAAGGGAGAGAGAGAATTTGGTAGTAAGAGAGAGAAAGGGAGATAGCAAATAGCGCGATCCTATACAAATAATACTTCAGAATCAACCTAACCTAAGCCAATGCCAAAAAGAGTCAGGAAGTTTCTAGAAGCTTCGAGATGCAGAAACGTCGAGAACATTTTAAAAGTCGACTTATGTTATTGTATGCCGATGACGTCACCCATACCCATCCTGGTACGGATTTTAATTTTATTTAATTTCAATTTCAATACTAATTTCAAGGTTAAAGTGATAAGAGCCAAGCTTCATAGTAAGCGCACTCATAACCCGCAAGTTCAAGATAAGGTAACAATGTACAAGTTCAAACATGTTTTTTGTGTTACTTCTAAAATAAATAAACAATTTTTGCGGTCAAGTGCAAGGGCAAAAAAGAAGATAAGAATTTAAAGTTGATATGTCAAAAACTAAGCTAAGCTAACCTAAGCTAATATAAGCTAAGGCTGCGTTCATAAACTCTTGTTGTTGTTGATGAGGCTGTTTTACTAATAATAAAAATAGGCAATCTAAAGTTACTAAATAAATAGCTAAACTTCTTTATTAAAATATTATTTATATTAATTACACTACATTTTGAGCCCAATTTGGTCACATCTGTTGATAAACAAGATAAGCTATGGAAGCTACGTCCAATTACGGACCATCTCAAGTCAAATATGTTGAAGAACTATCACCCAACACAACATTTATCTTACGATGACAATGGACGACACGGTTGCAAGCAGTTTATTAAAGGTAAACCAATCGGCCAAACGGTTACATATTAAATTTTGACATATATCAAGGCAAGAACCCACGTTGTACCAATCCATATGATGAACGATTCGGAAAATGTGCAGCACCACTTATAACTATGATCGATGACTTTCAGATGATTTGATATAAATAAGCCAATAAGGCCTTTCAAATCATCTGAAAGTCATCGATCATAGTTATAAGTGGTGCTGCACATTTTCCGAATCGTTCATCATATGGATTGGTACAACGTGGGTTCTTGCCTTGATATATGTCAAAATTTAATATGTAACCGTTTGGCCGATTGGTTTACCTTTAATAAACTGCTTGCAACCGTGTCGTCCATTGTCATCGTAAGATAAATGTTGTGTTGGGTGATAGTTCTTCAACATATTTGACTTGAGATGGTCCGTAATTGGACGTAGCTTCCATAGCTTATCTTGTTTATCAACAGATGTGACCAAATTGGGCTCAAAATGTAGTGTAATTAATATAAATAATATTTTAATAAAGAAGTTTAGCTATTTATTTAGTAACTTTAGATTGCCTATTTTTATTATTAGTAAAACAGCCTCATCAACAACAACAAGAGTTTATGAACGCAGCCTTAGCTTATATTAGCTTAGGTTAGCTTAGCTTAGTTTTTGACATATCAACTTTAAATTCTTATCTTCTTTTTTGCCCTTGCACTTGACCGCAAAAATTGTTTATTTATTTTAGAAGTAACACAAAAAACATGTTTGAACTTGTACATTGTTGCCTTATCTTGAACTTGCGGGTTATGAGTGCGCTTACTATGAAGCTTGGCTCTTATCACTTTAACCTTGAAATTAGTATTGAAATTGAAATTAAATAAAATTAAAATCCGTACCAGGATGGGTATGGGTGACGTCATCGGCATACAATAACATAAGTCGACTTTTAAAATGTTCTCGACGTTTCTGCATCTCGAAGCTTCTAGAAACTTCCTGACTCTTTTTGGCATTGGCTTAGGTTAGGTTGATTCTGAAGTATTATTTGTATAGGATCGCGCTATTTGCTATCTCCCTTTCTCTCTCTTACTATCAAATTCTCTCTCTCCCTTTCTCTCTCACACCATTCGCTTCGGCATACAATGACATAAGTCAGCTTCTAAAATGTTCTCGAAGTTTCTGCATCTCGAAGCTTCTAGAAACTTCCTGACTCTTCTTGGTTGCGGTGTATTTCGTTTAGTTAAAATAAAATACAGCGGCGGAGAAGTTGCTGGGTGTAAGTGACTTGGCCGGTGGTTATTACGCGGGGGTTTGTTACCCCGATGTCCCCCAACTGACGAATTGATATTTATATACGCCTATGTTTTTTTAATGATTGTCATCTAATATACAAACTACTTATACAAATCTAATACACGCACCTAATACTTACCGACTTTATTAAATTTATAAACATTTCTTTAACCTCTTCAACCTTCGCCGTACCTAAATTGCTTCATTCCAAATAAATATATATATTTTCCCAAAGCAAGTTGACCAGCAAAATTTGAGTCTTGCTGTAACTAATGCGAGGGTTAAGAAAAAACAAAACATGCAAACACTGATAAGAACTCGCTTGACTACCACTACCGTTAATGTAGTGTATAAAATTATGACCAACGCTTAAAGCAAAGAAATATCCCAAGCTTGTCAATTTTAAAAAGTTTAAAGCAAAGACATACATCAAACTTGGCAATTTTAAAAGCTCAAAACAAAGACATACACCTAATACTTACCGACTTTATGATCAATTTATAAACATTTCTTTAACCCTTCAACCTTCTCCGTACCTAAATTGCTTCAACCCATATTAATATATATATTTTTATATAGCAAGTCATATTATTTCAGCTAAAGTCAACCAGCCGGATTTGAGTCATTGCTATTAGGTATTTGAGGGTTAAGAAAAAAACAAAACATGCAAACACTGATAAGAACTCGCTTGACTACCACTACCGATAATGTAGTGTATAAAATTATGATCAACGCTTAAAAAAGCAAAGACTTACCCCAAACTTGCCAATTTTTAAAAGATTAAAGCAAAGACATACACCAAACTTGCCAAAGATAAAAAGCTTAAAGCAAAGACATACCCCAAACTTGCAGATTAGTTAAAAAAGCCACCACTTGGTGGTGTTGGGGTGCGGGCGTGACGTCATCGGCTTGAGCCTCTGAGCCTCCTGATCCAGAACGCACATATCCTATCTACTGCTCGTTCGACCTGTGCTGCTTTATGGCGTTGAGGCATGGGTAGTTTCGCAAACTGACGCAGCTGCTCTGGGGCTGTTCGAGAGAAAAGTTCTTCGCAAAATCTTCGGTCCTGTTCGAATCGGCGATGACTATCGCATCCGAATGAACCACGAGCTGTATGAGCTCTACGAAGGCATTGACGCAGTTCGGCGTATAATTGTGCAGCGACTACGCTGGCTGGGTCATGCCCATCGTATGGATGACGAAGCTCCAGCGAAAAAGGTGCTCGAGGCGAGGGTCGTTGGTCAACGATGGACTTGGTCATGTCCATATGACCCTAATAATATTATTATTAATATTAATGTCCTAGAGTAAACTTCTACACAAGATGGCCTGTCAATGGCGTAAAAACCTAGTGCCTCTACAGGGTACTATGCAAGTCCATCCAATTTTTAAAGACACTTCAGATGGCGACATTGGCATACTAGTTGAGGCCTGTGGCGATATTACGCAGGCTCGAATCTCATCTGCCATAGAATGTTTTTTTCAAACGAAGTCAGTTTTAATATAAATTAAGTTTAAATTAAGAAATAATACTTAAGTTTATAGTAAAGTAACTCAGATGTTTCATATTTTGACCACTTCGTGTATATATATTGCCAAAATCACTGCAAATGTAAGTATATTGCACAATAAACTATTACCATTTTATAAATACAATGAAAAATTAGAAATACAAAATGAAATTTCAATGTTTTTTTAAACTTGTAAGGAATGAAGGGGGGTATCGGCAGGGTACCGAAGCTAAAATAACCCCCCGCGGTCGACTTAAAGTATATTTGAAGTCTTTAGACGTCTGTAAAATTTTTTGTGTATAATCTGCAAAAATATTTGTGTCATACGCTTAATTTCATTTTACCCTTAGCTGCCACATAGAGTAATTTGTAAACAAAGTAATATGCCACTCCCACTTTTCTAGTATAAACGCGGTGGGGTATAAAAATCATAGCTCAAATTATTACAAAATTTTTCTTTTGGTTTTCTTATCCTTTCTGATGGTTTATTCGCTGGATTCTCATAGTTTTAAGATCGAGTCGCGACCCAACTGTAACCCTTCCGCGACCCACTGGCTGGGAACCGCTGCATTAGAGTATTAAATATTTCAATTCTTATATCTTAGCAATAGTCTATGAAAACAAAATTAGCGGCTGTTCAAATTTTAGCAGAAATTCAAGAGCAAAGTAAAGTGTATAAAAGCTCTCAGACTAGTAGAAATTCATTTCCAACCGAATAATTTTCAAATACGGTTCATTATTTTTTTTATGCTAAAATTCTTGGTTATACTTTACAAGTGAAAAAATGAAGTTGTTTTGCGCTGTTATCATTTTTATGTGTAAGTCAAAACATTTCAATTTTTTTTTACAAATTATTTGAATGTGCAGGTCATTTGTTAAAATTATAAAACATCAAACTAATCAGAAATAATTTCTTGCAGGTTTTGAGGTGACGTCAATCATGTGCCATTTGCTGCAAATAAATTGTACCGGTGCCCGGTATTTTAACAGGTGCCCACCTAGGTCAACCAGTATATGCGGAAGAATAGCCGAATCCCATCAATGCAAGCATTTCGAATGTGCTGGGTCTTTTATAAAGCATTATTGCACATATGTACACACTATAACGAATGGTAGAAGTAAGTTATCAATATTTAACCGATATTTAGATTATTTTTTTCAAACTATAAAAATTTTTCATTTATTTGCATCTGCGAAATTGTGGTTTAATGCTATACTTTGGGTAAAAATACTTTAATTATATAGAAATTTGAATAAAAAAAAATGGACATGGCCCTAAAATTATAATTATTTTTCTATTTATATATTTTCTATTTTATATAAAAAAAATTATATATACATTTTTTTTTCTCTCACATAGTATATCGTTACGTTAGGGACGAAGATTCCTTCTGCTCTGGATTACAATTTAACAGAGATTCCACATGCAGTAATAGCTCCTCGTAAGTTGTTAACATTTAATTAAGAGTATCTCAGATTTTTATGTAATGTGTCAAAAAAAAAAATTTTAGACAAATCTTCTTTTAAAATGGTTTTTTAATTCATTTAAATTTAAGTTAGAGATAATATTTTCGATTAGTTCAATTGTTAAACTAAATTAAATAAACTAAAAGGAAGAGCTCTTCTTTTTGTTCTCTTAAACCAAACTCGGAAAAACCTATTTTGGTAAAAAAATATTAAAACTATGCAGCTCTGTACTATTTTACTATTTTTCAATATAAAGTCTAATATATTTTTAAAAAATTATAAGAGTTATAAATACATAACAATAACTTATCAAGAGGTTGAAATTAATTGCAAATAAACAAATAATAAAAAAATTAATTTTTTAGACCGTGCAACAGTTATTACGCGGGCTGCCCAAGGGACGCACCCAGTGTGTGCACAAGAGCAGCAAATACCAATATCTGTATGCGTCGCCGATGTCTCGAGTCTTGGCGGAATTACCAGTGCGTACATGGATACCACAATACTCCTTCTACGGGTAAGTTCTCAATATTTAAATGCTACTTACATAACATAATTAAAATTATAAAAATCATTAACTATTTATGTCATGTTATATCCAAAATTCCACACTTAATAATTAGAAATTTAATTAATAAAAAATAAGCAAAACATTTTTAGTTGAAATTTAATAAAATACTCATAACGATTTAAATGCACTTAATTGTTTTTTATTTAAGTTTACTGTAGTTTATTACTGTGTTTTAAGAAAAACTTATTCAATTAAAGAGAAAGTTTAAAAAAAAGAATAAAATCTCTAAAACTATCATTGTTAACATTTAAACCATAATCCGGTTGAGCGTGCAATATTACATATAGAACGATAGTCAAATATCTAATATAATTATTTATCTTTTTTCAATATCCTATAATAAAAAAAATATATTTATTTTATTCTCATATATAGATAATACAAAACAATTGGACCTAGATTCTTACTGCGATGGATTAAATTTAAACGTAGATGCACCATGTAATAATACTAATGCCCCGTAAGTAGTCAACATTTAATGGTTTTTTTTTATTATAATTTTAAAAAACTTGTACATTAAAATACATATAATTAAGAGCATATTACATTTTTTTTTTACAAAGCGTGCCTTCCCATTCGAGTGTGTTGAAGTCAAATTTTATTTTTTTAGAACCGCGTCATGAAAAAAAAAAGTTATAGCCTCTGCTGGGCTGAAAGTTATCCATCTCATTGTTTATATATCAATATTTCAGGCGCTATATTTTATTTTGCATGTGTTTTAAGAGATAAGACAATGAAAATTCAATGATAAGGTGACAATGTTCACCGATTAAATAATATGTATTTTTCAACACGCTTAGTTAGGGGGAAGGAATGCACTGACAAATAAAAATTTGAGTTACGCTTTTTATATGATGTTTAATGTACAAAGAATTGTTTCAAATTAAAAATTGTTTTATCTATATATAGTTATACAACAAAGTGGAAAAAAGTTGTTTGTTTTCCTCTGCTGCCCGTAATTCTCAACCAATTTAGTTAATTTTTTATAAATGTAGATTATTATGATGCGAAGGTTATAATAAAAAAAAATTAGGGCTGCCACTTAGATTTTTTATGTATACGAATTTGGTTGGTGAACACTAGGTAAAAATGGGTCAGTGAATCCGAAGCCGTTGTCAGAACTTCAAAAATAATGTAATATTTTTACCATAGGGCTGCCACATCAATTTTAAAATTTTTACGAATTCGGTGATGGGCGAACATTTGCTAAAAATAGATAGCTGAATCAAAATCCGCCGTCAGAACTTAAAAGTAACGTAATTTTTTTCCATAGAGTTGCCATCTAAAACGGTTTTCTGTTTACGAATTCCATGCTAGGGCGAACTGTTGGTAAAAAATGGATCACTAAATCCAAATCCGTTGTCAGAATTTCAAAACTATGTAATTTTCTTACACAGGGTTGCCACCTACTTTTTTCATTTTTACTAATTTGGTGCTGGCGAAGACTAGGCAAAAATTAGTCGCTGAATCCGAACCCGTTCTTTGAATTTTAAGATGAAGTTCTCTTACCAAAGAGAGGCCAGCTAAATTTTTTTACTTTTACGAAGTCGGTACTGAGTCGAACACTAGGCAAACATGGGTCACTGAAACCGCACCCGTGGTTAAAATTTAAAAATTCTGTAATTATATTTTAATTAAATTGCCACCTAATAATTTCATTCATACGAATTCGCTGATGAAAGACAAAACACCAAACTTCTCTTCAATTTTTAAAAAAGCACTACCGTTACAGTTCATAGAACCAGGTTCAAAACAGCTCTTCTGAATACAGAAACTTCACAATCACTTTCAACTGCACATCATAGCTTTATAAATATAGGCCTGTTAAAAAAGTGTCTGGCGTAGCGGGCTGGGTTCTGCTAGTAAAGTTATAAGAAATTTAAAAAAAAATTAAATTCTAAGGAACAATTTTTAACACGCCGTCATGCAAAAGACCTCTAAAATTATATTTAAATTATTTTATTCAAATTATGACAGAAGTCTTCACTCATTTGAAACTCAAAATTAACGCTGAATAAGTGAAATTTTTATTAGTCGGAAGTAGGTGAATTAATGAAGTTAGATATCATTTTATTTTTGAAATAAGTTAAATTAGAATTATTATTTAAATTAGTTCAATTGCTTTTAATTCAAGTTTACTGAAAATTAATATATTTGTTTTGCAAAAAACACTTTAATTAAAGAGAAAATTTGAAACACTAGGCATTTTGTCAAAAACTGTTATTCTTAAATAATTAACCCCACGTGTACTGCGTAGTGGGTATGTTATGCCAAATCCGTTGGCTAGCGTGACATGTAAAAAAATGTATGTGTATACAGGGTGTCCCGCAATTGAGTGCAACTATTTACGGAGCTGAAAGGTTATGTCGACCTGAGCAAAAAATCCTATGGGAGGAGAGGGGGGGGGGGGGGTCTATTTACACATTCTTAGGAGTTACAGGGTTAATTAATATTTCACGACTTTTATTCACGTTATTGCTTCTAGCAGAAAAACTAACATACATAAAACTTATTTTGATAGCTTTTTTTACGGTATATTAACAAACCCCACCAACTTAACCGTTACCGAGCTGTGATCCTGTGAGAATGAAATCAATCGGTTGAAACTACCAAATTTCAACTTTGAGTGCAAATTCCTCAGAACTTTGCGTAATAAATGAAATTTGTTTTTTGGATCAGTTTTGCAATTAATTCAATTCTTTTTTCACTGACACCAAAAACATAAACATACCTTTAAAAATAAAAAAGTTGGCTGTACTGAAAAAATTATACGTATTAGAAAATAATGATAAATGATGACAGTACAATTAATTCTGCAGTAGATAAAACCATTGTTATCTTGTGAGTATAATTTTCTTAGTACAGCCAATTTTTTTATTTTTAGAGGTATGTTTATGGTTTTGGTGTCATTGAAAAACAAATGGAATTAGTTGCAAAATTGATCCTAAAAACAAATTGCGTTTATTACGCTAAATTCTGAGAAATTTGCGCTCAAAGACGAAATTTGCTAGTTTCAACCGAATGATTTCATCTTTACGCGAGCGTACCTCGGTAACGATTAAATCGGTGCAGTTTGTTGATATACCGTTAGAAAGGTGATTTCATTGCCTTTGTAATGAGCTATCAAAATATTTTTTTTGTTAGTTAGTTTTTCTACTAGAATCAATAACGTGAATCAAAGTCGTGAAATATTAATTAACCCTGTAACTCTTAAGAGTGTGAAAATAGACCCCCCCTCACATACGATTTTATGCTCAGCTCGACATAACCTTTCAGCTCCGTAAATAGTTGCACTCAATTGCGAGACACCCTGTATATATTTGTGTTATCACCATATTACGTGTACATATAAAACTAATGTTGAAACTCTAAATTTAAGCTTCTATCTTTCCATCTAAAAAAAAAGAATTGGCCATTTTAGCCCTTGAAAGGACTTTGGCTGAGCTTCTTATAATCAATTGTGTTGTGCGTGATATGAAATGTCTGTACAGAAATTATCGAGAACTATACCTACAAGTTTTATGTCGACTCAAGGAACATAACTTGGCAGTTTTTACTCTCTGAAGTTTGCCATTGCCTGTCCCTATTATGTATTACAACTGAACTAACTGAACTAAGTTGACTAGCTTCAACTTTATATTTCGTTTAACGTATTACATACATTTCAGTTAAGCCATGTAGTTTTCCTTAATATTTAGAATTTCATTGCCTTTTTTTTTTTTTTTTCAAACTACATGCATTCGACTGAAATGCATGTAATACGTTATACGATTTTGTTGAATCTAGTCAACATAGTTGAGGTGTAATACATATTAGGGACCTAATTCAATTAAAAATATACTCTGTATCAGATTGGATTCAAATCCAGGTTCCATTGCCACCAGAAGCTTTTATCTAAAAAAATAAAAAACTACGAAACAACGCCTACTTCCTGTACGAAGTGACTTAAAATAACCTGTCCTTAAATTTCTTTCTCTCTCTCTCTCTCTCTCTCTCTCTCTCTCTCTCTCTCTCTCTCTCTCTCTCTTAAAAAAATTGGATTAAGAGACCACAAGAATTATTAACAAGCTTGGCTTCTTACAGACCTATTCTGGAAAATTAACAATAGTAAGCCACTATTTTTCATATTTATATGTGTTTGCTGTAATTTTTTGATTTCAAAACAAACTCAAAAATAATTGTGACAAGCTCAAAATTGTCAGCTGCTTTTCATATATTGACAATTTTATAGACAAATTTTATGTTTTGACCTTCAAATTTTGTTTTGAAATCAAAAAATTACAACAAACACATAGAAATATGAAAAATACTAGTTTGCTGTTGTTAATTTACCAAAATTGGTCTGTTAATATCAACTTTGGCTATGCAACTTGCAAACATCGGGCAAAAACATTACCAACCTCCCATACAAAGTAAATATATTCGACATAACTTAAGTAATGACTTAAAATTTTGAACAAAATCTTTGATTTTAAAACATAAATCCTGACTATAAAATTTGGCAATCATTAAATGATAACCACGCCCATCTTCCATACAAAATAACGTCATCCAGCGAGAAAATAGCGCTCTCAAATCTAGACCTTGTATTTTGTTTTACCAAAATATTTGAATTTGGTTTGATATAAGCTTTTGCAGTTCAGATGGTCCATTAATTTCAGTCAAATATTGCAACTGTGAGTTGCATCCTCTACTTAGTTTTATCAATTTGACTATAGTTTTTGAAATATAGAGTATTTTCTAGCTAGAAAAGATTGAAAAGTACGAAGTATGAAAAAATTCACTCAAAAACTAGAGCCTTGACAAATATATAAGAAAAAAAAAAACTCTACGCAGAGTAGAAATTACTGCAAAATTTAAATAGAGATACTTTTGAAAGTTTCTTGAAAGACTTTTTTCTAATGTTGTAAATTATATGTAACTTATCTTCTATTTGTCATATTATAGATATTTTACTTTATAAAGGATTCTCTTAAAAATTTTGCATGTAAAATTAAATTATTACAATACAAAAACATTTAAATAATTTTATAGCATACCAAGAGTTTTGGAAAGTTGCACAATGAACTGCGGAGAATATGATGAACCTGCATGTGGATTTAGAGAGGCAAATCTGAACGCTTTATGTCAGCCATTTCCATGTGATGGTGAATTGTTCAATTATAACTGCAGACTAAGAAATGCTGCCAATCATTCAAGTAAGTTAACATTTTCAACATTTTGAAGACATTTCACATGGAAAGATTCCACGCTGAATAAGTAAAAAGTTAATAAATCAGAAATAGGGAATATCTTTTTGTCACCAGAGTCGGGTTCAACGTGCAATGCTACATAAAGAACGATTGTCCACTGTCTAATATCATTGATTTTCTTTGTGCAATAAGTTACATGACACAATAAAAAGTACGCTTTGTTTTTCTTTGTCTTTTATAGGAGTTCTGATTACTGTTGACAATTCGTTATGCACTGGATTACCATCAGGAGGACAAAGTCCATGCATTGGTCTTGTGGGCTAGTGTAAGTTGTCAATATTTAAGCGATATATCTTTAAGATAATTTTATAGAAATTATGACATAAGTCTGTAGTTAATTAGATCTACAATATTTTGAAGTTATAATTAATGCAAAATTCCACGCTGAATAAGTAAAAATTTATTTTATTAAAAGTAGGCAGAATCCCTTTAAATTTAAATTTAATTTATTTATGTAATTTTACACTTTTTCAATTATTTTTGCTTTAAGTGCTTTGTTTTGTTTTGCGAAAAGTCATTTTAATTAAATAGAAAATTGTAAAAAAAACAACCCTTATCTCGAAAATGGTTTTTCTTAACTTTCATATAATATTTGGCTTCAGCTGACAATGTAACATAAAGGTTGACTGTCATATGTCTTATATAGCATATAAATAATTATTTAATTTTTTTTTCTGTGAACTATACACATACTAAAAAAACTATTTTAATTTTTGTCTTATAGGTAGATCTCTTATAAACCAACCCTCTGCACAAATGATTATCTGAATGATTATACGGACCGGAAAGTTTTTATTCTCAAAAAAATTTCGAGATTTCGAGTTGAATTTAGTTCTCATTTTTATTAAATTGGCTGTAGTCTTTGATATATTGAGTGTTTTTGGCAAAAAAAGCAACATAAGAGTCTTAAAGACTAAAGTGTCGTGAGCAAACTGAAGACGTTTTAAGCCACAGTAAAATTTAAATTAAGATACTATTGTAAATTTCGTGACAAACTTTCTTTTTTCTCTAATACAATAACCATTATGTTCCCATTTCAGAAAATTTCACATACAATTTTTGTATGGAAAACATATATTTTACTTTTTCTATACACATTTGTAAATTAATGAAGACCAAAAAAAGAAAAAAAAAATTTCACTGTAACAATAAATATACTGAATAAAGACACGCAATAAACAAAATATGCATTTTAATTTTGACTAAAAAAATAAATATTTAAATCTAAGTGCATTAAAAAAGAATTTAGTAGCTGGTATAGTATGTTTTCGCTTAGTTACTTCTGGTAAAAGGTGTTTTATTGAATCGGCCAGTAGATACAATATGTTCGTTCTGGACCAGGTGGCTCGGTGGCTCAAGCCGATGACGTCACTCCGGTCCAGCGCCATCTAGTGGGGGCTTTTTTTGCTAAAAATGTGCAAAGGTGTATATCAATAGTGTATAGCATATAGTGTATGTCTTTGCTTTAAGCTTTTAAAATTGGCAAGATTGCTTTTAAGCGTTGATCATAATCTTATACACTACATTATCGGTAGTGGTAGTCAAGCGAGTTCTTATCAGTGTTTGCATGTTTTGTTTTTTCTTAACCCTAGAATTCGTTATAGCAAAGACTCAAATTCTGATGGTTGACTTCAGCTTAAATGATATGACTTGCTTTATAAAATATATATATTAATATGGGTTGAAGCAATTTGTTTATAAATTTTTAATAATGGTGCTAAGTATTAGGTGCGTGTATTAAATTTGTATAAGTAGTTTGTGTATTAGATGACAACCATTTAAAACATAGGCGTATATAAATATCCATTCGTCAGTTGGGGGACATCGGGGTAACAAGCCCTCGCTTAATAACCATCGGCCAAGTCGCTTATACCCAGCAACTTCTCCGCCGCTGTATTTTATTTTAAGTAAAGCAAAAACCGCAACCAAGAAGAGTCAAGAAGTTTCTAGAAACTTCGAAATGCAGAAACTTCGAGAACAATTTAGAAGCCGACTTATGTTATTGTGTGCCGATGACGTCACCCATCCCCATCCCGATACGGATTTTAATTTTATTTCATTTTAATTTCAATACAAATTTCAAGGTTAAAGTGATAAGAGCCAAGCTTCATAATAAGCATAGTAAGCGTACTCAAAAAAAAAATGCAAGTTCAAGATAAGGGAGCAGTGTAGAAGTTTAACGCTAAAACAAACGAGTGTGTGTGGTGAATTTGCACTCAAAGTTGAAATTTGGTTGTTTCAACCGATTGATTTCATCCTCACAGGATCACAGCTCGGTAACGGTTAAGTTGGTGGGGTTTGTTAATATACCGTAAAAAAAGCTATCAAAATAAGTTTTATGTATGTTAGTATTTCTGCTAGAAGCAATAATGTGAATAAAAGTCGTGAAATATTAATTAACCCTGTAACTCCTAAGAATGTGAAAATGGACCCCCCCCCCCCTCCTTCCAAAGGATTTTTTGCTCAGCTCGACATAACCTTTCAGCTCCGTAAATAGTTGCACTCAATTGCGGGACACCCTGTATACACATACATTTTTTTACATGTCACGCTAGCCAACGGATTTGGCATAACATACCCACTACGCAGTACACGTGGGGTTAATTATTTAAGAATAACAGTTTTTGACAAAATGCCTAGTGTTTCAAATTTTCAAAAAAAGCCCCCACTAGATGGCGCTGGACCGGAGTGACGTCATCGGCTTGAGCCAACGAGCCACCTGGTCCAGAACGAACATATTGTATCTACTTCCGCCAATCGAGAATTAACGCCAGGTAATATTTTATTCCACTCCTCTAGGACAATCTGTTTAAGCAATCTGTTGGTAATTGTTTGATATATCAAGGGTTCCTACTTTTTGCTCGATTAATTCCCAAAAATGTTCCAAATAATTGGGATCCTGCAATTAAGTTTTGATTAACAGTGAATTATGCTTGGGGTCGATATCTTGTACAACATGAAATCACGTTCGAGTTTTCAGAATGAATAAATATTAAAACTTTGTCATTGTACTCTCAACGAAAGGCAAGTACGCAAGTACTCTACGCCATTCGCGACCACAAACTATGACAGATCCACTGACGCACATCGAGAAAAACATAGCAAAAACGCACGGATCGCCTGTTTTTGATCTTAGAATCTATAATTTATGCTAGATAGTTGAATTTTGGGACAAATCTTGGAGAAAACCCACGGAAATCAAATTGACTCACACCATCTCTTTGTCGATTTTAAAGCTGCGTTTGATAGCCCGAGAGGGGATTGCCTATACGCAACAATGTCTGAGTTCGGTATACCTGCAAAGTTGATTAGACTTTGCAGAATGATGTCGAGCAACACACGCAGCTCCGTCAAGGTACGAAATGACCTCTCCGAAACCTTGAATACCGAAAGAGGTTTCAAGCAAGGCGATCCACTGTCTTGCGATCTCTTCAACATCATCATGGAGGGGATCGTACGAAAGGCCGGTCAACATCGTAATTACACCATTTTCTATAAAGGTGTCCATAAACACCAAAGGAAACCATACCTCCGATGGATGGACCAGGCTGAGGAAGCCCTAAACGCACTTGGTGTATCCGATTGGAGAAGGCGCGCGCAAAACAGAGGCGCCTGGCGAGAGCTGATGAGGTCGGTCGAAACCTGGACACGGGCTGTTACGGCCACCTATGTAAGTAAGTAAATAAGTTGAATTGTTAAAAAAATTCTTCATAGATGAGACAGGTATAGTTTTTATTTTGTTTTCCTTTCCTAGTACCTGATACCCTACAACAGGAAGTTATGACTTAAAGAACTGCGCTGTGTAAAGTCAAAGTAGAAGATAAAATTTCTGGTAATGGAATTGGAAAGCTGGTCAAAAATAAAAATATTCTTGTTTCAGCATTTTCAAAGTTGAGTCATAAAAACTGTTTTTATGAATTTTTAATTCGAAATTTTCTAGTTGGCTTTTCTGATCAATTCTCTTAAATGCAATTAAATTAAAAATTTAACTCTTCATTTTTTCCAACGATTCTTTAATTATTTGTCAACAACTTCAAGGCGATCTTTTTATTAAAAACGAGAAACATCGATACAATTACTTTTTCAAAACATGATTTTAAAAATAATTAAGGAAATTAATGAAAATTAATGAAATAAAGAAATAAATGAATAAAAGCTAAAACCAGACTACATCAATGCTGAATGTAAAATTTAAGCTTAAAACATTGAACTTAGAACGTGAAAGATTCCAAATAAGTATTTTATTTTAGAATAATTAAAAATTCTAGTTCCATCAGCTAAATTCTAATTCCTTCCAAGTTTAGAAGACATGCTCTCCTCCAACCCGCTTATATATTTTTTCTAGAGACATGTCCTAAGACAACATGTCTGCCATATGGACTGCCGTGGTAGCAATAAAGCAATCGGACGGTATAAATTCTACATTTCTCGCAGTATTATGATGCAGCAATCATGTCGCTTCTTACAATCATGTAAGAACGGTTTTTTTATCCTGAAATAAAACATTTTTTTTTAAGTGAATCTTGTATAGCCGCTTTTACAACAATACGGCGATCTAGATGGTGGTAAAACCAATGTAACGACATGGTTCTTATGAAAACAACAACACAGCAATTCGCCGCACTAGTTGTATAAAAATGAAAAAATTACTGATTAAATTTTAAGTTTTTTATATTTTTGCTTCCACTGAGGATTGAACACTTTACAATGTGATCCTTAGTCGGCTGTCCTTACCACTAGGCCACGTAGATATATTTATTTAAGTAGTTCATACTTATGTTAAATCAACAATCAGTAGTTCTCTCTTTCTTTTACGATTGAATTGAGTCTTTCGTTCAATACTCTGAATGTACAGTACGGGCGAAAAATGTTAATCTGAACTTAGCTTTTTTCAGGACATTAGCATACTTTTAGGCATTTCTCAAATTGAGTTTTGATAAATACATATTGATTGCATTGATTGATTTGGAAACAGCACATGCTGCAATATTAGCGAATGCAATTTTGAATCTAAAATTTGTTTTATTCTTAGTTCTGTGAATTTCCATATAAAGTTCGTATCTTTCATATAATTTAAATGTAGTTTTTATTAACTCACATTCATATCGAAATAAGAAAATATTCGCATGCTGTGTTATTTTAACACACAAAATGCTGGTTACAAGTTCTTCCATTACTAACTGAGATATCAGATTACCAGCAATATATTGGTCGAAACTAAAACAAAAGGATATGTTACTAAAGTATTGTGCCGGAAATTAACACTTGTCAATGCATATGTAACCCACCCGGCGAAAGTTCGTTTGCAACGAACTTTTATCGATGAAAAATTTCATATTTTCTTCAATTGGCAATCAAAAATTGAAAGTTATTATAGTAGTTTTGAAAGTGCCAAAAAAGTTCTCCTTAAGTGTCCACCTTACATTAAAAAAGTAGAAAATATAATTGTCTTCGCATTTGTGTCGAAGAATTAATCGCTTTGGAATTGTAAGTGAATAATTTTTTGAAACATAAGAGAACCTTCGTTTACCATTACGTCCTCAAAACGTATCTTTTTCGAATCGTAATCGATATCAAATTCAATTGGTATCATCGCGGACTGTTCGTTAAATTTTAAATTTTCGATATCGAAGTCGGATTTTGTGCCGTGTGGGAAATAGAAGAATGATTGTGATAATGTTGTAGTTTCTTCTATATATATACATATCTCCACCATTTAGCATTAAATATCGTCGCAAATGCAACATAAAATACGATGCAAATCTTGTAACGAAAAACGCATCAACATTTTTAACTGTGTAGGCACGGTAAAATAAACCCAAACATGCGCGGTAGCATAAGGTCAGAGCTTGTGACCACGAAGCAAAGGTTTAGTGGTCCTAAATGCAGTTGAAATTTTGTGCTTTTTTTTTTTAATAAAAAATATTTACAATCATACCCGCAGTTTTTGTTTTGTTTTTTAGAAAAATTGAAAGTAAATTATATAAATAAAGCCCAAATTATATGATCGATTGATGATTATTTTGGATAAACAATAAATTCTTTTTGGCATCAATCCTATGTAATAAATTGTAAGGAGTATATTATGTACATTGCATATTATGCTTGCTTTCAGGTTTGTTCGAATTTTGTTCGCTTTGATGCAAGGGAGGCAATGGTGCGATGGTACACCGAGAAAAAAGCTTATGTTAAATTGAAAAAAACCTAGTATAATTTATAAGATGGCTTTGGCAGTTTTCAGCCACCCAAGTACTTTATCAAAACGCCTAAGATTTGCATGTTGACTTGCCGATTTTTATTGGGTGATGAATACTTAAAAAAAAAAATTGAATTTCAAAAATATAACTTTTTTTCGGGATTTGGTTTTTTTATTTTCCTTTTTTTGAAGCTGCCGGCGGCAACTCTCGTTCTGTGATTTGCTTGGCTGAAATCGGCAACAACACCTGGCACCAAAAGTTCCAGGTTCGATTCCGCACGGCGGGCAAAGAAATTTGTAGTTTTCTTTTCTTTTTGTTGATGAAATGTAATAAAATTTACTGGTGTGAATATTAACTTGTGTTTTTTAATTGACTCTATGTTATTTTTGAATCTAAAAGTGATTTTATAAAAAAAAAAACCAATAAATTATTAAATCTATCCTTCTCTCGTGTGTCTAATGACGCAGCTGTGTTTTTTTTTTTTTGCAGAAAATAACTCAAAACTATGCTTAAGCCATCCATGCTAGTTGGTCTTTAATTTTGTATTTTTTGATTTTGGGCTTAGGTGAATCAAATATTTGTTTTGGCAAGGTATCGAAGTATGTGCTTTTAAAGGATTGTATTAAACAATAAATTGCTTAGGTAAGTAATCATAAGTTTATAAGTCCCATACAATTCTCTGTACCCAAGCCGACTAAGGTGATTGACCTATTGTTTTTTCTCTCTGTGTAGCACGTTCAACTTGCAGTCAAATTGTATACGGTTCGATGCGAGTATGGAAAAGAAAAAGTGCATTATTTCCGACACAGGTTTTTCGACAAATTTTTTCTTTGTAATATTTATAAATAAAAATATAATAACACAACAAGATCGGTCGTCTTGGCTATGAGGATTGAACCTGGGGAATTCAAATTAAAATAAAAAAATCCTCTGGATAACCAACTGTGTCACGAAAGTAAAAAAAAACTGCGATCTAATTCTGTACGTGAATATTGACATATTAATATTGTACGTGAATATCCCATGATATCATTATGTTGAATACACTAGTTGGCTTTATGAAAAAATACAGTTCTTAAACTACTGCTGGTATGAAGGCAGACTTCTTTTTAAACATTTGGTAATAAATTATCAATCTTCCCAGAAATTCTATTTGTGTGTAAAAGTTTCACTTCTACCGTACGCGGCGGCCACACACATCTTTTTTTTAGACTAATAGTCTAAGGGAGAAAAAAATTAAATCAAAAGTGATTATTTGGGAATTTTTTAAAAACACTAGTCTACAAGGTTTTTTATTCAGAGACCTGAAATACGTTTCTTAAAGAGCTTTTTATGCTGATTCTTCGTCTATACTTAATTTTTTTGTAATAGGTTACCTAATAGGTTTTTTATATTAGGTTTTGAGATACAGAGTTATTTGCATTTTTTACACTTTGATCCAATTTTTCTTCTCTAGATACTAAACTGTTTCTTGAAAAGCAATTATTTGTATGGCATCTGACAGATAATTAAATAAACTATCCAATACTGTATTAACCATATGTATGTCATGTTCTTTTCTGAGATATATAAGTCTAAAGTTCTAAACTATTTTTAAAATATGTTTTTATTTGGTGTCTTTTTATATTAAATTCCCTTTATTATTATGCCAACAACAATATGATAGAGTTAGGAAAAAACTTGCAAAATTAAAAACAAGGTTTAAAGCCATGTTGTTCAATCAATTTATATAGAATTGAATTGAATTGAAATTTATTTATCTTTTTCAAATATTACGTTTATATAACTTAAAAATTTATCTTAGAGAAATTTTAAATTATACATATTCTGAATTAAACATTAAACATTAAAAAAGTAAAATTGAAAAAGATCTGTTATCTATAGTTCGCAAGAAACTAGAGGCGATAACAGTTACATAAGTATAGAATAAATTAAATAAAATAAATTAAATATAAGAATTATTTTTACTATCACAAGATTTTTGTAATGAGAGGGGTCAACAAATTAATAAAACAAAAAAAAAACAAAATATAATTTAAAAAATAAAAAACGAAATAAAGCAAAAAGAAGTGTTGAGAGGCTTTTAAGAATATTGAAACATGAGTAGAAAAATCGAACAAAAATGCAGAAAAAAAAATAAAAATTTATGTATTAAAATTTATTGGACTTGTAGAAACTCAAAAAATCGGAAGTAAATTAAAATTAAACAAGTTAAAACAAATGATTAAGTTACTGACCAACAATAAACATTGAATTAACATCATTATAACTTTGACTAAACAGCCATGCTTTTACTTTACTGAGAAACAAGGAAATATTTCGTATACGTCTTATATCAATAGGTAGAATATTATATAGTCTAGGAGCTGATATAGTATAGAACTGTAAAAATAAATGAAGCGAATGCTGGGGAACAGATACAAGATTCTGAAAGTTGACTCTTAAATTATAGTAAGACGAGCATCTGCTGTATAGATATCCAGTTCTAAGAAAAAATATTTTTAAAACCTTGAAAACATACAGGTGTTTTAAAGGTAAAATTTTTAGGTTTCTAAACAGAATCAGACTACTATAAAGGCGAGGTCTATTGCAAATCAAGCGTATGGCATGTTTTTGCGAAATTAAAAGTGGACTTATTTTATTAGCGTATGTGCCACCCCAACACACTAAGCCATATTCTAATTTAGATTGAAAAATACCATAATATATTTGTTTTAAGAGATCAAGGCAACAAAAAGATTTCAACAGATAAAGATGTCGAGTTGAAGCTATTAAGTATTTTTTTAGTGCTCTAGTATGTTCAGACCAACTCATCTTATTATCAAGCAGTAGTCCTAGGTATTTGAAAGAATTAACACGCTCAATACGGAAACACTTTGACGAGCAACTGGAAGATGCAAAAAACGTTTGCCTGCTGGATGACGATAGACAAACATCCTTACTTATCGAGAACCTTCCACAATTTGCAGAATGAAAATAAAACTGTCCAGAATCTATTTCTTTACCTATGACATTAAAATACATAATTCTAGTTTTATTACTAAGAACTAATTTATGCACTTTGAACCAATGACTAATCACTTCAAGATCATGATTTATATCTATAGTTAAGTTTAAATGAGAGCTGTTGATGAACGTACAGGCCATATCATCGGCAAAGGCATTAGTACTACTTTTGAAATTCTGCATAAAAAGAGAATTAATAAAAATTAGAAAAAGTATGGGACCAAGAACGGAGCCTTGAGGCACACCTATTGGTACGTGCATAGAAGAACTTAAATAACCTTTGAGCTTTACTTTTTGCTGTCTATTTGATAGATACGAACCAAACCAAGTACATATAGTTCCTCTGAATCCAAAATTAAATAATTTCTTTAATAGAATACCATGGTCAACTGTGTCAAAAGCTTTTGTAATATCCACGAAAAGAGCCGCAGTTAATTTTTTGTCGTTAAGACCAGAGTAAATGTTCGAACAAAAGTTTAAAAGAGCATCTTCTGTGGATCGACCAGATCTGAAACCATATTGACATATACTAAGAAGGTTGTTTTTTTCCAAAAAGTTAACGATTCTGGACTTCATAGCTTTTTCAAAAATCTTTGAAAAAACAGGAAGGAGCGAAATGGGTCTGTAGTTGTTAATATCTGTTGAATCACCCTTCTTATAAAGAGGAATTACCTCAGCAATCTTCATATCCGCCGGGAACAAACCTGTTTCAACACTTAAATTGAACAAATGACTTAAAATATCACATATATTGTACGAAATTTTCTTTATAAAATTACTTGAAAAACCATTATATGAACAAGAATTTGAATTTTTTAGCGACAAAATAATTTTATAAACTTCAAATGAAGAAATTGGCTCATAAAAAAAACTACTAGCTAGACAAGGTTCATTAGATAGGCAAATACACTGGTTTCTTACGGTTGAGTTTTCAGCAACTACTTCAGTTCCAATTGAAACAAAAAATTTGTTAAAACAATTTGCCAATATTTCTGTATCCGAAACAGGTAAATCATCAATAATTAGGGTTTTTATGACATCTTTGTTAGTTTTTTTATTAAGAATACTATTAACCAACTTCCATTCCTTTCGAATATCACCTTTTGCATTTTGAAATTGATTTCTGTAAAAGTTATTTTTGCATAAAATTACTTCTTTAGCAATATCCTTACAAATTGTTTTATAGGAAGCAGATATAGCAGAATCATTTGGAAATTTCTTTTTACGCTTAAATAACTTATTTTTGATTTTAATTTTATCAAGCAAATCATTCGATAGCCAGGGTTTTAATTTCTCAGAAGCACGTGATTTTTTCTTCTTGGTTTTCGTACAATTTTCAATATGAGAAACAAGTTTTTGAAGGAATAGAGTATAAGCCTTACAAGCGTTAGATTCATGAAACACTTCAAACCAATTTTCAAAACGCAGTGAATTGTTTAATAATCTAAAATCTATAATTTTATAGGTTGACGGAGAACCAATTGAGCAATCATTATCCAATTTAGAGTTCCCAATGCTTAAGCACGTTGCACAGTGATCAGTGATTTGAAAATCAATAACTGAACTATATACTGACAAGGAACTACAATTCTCAAGCCGGACAAATATATGATCTATACATGTTTCAGACAAAGACGACAAGCGCGTAGGTTGGTTAATACAAGATTCAAGACCGACAGAAGCAAGTTTAAGTAGGTACCTGTCGATAATAGCATTGTTTTCCAATATATTTAAGTTAAGATCACCAATTAAACATAAATTAGAACGATTTTCATTATAAAGAAGGCTATCTAAGTCATTGAAAAATGATTCATATGAATTTGAGCTAGTAATTAATCTATAAAAACACAAGAAAGTGAGATTGAAATTATTTATTAAACATTTCACCTTTAAAACATCACAACTGGGAAGATTAAAACAGGAATGTTCAAAGCTAACATTCGAACGAATAAACGCAGCAACACCACCAGACGCATAACCATTATTACAGTTCACTATAAAATTATACCCTGGAATATCAAAAAGCGATATTTCTTCATCGTAAATCCAGATTTCCGTTAAAAAAATAAAAACCGGCTTGTTTACGAAAGATTCTAAATGCAGTAGAAAGTTATCAAAATTCTTACGCATGCTTCGTATGTTTTGATGTAAAATCAATGAATTGTTGGAATAAATAGGGTTGTAACAAAGGTCAGGAGCAATTACATTAACACAGTTAGTTAAAGGGATATTGAACAAATTTATATCATCACTATTTGACATTTAAGAAACTGAATTAAGGTCTTCAACTTTATTAATGATAATGTAATTGTCCCCATCCCTTTTCCTCATAAAAACTTTACCATTCCTGACCCAAACATATTTAAAACCTTTTTCCTTTTTGAGTTTCTGAGCAGCATTAAATAAAAATCGCGTACGACTGTCTAAACAATCATTTATAAAAATGTTGGAGTTTGAATTATTACCAAATATTTTCGTAGTAAGTTTATTTCGATTCTTAAATTTATTTCTCATCACTTCTTTTTTTTTTAACAATGATGAAAATTTAACCACTAGTATATTTGAAATGTTTTTATGTTTTATTTTTTAACGTAGCACTCATCAATATCGCCCACTGTCACATTCTCACCAACACCTTGAGTAAAAATATTAAGAGCGCAGTCGACGGCGTTGCCATTCTCCACATTTGGAACGCCAATTATTTCGACACACTTTTCTATACTTTTTTGTCGAAGGAAATTCACTTCACTTTGGAGATCATGCACCCTTTGCTCTAAGTAATTTTTTTCGTCTTGTAAAGAGCAAATCAAAGAAAACATATGGGCATTGTCAGCCCTAAGAGCAACAATTTCGTTGAATACTTTTTCTAAAGTTATCTCTTGTTTGTTTTCTTTCTGTGGTACATTAAGTTGTAGTTGTTGTTGAGTCGTTGTTGTGAGGTTATGGAGCAGTTCTTGTTGTTGTTGTGGGTGATGCTGATGTTGAGGTTCAAGTTGGAGCCGATGTATTTGCAAATCAGAGAATTGAAGAGGCAATTGCTGATGTTGTTGAATTACTGGTAGCTGTTGTTGTTGTAGTTCTAGTTGCGGTTTAGTATTTTGCTTCAGTTTTTGTTGATTAACCGAGAGCGCCTGAGCATGATTTTTTTTGTTTTGGATGGTGCTGTTGTTGTTGTTGAATAACTGAATCTTGCGGCTGTTCTAGTTGGCTTGGTTTTGAGAACGTTGGAGTTTGTTTTTGTAGTGTATGCAAATCAGAATTAGAGGAAGATGCAGAAAGGGAAATATTAGAGCTTGCAACCGGCAAAGGTTGTCTCTTTTGAGTTTGCTGCCGAAGATTTTTATTCTCAGCAGGAGAGTGTAAGGGGGGAGACCTAATCGATGCACGTCTCACAGAAGAGCAACTCTCGCAACGAAAGCCATTATTTGAATTGTTCATAAATTCAATATCAGCCGGTTTCAACTTCGCGCAACTGCAGTGAAAAAATTCATTACAGCCAACGCACTTCACTTTATCATTGCTGCGATCCACTTTTTGACCACATATGCATGGCATTGTCACAGTTTTTTGATCTTAGCAAATTATTAATAGTTTATAATAGTTAGCTAAAAGTTTCTTTTTAGTGTGTTATATATCTATGTTTAAAGAAAGCACAGAACGTGTTGACCCCACGACGACACGATTGCAACTGTTATATATATCATTTATAAATAGAAACAATTTTCTTTCACTTTGACTTCTTAAAAAACTACTTCAACCTCATAAAACAGTGCTCTCTTTGCTCTGAACCCATAGAACATTTTGTTAGTAAAAAATTGATTTACATGAAACAGTTTAGTATCTAGAGTAGAAAAACTGGATCAAAGTCTAAAAAATGCAAATCACCCTGTGTATCGGAAATTCGACCAATTAGGTTAAAACTGAGTATAGCCTTAGAATCAGCATACAGAGTTCTGTTAGAAAAGTATTTCAGGTCTCTGGATAAAAAACTTTTCCTGAATTTGTAGACAAACTTTCTACTTTGAACTAAGCTTTCCGAATGAGGACATCGATATAAACTGTATGTTTGCAATTGCTAAAATAAAATTAAGTTTTATTTTTGCATAATAGCTTCGATAAGATTTGAGATCTTTATTGCTTACTCTAGTGCTTCTTCGGTCAGGACAAGTATTACGATGAACATTTTTCATAAGGTATTCATATTGCATGCATTATTTATGCAATTTATACATTAATGCATTTATCATGATGATCAAATTACACGCACTGTTTCACAAATGTAGTTTTTGTAAATGTTTTTGTTTTACGAGTATTAAAAATGGAAGGTATTGGCTAAAGATAATAATGAAATGATTGTGGCAAGGAAAGAACAATATATTGTCGTTGGGCGTGTAATACCGCGTATCAGCCACTTGCAATACATCCTATATTGCAAATAGGCCTAGATTGAAATTTACATTTTAATATAATTTAATTCATTAATAAAGGGCGGGTTTTCCCTTATTCAAATACCGAATACCGAGGCTGTGCGACCTATAACTCCAAAGGGAGGTGTCATATTCTTGTTCAATGCCTGCCCATTAGTTTGATCGGAACCAAACTCAAGACACTCTCGAGACTTTGCTACACACGGTTAAAAATTAAGGTCTAAATTTTCAACCTTACTGAAATTTTTGTGTTTGAAATCAACATTTTCCCTGTATATCATTTTATTTTCAACTTTAATGTTGAAATTTTTAACCTTCCATTGGCTGAAATCAATATATATTTATAATTTAAACCTAAAAGACGAATTTTTCAACTTTTCAGTTAAATTTTTCATCTATTTGAGTAAAGTTTTTCACCTTTTTTTAGTTTAAAAATTATTTAAAGCAAAGAGAAAAATTTTTCAACTTTATTTGTTAACTTTTTCAACTATTTTGGCTGAGTATTTCGTCTTTGCTTATTTCAAAAATTATTTCAACCTAAGGGTCGAATTTTTCATTAATTAATTCACATTTTTTAACTATTTGTGTTGAATGTTTCATCTTTTTTTAGTAGCAAAATTATTTGAACTTTAGAAACAAATTTTTCAACTTTTTTTAGTTGACTTTTTTAACTATTTTGAAAAAGTTGTTCGTCAAAGGGAAGAATTTCTTATCTTTTAAGTTTGATTTTCAACTATTTAAGTCCAATTATTCGTCTGTATAAGGTTGAAAAATTTATTTATTTAAAAAAAACTGATAAAAAATTAAACCAATTGGTTGAAAAAGTCAACTTACTTGAAATTTTCTACACTACAAATGTTTCTGTTTGCGTAGCCTGCTGCCATTATTAAACAATTTTTTTAATAATATTTGAAAAAATTATTAAACGTGCCGCCTACTGCAATTTAAAAATAGGAACTGTTTACATTTTTGAATGTATGGCTTTTCATCAGATTACTAATAATCGTTGATAGGACAACATGGATTCTCGTGGACTTGTGGACGTGGAATTGTTCCTACTTATTTTTGTTATGGATTATGTGAAGGATAATTCTGGACTGATACTTTAGTTGAATTGTTCAACTTATTGGCTTGAAAAAGTCAACCTTTTAGTTAAATGTTTCAAATTATTCGGTTGAAAAAGTCCACTTTTAGTTAAATTTTTCAACTTTTTCGGTTGAAAAGCCGGTCTTCAAATTGTATTCTTCAACTACTTGGGTTGAGAAAGCCAACCAATTTGTTAAATTTTTCTCCTTTTTCGGGAAGAAAAGTCAACCTTTAAGTTAAATTTTTCAACTTTTTCGGTTCAAATTTTCAACATCTTGGTTGAAAAAATTTCACTATGTGTTTCTTTTTTTAACTTTTTGATTGAAGTTTTCAACTTTCCCGTTGAATAATTTCACCAATAGGTTTAATTAATCAACTTAAATAGTTGAGAAATTTCATGTTTTCCCGTTTTTATACTTTAAGGCCTAAATTTTCAACTTTAAAGTGAATTTATTCAACTTATTACGATAAAATTTTCATCAAAAATAGTTGAAAATTTTAACGACCGACAGCGATTAAAATCGTTATTTAGTGGAGCGCACTCTGCATACCATCACTCCAGCCATGCTCAGGGAAAATGGGGAGGGCTTTGCTCCAATCTCATACATTATTATCGGCTACATAAACTTAAAAGTATGCAGAGATTATTTAAATAATCAAACCAAAACCGAAAATCGAAAGTAATCCAGTAATCCGAAAGAAATTTGACACTGCTAATTTGGAATTTAGAGAAACTAAAAAAAAACCTCACTTCACCTCACCACACACCTGCTTTCACCTTTCATGTAATTAAAAGATTATTGAGTTAAAGTTGCATTATAATTATCTTAATTTATTAAAAGAATGAAAATTTCCTTGCACTTCTGTAAGGTAGATAAATAAATTGTAAATTTTAATTATTTATAATGCAAAGTATCTTTAATATTTAAACATGGTAATTATAAAACTATAAGTTAATTATCATTTAAAGTATCAAGTATGAATTTTCAAGTGTGGTAAATTAAAAGATAACATAAAGGTAAGTATTAAACAAGTAAAGTAAATATGGTCAATTTCATTAAAATATGTTAAGTAGGTATGGTGAATAAAATTAATTGTCAAATTTATTTAATTGAAAAATGATATTAAATAGCAACACGAATAAAAAGACTGAAGTATCTTAATTATATTGAATTAATTATGAATTCTTAATTTAAAAAAAAATTATTAATAACTAATAAATGCAAGGACTTACAGGCGCTTGGTGACGTTGTGTTTGCTATATTTATTAATTAACCAATTCAATATAAATATAAATATTTCTTTAAGATTTAAAAAATATTACATGATAATTTTAATTATGGGAATAATGATTTTAACTGATATTATATCAACTCTGATTTAAGAAAATTATAAATTAAAAATTATTATTAAAATTTGAATTATTAAAAATTATTTTGAGTCTTGTGGAAATATTGGTTGTAAAAATAATTATTTTGGTACACTGCCTCTTTTCCTTTGGATTTTACGAAAGCCAACGTAAATCAACTGATGTATGAACTAATACTGTATGCCTTTAATTATCTTGTCGACAACGACGACTATTTTCACAGACGGCGATGCTGTTGAGGATGTTTTTGCTGCTGCTGCGATAGCTACGCTTTTGAAGCGCTAGCAACGGCTTTGGATAATATATCGAATGATATAAGTTTTCCAAGGAAACCGTATTACGACGAAGTCGGAGGAGCTGACAGCACTTTGGAAAAATAATTGTTCAAAAAATTACACACAATTCGATGGTTTTTTATTTGCAACAATTCTTAACAGCCTTTGAAAATTTGGTTGTTTTATTTGCAATTTCCACATAATTACACACAATTCGTATTTATTGTTTTTATTTGTAATTATTAACAGCACTATAGAAACTGTTTTTCTTTTACTTGGTAATTTTCCAAATTATTATTTTTTTTTTTCTAAATTTTACGACACAAATTCAATTCCAAACGAAATTTTTTCTCGACTTCCTCAAAATGTTATTTTTTTCAAATTTTAAAATTTTTCATTTTAAAATCAAGCAAAGGTTGCTACTCAAAATTTCTATTTTAAATATACAGTAAAAACCAAAACAAGTGTATTTCAAATTTCAGTCTCACCCTCATAAATTCCTTATATACTAACTTGGTTACTCCAAGTAAAATTGAAAATTTCAACTTTTTTGGAAAGGATGCATATTACAACTTAAAAAGTTTGAAAAAATAAACCTAAATTTCGAACCGTGCAGTTTCCCTGAAAATTTCATAAAAATTGGCTTAGCGGTTTCGAAGTCTATATCTGACACACACGTGCACATAAATAAATACCGTTTATACATAAAAACCTTTGTATTAACGTCCCTTTTCATGCAAAATTCAGAAACAAAATCGGTTCACGCATTACAGAGAACATCAATATCATACACAATGCATTTTTTTGTTATATATACAGAGGTAGTCAAAAATATTTACACATTGCTCAATATTTTTACGTGTTTTAAAGAATGATAACTACTTTATTGTTGTTGGAAATAGTTTGCAAGCAAAGTTTTTGTTGTTGCATTTCTTGCAGTCTGCAAAGAACATAAAGTAAGCTTTAGCAAACCTAACGGTAAATGAAAAAAAATATTAGCAATGTGTAAATATTTTTGACTACCTCTGTATAGATTTTAATACCACTACTTTACTACATAAGGGGAATATAATTTTTTATTCCATTTGAAACACCAAAAAAAAGGCATGGCAGGTGTAGAAAAGTGTATATATTTTTGATCAGCATCACCTCCTGAGTAGATTAAGCCATGCCTGTCTGCCTTTTTGTTGTCACGATTACAGCCGTTGTTTGAAAAAAACAGTCGGAACCTGATTTTTAAATGAAAATAAATTGTATTTTTAGGATCATCAAACAAACAGGATATAACAAATAACAAGGCAACCATAAGTTTGCGCACCTTGGCACTCATAGAGCTTAAAATAGACATACATAATAGTGATTTAATAAAATAAAAACGACATTACAAATGTGAGGTATACCATTTTTTTTATTTTCCAAAATGTTTTACTAAATTTTCTGTTTTTACCCAAAAAAACCTTAATTTAAATAATTTTTTATTTATTTAGTATGTATCGAAATTTTTTTCAGTGTAAAAATATTTTGCGTTGTGTTGAGAATATTTAAACTTTACGTTATAAGGCTGTCGCAGGGCTGATCGCACTCTCTTCTCAGTACCCATAATTGTCAAAATTGTCAAAAATGGATGAAAAAAGAGAGCGTTAGCAGATTTTCTATGAGCTGTCAACTTCGATTTGGCAAGGGGTACTCGCTCTCACCATTGCGGCAACCTTATAATTCAACCATAAGCTGTGCATCATTATTTTTGTTAATGCTTTCTCCTAATTTCTCTCTCAACAAATAAAAAGTCAACTCAACAGGCAATAAATTTGCCTCCGCGTCAAAAAACTGTTAATCTGCTGCTTGCTACGAGTACACATAACACATGCAAATACATTTATAATTAGTGGTATTCGCTCTTTTGTGTATTTATGAATACACTAGTGTACTTCTGTCAAAAAATTACACTAAATACACATGCAACAACAAATACCATAGCTTTTGAAGTTACACTTTATGTGTTTCTTTACAACATCAAAAGATGATTGTAATGTAGTTGTATGTGTTAATTGTATCATTTTGACATTACTTGGCAGTATTCTTGGCACCATTTCTTGTCCTTTGCTCGCCATAATTTTTCACGCTAGCTCGTCACATCATATTGTTTTCTAATTAGAACTGTTTAAAATCCATCTGTAATGGAATCTGTAATGGAAAATGCTAAAATAAGGAAAAAACGTTCAATTGCCACCAGTGCACAGTGGGCGAAATGGCTAGTTTAGCGGTATTTAATTAATAACTCGAAAACTAATAAAGGTATCAAAATGAAATTTGGCATGGGAGTTAATGAACATGTGATACACAAATTTGTGAATTTATTAATTTCTACAATTTTTGTTGTTGTTGTTGTGCGACTTTTTCTCCAAGACCAAGAAACAAGGTATGTCAAATTTAACATTTTTCATATTTTTATTATATATTGTAAAAAGATCATGGTAGAAGAGACAAAAAAAAAATTACACGTATATCGGCGTTTTAAAAATTGACATCTAAATATGGTTTTAATGTGGGTTTGAAATTGACACTTTTTAGACCCTTAACCTGAGCAAGTGGGTACATTAGCGAGAGAAGGAGTTTATATAATTGGATGAAGCTTGGTACTGATGTTTGTGTAGACCCAAGGGTATGTAGTATTGAATATTTTTGACATCTGAACATGGACACGCCCACCTCCTAAAGCAACCCACTATAGTAAAATTCATAAAATGGTTATAAAATGGCTAATATATGAGCCACAAAATAAAATTTGGTATGTGTGTATGTGTTATCAAATCTAAATTGTGTACGAAAAATAGGCGTGATCCGGCTAAGAACACACCCTCCTCCCATACACGCTAAAATGGCCAGATCACTAAAAAAATGTACATTTGTATTATTTATTTATTTTCTAATTTTATTTTTTTTTTAATACTTTTCATGGTAAGAATGTGATAACATATTATTAAAGCACAGCTATTCATAATCTGAGCTGTCACTGTCGGACACTGAAGGCTGCAAATCAGTGTCTGAAAGAAGATTTATTAGCTCTCTATCTAGTAAAATATATTTTTTTGAATTTTTGGAAGTAGTCTTCGACGATTTTGAAATTAAAGGATCTGATGAAATCAGGAGTGCATGCATCAAGTCCTCCATTGTATGCTGTCGCGAATCTTTGCGTGTGTGATTCAGGCGGAAATTTCGGACATCTTTATTCCTAGCCTCCAATGCTTCCTCGGACATCATACCAATTGGCAGGGCAACACTATTAATTATATCAGCTCCGTGTATTAATATTTTGTGAACGGAACTTGGCATGTAAAACCACGGATATTCATTCACAAACAATTCGGCTGTTTCGTATGCGTATTGGCGAAAAGATTCTGAATTAACTGCATACCCGCAAGACATACATCGTAAAACTACCCCAAATCTTCTGATAATAGCTTCACTAACGCCTGTTATTTGCGAAGCTAAAGTTGGTTGTAGAAAAAACCGTCTGGCTGTGTTGCCATTATTCGTATTTCCGCCACCAGCCATTGGAATGTCCACTAGCAACGACATTTTCTGCCTTAGTTCGTTTTGAATAGCTTTCTTCCTTTCGGCCACGATATCTTTATCTAAACTGCGGACCTGCCACTTTTTTAATGTAACTCTGTAGGCAATATGAATAATGCACTCAAAAAGGCGGATCCAAGCATGTAGAGTAGACATGCCATACTCATACAAATTCTCATCCACGGGAAGTTTTTTAATAAAATTGAGATCGTTCATTACTTTGGGAGTAGCTTTGCAAATTGCGCATATTTGTGATGATGATTTGGCAATCGCTGTAAAAACTTTACCGTCAATCATGGTTAAGTGAAATTGATGGTTTATTTGTAGAGTGCCCAGAAAAGTTGGTGAGATTAGTGATATTTGGGATTTCACGTTTTCAACCTCGGTACGAACAACGTCAGCAGTTTCCTTCTGGCACATAATTTTAATTGGCCTACAAAAGCGAGTTGAAGAAGGCCGAGAATTTTTCCAGACTATACTCGATCCCAGTTGAATTTGCAATGGCACAATGCAAACCGTAAATAAATTTTCGTCGATCATTGTCTTTTCGGGATCGCTATACCTTTGCCGGTAGGTTGAATGACCACTGCTGCCATCACAACCCCATTTGTAAACTGCAACTAATTTTTCATTGCTTCCAGAAGGAATGTTTTGAAATAGTTCGGCGTCTGCTTCAATGATCCTTGTAACTGTGTGATCAACCAAGCTTTGTAGAGCCACTTCAGCAAAATATTCTGTCGCCAACACTCGACTTGGATAACATTTCTCTTTAGCTGACCGCAAAACATGATAAGTGGGATAAATGTTAGCGTTTCGAGCTTTGGCACCGGCCTGCATCAGCTTGTAAGTGAATTTTGTGTAATTACCATTAATAAGAAGTGACAAGGCTTCTTCAGGTGTATATTTTATAGGAACCTGGAAGTCTGATTCTAGGCTTTTTTTAATTTTTGCCGTAGTGTCTGCATCCGAATCCAACACTGATAAAACCTGATATGCAGTTCTCTTTCCAGCCCTGTAAAGACTACTGCACGTTGCCAACAAAAGTTCGTTACAAGGAGTTTTATTTATCAAATTGGCAACTTTTTGGACTTGGTTTTTGGTTGTGCAATCCGAGAAGCTTTTAACGGGGCGTCCAACATTGGTAGAAGTTTTTTCATCCACTAACAAAAGCGGTCCATCCAACCATTGCTTGTTTCTGTGTTCAAAGTCCACCCTAACCCTATTACTTTCTTTCCACTTCGCAAATAATTTATAGTTAAAATTTCTTAATCTTCTGCCGATTTCATGACACTGCTCTTTGCTATATTTAGATTTATCAATGACATTATCAAATATATAAGTCTCTACCGCCGAAAATCTTTTCCTAGGCACACCTTCATTGCACCATATTAAAAACAGTGTTCGTTTGACAACCGACATTGAACCTTAAAAGTGGAATATATTAAAAACCTGCAGGAACCTGCAAAACATTTTTTAGACACACAACCACAAGGACTCATGTTAACAAAAAAATATAAAACTACCACGGAAATGATCGAATACGAACAGTTGCACTCCACAAAATACTAATGTAAGCTACTAGAGATAAGTCATCACAATAATTCACTTTGGCTACGATTTTTTAATAACTTACATGTAAAAACAGATCACTGACATTTATTTTATTTTATACATACTTTTTTCTTGAAATAAAAATTATAAGAGAAGAATTTAATAAAATAAAAAAGATTTTGCAGCCAAAACAATGCACTCCTCAAAAAAGCGGGAAAATATTGTATTGCAGCTGCCAAAACATATGTCAAATTTGAAAGCTCACAGCTTTTCACAAAAAGCTTTTTAACAAAAACTAAATATGTCAATAAGCTTATTAGGGTATTAGCAAACGATTAGTAAATAAAAATTGGCGCAATTAAATATTTCAAAATTGTATTAAACGCCGCTAGATTGGCCGTTTCGCCCTCTGTGCAGTGTAGCCAATAGTAGATACACTGCTGTGGAAGAAGTCACTCACTCTTTCCCTTGTATTTATCGGTACAATTACAATCAGTACATCTAATACACGAAAGAGCAAATACCACTATTGTTTATTTTGTTCAATACTTCTGCTCAGGCTATGGGGGTGCGTTTAGCAAAAAAAAAAAAAAAAAACCCGATTTCGATATGTTCGAATTTCGGCCACAGGCGATACTAGTATTTTATATATATGATACTAGGTAGTTGCTTCCCTGTCCCCTCGCTGATGTTGTTTGAACCAGCAAATTTTTTCAACAAAAGAAATACTTTGTTGAAACTATAATCATATTTCAAGCATTGTATTGTATGTTTAGGAAGTTTTATGAATTTAATTAGCTCATACTCAAAACATTTTTATATTTTTTTTGTGCGTGAGGCAGCTGGTTTTTAGTTTATAATTTTGTCATTTTAATAATTCAGCTTTGATACAATGACGTTTTTGGCACCCATTTCTTGGTACTTCTAATTGCTGCTATCTACCAAAGTTCTCTCTACCCAAAATTCATAATATACAAACCTTATTATCTCAGTTTATTACGCAGTTGTTTAATACAAAGGTTTATTGTTTCTGTTGACACGTTTCTACTGTGAATTAAAAAACCTTGAAATAACCTTCTATTGACACAAATGTTGGGTATTTCCGTATTTAAAAAACAACTAAAAGGTCTCTATAGTCATATTATTTTGCTCACTTGCTTTAGACAAAATGTTTTTATTTTCTAAGACGCAATTCCATAGTAGATATTCGACAGAAAAATATTTTACAGTATATATTTATCCAATTGGCTTTTATTGACATACATATTATGAGTGTGGAAAGTTTTATTGCGTCTTATTCATTAATTTAGGTAAACTATAAATTATAGTTTAACAAATTAATTTTTTTTTTTAAAGTTAAAAGCTTATATTAAATAAAACACCATATAAATTTCATGCTGCAAGCTAATATTTAAGGTTGATTAAAGAATTACGGGATAGTCTTTATTTTATACACTAATTTTTTTAAAAACGAAATATACCTGCGGTCACACACATCTTGCCACGTCATTTTTCGCAGTCATTTTAAAAATTGGCGGCTTATGTTTGAACCACAGGTTAAATTTTTTAAAGATGAATTCCATAAACAAAAATAGGGGCTGAAATTTTGATGATTTCAAAAGTGAAGTTTCTTTTTTTTTCATATAAAAATTTAATGACTAATTTTTATTTCCATATATTTATTTCGGTTTTAAGAATATTTTTAATTTTAAACCTCTTAAGAACATTTTTATTTACTTGAGGAGTAAATAAAATAGTATTGTAATCTTAAGTCTTATAAGATGTCGACCCTTCGATTCGGGCGGCCATGGACTCAACAAGTTTTTGGAATTCCCTGTTGGAGATTTTATTTTCCCAGACTTTTTCCAAAATTCTTAACTCCAGTTTTTTCTGTGGCTCCATCCATTCAGTCCATCCAGAGAGTTTCCAGGTCAATTCATGTGTTAAATACCAAGGTCTTTGAATATTTTCTGCATCTGTAAAAAAAAAAAACATTTAGACGATGGTTTTATTATTTTTAGCAAAAAATATGCTTATAAAAAGGTTGTGTTTCTTCCTTTTTTAAAAATACTCTTATGTTTTGAATTTCATCGCGATAGCTTTAAAATTGCGGCTGTGATCGTGTCGACAGACGGACAGACGGACACACGGAAATCGACTCAGGAGATGATGCTGCTCAAAAATATATACATTTTTCTATTCCTGCCACGCCTCCTTCTTGGTGTTACAAACGGAATGACAAAGTTAATATACCCCTTACGCAGTACGCGTTGGGGTATAAAAATAATTTGAAAAAATTATTTTAAAAGGATTTCGTTATTTCGACCGATATGCATCAAGTATCCGAGCCTTAAAAATACACGAAGGGTATGAAAATAGAAAACCTACACTCAGAAAAGTCATTTAAAGGCATAAGGTTGCGGCAAATGAATATTATTTGCGGTAATCGGAAGAAAATTGCTACAACTGATATTAAGTTAATGTAACTGGAATGAAATAAGCACAATTGATTGTTAGTTGGCGCGAATGATCGTTCCTTCGCATCCCGCTCATTTCCAAATATTTGTTCAGTTGAAATGAAAATATGACATGTTAGTTCCTTGAACCGCATAATTGTATTTATTTCAACTCCCCTTGCCATTACAAGGAACGTAATGTGTCTGAAATAACTAACTGAAGCTATTGCAGACAAGCGAACAATACAAGTCATTGTAACAACCACATTGTAAGTTATGTCAATAGCATTATTTTTACATTATTTTAGTTGCGTCAATCTCAACAGCCAACTTTGCAACTGCAAGTTTGTCAAACCATCCGACTTATCGAGTGAAACAGACATACTGTATTTTTGCTGTGTGTCACTTCTAATGTTTGATACAACCTTTGACAGATAACTGTTGGCCTATATTTCAAGTTGTATGCACCTAGTGTAGATAGCGTCACTCTGCGTTCCCCGCAAACCTTGGCTTGTGGTTCAGTGAGTGGTGTTTTTTCCTTTAAGAAATTATAGAAGGTACTGATTATTAATACCATAGTGATAAACACTGAAGAGATATGAAAAGCATATGAAGTTCGTTATTAAAAAAAAAAAAAATTAAATGGCCAATCCAGCCCTTGAAAGGACTTTGAACGAGCTTCTTATGATCAATTGTGTTGTGAGTGTGAAATGTATGAACCCAAATGATCGAGAAATGGACCTATGATTGCCATTGTCTGCAGCGAGCTGACGGCCGAACAGAAAAATTAATTCAATTGAAAAAACTTTCTGTGTCAGGTGGGAATTGAACCAGGGTTCTCTGGCGTAGGGGTCACACACTCTACCCCCTACTCTACGGTCGCCACTCGTTATTAGTTATGCAAATTCGTTATTACTTATGCAAATATCTTTTAAATATATCTTCATAGATGTTACAATTTTCATACTTTTTAATATTTATAGTTCGGATTGAAAAAAATATGTTTGTTTTTATGTCTAGGCAACGGTTTTTGGAAAAAAAAAATAGCAGCTGTTCAAATTTTGCCAACAATATTTAACCAATACATTATTGTATTCAACAAAAAATTTCAAGTTTTATTTCCAAGCAATAGTTTTTTAAAAGAAAATAAGCAGCTGCTGACGTTTACACAAAAACCCAAAAATAAGTTAAATTTGCTTAATATTTCTCAGGCTAGCAGCACAAATTCATATTAAACCGAATTTTCTTCAGACACGGTTCATTGTTTTTAAGCTAAAATTCATTGTTATACTTTACAATTAAAAAAAAAAATGAAGTTGTTCTGCGCTGTTATCATTTTAATGGGTAAGTTTCTCAAATTGCACGTTGAACATACATATATCAAAGACTGCTTCTGAAACCTCTTTTCAATATCGTGACTATAGGGCGATTGATTTCTCATCACTGTCTAGTGACTAATGACTTTACCATCTAGACAGCTGTGGAAAAACCTGAAGAGTCTCAGTGTACGTAGTAAAGAAACCGCAACGGGTCAAATAAATCCAGATTTTTTAAATGATTATTTTGTGCCCAATTCCTCAGTTGCGACCCCATTTATATCTGCGAATGTTGATTAAACTATCAGTGTGTCAACAACTGAGTTTCAATTTAGCACTGTGAGTGAAGTGGACATAGCACGTTGCATTAAAAAAATTAAAAAAATTGAATCTAATGCCACTGGTGTTGATGGCATCTCTATTAAGTTTATTAAATATATTTTGCCGTATGTACTAAGCCCACTTGCTCATATTATAAACCACTGTTTTATCACTTTCAGATATCCTGAGTTATGGAAAGTAGCAACTGTCATTCCCATCGTAAAAAAATCAAATGCTTGCGAACCATCCGATTTCCGCCCAATAAGCCTATTGTCCACGTTGTCCAAAAAATGCGAACACCTCATGGCAGAACAAGTTTCCCACTACATAAAAACGTTTGACCTTATGCATGATTTTCAGTTCGGTTTCCGACCATGACATAGCTGTTCCTTCGCTTCGGTAAACATTTTGTATGACATTAGAGTGCCATATGATAAAGGCGATCTGAGCTTGCTCTACCTGTTAGACTTTTCTAAAGCGTTCGATACCGTAGACCATTCCTTGCTGTGTAAAAAATTCATAGCTAACTTCGGTTTTAGCTACTTAAATGGCAGGTCTCAAAGAGTCAGGGGGAAAAACTTTTTCTCGTCTTATAAAGAAATTCCACAAGGCTCAGTTCTGGGCCCAATTCTGTTTACCATGTTCATAAATGATATATTTATTGTAGTAAATGCAAACATGTAAGTAGCGGCCGTGGCGTAGTGGGTAGAGTGTGTGGCTCATACGCCAGAGAACCCAGGTTCGAGTCCCCCATCTGACACAGAAAGTTTTTTCTGTTATTGAATTAATTTTTCTGTTCGGCCGTCATCTCTCTGCAGACAATGGCAAACCTCAGAAAGTAAAAACTGTCATGAAATGCTTCTTGAGAACATAAGCCGTTCGGAGTCGGCATAAAGCTGGTAGGTCCATTTCTCGATCATTTGTGTTCAAACATTTCAGAACACACACAACACAATTGATCATAGGAAGCTTGGTCAAAGTCTTTGAAGGGCTGAAATGGCCATTTCGTCTTTTTTTTTAAACAAGTAACCATGCACGCCTATGCTGATGACTTGCAGTTGTATATGTCCAGACCCTTTAGTCTCTCTGAAGATTTGTATATTGTAAATTGTAAATCTTAAAATTAAACTATTTAGTTGTTTATTCATATGCAAAATATAAAAATATAATTCACTTTGGCTTGTGAATGAGCTCATTTCTGTAAACCTTATATTAGACATTCTACGACTCACTTGCCTTCGTTGTGTCTGAAGATCCTCTTTAGAAAGCAGATTTCTATTTGAGGCTCTCGCTGTTATCCTTGACAAATTCTATTTCTATTTCTATTCTATTTTCGACGTTTTTGGCATGTTGAGCATATAATTCTAAATCCAATACTTTAAAAAAAACCAAAAACTTACTGCTACACATCAGAAAATAATGCACTACACGCTCATAGTTCTAAAATAACTTATTACCTATAAATATGTTTTCATTTATTATTTTTCTTTAATTTTTATTTGAAATAAAATAAAAACATATTTTAAGTGAAAGACATCCGAATTCTGATTGAAATAGTAAAATTATTTTACTTTTTTTTTAAATATTTTTTGTAATAAAAAAAAACAATTTTCTAGGTATAATCTCCTGGAGGTAAAAATAAAGTGTCTTAAAGGATAAACAAATTGTCCCAATTAAGATGTTTAGAGTTAGAATCCAAGTACTACAAATTGAAGCAAATTCAAAAGTACATTCTCTTGAAAACATCGCTTAAAAAGAATAGTATGTTCTGGTTGGAAAAATTTTGGAAGTACCTTGGAATGTAGAAAAAAAAAAGTCTCTTGTAGAACTTGTTATGTAGTTATTTTTTATGCTGGGTAAGGAACCCTGCACCCTTAACGGAAGAGCAAATCGTGCTTCGATTTAAATAAAAAAATTTCCATATCAAAAGATGAGCAACCAATGAAAATTCGGAACAATTCTCGCGAAAATTACCTTTTTTCCACAGTACCACAAATTAAATACCAAAAAAATTACCGTGGTAAAGGTAATAAAAAAACAAAATCCGCACTGCAATCAAAAAATACCACAAGAAATCCCACGATCATTAAAAATTACTACAAAAATACCATGATTTTTTAAAAAACAACCAAAAATCCCATATACATTTAAAAATCCCAAAAAAATTCTCATACGCAATAAAAAGTACCACAAAAAATCCCACTTAACACTTCGGTTACTCTAACTCTTTGTAAATAAAAAGCCAAAGATTAAATAGTGGTTAAATCACAAACGCCATATTTGTGATGTTAATAGCGTAAGAGCGATGTATATACAGAAGCGTATTTTGCAACAACAAAAATTTAAGGGATCTTAAATACGCAACTTACGACATAAGATCGTAGTGTAAACAGAGAGTTTACTGTCTTAATGGCAATGATTTAGGATCATCCAATCACACCAATTAAAAAGGATACCACAAAATACCATTCTGAACTCCCACGCTAGCTAAAAAATACCACGCTGAATAAAAAAATACCATGGGACTTCCCAAAAAAACAAAAAAATTCTCAAGGGCAATTAAAATTACCGCGAATGGGATTTTTCCCACATAACTGGCAAATTTGATATAGATATATATATAGATATAGATATAGATATAGATATAGATATAGATATAGATATAGATATAGATATAGATATAGATATAGATATAGATATAGATATAGATATAGATATAGATATAGATATAGATATAGATATAGATATAGATATAGATATAGATATAGATATAGATATAGATATAGATATAGATATAGATATAGATATAGATATAGATATAGATATAGATATAGATATAGATATAGATATAGATATAGATATAGATATAGATATAGATATAGATATAGATATAGATATAGATATAGATATAGATATAGATATAGATATAGATATAGATATAGATATAGATATAGATATAGATATAGATATAGATATAGATATAGATATAGATATAGATATAGATATAGATATAGATATAGATATAGATATAGATATAGATACAGATATAAAAAAATAGATATAGAGATAGAGCTGTTAAACATCAAACTAATAAAAGATTATTTCTTTCAGGTTTGGAGTGGATGTCAATTATGTGTCATCAGCTTCAAATAAATTGTCGAAGAGCATTTACGGGCTGCCCAGTTGGGTCAAGCAGTGTGTGCGGAAGAGAATCTTTACTCGATTACTGTATGCCTCTGCCATGTCTCGGTCGTCTTGAGCAGGAATATTGCACACGCGGATTCGAAATGACTGATCCGCCTGCAGGTAAGTTAACAACATTTAAATGATAGTTAAATAACTTATTTCAAATTATAATAAAAAATTTCAGTTATTTGCATTTGCAACATTATGAATTAATTTTATATGTGATTGTGTGGAAGTTCTGTGCACAGAGGAGTTTATGTATTACTTTATTAAACTCTGAGAGTTTAAGAAATATATTAATGCATATTTGGCAAAATAATACAAATAGAGTTATTTTATTCCTATGATAGATTGTTAATATAGAATTAAGTTAGAGAACACCTTAGCATGTTGCGAGCTTGGATAAAAAAGAGAAGAATATTGCTTTAACAGCAGGAAGATGGTAAAGCTTAAGATATGTTTTGTACTAAACTATATTCGAACCTGATAGCGCCATATCTTGGCTGAGTTATAACTATGATAAGTGGAAGAATATATTATATAAGAATTTGTTATTAGCAATATGCTTTGCTTTTGGTTAAAATGCTTTAGTTAAAGAGAAAATTAAAAAAAAAAAATTAACATATTCTCGAAAAATGTTGTAGATCCTATTCGGCAGTGATGTTCCTCGACGCGTCGACTTTAATTGTCGACATTTTGGTGTTGAAAATGTAGACAATGGTGTAGTCAATGCCGACTATGTCGACAATAGTGTAGACAATGTCGAAAATGTAAAAAAAGGTGGTAGCATTGTTGTCGAGAATGTTAAAAATTAACTGGCTGTTAAAAATTAAAATTAAGCATTAACAATTGTTAAACGGATTTCAACGTAGATTGAATCAATTCTTTACTCTAGTAGTTTTGCCGCTTAAAAACTTTTATTTTAATGCAATTTAATAATGCATAAATTAAAAATGCTTGTTATAAAAGCCGGCTGCACTTTTGCACAGTGTATAAAACACTTCACAGCTAAGGTTCTGGGTTGCATAAAAATGATTAATTATCTACACATGAATGTATTGTCGACACGTCGTTAATAGTGATTGTCGACAACGTCAAAAATGGTTTTCTCGACATCATGTATTCTACGTCGCCCATCACTGCTTTTCGGGTCTAGAGTGCAAAGTTACATAAATACCAACAGTCAAATGTATAAAATAATAATTTTTCTATTTGCAAGAAGTGATAATAAAATATTGTATTGATTTTTTTTTTCTTTTTCTTTTATAGTATTTCGGTTGACTAGGCACGAAGATTCATACTGCAACGGATTAACTCCACTCGTAATGTCGCGATGTAATAATACTAACGCCCCGTAAGTTGCCAACATTTAAGCTGTTCATTAAAAAAAAATTTTGTACATTTAGTACATATAACACGGGATCCCATGGTATATGTTCGATACTATGATCAAAGGAGAGTAAGACCCTAGCAGGGTTTTGAAAGTTTGGTGCCCGTTTCTTTTTTAGGGCCCATTTAATATTGTGTGTTTTAGTGATTTTGACAAAAATGGTACCATCAAATTTGTGGGACCATAGCGTGATCGTGTGACCAAAAAGAAAGTCTTCAATATTGAATTGCCACTTTTTAAAACTAGAAGCCCTATTAACGTCAAATTGGCCCAATTTTTGTTTGAATTCAGGCCCTTTTCCAACTAAGTCTATATCATCCCTGATAGCAACGTCAGCAGCAACTGAATCATCAATGCATTTTTTCTTTCATACAAAACGGTTTTCATACAAAACCGTGAATTTTTCTTCTTTTCTTTTGCTATCTTTTGTGGCTTTATAAAAGAAGTGACAAAATCCAAAGTTAGCTATTCCTTTTATACACAAAATAACTGATATTTTGGCAGAAATTTTATCTTTTTACGATTAATATTAAAGGTTGTATAACACCCTAAAGTGTCTCCCAAAAAACGTTGCATGGCCTTGAAAAAATTTGTGAAAATACCCCCATGCAAATTGATTGTCAACAATTGTCCAACAATTGATGAAAAATTAAAGCTTTCTGACGTTTGCAAGAACACGAACTAGGGCCGATAGCTATTGAATTGATAGTACGTTCAGCAGTTGATACACCGAGAAAAAGCTTATGTTAAATTGAAAAAAAACCTAGTATTATTTATAAGATGGCTTTCGCAATTTTCAGCTTCCCAAGTACTTCATCAAAACGCCTAAGTTTGGATGATAAAGTAATCAAGTTTTTGGTAATTTTTTATACAGTATTTAAAAAAAAAATTTTAATTTCAAATATATAATTTTTTTCGAGTTTTGGTTTTTTTTTATTTTTCCTTTTTTTAAAGCTGCCGCCGCCGTCTCTCGTCACAACAGAAATTTTTCTTTTATTAATACCGTTTTTTTTTCTTAGAAATTAATGACTTCTCGGCTTTTCTTGCTGCTTGATGTCTCTTATAACAAGAACATTAAATTAAATTAAATTAAATATCAAATACAAAAATTTTACCTTTGCATGCCGTTGAGATTTGAACCCACACCCACCGATACCACTGTGTATGAAGTCACTACACTACGCATTGAGCCAAACTCCTTCGTTACGCGGAGTGATTATTCAATATTAACTACAACTAAGCTATGATGCAGCATAACACAATAATATATTAAAAGATTTTTGTTGTATGGCTATCAACAGAATACTGCGACATACTGCATCTGTTAATACAGCATCTGTTAACATAGTTGCAGTTATGTCAGCAAATAGTAGCAAGGCTGCTTGGATAAGTGGGTAGAGCGATGGACTGACACCAAAAGTTCCAGGTTAGATTCCGTACGGCGAGAGAAGAAATTTTTTTCTTTTCTTTTTGTTGATGAAATGTAATAAATAATACTGGTGTGAATATTAACGTGTGTTTTTTAATTTATTTTATTGTTTGTGAATTTAAAAGTGGTTTCATTACAAAAAACCCGTTAAATTATCAAATCTATCCTTCTCTCGTGTGTCTAATGACGCAACTGTGTGTTTTTTTTTTGCCGAAAATAGCTCAAAACTATGCTTAAGCCATCCATGTTAGTTGTTTTTTAATTTTGTATTTTTGGATTCTGGGCTTTGGTGAATCAAATATATTTTTTTGGCAAGGTATCGAAGTATGTGCTTTTAAAGCAATGTATTAAACAATAGATTGCTTAGCTGAATAAGCATCAGTTAATAATTCCCATATAATTTATGGAATTCTCTTTACCCAAGCTGACTTAGGTGATTTACCTATTGCTTTTTTTCTCGGTGTAGTTCAACAATTGTGAAAACTGCTATGTTTAGTTTTTTTATAACATTTTGATGTTCGCTTTGAACGTAAAGTTATAACAGCTGTTTTCGAAGACTTCTTTAGAGTAAGATCTCCCACTTCAGTTCAGCAAAAAACGTTACCTTAGCTCCGATTGCTGTTCTTACTTACTCTTGATCTTTGTTTTTTGAAGCTGGTACACTTGTTGAAGGTGTTTCAAATGCCTTTTATATATTTGCTCGACTTAAAATAGTTTTAGCTGTCTTTTTTCGTTTCTGATCCGTTCGTTTGCACCTAATAACATTATTTTATTGATAAAAAGTTAATATATGCAATATATGCAACAAAATTAAAAATTAATACAATTTAAAATTTTTAAAACTGAATTCAAAAATTTTGTTGTAACGTACCGCACGACCTCCTCGCCGCCACCCCTCCACACTGTTAGACTTCTAATGTTCTAATGCTAGTGCAATATTAAAATTTGGCTTAAAAACGATTACGTATCCGACTGGCTCAGCATGGGGTAAATAAGGGGATATGTCCCGATTGTTATAAGAGGTAATGAGATAGGTATTGAAAAATATATCATAAGCTACGTAGAGAATAAAGGTTAAAAATAAGAAAAAAAAAAAAATTATCACGTGAATAGTTCCAACATGTTTCGACCACCTTTAAATCATTTCTACGCTACTCTAATTACTGTAATTGAAGAGCACTCAAAATTAAACTCAAATACAATAAAAGAACCAGAAACGAGAAATAATTTTTAAGAAAGTGAGAGAAAAAAATATAGTGTCCCAATAAGAGGGTACGATTTAAATTTTGTGGCATTTTTGAAAAATGTTCTGAATCGAAACATATCTACTTGACATAACAAAAAAAAAAAAATAAGGCACGTTTATGAAAACACCCTGTATTTTGTTTTGTCTCAGCAACGCTGATAGAGTGTGCCCGAGAAGTTGGGGAAAAAAGCAAAAACAACCACACAGCTCTGTGAAGCTATTGAATTGTTTTTCACTCTCCCATTCTACTCTCCCACAGTAACGCTGTTAAGCAGAGCTGTGTGGCTTTGTATTTTTTATTGTTTCTTTTATATGGGAAAAAAGGTGTTTTTAATATCTAATTTTTACCTTTCTTAATGACAAAACATTTTAATAAAAACTATATTCTGCAGTTGGTATAAGCCATACTTTTTAAATGATATAAGAATCATTTAAATGTGCTGTCTATAAATTGAGAAAAAGGGGGTTCAAGTTTTGTATTAGCGTATTAATAAACAAAATGTAGGCCTTAAGATCACACAAAATCATCGACCGCATAACCCCTCCCCTCCCTCCTCCTCTTGTCCATCCCCCTTAAACACCACTCACACCATCAAACAGATCCTCCGTATGTGTTTTCATTGTCTTAAAAAAATTGTCGTTTGCTTATTTTCTTGCCACTTTTATAAAAACTACTTAATAAACTTTTTTCAAGTTTTATATTGTATTCGATAGATTGCACATTTTTGAAAGCAAATCAGAGCAAAAACGAATTTTTGGCAATTCGCGAGGAAACTGGATATAAATTAAATAAGCATTGAAAATAGAAATTTAAATGTCCAACTTTTTCGGCAATTGAAATTGAAATTCGGCAACAGCTATCCTGCTTCGCGAAAACAAAAGTTGAATATAAATACACATAAAGAAGAAAAAAATAATATTTATCATCCTTCGCGCTTTGCTACGCCTTACTATATTTTGTAGTACAGCGCCCTCTGGGGTTCAAGATATAGCAAAATACATAGCGCCAAAAGACTCACCGCACCCAAAAACCACATATAAAAATTATACTTATCGGATGAGTTGTTTTTAGTTTTTTGCGGTATTTGTACAACAGCGCCCTCTGGTTTTCGAGACAGAATAAGAAAATAATCATAAGGCCTTTCCATACTCGATATCAAATCCTATATATCCGATATACAAATTTTAATCTAAACCGGATAAACGGTTTTTGAGTGTTTCACGATTTCTTAAGTGATTTGTACTACAGCACCATCTGGTGTTTAAGATAGCGCAGAAAAAAAAGTCTAAGATACCCACCGTATCCGAAAACTCCTATGAAAAAACTTTCACGCAAATCGGATGTGCAGCTAGGAGTTTTTCGACATTTTTAAAACATTTGTACTGCAGTACCCTCTGGTGTTCAATACAGATCAAAATAGATAAATCATAAAAACTACCGTACCCGAAAACCCCTAACTACAAATTTTCATGTAAGTCCGATGAATAGTTTCGGAGATAAACTATAATAACAAAATTCGTGGAACCCGATCACAGCGCCACCTACCGGGTCCAATTGCGAATCTGAACCATCCAGGGATCCACTTAAACACACAGAAAAAATTTCAACAAAATCGGTGCAGCCGTGTAGGAACAGCTTAATAACATGCACACGTACAAAAACAGCTCCCTCTAGTTTTCGAAACAGAGCAAAAGAGATAACGCCAAAACAGTTGCCCTACACGAAAATCTTTTAGTAAAATTTTTCATCCAAATCGGATGAGCGGCTTCCTACTTTTTCCCGATTTATTGAGAGATTTGCACTACAGCTCCCTCTGGTGATTGATATAGTACAAAAAAGATAAGTCCAAAACAGTCACCATATTAGAAAACCCCTATATACCTATTTTCATGAAAATTGGATAAACAGCTTAGAAGTTTTTTAAAATGTTTGTACACAGCGCCCTCTGGTGTTCAAGATAGAACAGAGTAGATAAGTCATAAAAAGTCACCATATCCGAAAACCTGCAAATCGGATGAACGGTTTCGGAGATAAACTATAAAAATAAATTGTCTTAAACACGATCCCAGCGCCACCTACCGGGTCCAATTGAGAATCTGAATCATCCAGGGATCCACTCAAACACAAAATATTTCATCAAAATCAGTGCAGTTTAAGAAAGAACAAAAAAGATAGCACCAGAACCCTTTCCGTACTCGAAAATCGCTATTTACAAATTCTCATCAAAATCGGATGAGCAGTTTTGGAGTTTTTCACGATTTCCTAATATTTGTACTAAAGCGCCCTCTGGTTTTCAAGATAGCACAAAAAAGATAAGTCCAAAACACTCACCGTATCAGAAAACCCCTATTTTCCAATTTTCATGCAATCGGATGCACGGCTTAGGAGTTTTTCGAGGTTTTTCAAAATACTTGTACTACAGCGCCGTCTGGTGTTCGAGAGAGAAAAGAGTAGATAAGTCAAAAAACTCAGTGTGTCCGAAAACCTCTACATGCTAAATTCCATTCCATGCAAATCGGATGAACGGTTTTGGACTATTCCGACTTTTTTAAAATATTTGTACTACAGCGACCTCTGGTGTTCAAGATAGAACAAAGTATATAAGCCATAAAAACTCACCGTATTTGAAAACCTCTATATACAAATGCAAATCGGATGGACGGTTTCAGAGAGAAGCTAAAAAATAGAATGCCTGCGACCAGATTGCAGCGCCCCCTTCCTGGTCCAACCTTTTTTACTGGATAAAAAGTAGCCTATATGTTTACCGGGGATATAAGGAACCTGGATGTCAAGTTTCATTTAAATCCATCCAGTGGTTTTCGCGTGATGCTTTAACAGACAGACAGACAGACAGACAAACATTTTAAAAATGCGATTTTTGGACTCAGCGTCATTCAAAACGTCTATCGCAAAAAGAATTTCAAAAAAATATTTAATTTACAGATTTTTTTTTTACAATTTTATATATATATATATATATAGATAAAATATTTCGAAAGTTTATTTTTATAACTTATTATTGCCATAACATGTATACTTTACAGTGTAATAAAAATGTTCACTTTTATTGCGTCACCCTTTATTATGTTTCGGTTCAGAATTAAATTTAAATTTAGAAATTTAGAAACCTATCTTGAAGGCAAAACATTTAAATAAAAATTATATGGTTTACAAGTAAACATGTTTACTTTACAATGCAATCAAGAAATGCACTTTCATTGCGGCACCCTTTATTTTGTTTTGTCTCAGCAGCACGAATCAAGTGTATCTGAGAAGATGGGAAAGAAAAATTAACAACCACAAAGCTCTGTTAAAGCCGTATATGCCTTGTTTTTTACTATCGGATTTTACTCTCTCAAAATACTCTTCCTCAGCAGCGCTGTTCAAAAGAGCTGTGAGGCTTTGTTGTTGCTTCTTTTATATGGGGAAAAGGTGTTTTTAATTTTTACCTATCTTAACCCTTAGCGGCCACACTAGGTAACTAGTTACCCCAGGCTCAGAAAAGTAAAATTGGAGGTCTAAAATCTTTGAAATTGGTAGAAGTAGCGACATCTGCCGATAGTAGGCAAGTGTGAGATTTGACTCCATTACATAGGAAGCCGATAAAATGCATGGCGGCGATTTGAGCGTTTGTTTTCTCGGCGTCTGGTAACTAGTTACCCCGGTGTGATCGCAACAGTTGCTTGAAACAATTTTTTTTTTTAGACAAAATAGACAAAATAAAGGTTCGTTTTTCATATTCTAGTAAAAAAAAAACATTTTCTTTCTTAGTCGTTATGGAATCTTGTCTGCTAATGGGAAAGAACTCAGTTTAATTTTTATATGATATTCTTTATTGAAAAAATCTACTGTAAGTTCATTGTAGGATAACACGTGGGTAATAGGTTATGAAATATAAAGGGTCCGCCAAATAACTTTTTTTTTTTGAAAATGCAAAAAAACACTACTGAATATTTTCTCAAATTTCCTTTTTTATTTGAATGTACAATCCTTCCGGTTAATAATGGAAAATAATTTCAGTCAAATGGCTGCCTCGGCTGGCCATGCAGTAGCCTACACGATCGGTCCAATTTTTAAGCACATTATCGATTGTGTGCAGCTGTATTTCAGCAATGGCGTCACGAATATTGTCCTTTAAAGCGTCAATTGTCTCTGGCTTGTCGGCGTAGCACTTATCTTTGAGGGCACCCCACAAATAATAGTCCAACGGTGTCAAATCGCAGCTCCGAGGTGGCCAAACGACATCAGCTCTGCGGCTGATAATGCGATATTCAAAAACAGGGCGCAAAACATCGAGTGTAGCTTGGCCGTCCTGTTGAAACCAAATGTTGCCAATATCCTCTTCTTCAATATTTGTGAACAAAAATTCGTTCAACATGGCCCGATAACGATGGCCATTGACTGTAACGGCCACTCCTTGCTCATTTTCGAAGGAAAAAGGCCCAATTATGCCTCTGGACCAAAATCCGCACTAAACAGTGACTCGTTTTGGGTGCATCGGCTTTTCAATGTATGCGTGCGGGTTTTCTGTGCCCCAAATGTGACAATTTTGCTTGTTTACATACCCGCCAAGATCAAAATGAGCTTCATCTGAAAAGATGATTTTTTTGGCAAGATCTTCTGTAAGTCGATCGCAGGCCCACTCAGCGAAGCGAAAACGCATTGAGTGGTCAGTTGGCTTCAACTCCTGAACCAATTGGACTTTGTATGGCGTCATACCAAGGTCTTTATGCAAAATTCGTCTCAATGATGTCTCCGAAATGTTCAATTGTTGAGAACGACGGTGAATTGTTGTTGATGCCGCTTCACGCACACTTTCTGCCACAGCAGCAATATTCTCGGGTGTACGCACTGTTTTTGGCTTTTCACGCTTTGGTTTATCGATGAGTTTATTGATGAACATACGGAGCTGACGGTGCTTCTGTTCTTCCAAAATCCGTACGCAATTTTCGCACACATTCTGCAACATTACCATGATTTTCAAAGTAATGTCGCAATATTTTCCAGCGTTGTTCAAGCGTATACGCAACCATATTCGTTCAGCGGAAGAATAAAACTAATTATCTGTCAAATCAGACATGAACTAAGTGTTACCATTCACGAAATAGCACTAGTTGAAAAAAAAAACCTTAGATGACGGACCCTTAATATGAACAATGTTTATGCCTCCAATGCCCATAAATAAAAAAAATTCGCAAGATACTTTCCAAACAATTTTCGGACAAAAAAAGTTCCGCGTTTACATGTGGGAAGCTTTTTTGATAGCTATTTTCGCGTAAGAATGTATACATGTCCACGGTGATAGTAACATATACTTGCTTCTTCGGTTTTATTCCATTCTTCTTCAATGTATTTCATCAAATGTTTAATAATATTGTAATGCTGTTGTACAAGGCAATTAAGGTTCCTTCTTATTGTTGATTTTCCAACTATTGCAATGCTTGCGTGTTACCACAACTTATAAAGTATTGTTATAACCTTTCCAAAATATTTACATAATTTGTTTTTCTTTCACACACTAACAGTACCTTTATGTTTCAGAAATAATAAATATGGAATTACATCGCATTTTGTTGGTAATTTGGTTTTATTAACTTCACACGCGTCGAAACACATTTTTAATACCAGCGAATATTTTTTAGGTATTATTTTAAAGCAGAGATTGGCAATAAACTATAACAAATTAAAAAACTCTACAAAAAACTACTCTACAAATTGAAATTGAAATTGAATGAAATACAGAGGGTGCCTAATTTTTTTTTTTTTATTTAGATTGACTGTATCTGTTTTGTTTATTAAGTAATGTTACCTCCAAGCCAAAACTTTATTAATTATTTAATGGCTTTGTTTAAAATAAAAAAAAAATTCCTTTAGGTGGGTAGAAATTTGGGTTGTAGGTCAATGACACCTATAGAACAATTGTAGTGCTTATCAATTCCTTTTCAACGACATAATCAATTTGAAGATCAGACAAAAATAACCAAAGTTATGATGAACCAGGGTGTTTAAAAAAAATATTTTTTATGGTGATAAAATTCTTTTGAGATAAACTTTCAAATAAGTGGCGTGTTGACCGGTTGAAGACCGATTTGTGAGGAACATCGGCGCCCTTTGTGCATCCCGTGTGTTGGTTAATAAAATAGGATTCAAAATAAATTGTTTTTGCTCAAATATTACAAAAATAAAATTTTTTTTTTCTCTTCTGTACGTAAATATGTATTTAGAAGCTAATAAAAATAAGAAAAAATTTATGATTTTTAATTTTTTTCATTTTTCCCTGCAGTAATTTTGCAAAATAAATATACTTTTTGAATGATCGACAGATAGTATCTAAGTATAAAAGTAAAAGTAGTATATATAATGTTTTCTTTTTACGTTTCCTTGCAATTTCAGACTTTAATTAGTAGTGCTATTTCTAAACCAGCGACAACCCTGGTCATTTTACGAGAACATTAAGAAAGAGAAAATATTTGGTCTGAAACAAAATTACAACATTACCAACTCTTGCTTTTGCGCATTGAATGTGTGCTTGAAAGACAGACAAAAAAACGCAAACGTGAAATCACTGGTTATGTTACGAATCACTGCAAACAGCATAAATAGCTAAATAAAAAAACCAAATCCCTATTCACTGTTTTTTTAAGTATTTGATCACCACAGTTACCAGTGATTTTTCAATCACGGTGATTAAATCACAGGTACGAAAATATCGCTCATCTCTAACAGATACTACTGATATATGGTACTGTTATATGGTATTGAAAAATGGAGGAGTAATAAATTTTTTTTTCTGAAAAAAGCCATTTTTGCTGAATTTCCACACAGATAGTAAGTTTTTAGAACGGCATCTATAAAAAGACCAACAAAAATCATTAGAAATGTTGAGGAATTCTTTTAGCAAACATAAACATTCGGTTAGAAGCCTTGAAACTGCCATATGTCTTGTAAAACTAGGTCTTCCAGCGTGGGGTAATGAGTTACCCCGTGTGGTCGCTATGTGGCCTGGCTGAGTTGTGGCCGCTAAGGGTCAATGACAAAATATTTGAATAAAAACTATATTGTGCACTTATGAGATGACTGTTTTGTGCACTTATGGGTATGAATGAGAGCTATCAAATGATATAAGTTTTTTACGAATCTGTTGTCTTTAAAGTGGGTAAAAAGAGAGTTAAAGATTTCTGTTTGCGTATTAATATACTAGCTTATGCTCTTAAAAAGGGCGTAGCTTTAGTGAAGCCATGCTTTTATAGTAAGTTCGCACCGAGTTTCATTGATGTTTGACTTATTTCGAAAGCTATAGCTAAAAGTTTGGGTGGTGAAAAAGTACCACGCCCCTCGTCCAACGCCCATTAAATGTTACCAGTGGAACGGCATGTGTAAATTGAGGTCGAATACTGAATTCCGAGGCTGTGGGACCTTTAATTCCAAAACTGTTCGATATCGAAAATTGTAGGTGTATTTAAGGTGCCTTTTACGATCGGCACCAGACTTCACAGTAACCCTATCAAGGCTTTGGTGTAAAAATTAGATTAGCGGTTTCCGAGTCTTTACGTTATATACCCATAAACCCACATACGTATATACATTAAGTCGTCTCACGCTTCTTAGAAAAAAAGTAGTACTGTGCGGTTCTTCAAAATAATCCATGGCTTATGTTATGATGATGCCCAAAATATTTCGATTATAAATATTGGCTGGTATGGTAGTTAAAAAAAACAAACGGTCAGAAATAAGAGTAATGAAAAAGTTCTTTTGCATCAAAAAATGTTCAATTTTTTCCGTTGGGCCAAAGATAATGCGGATTTTTATGGATTGTTTTAACTTTTTTCATATTATTTTCACTAAAATACTAATTAAATTTTGCCCATTATACTTTTGTAAATGTGTAAATATTTTTGTAATTTCATTCATGTAATTTCAGTTTAATTCTTCACTTTACACTATATTTTAGTGTATAGAAATTTATTTGACTAAAAGTAATATGGCAAGACAAAAAAAAAAAAAAAATCATTTGAATTTTAGTAAAAATAATAATAAAAAAAGTTAAAAAATTAATGAAAATCTGCATTATCTCTGGTCCGACAGTAAAAATTAAAAATTTATTGGTGCAGTTCGGAAGAACTTTTTCATTACTATTATTTCTGACCGTTTGTTATTTTTAACTACCACACCAGAAAATATTTCTACAAAAAACTCGATTTTTAGAGCATTTTTCAAAACCATTCCGTGGCATACTGGTTGAGGTGCGTGGTTTCTAAGCCAGGTTCGAATTCCATCTACAAAAGAAAGTTTTTTCAATAAAATTATTTTTTGTGTTCGGCCTTCATCTCTATGCAAGTTCTCGATCATTTATGTTCAAACATTTCACAAGACCCACAACACAATTGATCATAAGAAGATCGATCAAGGTCTTTTCAAGGGCTGAAATGGCCATTTCGTTTTTGTTTTTTTTTTTATTTCAAACTATTTCAGCTCACGGATGGCTATCGCTACTGTCGAAATATTTGGGGAATCATCATAACATAAAGCGTTATTTTGAGGAACCGACCCGAACACCGTTTTTTTGTGAGGTGCCTTAGTATACATACATACATTTTTTACAAATAGATAGATGAGCAGAAAAAGTAGGCATGGCAACATTTATATATATATATATAGTGACCGCCACTGGGTCCCATATCACCTACATAACAAGTTTCACTATCAAAACATGTACAGCTCAGAAATTACAATGATTTCTGAAAAGTCACACGCCCATTTTTTGAAGGGTTCTGGCAGTAACCATATGAACTAATCTACCAAATTATATTCGTTTACTGTAAGAAAATTTTGATATATATCCCTTTTACGGACTTGTGGGCGTTAAAAGTGGGCGTGACAAAATTTATATATAAAGTGACCGCCACTTGAACCCATAGCACCTACATACCAAGTTTGACTATCAAAACGTTCACATCTCAGAAATAAAAATTATTTCTAACCGATACCTCGCAGCTAGTGCTTGCTTTGTTATAATTGTTAAATTGTAATAAACTATAATACATAAATAAATAAATAAATTAAATAAAATTATTACTGAAGAGTGGGCACAGATATAGTGCTACCATGCATTTTTTTTGCAAGGCTGTCGAGGGTAAGCGTATGAACTTAATTTCCAAATTTTAGTATTTAACGATGAGAATTGTCTGATTTATAGAAATTCTATTGATTTGTGTGTAAAAAAAAGTGGCGGCCGTGTCGTAGTGGGTAGAGTGTGTGGCCAATACGGGAGAGAACCCTGGTTCGAATCCCACCTCACACAGAACATTTTTGCAATTGAATTAATTTTCACCTCTCTGCAGACAATGGCAAACCTCTTACTTACTTACTTTACTTACTTAGTTGGTCGTAACAACCCGTGTCCGGGTTTCAACCGACCTCATCAGCTCTCGCCAGGCGCCTCTGCTTTGCGCGCGCCTTCTCCAATCGGATACACCAAGTGCGGTTAGGGCTTCCTCAGCCTGGTCCATCCATCGGAGGCATGGTCTCCCTCGTCGTCGTTGACCAGCGACCCTCGCCTCGAGCACCTTTTTCGCTGGAGCTTCGTCGTTCATACGATGGACATGACCCAGCCAGCGTAGTCGCTGCACAGTTATACGCCGAACTACGTCAATGTCATCGTAGAGCTCATACAGCTCGTGGTTCATTCGGATGCGATAGTCATCGCCGACTCGAACAGGACCGAAGATTTTGCGAAGAACTTTTCTCTCGAACACCCCCAGAGCGGCTGCGTCAGTTTGCGAAACTACCCATGCCTCAGCGCCATAAAGCAGCACAGGTAGAACGAGCGTCTTGTAGAGTGTTAGTTTTGTCGATCGAGAGAGGGCTCTGGAACTTAGTTGCTTACTGAGCCCGTAGTAGCACCTATTAGCAATTATTGTTCTTCGCTTTATCTCCAGGCTGATTTCGTTTTTGGTATTAATGGCGGTGCCAAGGTAAACGAACTCCTTGACTACTTCAAAGTTATAGCTGCCGGATGAAACGTGGGAGTCTAAACGCCGAGCTCCCTTGTTTGTAGACAGCATATATTTTGTTTTGCCCTCATTTATCGTCAAACCCACTGTGGCAAACCTCAAAGAGTAAAAAACTACCATGAAAAGCAGCGGCTTATTGAGAACATAAGCCGTTCGGAGTCGGCATAAAACTTGTAGGTCCAGTTCTCGATCATTTGTGTTCAAACATTCCACAACACGCACAGCACAACTGATCATGAGAAGCTCGGTCAAATTCCTTTCAAGGGCTGAAATGGCCATTTCGTTTTGCTTTTTTTTTATTTGCGGGTAGTACAAGTGGGCGTGTCAAATTTTTCACATATATATATATATATATTGACTTCAAGTTCTCAGAAGTGCACAAAACGTGTACAACTCAGGAATAAGCATGATTTCGAAAAAGTGGGCGTTGATATGGTGCGAACACCCCCTTTTTTAACAGTTGCCGACAGTGACCATATCAATAAAATTACTTCTGAACAAAAAGTCTTAAAAAAAAATTTGGAAAGTAACCTTCTGAACAAAATTACCAAATTTTAGTTTTATACGACTAAAACCGTCTGATATATAGAACTTTTTTTTTATTTGTGGGCGATAGAGCCAATTTGGGTTGTATGGGAGGTACCATGCCCCCTTGTCCAATCGACACTAAACTTCACGGGAACACTCTCAGAATGTTGCTTAAGTATCCCTAAAAATTTCATAAAGATTGGTTCGGCAGTTTTGGAGTCTATACGTGATATACACACATACCCACATACCCACATACATCCATTTTTATATATATAGATAAAAAGATAACAGCAAGTTTAGCTAAAATCAAATCGAATTTTCTCTACTCAATTTTAAATACTCAAAAAAAAAACGTGTTGTAAGGAAAATATTAGACTTATACAAGTAAATGTTTAAAATATAATTTTGCACCGTCGCGGATAATTTTAATATTCGTTATTTCCCTTGGTGTATGTACGAAATATTTTACTGCCGCAAAAATAATCGTCAAAATCACTAAATAAACAAAATAATTTAGAAATCCATAAAAATGACACAAAAAGTTACCTAAAGCTATGGAAAAGACCTAAAACACAGAAATGCTAAAAATTACTAAATAATGCCCTACACATTTTAGGTTTTGGTACCTGGAGATTATGAACAGTGGTTTTCTATTATTAGAAAATGTTTATATGTATATGCTTAAATGCATACTCAACTTTTCTTTAAGATCCATACGTTTTGCGGAAATCAAGAATTCGATACTGTTTGTAGACTTTTGTCTTTCACTGTCCTTTACTAAAATTCTTGTTTCTTTTTTTGCTATCAATTCCGGTAATAAGCTTGAAAAAAAAATTATAAGTTTAAAAGTGTGTGTCTTTAATTGATACTTAATTCAATTAAGTCATCTTCTTAGCATTAAAATCTAATGCTAAGAAGCTAATGCTTCCGGCGGCAGTTATAAGGACTGCTCCCCGGTTTTTTTTTTTAAGGTTAACAAGAAATTGAAAAATTGTTGTTGTAATTATACAAGTATGCTGGACATAAATAGCTAAATACAGTAGGTTTTATTACTCTGAGAACAAGGAGTAGTGCGTTTTGATCTATGAGGTCGAAATTTTATAAAAACATATTTTCGAAATATATAAAAAGCTGGTTTTGACATACTTAGTGACATAAAGAGTTATTAGATAAAGCTCGGATAAAGTTAATGTATCATACATTTTGAACCCTATTGAATTCACGCTAACACATTTGGGTTCATTAAGAAATTACTTTTTCTCATGCATATGTCTTTTCTCACTGCGATATACTTGTATTTATTGCTAGCCTCTGAAAAAAAAATCGAGTTTGAAAAACTTACAGTTGTTTTTTTTTAATTATTTCTTTTGGATTTTGAAGATTTTTGATAACTGAATAAGATGATCTGGGTTTAAGGGTTAAGTTCTCAAAACTGTGATGTGATGCCGCAAAATGGGCAACGCCTTCGTGCTAAAAACTTTTACGTACCACTTATTATGGTACCTATCACCTAAAACTATGCAGTTCTGTGCAATTTTTCAATTATTTAGACTTGAATGTTTTTAAAAATGTTCGGCCTTACGTGTAAATGTTTAATATTTTTAGCAATTATTAGAAATATCAAGTTGAAATTATTTGCAAAAAAATAAATATTAAAAAATTATATTTTTTTAGTCTTTGCAACAGTTATTACGCGGGCTGTGCTGACGGGCAACCCAGTGTGTGCACAAGAGCACCATATATCAATAATTGTAAGCGTATGCCATGTTACGAGTATTGGAAGGACTTACAATGCAGACATGGACACCACCAGTCTCCTGAAACGAGTAAGCTCTCAACATTTAAATGCTATTTAGACAACATAACACAATTTTATAAAAATCATCAGTTATTTACATCTGCAACATTTAGAAGTCATTTTATATGCAAAATTCCACGCTTAATAAATAAAAATTTCATAAATAAAATCGAAGCGAAATCCTTTTTTAGTTCCAATTTAATTAATTAATAATGATTTAAATGCAGTTACTATTGTTTCTTTTTAAAGTTTACTGAAAGTCTTTGCTTTGTTTTGAGCTTAATTATTTTTATTAATAGAAAATTTAAAAAAAAATGAACAAAAACTCTGAAAACTGTTATAACTAACATTTTAACAATAATCCGGTTCAGCGTGAAATATTGCGTAAAGAACGACAGTCAAATGTCATATATAATTATTTTTCTTTTTCCAATAAGCTACAGTACAAAAACTGCATTAATTTTTTTCTCATATATAGTATACAAGTTACATCTGGACCGAGCTACCTACTGTATTGGATTACCATTAAACGAAGATAGGCCATGCAATAACACTGACGCCCCGTAAGTTGTTAACATTTAAGAGGTTTTTCAAGTAGCATGGACAAGAGAGTGGTCCTTATTTGCATGGAGCAAACATTTTTTTCTGATCTTTATGAGCACACCGGGGTCTTGTTCCTTAACATGAGAAAGGTAAACTGTGAAATTTTCAGGAAGAAATATTGAAACACTTGATCCTGTTTTACGCGGTGTACTGCGACCATATAAAATATCGCAGGAAAAAAAAAACGCATATAAAAAACCAAATTTTCATAAAAAACTGCTTATGCGGTCTTTTTTTTTTTTTAAAAACTTTGTTCAAAAGTTTGATTTTTCCCTCGCGAACTAAGTTTTTTGCGAGCCATTGTGATCGCGACACTTCAACTTACCGGGGACTTACATATGAATTTATTTTTTTTAAATTTTTTCATTTTTACATTACATTTATTTTGTTCCTGTTTCAATAGCTGCAGGGGCAAAAACAAAATTAAAGGAAAAACTGCATATAAAAAGCAAAACCGCGTAAATAAAGTAACTAGGGGAAGTTTTAAAGACCCTCGCATAAGAAATCCGCGTACAAAGGAACCGCGTAAAAACAGGATCAAGTGTGCTAGATCAAATGCTAGACCTGCTAGGGCAAGATCACATTTTTGAAAAATCTGCAAAAATTGAATTTACAAATTACTCGAAAACGGCTTCGTCGAAAACGGTGTCGAGCGACACCAATCGCTCTACCCACTGATCCAAGCAGCCTTGCTATTGTCAGCTGATATAACTGCCGCTATGTTAACAGATGCTATATTAACAGATGCTGTATATCACCGTAATCTCTTAATTGTCATATGACAAAAATCAATTAATAGATTATTAATAGATTATAAAAAATTTTTTTTTTGTTTGCTTAATGTGCTTTTTATAGTTTATAGAATAGAATATACATACATATTTTTAAATCGATACCTGGCATTGCAGATTAAATAATAGTTTGTTTTTCAACCGAAAAGTTTAAAAATATATGCAAAATTTTGAAAAACAAAAGCCTTAAACGTTATTTCATCGAAAAAAGATTATTTAAAACGGTTCGATAGATAGCTCGAAATATATTAGCTCAATTTCAATGAATCTTTGTTTAAAGAATCTTTGTTTACTTGACTTTGTTTAAAAATCAAGTACCTACTATTTTTTGTTTTTTTTAATAGACAAAAAAGCGCGCAAAAATCGATCTCTTTTTTAACTATTTATTCTAAGTTTCGCCATAAATTTAAAAAACTTCCCAGTGGTCGTGTGTAGGGGGTATGCCGAATTAGTGGTCTGTACTTTAAAATAGCATTTGATTGTTTTGTTTCAGATACATGGGAAAGGCGATATCCAACGAACCGTTTAAATGTCTTTTTGCTAATGTCGTTTTCGCTTATGTCATTTTCAGCGCCCATAGAAGCTTCTGAAAATTATTTAAAAAAAAAATATACTCATAAAGTACTTTTTATGTACAATAAGCTGTAAAAATTCGATAAAAATAATAACTCCTTGTAGAGTAGTGAACTCTTAATTGGTGGGTGTGGGTTCAAATCCCCACGGCGGACGAAGGAAAGATTTTTATATTTGATATATTTAATTTCATATTCTTGTTATAATAAACTTGTTGGAAACAGAAAAGTTTGGTAGTGGCGATTTCAGTCAAGCAAATCACAGAACGAGACATAAAAAATGTTTCACTTAAAAAAAAAAAATAATAAAAAACCAAAATCCGGATAAGATTATATTTTAGAAACTTAACTTTCTATTTAAATAATGTATAAATAATCAAATACTTGAATAATTTATCGCCCAAATAAAAATTGACAAGCTTACATGTAAGACTTAGGAGTTTTAATGAAGTACTTGGGAGGCTGAATGCTGCCAAAGACAGCTTATAAATTATACTAGGCTTTTTTTTTATTAATTTAACATACGCTTTTTTCTCGGTGGAAAAAACTAATACTGTTTTTCCAAAAGAAAAACCCAATTACAGTTTTAAGGCCCAATTCTTCAAAAACCTGCTACGCACTTCGTTTTTTTTTATATATAATTTTTCTTTAAAACGACTCATCAAACATGAAAATCGAGGTTAAATTACCAGAGCTATGATTTTTTTTTTTACTTTTGGAAAAATCTAATTTTTTCTTGTTGCATTGAAAAAAATCTCAAAAATCCAACATTAAAAAAAATATTCAGAGAAATGTCTTGGAAATAGTTTCACAAAGTATAGCTAATGCAGATACAAAAAATGGTTTGATTACGCTTAATAACTTGGTCGTTACGAAATATTTTCTTAGAAACATGCCTTTTTGGAAATTTCGAGTTTGAGCATTATTATAAAAATCAAAAATTACCTAAAACCAAACTAATACAAATTTTGTAAAACACCAGAAACAAATTAAAAATAGTTTTGAGCTATTTTGTGAAAAAAATTAAAAACCTCCTTTCAAAAATCCTTAAAGTGCCCTTTTCTGGCATATCAAACACAGGAAAAAATCATAAAAAATTAAAAAACAAAGTTTCCTCATTTGAATGAACTTCCATAATTCTTAAACATGTATATTAATTTGGAAAGAAGGCAAATTAATTTATTAAAATTTAATTTATTGACTGTAATTTAAATGTATTCAATTGTGTTTAATTAAAGGTATTGAAAGTGAATTGATTTTTTAGAATTTAAGAGAAAATTTAAAACACTAGGCACTATGTCGAAAACTATTATTCTAAACTTATAGTTAATGTTACATAAGTAAGTTAAATTACATAAGGCACATGACAGCGCAAGCAATGCCAAGGTGTGTTCAAAAAAAAAAAGATACAACACTGATGACAGAAAAAAATTTGTATGGGTGCAGCGCGGCCAGATGGCTTTCTGGATGAGCGTGCTTGATATAAAGCCTCACTACAATTTTTGAAAAAAAAAAAACGAAATGGCCACTTCAGCCCTTAAAAGGACTTTGACCAAGCTTCTTATGATCAATTGTGTTGTGCGTGTTATGAAATGTTTGAACACAAATGATCGAGAAGTGGACCTTCAAAGCTTTATGCCGACTCCGAACGACTTATGTTTTCAAGAAGTTTTTCATGGCAGTTTTTGCTCTCTGAGGCTTGCCATTGTCTGCAGAGAGGTGACAGCCGAACAGAATAATGAAGTCAATTGAAAAAACTTTCTGTGTCATGTGGTAATAGAACTAGGGTTCTCTGGCGTATGGGCCACACACTCTACCCACTAGGCCACGGCCGCCACATTTTTTTGGAACATCCAATTAAAAAGATAAAAAACTCAGCGTCACGTACGCTATTTTAAAAATTTTTTAAAAACTACTCGAACAATTTTGCTAACTATCCCCTACGCAGAAGTGACCAAAATATATTCCTTCAATAGAAAATATTCTTCTCGCTAACGAAAAACATTTTTTTTTCGCTTTATTATGAAAAGACGAATGTCAACCTCTGCAGTTCACTTGAGTACGAAAACGTACGTGACGCTTTTTAAAGTTAATTAAATAAATACAAATTCACTTTTTTAAAAGTTTTTTTTCAGAATGGCTTAAAGGGTATATCCTCGGTTCATCAGATATACACACAGCCACGATTTAATGAGTAAAAATGCAAAAAACGACAAAATGGAATGTGCCATAATTAAAAAATTATATATAAACCACCACTTTTACTGCTAAATGGGTATGTTGAGTTTGTCATTCCGTTGGCTAGCGTGACAGGTATTTTAAAGGTAATTTTAAAACGAATGTTGAAATTTGAAATATCAGCATCTACCTAAATGAATTGTCCATGTTAGCCCTTGAAAGGAATTTGTCCGAGCTTCTTATAATCAAATGTGTTGCACGTGAAGTGAAACGTCTGAACAGAAATTATCGAGAACTCTACTTACAAGTTTTATGCCGACTCAAGAAACTTTACATAACAATATTTACTCTCTGAGGCTTGCCATTGTCTGCACAGTGACGGCCGAATAGCAAAATTACTTCAATTAAAAAAAAAAAAAATACTGTATCTGATGGGATTCGAGCCCAAGTTCAATCGCATAGCAGCCGCGTACCTTAAGCAGTATGCCACGTCCACCAGAAGCTTCAATCTAAAAAAACGAAAACAAATTCGAAACGACCCATATCGCATGTAAACTACGCCTACTTCCAATACAAAGTGACTTTAATTAAACGGTCTAAAAAATTCTCTCTCTCTCTCTCCCTCTTAAAAAACTGTACTAAAAATCCACAAAAAATTAATAAAATTTCTTAAAATTTTGCGCTTGGTTTCTTAACATCAACGCTGGCTATGAAATTTAGAAAAAAATCGGACGAAAAGACACCTACCTCCCATACAAAGTAAATTTATTGGAACGGTAAAATCTCTTAAATTACTCAAAAGCTAAATCTTGGATTTTAAACATAATCCTGACTATTAAATTTGGCAATCAATAAATGATAACCACGTTCATCTCCCATCCAAATTGAGCTCATCCAAACTGTAAAAATACTTAAAATTCCACAAAAGTGAAGTTACTGAATCGAAATGTAGATATAACTTTTGATATCTAATATGAACTCTGACTGAATGAACTCTGAAAAACTAATGAAAACCATACTTAACCTCCCATCAACGTCTTTAAAATAGAAAAACCTTAATAAATATCAGAAAAAATTAATGTATTGATTTGATACTAATACATTCGTAAGCCACACCCCGCCACACTGGGGTAATTCGCTATACCAACGAAAAGACATCGCTCTCAAATCTATCTAGACCCTTTTTCTATGAGCCATAATACCTTATATTATATGGATTTGGTTTGATATAAGTTTTCGCAGTTCTGATGGTCTATAAATATTTATTATATTTATAATATTTCCACTCTGAGTTATATCCTCAACTGATTGTTAGTATTACCAAATTGACTATAGTTTTTGAAATATAGAGTTTTCTCGAGCTATACGGTTAAAAATCTTGGACTTAATTTTAGTAAATCCTGTAATATACATATGACGACACCAAAATTGTATTCAAATTTAAACCACTCCAAATACTAAAACTAAGTTTTATTCCCACATGGTCTTAAATTGCAATACTCGATGTGGATTAAAATCCATAGCGTATTAAAAACAAAATTGGTTTTGTTTACACAATTTGTATCTCTTATTTTTTTTCCTTTTATACTATTATTTTTAAACAAACTCCTATTGTAGGTTTCGAACTAACATCATCATTGAAATGGATGTAGTATTGTTTCACAAAAATTGCATTATTAAGGTTTGTTAACCGAAAAAGTAACTCTGAATCATAAGACTTTTGAATCTTAAAAATCTTAAAATTAAGACGGAAAGTATTGAAATATAATACAGCACGACTTAAAATGTAATACATGTTGTATTAAATCTAATACCATGGCTATCTTAATTCAAAATCTATTCTAATTGTAATAGTTTTTGAAACCGATTGTATTACTTTTTAGTTATTTTGTTTTAAATTTTAAACCATAGGTACTAAAGTTCTAATTTTATTCTAACTTTATTTAATTTGAGTACACCTTTTTGACTAAACAAATTTTTAGTATTTTAAAAAGTATTAATTCTAATAAAAAATGGTTTAAAAAATACATTATTCCAACCACTGGCTTAAAATTTACTCTAAGATTATTAACCGTGTAGAAAAGATTGAAAAGTACGAAAAATCAAAAAAGAACTCAAAAACTAGAGCCTTGAGGAATAAATAAGAAAAAACTTTAAGCAAAATCTAAGTCAGATACTTTTTAAATTTTCTTGGAAGACTTTTTTCTAATGTTGTAAATAATATGTAACTGAACTTTTATTTGGCATATTATAGGCATTTTACTTTATTCTTGCATTGAATGATTCTCTTAAAAATTTTGCATGTAATATTAAATTAATACAATACAAAAACATTTAAATATTTTTATAGCATACCTGAAGTTTTGGAAAGTTGTACAGGGACTTGCGAAGAACATCATCCACACGCATGTGGATATAGAGAGGAAAATGGTGCCGCTTTCTGTCGGCCATTCCGATGCAATGATGATATGTACAATTATAACTGCGGATTAAGAAATGCTGCAAATCATTCAAGTAAGTTGTCAACATTTTAAAGATATTTTGATTATTTTATTCAGATTATGTAGAAAGTCTTTAGTAATTTGCATCTGACACTTGGAAAATTGAACGCTGAATAAGTAAAAAGTTAATAATCAGAAGTAGGGAAAATCTTTTTGTCACCACAGATGTGTTCAAGGGGGAATGTTATATAAAGAACTAGTCCATAAAGACCACTGTCTAATATCATGAATTTTCTTTGTACAATAAGTAACATGACACAATAAAAAGCACTTTTTTGTCTTCTATAGGAATTTTGTTTCCTGCTCTCCACGTGTTTTGCGAAAATTTACCATCAGGACAAGAAAGTCCATGCAATAGTGTTCCGTAAGTTGCCAATATTTAAGCGATATATCTTTACTATAATTTTATAAATATTATGACTGCAATTAATACATCTATAATATTTTGAAGTTATGTTAAATGCAATTTTTCTCGCTGAATAAGTAAAAATTTAATTTATTAAAAATAGAAAAGTAGAAATTTAGATTTAATTTATTAATAAAATTTCTCATTTCTTCAATTTTTTTTTTATTAAATTGCTTTGCTTTGCTTTGCGAAACGTCATTTGAGTTAAATAGAAAATTGAATAACCGACCATTATCTCGAAAATGGTTTTTCCTAACCTTCATATAATAATTGGCTTCAGCACGCATGTAACATAAAGGCTGACCGTCAAATGTCTAATAGTATAAAAATAATTGTTTAAATTTTTTCAGCAAGTTATATAACATAATAAATAAAAAATTTTAATTTTAGGCCTGCCGCAGATCCGAATTAGGTCTTCTAAAATCCAAACCTCTGGACAAATGATTATCTGAATGAATATACGAATATGGTTTTTTATTTTCAAAAATTTTTACAGTTTTTATATTTCTCTTTTTATTTTGGTACTTTTGAAAATTTTTTGGAAACTTTTTTTTCTCTAATATAATAAATATCATGTTTATACATCAAAAAAATCACATACAGCAAAATTATTTTTTTATAATAATAAGTATTTCAAGATTCCCAAAATAAAATATTTGTATTTAAATATTATTTTTGACAAGAAATGTACTGGACAAAGAAATACAATAAACAAAATATACATATTAATTTTGACTAAAATAATTGTAAAATCATTACATAAATATTTTAATAATTTAAGTGTTAAAAGAAGAATTTAGTAGCTGGTTATAGGTTTCATTTATTTCTCGTAAGCGGCTTTTTATTGCATCCACCAATTTGAATTATCGTCAGGGGACTTTTTATTACACTCTTCTATGATAATTTGTTTAAGCTGCTCTTTGTTTGATTATCTCATGTGTTCATACATTTCGCTCGAGAAAATTCCAAAAATGCTCAAAATAATTGGGACTCCGCTCTGCTTTTGTGTAGTGTGGTCTTGCTTATATAAGGGTGGCAAGTTCTCATTAACAGTGAGTTGGGGGTCGTTTCTTATAAGCACTGCCTTTTAAACTATTTTCCAAAATGGATAAATATTAGAATTTTACTCTCAACGAAAGCCAAATTTCTACACTATCGCCCCAAACTATCACTTTTCCACCGACGTGTTTAACAATTGGCGTAAAATTTTTCATATAAAACGTCTTCTCCACCCAAAACAAGGCACATCTGTCTTATCCCAAACATAAGTTGAAAAAAAAAAAAATTATGGAATAGTCGTATACCAATAAAATTTGTAATTGGCTATATTAGAACACACAAAAATGTTTTGAAATCCACCCACAACCATGGGTACCACTCACAAATGTACCTATCATGATACAATAACTTTAAACGTTATATTTTGGTTTTTTGTACTGAATTTTTATCAAAACAACTGCGTCAATAATCTGAAATAAATATCACGCATTCCGTGTAGCGTACGAGGACATTTTTCAGTACTTCAACGTATATTTTGGTGCATTTTAATGATAAAAAGAATTTAACTTTTTCTTTCTTAAATCCAGGTTTGTTCAGTATATGTGTATCCTTAAATTTAAGTTTGGCTTAATCGATTTATTAAAACATTCACCAAAATATAAAGTATCTACTAGGTTGCGGACGGAGGACACCAAAAATACCTCAGCTTTAGTTTTAAAAAACTATTTATTTTATTTTATGAAAAGTTTAATAGTAAAGAATTAAAAAAAGTAAAAAAAGAATAGTAAAAAATTATATATAAAAAATATAAAAATTAAAATTTCGGTTGCGTACGGTGTCCCCAATGGTTGCGTACTAAGACATGTACGAAAAAAAGCAAATTCAGAATTTTTCTCACTGTTTGATTACGAAACAAGTTATTTTATGTATTTTTAACCTCTAGTAGTAACATTATGCAAAGAGCCCTTTGTAGATTTGAACAATGGGCCAAGCCCTGTGGTCCGGCTAAAACAGAGCTAGTCCTATTTACCAGGAAATACAAAATTCCGTCCTTAACACCAATCATACTAAATGGGTATGTTCTGTCCCTTGCGAATAACGCAAAGTTATTATACTAGATAGAAAGCTCAGCTGGAAGTTAAACATAGCAGAGCGCATAGAAACAAGATAGGAGTTTTCGCCTCGTATCGTTTACTGGCTGCATACTGGGGGCATAAGACCTATTCTTCTGTATGGAGTAGTAATATGGTGGACGTCCATAGACAAGGTCACATATATGAAACAACTCCAAAAAGTGCAGAGAATGGCATCTATATGCATCAGCGGTGCTCTGAGAACAACAACGACTGCAGCCCTAGAGACCATGCTTCATCTTCTACCACTGGACCTGGTTGCCAAACAGACAGCAGCCTGTTCGGTGACAAGACTTAGAGAACTGGGAGTATGGATAAGTATGACAACGGGTCACTCATCCATACTTAACAACTTTAACTTCATTCCATCAAGAACTGATTACTGCAAGCCCCGCTTTCCTTCGAAGGAAGGTATGGTACGCTTATTCCGCCTAGAACATACTGGGTCAATGGTGCACCATGGAAACGAGGGTGTGTTTATTTCTATACTGATGGATCAAAATTAAACGACAACGTCGGGTACGGGGTCTACTCAGAAGAGCTTGGAGTATCTCTGGCTCGTAGGCTCCCTGGTCACTGTAGTGTGTTTCAAGCCGAATTGATGGCAATAGGTGATGTTGCATCATGGCTTTCAAAAAACGTTGTCTCTAAACGGGAAAATTATATATTCTCTGATATTCAGGCTGCGATAAAATCGTTGGAACAAGTAGCCACAAACTTTAAAGTAGCCAAAGAATGCCGTGCTTCATTAGGGGAAATGTCGAACTATTTCAGCATCAACCTAATATGGGTACCTGCAGATGAGCTCGCTAGACTTGGGACACAAGCGCCACTATTCATGGTGAGCCCACCGGGTATCCAGTTAGCGACTCTCAAGCTGCTAATCAGTAACAATATCATATCGAAAGCCAACACAGGTGGGCTGAGCTCTCGACATGCAGTGCATCAAGGCTTATCTGGCCGACACTAGATCTCGGGCGATCGAGAGCCCTCCTCTCACTGGCAAGCCCAGAACTAGCCACAATAGTGGCTGTCATCACAGGGCACTGCTTGATAGGCAGACATGTCTGCAGGTTAGGAGTTATCTCAAATGGCTTCTGTAGAAGCTGCAAGGACGAACAAGAGGAAGAAACCATAGCCCATCTTCTGTGCTCTAGCCAGAAGAAGGCATAAATATTTAGGCTCTTTCTTCTTTCATTCAGGCGTCTAAAAGGGTTCATCAGAAGCTCAAGTTGGTTCCATTATTAATAAAAGCCTGTGTGCAGCGGTAACAAAATGGACCTATCTGGTCTAAGTGAGCAGGTATGTATTTGATTTACACCGGCTGCCGCCTCTACCTAACCTAACCTTTAGTAGGCGATGACAATGTGTTGCCATCACTCGATACGTCGAAGTGGTGTTGATTTTGTAGGTTAAAATATATTTTCGTTCCGTATTTTGGACAAAAAAAAGGCTCCTTTTTAGGTAAGAACCCGATACAAAATTTTTATTTTACTGATCTGTTAATAATAAAACTGCACCTTACGGGGTTCTAAAAAAAATCAAAAAGAAAAAGGTAATATAAAAAAAAAATCAAATAAAAGTTTTTCGAGTCTGCGGCTTACTTTTTCACGGAATGCGTGATATGTAGAATACAAAATTCTGCCACGTGCATGTCCCATACAAAATTTTATACCCCACGCGTACCCATATTAATATACCCATATTAACTTTGTCGCCAATAAGGAGGCGTGGTAGTTATAGAAAGGTATATACAATCTTAATCAGCATCACCACCTTAGATGATTTAGTCATGCCCGTCTGCACGTCTGTTAACACGATAACAGCTGTAATTTTATAGCAATGAAATTTAAAATGCAAACATCTTTCTAACAAAAAATAAAATTTAGTTCGAAAATGAGCCAAGTCGGATGAATACAACGCCGACCTCCCATACGATTAAAGAATTAACAAAAATTAAAGAAATTTCATGAATAAAAGCTATTAAATGTGGTAAAACCTAATGAAAACTCCCCATACCCTCATAAATATCAATAAATGTATGGACTTGATACTTCCAAATAAATAAAGCAGGAAGTCATCGTGTCTGTATGTTCCCAAATTCCATCCACATCGTTTGTCCGACTTCTATTTAATTTCGCACATTTATTCTTTGGCATATATGTGGCATTTTATTTTTAGCTAGGCTTCTTCAACACCGTGTGTCTGACTTTAACCAAATTTTCCACCTACTTTCCTTGATAATTTCAACAGTCTAAATATTAATAAATTGTAAGGTGTAAGACATGGGGCGTGACACTTTATTATACCCCAACGCGTACTGCGTAAGGGGTATATTAACTTTGTCATTCCGTTTGTAACGCCAAGAGGAGGCGTAGCAGGTATAGAAAAATATATATATTTTTGATCAGCATCACCTCCTGAGTCGATTTCCGTGTGTCCATCTGTCTGTCCGTCTGTCGACACGATTACATCCGCAATTTTAAGCCTATTGCGATGAAATTCAAATAATAAGTTTATTGTTAAAAAAGAAAGATCCAGTTCGAAAATGGGCCAAACCGGATGAAAACCACGCCTACCTTCTATACAAAGCGACGTCATCCAAATAGACAAACTTTCGATAATATATAAAACTGAATGCCATCGCTTAAGTCGTGGCTAAAGACGTCGAATGTACTCCAATATGGCTGCGGGGGGATATTTTAGCTTCGGTACCCTGCCGAAGCTCCATCCTTACTAGTTTTTAATCTAACTCCCTCTACACCGTTCGTCCGAGTTCAACAAAATTTTACACATATATTCTTTGGTAAAATAAATAGTCCGTAGTTTTTTTAAGTGGCAAGATTTATTGTGCTGGGGAGTGTGATGATCTAATTTTAATCAAGCACTTTCTACACCGTTTTTTTTTTGCCTTTAACCAAATTTTGCATATAGACAGGAGGCGTGGCTGTTTAATTTTAAACAAACTTCTATTGGGTTTGTCAACCAAATATTTCATACTTATTTTTTAGAACAAAGTGCAATCCGGTGTGGGTAGGTTCTGTTCCAAGCAAAATGAGAATCGTGGGCGTGACTAAAATAGAGGAGTAGAAATGTTGTTTACAAACTATATCTCAGGTGGAAAATTGGTTTTTTTTTACCCATATCTTTTTTTGTGTGCACAAGAACATTTTTCTTCTTTTATCGTTAGACAAATGTGTTAAGACGACCAATTGTTGTATACAGAGCTGGGTCGAAAAGTATTCATTACTTTTCAATTCCAATTTCTTGGAATTAAAAATTGGTAATTGAACATTTGGCGGTGTTGGCGCAGTGGGTTCGAGTCCCACCTCACAAAAAACATTTTTTCAATTGAATTCATTTTTCTGTTCGGCCGTCATCTCTCTGCAGACGATGGCTAACCTCAGAGAGTAAAAACTGCCATGTAAAGCTCTTGAGAACATAAGCCGTTCGGAGTCGGCATAAAACATGTAGGTCCAGTTCTCGATCATTTGTGTTCAAACATTTCACAACACACACAACACAATTGATCATAAGAAGCTCGGTCAAAGTCCTTTCAAGGGCTGAAATGGCCATTTGGTTTTTTTTTTATATAATTGAACATCTCAATTCCTCAGGAATGGAATTGGAAAAAAAATCGTCAATTACATTACAGGAATCGTAATTGGTAATTGAATTTTTCAATTCAATTAGCCAAAATATTTTTAAAGATATGTATAGGGTAATCCAATATAAGGTCCTTTTTTCAACTGGGTTGTTCTGATAGCTGTTGTTGTCAAATGGCTTGACCATATGACGTTTGTGTCCACTATTCAATACGACTCAATCATGAGTAGAGTTACTCCTGAACAACGTTTATTAATTGTGGTAACTTACTACCAAAATCAGTCATCAGTTAGAGAATGTTATAGAGTTCTTCAACATCATTTTGGTCGTTATGAGCGTCCAACTGAGCGCACTATTCGTAACACCATCACCAAATTTTGAAACAATTTTACTCTATTGGACATTCATCAGTCAACCAGAGTGCATAGAGCCCCTAATTTTGGGAATATTGCTGCAGTAGCAGAGAGTGTTCGTGAAAGCCGTGAACAATTGATATCAGGCTTTGGTCATCTCTTAGGAATCTTTGTGGCGTTTCATAAGGCGTGATCTTGGTATGAAGGCCTATAAAATACGGCTTGAGAAGAATTGAGCCGGCTGGTCTTGGTGAACGTTTTAATTTCGGTTTATGAGCCATAAAACAACTGCAAATCAATTCATTATTTTATCAAAAAAATTGTGTTTAGCGACGAAGCTCATTTCTGGTTGAACGGCTACGTTAACAAGCAAAATTGTCGTATTTGGGCCGATGAACAACCAGAAGCAATCCAAGAGCTCTCCATGTATCCCGATAAATATACTGCTTGCTGTGGTTTATGGGCAGGAGGCATCTTCTGACTCTATTTCGTCAAAAATACGGATGGAGCCCGTGTTATGGTCAATGGTGCTCGCTACAGAGCAATGATCTATACATTTTTGTAGCCGATCTCTGGTTTCAACGCTTTCGCTTTTTTGAGGGAAACGTTCGATGAAAACACCATCTCAAGAAATGGTCCTGTTAATTGGTCACCAAGATCATGTGATGTAACGCCATTGGATTACTTTCTTTGGGGATATGTAAAATCACTTGTTTATGTCGACAAACCCGAAACTATTGACGCTTTTGAAATCAACATAGCTCGTGTTATTCAAGGAATACCGGCCGATATGCTAGAAAGAGTTGTCGAAACTTGGCCCACAGAATGGAATATTTAAGAGTTAGACGTGAGCAACATTTGAAGGAAATAATTTTTAAACATTAAGTTGTAGGAACCGAACTATCATTCCAAATAAAGACTAATACATTGATTTTTATGTATTTTATTAAGAAAACAAAGTAGGTAGGCTTTTATTTGATCACCCTTTACTTAAATACGAAAATTTCCAAAATATAATTTTTATAAAGTTTAAATATTTATCTATTTTTATCTATATTAATAAAAATTATTTTCTGTTTGTTTGTTTCTTTGTTTGTTTGACTTTTATACAAATCTAAACGGCTGATCGGATGCCACTTAAACTTAAAACGTGTTTTTCTTACGTCCTAGATTAGGTTATTGCGTACTTTGTTTAAACCATTCCCCCCTTTTACCGCCCACAAATCATTAAAAATGCAATAAAATTATAAAATTAAAATTTGGTATAAAATTGTTTGTGTACCAAAAATGGACTTCCACGCCCTCTTTTACCATCCACAAATCAATGAAAATGCTATATTTCAGACGGTTATGGTCGAATAAGACTGAAATTTGGAAATTAAGTTTGTATGCTTATAGTCGGAAACAAAACTTCTAGGCCGATTGCGCTGAAATTTTGGCAGTAGATTGTTTTCGAGCACGAGATGGTTTACGGGAAAACGCCCTTTCAACGCCCACAAATAAAAAATGGATGGCTGTGGACCAGAGATCTGCAGCAAGTCATTATAAACATAGTTGACTCGAGTATATACGCATTAATTTGGCTTCTACTTCATATTCAGACTTATCAAAAATGTTGAAGCATTCATAACACGCAACTTAAATCCAATGCTTCAAGAGTCATACTCTGACTCACAGTCGAACGTAGTCGGTATGATTCTAACTTCATTTCAATAAGTACAACATGTTGTGAACAACATGCACAAGCACTTCAAAGGAATGATGTGTTTTTCAGGGTTACCAGCTCTGGTATAAATTAAGAATTTTAGTTTGATAAATGCTATTATTGAATTGTTCTAATGCTATTGACTATATGGTAACACTTCCTATAACGGTACGAAATGAAGGTCAACGCTTCTGTTTTATTATAATTTGTTGAAGTGAAGTGTGTCTCATTTTTTAAACGGAACAAAGCTAAATAAGTAAGTTAATAAATTATTATATAAATATTATGAACAGAAATGATATATAATTTTCAAAAGTATTATTGAAATGGACAATATTGCTACAGTAACGGAATGTATTAACAGTGGTACCTACACATTATCGCAACGGAGGAGAGGGAAGAGCAGTATTTGGACAACATTTGCTGAAATAGAGAAAGACGATGGATCCATTGTGAACGATCTTGTGTGTTGTCGTACTTGCCGAAAACTGTTTAAATTCAATGGTAAGAACACTTCCAATTTTAATCGTCACAAGTGTTATCAACTCCGATTGAACGCCGAAGTTTTAAAAAATGCCAATGATGAGGATCACCATTTCGTGAAACGCACAGCGAAATTCTATAAAAAAGTGTTTACTGCATCTTAAAATCCAATTAAATGTATTTCGTTATAAAAAATTCTATGGTAACCCTGCTTCTCTTCTAACAGCGAGCGTAAGTTCAAAAACAACCACTGCGTTTGACTGGAAAAATTCGCACGCATTCCAAATGAGCTATGGGACTTTAGCTTGAGCTATGAGTACTTTGTTTGAGCTATGGGTTTTCGGTATGATTTATAACAAGTTCTTTGATGTTGCAGATTATTTGGTAGACTTTGACGTTCGATTGACGAATCAAACATTGAACTATGATTTTCTTTCTGTAGCAAGAGTGCTTCGAGTAGTAGTGGTGGTTTTTGTTTGAAGTGCACGCACTACAACTCGGTTTTGCATGAATCACTATAAGTCGCAAAAACGTGACTCGTTGCAGATCTCTGCTGTGGACCACTGGGTTCTGCTAGTAAACTATACAAACTATAACACATCATCATCTAGCAACTCAAACAAATAATACAATTTGACAACTATCAACAGTGCCGCTCTTTCGCTTACAATTTTTTGACAGAAAGAAAAAAATTCATGGTGTTGACAAAAACTCACTAACACCTAATTAATATTACACCATGGTTAACATGGAATCAAAATTTTATGATATCAAAGCCATCACGCAATGTTCAACAACATGTGCTTTAGTCTGAAACCTCTTTTTGTTTTGTTCACGGGTTGATGTATTTGTGGCCCAAATTTAAATCGTTGTAATTCTCATCATAAGCATCAACAAGTTTTATACTCACTTTTATTACATAAAATATAATTCAAAAATAATGCTGTAAGTGCAGAACATATCAGATTGAACTAAATAAATTCAATGTTTTTCTTAAAAATTTAAATGCTTGAGGGGAATGTGCTTGCTATTTGCATTTATTTGCTATTTTTTTTAGTATGTATTCATCAAGTGTTACAGCTGAGAAGCCCGATGGCGTAGGCTGCGCAGAGGATTTAATTTTTAACGCACGGAATACACAATCCTTATATCCATCATTCTTGGTACGCTACATATATCGATGATTCCATATCAATTCGACTATTTTTGAGCAAAATCTGACCTTTATGACTCCGATTTCTTTTGAACTTTGTAGGTTAGTAGTGCTCGTGAAAATAGCTTAAAGTGTGTTATTTGTTTTTGCGAAAACAGTTTCTTTTTTGATTGAAAATATAACTTACTTACTTACTTAGTTGGTCGTAACAACCCGTGTCCGGGTTTCAACCGACCTCATCAGCTCTCGCCAGGCGCCTCTGCTTTGCGCGCGCCTTCTCCAATCGGATACACCAAGTGAGGTTAGGGCTTCCTCAGCCTGGTCCATCCATCGGAGGCATGGTCTCCCTCGTCGTCGTTGACCAGCGACCCTCGCCTCGAGCACCTTTTTCGCTGGAGCTTCGTCGTTCATACGATGGACATGACCCAGCCAGCGTAGTCGCTGCACAGTTATACGCCGGACTACGTCAATGTCATCGTAGAGCTCATACAGCTCGTGGTTCATTCGGATGCGATAGTCATCGCCGACTCGAACAGGACCGAAGATTTTGCGAAGAACTTTTCTCTCGAACACCCCCAGAGCGGCTGCGTCAGTTTGCGAAACTACCCATGCCTCAGCGCCATAAAGCAGCACAGGTAGAACGAGCGTCTTGTAGAGTGTTAGTTTTGTCGATCGAGAGAGGGCTCTGGAACTTAGTTGCTTACTGAGCCCGTAGTAGCACCTATTAGCAATTATTGTTCTTCGCTTTATCTCCAGGCTGCTTTCGTTGTTCGTATTAATGGCGGTGCCAAGGTAAACGAACTCCTTGACTACTTCAAAGTTATAGCTGCCGGATGAAACGTGGGAGTCTAAACGCCGAGCTCCCTTGTTTGTAGACAGCATATATTTTGTTTTGCCCTCGTTTATCGTCAAACCCACTTTGGCTGATTCCTTTTCGATAGCGGCGAAAGCAGCGGTAACATCTCTCTTGGTTCTGCCGACAATATCAATATCATCAGCGTACGCAAGGAGCTGGACGCCTTTGTAGAAAATGGTGCCATTACGATGCACACCGGCCTTTCGTACGATCCCCTCCATGATGATGTTAAAGAGATCGCAAGACAGTGGATCGCCTTGCCTGAAACCTCTTTCGGTATTGAAGGTTTCGGAGAGGTCATTTCCTACCTTGACGGAGCTGCGTGTGTTGCTCAACGTCATTCTGCAAAGTCTAATCAACTTTGCAGGTATACCGAACTCAGACATTGTTGCGTATAGGCAATCCCTTCTCGGGCTATCGAACGCAGCTTTAAAATCGACAAAGAGATGGTGTGTGTCAATTTGATTTTCGTGGGTTTTCTCCAGGATTTGTCGTAGCGTGAAAATCTGGTCTATGGTGGAGTTACCAGGTCGAAAGCCAGACTGATAAGGTCCAATCAGTGTTTTTGTAATCGGCTTTAATCTTTCACACAGTACGCTTGAGAGAACCTTATATGCGATGGAAATAAGACTGATACCTCTATAACTTGCGCAGATTGTTGGGTCTCCTTTCTTAAGTATAGGGCACAGTACACTGATGTTCCAATCGTCGGGCATGCTTTCTGCTAGCCATATTTTGCTGATGAGCTGATGCATGCGCCTTATCAATTCATCGCCGCCGGTTTTAAACAATTCAGCTGACAGGCCGTCAGCACCCGCTGCTTTGTTGTTTTTGAGTCGTTGGATAGCAACTCGAACCTCATCATGGCTAGGTGGTGGTACTTCCACTCCGTCATTGTTGATTGGTAGCTCTGAACTGCGCTCTCCATGGGCGGCATTGGTGGAATCGTCGCCAGTAAGTAAGTTGGAGAAGTGCCGTCTCCACAATCTCAGCACACACTGCGTATCCGTATTCAGATCTCCATTTTCGTCTCTACAAGTGGATGCTCCGGGCTTGAAACCTTGGGTTAGACGCTTAACCTGTTGATAGAATTTTCGTGCATCCTTCTTGCCCTGGTATACCTCTAGTTCCTCATGCTCACGCTTTTCCTGCTCTCTTTTCTTGCGTCTGAAAAGGCGCCTCTCTTCCTTCCTCTTTTCGCGGTAGTTTTCTCGCACGGCTCGCGTTGCAGCTGACTGCAGCGTTTTTCTATAAGCGGCGTTTTTTACTGCAATCGCAATGCGACACTCCTGATCATACCATTGGTTCCGAGGTTGCGGGCGCCGGAAACCAATGACTTCTTCAGCAGCAGCGCGCATGGAGTGGGATATATACGCCCAAAGTCCGCCGGCGTCGTCGGGTCCAGAGGTTGGTTGGTTGAGCTTAACCGAGAGCGGAGTAGGCTTCGGCAGTCCGTTGTAATTGCAGCTTAGCGACATCTAGCTTTCGTTGCATTCCTGTGCGTATGTTCTTCGCATTGCATAATCGCATGCGGATCTTGGCTGCAACAAGATAATGGTCAGAGTCAATGTTGACCCCCCGAAATGTACGCACATCTAGAACACTAGAGGCATGCCTTCCGTCGATTACAACATGATCAATTTGGTTTCGCGTTTTTTGATCTGGGGACAGCCAGGTGGCCTTGTGGATGTGAGGTGCTTAAATCTGGTGCTACTAACTACCATGTTTCGCGCCGCGGCGAAGTCAATCAGTCTTAGACCGTTGTTCGTGGAGGTCTCATGAAGACTGAACTGACCGACAGTGGGGCCAAAGATGCCTTCCCTTCCGACTTTCGCATTAAAATCGCCGAGGACTATTTTCACGTCATGGACCGGAAGGTGGTCGTATACGTCCTCAAGGCTAGCGTAGAAAGCGTCTTTGACGGCTTCGTCCTTTTCCTCCGTCGGGGCGTGCGCGCAAATAAGGCTGATGGAGAAAAATTTTGCCTTGATGCGGATCGTGGCCAATCTTTCGTTGACAGGTGTGAACCGGGAAACAAGGTGGCGTAGTTTCCGGCTAACAACGAATCCACATCCAAATTCGCGCCTCTCCGCATGGCAGCTGTAGTAGATATCACAGTGTGCTTGTTTAGAGCAGCCTTGCCCTTTCCATCGCATTTCCTGGATGGCGGTGATGTCAGCCTTTAACGTTTTGAGGGCTTCCGCCAGTTGGATAATGGCACCTTCCCTATAAAGGGTTCGGACATTCCAGGTGCATATCCGTAAATCATTGTCCGTTTTTCGTTTGCGGTGGTCGTCAACGTAATTGGGGTTCTTATCCGAGGCTGGTTTAGTTTTCATTGGGCAGTAGTAATGTGGACCCAAACCCTGCGCACATTCCATGTTTAAGGTCTATGGAGTGACCCGCCGCTCAAATTAGCCGTCAAACTGACGGATGCCAGTTTGCCGTTGCCCAGGGAACACCACGTGGAGGTTTGAGTCGACTTGAGACGATTTCGACATGGATAATGCTGGCCTCGCCAGGTTGAGGCGGTCAGACACGTTGCCATGTGAAGGTTCGCCCCCTGTTCCTGTTTTTATTGAAAATATAAAAAATTGAAAAATATCTCCATCAATACAATTAGTGCATGTATTCAAACAGCTGTAACTTCGAAACCGCAAGTCGTACAGAAAAAAAACTTGCATACATTTTAGAGACATTGAATGGGTCTTTCTGGTAGTGTCCTTTTTTTGGGCTGTTTTTATGAAATTTTTTAAAATTTTTTTGACTGAAATTATTTGTCACGTTTTTTGTAATGTCGCAGTAAATTTTTCACTTTTTGAACATAGTATCGTTATAATACATTAATTCCTAAGTTTCACACGGAATTTTTGCTTGGGATACCAACAATTGCTATTTTTAACGAATTTTTAAAAAAATGCCTACAAAAGATTTCTGATTTTTATAATGAAAATTCCATATCTTTATATATAAAATTCTTATGTTCATGGCTTTGTCATTGAACACCTCCTGAATGGCAGAACCGATTTTGATCAAATTTGGTGTGTGTATGCGGCTGGGTCTGTATATGTTTTAGGTCTGAAATTTGACCCGGTAGATGGAGCTTTTGTTGCTGTGGGAGTGCTTAAAGGGGTATTTGAAAGTATAACTCACAAATGAATTAAAAAATTGTCATGATTAAATTACAAATTACAAAAATTAAATTGAAAATTACATAATAAAAAACGAATAAAATATAAGAGAAAAAACTTAAATTTTTATGATGCTAGGCTTAATTTTTCGATTTATAAAATGTTTTTAAATTTTTACGATAGAAACTTTAAACAAAGCCATGTAGGGTATTCATAACATTTGAAAGAATAATAAAAAAGACATTTTTGGTTTTGAATATTTTTCTAAATACGATTGTTTTTTACAAACTTTCTTGCGAAATAAAGAAATTCGTTAAAGTTTTATTTGGAAAATTATAAAAGTTAGAAGGGAAATGAAAATAGAAAAGATTGAAAATCGATTGGACTGACAATTAGTTAGAATTTTAAACAAAAAAAAAATTAATGCAATCCTTTTTAACATGACCGAGTTATTTACTTTCAAAGACAGCATTTTAATATTTAATTGATTTTTTTTTTCATTTTCACCAAAAAATAAAATTAGTATTAAAAACTTTTTGTGTGTTTCAGGAACGAAAGTTTATGGCTTTGGCGACGGAGGTCCTTGGCTTAAAACCTCTCTGCAGACAATAGCACTAATTTTATTTTTTGAAAGAATCATGACAATTTTTCAATTAGTCATACTTTCAAATACTTCTTTAAACACTGCCACATCAAAAACAGCTCCACCTACCCGGTCAAACTTTAGACCTAATTATTTCTTCTGCATTTGTCGGTTGCTTGGAAGTTTTTTGTCATGAAAGAGTAGCAGTGATATGTTGATATGTGAGCGGTAAGTTTCCATTTTTCCATTATCATTAAATTTTAATTTTCATTAATGTGCAATGGTAATCAAATAAATTTGCATTACCATTAAAATTTTTCATTACCACGAAATTTTAATCGTATATCATTAAATTTTAATGGTAATGCAATTATTTTTTCATTATCATCAAAAATTTAGTGATATGGCAATTTTTTTTACATTACCATTAATATTTTCCATTACCATTAACATTTTTCATTACCACTAAATACTTGTGATGATGCAATTACTTTTTGCAATAACACTACATATTAATGGTAATGCAATTTTTTCAATTACCATTACATATCAGTTTTTTTCAAAAATTTGTTTTAGATACAAGAATTTATTATATTTTTTATACAAATTATTGTACATAAAAAGGTACTTAATAAAAATATATTTTTATATATACTTTTTTTTGATAATAACTTTCAGGCTTCTATATTACAGTACGTAAAAAAAGTCCATAGGATGACGCATAGATGGCGATACTAGATTTTTTTTCCATATAATTTTTATTCAGTACCAACCTGCAAACGATACGTATCAAAATTTGACGACAATCTGACAATTGATGCGTGAGTTATAGCATTGTGTGTGCTACTATTGTTATTGAAATAAAAAAATGGAAAAAAGTGGATTTCGAGTTTTGATAAAGCATTGCTTTTTGATAAAAAAAAAAAAAAAAAAACAGTGGAAACCAAACAATGGCTTGATAAACATTATTCGGACTCTGCTCCATCAAGACAAATGGTAGACAAATGGTTTGCTGAATATAGCGCAGTGGACGCCCAAATCAGACTGTTATTCCACAAAACATCAAAAAATCCACAACTTGGTTATGAACGATCGCAAATTGAAAGTGTACGAGCTAGCTGACATTGCAAAGATATCAGATGGTAGTGTTTATACCATTTTACACGAACATTTGGGTATGTGAAAGCTCTGTGCAAAGTGGGTGCCGCATGAGCTCACAGTCGACCAAAAACGACAACGAATTGATGCTTCAGAGGAGTGTTTGGCGCTGTTGAACCGCAATAAAATCGAATTCTATCGTCGATATGTGACAATGGGTGGAACAGCAGTCGACGAACCGAATCCAAAGCGAGCAAAGACCCAACAGTTGGCTTGTAAGGTGATGGCATCTGTATTTTGGGATGCGAAAGGAATAATATTCATCGGCTATCTCCAAAACGAAACCGCCATCAACAGCGACTATTACTGTACACTTTTGGATCGATTGAAGGCTGAAATCGCCAAGAAACGGCCACATTTGCAAAAGAAAAAAAGTGTTCTTTCACGTAGACAATGCACCGTGTCCCAAATCAAAGAAATCGATGGAAAAATCAAATGAATTGGGCTTCGAATTGCTTACCCACCAACCGTATTCTCCAGATTTAACTCCCAGCGACTTTTTCCTGTTTTCAGATCTCAAGAGAATGCTTGCGGGAAAGAAATTTAAGTCCAATGATGAATTAATCGCTAAAACTGAGGCCAATTATGACGAGAAATAGAAATCGTACTATGAAAGTGGTACCGAATGGTTGGAAAATCGCTATACTCGTTGTATCGCTCTCGAAGGCAACTATGTTGAATAATATAATCGAGTTTTATCGAAATTTTGTTTTTTTCTTACTTATCCTTCGGACTTATTGAATGACCTGTAGAGGGCGCTGAAAATGGCATTAAAAAAAAGACATCCAAAACGTTTCGATGGATATCGCATTTCCCATGTATCCGAAAAAAAAAATCAAATTTCATTTTAAGCTACAGACCACTAGTTCGGCATCTCCCCTGCGCATGACCCTCGGGGGTTTTTTTTTTAATTATGGCAAAAGTTAGAGTAAAAAGTTAAAAAACGAGATAGATAGATTTTCGCGCGCTTTTTTGTCTATAAAAAAAAAATAAAAAATATTAGGTACTTAAGTTTAGACGGGATGCTGAAAGGACAAAATAACGAAAAAAATGCACTAAGATTCATTGAAATTGAGCCAATAGATTTCGAGTTACCTATCGAACCGTTTTAAGAAACTAGTTTCGAGGAAATCGCGTTTAAACCTTTTGTTTTTCGAAATTAGGCATGCATTTTTAAAATTATCAGTTGATAAACTTACTACTATGTAAATTGCAATGCCATGCATCGTTTTAAAAACATGTATGTATATTCTAGAAATTATAAAAAACACATTAAGCAAAGAAAAAACATTTTTTCTTAAAAAATATTTACAAGTATATTATACCTTAATGAAAATGAAAATTTAATGGTAATGCAAAATGCCCATGTATGCTTGCCATCTGTCAAATTTCAGTGTTGACAATGTAAAAAATTTCGATGGTAGACTTTTAATGTTATGCAATAACCATTATCAAATGCAGTAAAGGAACTTAGTTCGCTGCGCTCGAGTGTGGTATTCCCTTATAAAGTTATGCAATTTGTTTGAAGAGGAAGAAAAACGGGAAATTCTCAAATGTTGCGCTAATTCTTTTGAGAGAAGCTATGGTATGTAGGTGCTGTGGCTCCAAGTGGAGGCCACCAAGTGGTATATATACATTTTACTACGCCCTCTTTTACCGCCCATAAATCCGTAAAATAGATATATGTCAGACAGTTTTTACAGTAAAAGACTAAAATTTGGTTGTTTGGTTAATATGGTTACTGTCAGAAATCGTTAGAAAATGGGCGTGTCGCACTTTTCAGAAATCATAATAATTTCTCAGCTGTTCACGTTCTGATTTTGAAGATTGGTATGTAGGTGTATATAGATGTTGCCACGCCTACTTTTTCCGCCCATCTATCTGTAAAAAAATGTATGCAATGTAAAAACTAAAAAAAGTTGTTGGGTCCGGTTCCTCAAAATAATGATTGCTTTATGTTATGACGATTCCCCAATAGTTTCGACTCTAGCGATAGCCATCCGTGAGCTAGAATGGTTTGAAATACCCTCTAAAAATCGAGTTTTTGTAGAAAGACTGGCTGGTGCGGTATTTTAAAAGATGCTTTAAGATCTTTTGGTGCAAATTGGAAGAACTTTTTCATTACTATTATTTCCGACTGTTTGTTTTTACTAGAAATATTTTGGGAATCATCATAACATAAGTCATGTATTATTTTGAGGAAACGATCCGAACAATTTTTTTTCTATGGAGCGTGAGAAATTTTATATATTTATATACGTGTGTGGAGCTAAACCAATTTTTATAGAAAAGTTTTGAGAGTGTTCTTGAGAAGTCTGGTTCTGATTTTAAAAGGGGGCATGGCTCCTTAAATACACCTCAAGTTTTCGATATCGAATAGTTTTGGAATTATAGGTCGCACAGTTCCATTAGTAACATTTTATTCTGGTAACATTTAGGATGTAAGCGCTGAGCGCAGCGAAGCTCTCCGGGTATAAGCTAGTTATTTTATAATAAAGACAATGAAAGATATGGAATGAACCAAAATACATCGTAATTGCCTTCACTTAAGTAAGGGCAATTTAAAGTAGCATTACTCACTAGCTTACATCGACCTTACTAGTGCAAGTACATTACGTTTCTCCTATATTTGTTATGTAGAAATGATGATGACTAGGATGCTTCTATTGTTGCGGAGAAAGTCGAACTGGAACTTTGTTGGGAAACAACATCATCGAAGCAACCACCCAGCAGAAAACCTTTCACAATTCTGGAGGAGGCGTACTACAGCTTTTGAAGTACGATCTACTGAAGAACCACTCAATCATTTCGCATTAACTAAATTACTCCCGGTGCAAATACAATTGATATCAGTCGAAAATTTCGCAGAAATTTGCAAACCAATCTTCTAATTTTATGATTTACCGAACATAAAAAATTAAATTAAACTTTGACAGCAATTGTGGTATTATTAATCCTACCCAACAAATATCTTTGATGTGAAAAACTTTGAAAACTTTGATCATTTTCTTCACAGCTACGTTTCTTTGTAAAATAATATTATTATTGTTCAGTAAGTTGGATGTATTTAATATTGATATACATTTAATTTTTTTTGATATATGGACTACGATATGTATTGTAACGTCATTACGAATTACATTGATATTAGTAATGATTTTAATGATTTTAAAAGGAATGTTTTTGAAATGTTTAAATAACTGTCATTGGTGTTATATTATAGTATTGTATCTATTATTATTATCACTGGTGGAAATATTTTTGTAATTATGAAATAGTCTGTAAGATATTATATCAGTAGACTAAATTTAAAATAAATAAAATAAATAGATATTTATAGACTACGAAAAAATGAGTACTGAAGAAACTATAAGAAGGTTTGCATCAAAAGCTATTTTTTTTAGCACAATTTTCTAAAGACAAGTTATGTTTAATGATTGCATTCAAAAAATATGATAAAAGCCTAAATGAGAGCTATTTTTTTGCAGAGGCTAGAATTAAAGTTTTGAAAAATATTTAGTTTTATTTGTAAAAAGTCTAATATGATTTTTAAAAAGTTTCTTCAGCCCAAATAAAAATTTAAAAAGAAAAAATTTGAATTTCCCCAGTTTATGATTACCATTATTTTACCACACAAATGAGTTGTTATGAAATCCCGGCAACTTATGAATTTTTTTATAATATTATTTTATTATTTTAATTTTTCAATTATTTTTTAGGCTTAGCTGATCCCTGTTCTCCTCGCTTTGCCCATGTTCCCAATCAACTAATGTTTTAAACAAAAAGAACTACTTTGTTGAAACATGATCATAGAAAGCATTATATTGTATGTTTAGGAACATGACATGACAGTTGCAATCATTAACTCAATCATACTCAAAATGTTATGTTTTTTTTTCTGAATGATGCAGTTGGTTTTTTTTTTTTAGTTTACAATATTGTCATCTTATCCGTTGGTGTAGAAAGCTACATTTCTTTTTAAATTTTTAAATACTTCCAAAACCGTTTAGTCTTAGGATCTAAGCATACTTAGGATCTTATGCTGAGTGTGAACCGAAATTATGTACTTTGAGTATCTCACTTATAATTATTTACTAGATTCCGATGAAAATGAGGAAGGATCTCCTCATGAAGATTTATGGAATGAGCATGGCTTGTTGATATCCAAAGATAATATTGTTTGGTTCTCAATTCCACTTCAACAAGCTGCGGTTCATTATCGGCTTTCAAATGTGATGTGATTGAGACCTGGAAATACTAAGACTGCCTCTTATTGTGGATGCCTTTTTATTGTTTTTTTTTTGACGCATATTGAAAAAAATATTATTGCATAGTACAAATGATTTTGGGCGCCAAAAGAATGAAAAGTACGAAGAAATAAAAGAAAATTTATTGCATGCATATTCCGCAGTTTTACTATTGACTGGTGTTTACAAGTACATAAGTGCTTGCAGCAATATTATTTGAAATAGCATTAAAATTTTTATTGTTTTTAATTATATCCAAGAACCAATCAATTTTGGAGTTATTTGATAGGAGTTTCGGACCGCCCATTTTCAGAGCAATTACGACCAAACAAAAGATCGAATACTTAACAAAAATTATTCGCTTTGATAATGTTGAAAACCGCCGACTGATCCGATCTACCGATAAATTCGCTCCAATTTGACATTTGTGGGACCGCTGGACCGAGCTATAATCAATGTACTTCAATCCATCCAAATACGTAGGGTGCCTTTTATATTTCGGGATTTGGCAACCCTGGTGTTGTAATCTGTCAACTGAAAGCTCTATCGCAAAGTTTGACATTTGTTGGCTTATACGTACTCAGAACGTTTTGACATACGAGCGCTATTTGTGTTGTTTATAGTAACTTAAAAGATTCATCTAGGTCTAAAAATGGAATTAAATCGTGAACATTTTCGTGCGATTATTTTTTACAACTTTCGACGTGATTTAACACAGCAACAGTGCATGGATGAACTTAATTCAATTTTTGGCGATGAAGCTCCATCAAGGACCAGTGTTTATCGATGGTATGGTGAATTCAATCGTGGTCGTAGTTCACTCCAAGACGAATTTCGAGAAGGTCGTCCGAAATCTGATGTTGTTCCGAAAACCATTGATGCTGTGCGCGAACTGATATTGCAAGATCGTCATGTTACCTATCGTGAGATTGAGGCAACCTAAGGCATAAGTGGGACCAGCATACATTCACGATTGCATAAACATTTGACTGTCAAAAAAATTTGTTCGCGTTGGATCCCACACAATTTGTCAATCGCTCAAAAAAAGGCTCGTGTCGATTGGTCGAAGGAAATGCTCAAAAAATACGATCGCGGTGCTTCGAAACACGTCTATGACATCGTGACAGGTGATGAATCGTGGATTTACGCGTATGAGCCCGAAGGTAAACAGCAGTCGACTGTATGGGTGTTTCAAGATGAGCCAAATCCAACAAAAGTTGTTCGCGCACGAAGCACTTCCAAGCAAATGGTCGCCTGTTTTTTCGGAAAATATGGACATGTCGCAACCGTACCACTAGAACAACGCAGAACAGTCAACTCTGAGTGGTACACAACCATTTGTTTGCCAGTTGTCTTCCAAGAAATCAGGAAAACCAACCGCCGAAGACGGATCACTCTTCACCACGACAATGCGAGCTCTCACACATCGGCTCAAACAACTGCATTTTTGAGCACCCAAAACATCGATTTGATGGGTCATCCGCCGTATAGTCCTGACTTGGCACCGAATGACTTCTTTTTATTCCCAACCGTGAAGAATAAACTGCGTGGACAACGATTTTCGACGCCCGAAGAAGCGGTTGCGGCATTAAGAATGCTTGTTTTGGAGATACTTCAATCAGAGTGGCAAAAGTGCTTCGACAATTGGTTCAAACGCATGCAAAAGTGTATAGATCTTAATGGAGAATACTCGTATGTAACAGCAGAGGAACAACTATACGGCTTTCATGGCCATTTTTCATTTCGACAATACATGGCCTCTAAGCCAGAGAGATATGGCTTAAAGTATAGGATGCTTGTTTCCATATCTTGGAAAAAAAGCAGGTGCAAATACAGAAAGAATCAAGGGCAACGTGTGGTATTAGACTTAGTGCAAGAATTGAAAGGATACAATATCGCAATGGATAATTTCTTTTCTTCTTACGAATTAGGACAAAAATTATAAGAAAAAAATCTCACCATGGTTGGAACGGTGCGTAAAAAAAAAAAATGGTCGACTCCACCAAAACTTCTGATATGTAAAATAGTTCCACTTTATAAATCAACTTTTGCATTTACTGACAATACTTCGCTGGTTTCGTACGTTGGAAGATAAAAACAAATATACAGTAATGCAGAGTACACTGCACTATTCGTCAGGCATTGGAAATGATAAGAAAAAACTACCTGAGATAATATCGTAGTATAATTGAACTAAGGGGAAGTTCAAACAGTTGATAAAATGATTGCCGGGTACAGCTGTAAACAAAAGATCAATAGATGGCCATTGGTTGTTTTTAGCAATATTATCGATTTATGGGCTTTAAATGCATTCATAATTTACAAACAGTAAGTCAAACCATACTGAATTCACTTTTCATCTAAATTTTATTTAGAAAAATATTAAGCGTCGACTGTCTTTGCAAGATCTTGGACTAGCCCTTGCGCAACTATAGCTTCTGAGAACAATAACTCTTAACAAAATGCTAAAGCTGGAACATCTCGAAAACGGCGTAATACAAGCCTTCCAGACAAAGTAAAGAGCAAGGCAGATGCTTTATTTGCTTTAAAGAAATGTGTGCACGGATTGCATCGTAAATAAATAAATTTTTTTATTTATATTTCATGTACTTAAACATTTAATAAAATATTTTATTTTCGTGTAAAAGTATATAGGTGTAGAAATCTACACCTCATAGTATAATCAACGAATTTGCCACAATTTGATACAATGGCGTATTTGGCACACATGTTTTGGTACTTTTAATAGCTGTTTATTCATCCAAACCTTGTTACCTCAGTTTATAACGCAGTTATTTTATACAAAGGTGTATTATTTCTGTTGACACGTTTCTATTGTGAAATATTTCACATTCAAATAACCTTCTATTGACACAATATTGGGTATGGCAAGTTTTATTTTCCGTATTTAAGAAACAGCTGAAAGATCTCTTATAGTCGTATTATTTTGCGCACTTGCTTTAGACAAAATGATTTTTTATTTTCTATGACGCAATTCTACTCTGGAACTTTTTTCAACTAAGCATTTATTGACACAAATGTTATGTATGTGGCAAATTTTAAAGCGTCTTATTCATTAATTAAAAGAAATTAAAAATGATGGTTTTATGAACATATTTTGTAAAAGTTAATTTTTATTCATTTCTAAAGCTTATATAAAAAACAATGTAAATTTCTGGCTGGAAACTATTATTTTAGGTTGATTGTATGGATAACGGGACAATGTATAAGCATTACGGGTATTTGAATTATGTTTTTTTCAAAAACTAAATGTACAAATGTATATCCTACCACTTAAGTAACAGTATTCTTAAGAAATAATTAGAAAATTTAATTTTTTTTTTTTTTAATACCAAAATCAGAAAAGCTACACGTTTTGACCAGGATTTTTCACCCATCAAGTTTGTGCAGCTTTTCTGATTTACATCTATATTTAGCTTTTCTACAAGTACGTTGTAGATTTCTGCCGTACCAAAAAAATATAAGATAATCAAGGAAAATTCGTTGTCCTGTAAAAGTTCAAGTAAATTAATAAGTACGAGTATACAAACCATAATACGTAATATATAAAACAGCAAATGTTTGGTCTTGGATCGAAAGGGAAGGACGGAACAGTATATTAAATATAGAGTTTATGGAAAACCATATGTGAATTATAATTTTGGATTGGAATAATATGAACAGTAGAACTTTGGGATAGAACTTTGAGGTAGCTTTGTGATTTCATTACTCTAGATGTGAAAATTGTACTTTTTTTAACACCAGCTGAAAGCTACGCGTTTCGTGCAACTTTTTTATACGGGCATGTATCTTATGATTTTCTAAAATTTCGTGCAGAAAATCTAAAATTTGGTGTAGGTTGGGGATTTCAATACGCGAGATTTGAGAGTCAGGTATAAGTTTCAACACTGCATGCGACTTTTTAGTTCCATCCTGATTGAGTGGTTTTTCTACAAATACGCTTAGCTTTCATATTTCTACATGTCACATGTAAAAATTTTCTGTAAGATTAGATTTCTGCATGCTCCATGCAGCTAGTTTTGTTTTCTCTGTGTATACATTTTATTTCTTTAAGAAAGTATCCCTGTATTGAATATATTGTGAAGCCTTATAAACAACATACAAAGCTAACGTCAACAACGTCAAAAAAATTCGTTTTTGGTCTGATATGTACGGAATTTTTTCAAAAATATCCAATATCGAATAAAATATTAAATTTAAACATATCGTCGTTGCACGTGCAATTCTGCGTATCCGCTACTTGCAATACCGCTTATTTTGCATTCAATTATTTCAGAACAAAAGAAATATCAAATTAAGTTCAGTTTGAAATAACATGCAATAGTTTAAAAGGAAATCAATTTTTCTGCACTCCTTAAAAATTTTACTATTACCGTATGTGTGTACGTGCAAGTGGCGGATACTCGGCAGGGATAATATTGGCTTAGTTGTAAAAGGGCCAAAATTTATACAAAAATAGGGCATTTTTGAAAAAATGGGGCCTTTAGTGGTAATTTAATATTAAAGTGTTTCTATTCGAATATTCAGCCATGAGCACAAATATCCAAACTGATTCCGAATTTACTGTTTTGGGAAACCAAAACAATTTGAAGTTTTCATGTATTTTTTTTTTTCTCACTGCTTTAACCTAAGCAGCGAAGTTATTTTATTTGTCACAAAAATAGCACACTTGTGGGTCAAAGTTTAATTTTTTCCTTTAAATAGATTTTATTTCATATATAGAGGACCCATTGCACTTTAGAAAAAAGGCTTGTGCAAAAGTCAAAAATATAAAAAAAAAAAAATAAAAAAATCAAAGAGTTAATTTCTCCAAACAATTTTTAACAAAGCCATTTATTTAATAATAGAAATAAAAGTAGCAAAGCATTTCCACAGAAAAAATTAAGCCGGATCGAGTCCTTGGTTATATGCATAAGAATGTCAGAAAGATATGATAAATGTAACGAAGAGTGTGTGTTATAACTTGTAAAAAGACGAATCAATGATGCGATACGAAATCGGCATGATAGTCAAACAAAATCAGTTCTACGAAAAAAATTTACTCTGGAATGACTGAATTTTATTTAAATTAATTTCATAAATGTTATACAATTTTTGAATATACAGCCTTAAACAACAAAATTTAGTTAAGTCGCATTGACTAAGGTGACAAAAAATGTTCCATCCCAGTTTAGGCAATATCCATTTTTTTGGAGAAGTTTATAGTTTTTCAATTCGAATGTCATGCTGGGACCGCTATCTTTATGACTGGAAAACACTTTTACATTCGGAAAAGAATGTATGTAATACCGATTTCGTTTTAAGATCTAAGCCCAATAAACAAAATGATTCACTAATGTTATCGTTTACGAATCGTTTTCTCGTACATTTCATTCATTAGCAATGATTAGTAGCAATTCATTTATAATATCGCGATCGGGAGAAATTCCTCCTTCGTTAATGAATCGTCAAAACCGAAAAATCAATTCGTTAACGAGTCGCCGACACTATAAAAAACAGTTCTTTAACGAGCTTCCAAAACTAAAAGAAGTAATTCGATAACGAATCATAAAAATCACATAAAAAAAAAAAAATATAAAGAAAAATAAAAACTAATTTCAAGCTTACCACGTCAAGAATTGAAATCACGTCTCCTGAATGCTAGTCCGGCACCTTACCCACTGAGCTATTTCAGATGCTGAATATATCTTGCTTAATTTCACGGGTTCGAACCCCAACTTGGTAAAAAAAAATTTATTTTTTTGTTTTTTTTTTTGTTATTTAGGTATTTTTTTAAAAAGATTTGGCTTTTCATAAGTTCGAAATTATTTTTATTATCATTTTTTGACTAACTTTTTTTCGTCTTCGTTATACATTCGTCAAAACTGAAAAAAGCAATTCGTTAACGAGTCGCCAAAACTATGAAAAAGTAATTCGTTAACGAGTCGCCAAAACTAACAAAAGCAATTCGTTAATGAGTCGCCAAAAACTATAAAAAGCAAAATATAAAAATATAAAAAGCAATTCGTTAACGAGTCGCCAAAACAACTAAAAGCAATTTGTTAACGAGAACTTATTCGTATGAAAATCTTTAACAAATTATAAGTGGAAATTATTTATACAGCGTGGGCCCTAATAACTGTCGCACTGTTTCGAAGTACCGTTTTGTAAAACTGAGCAAGCATAAACTGTTTTTTGTCAGAAAATGTAATTTTTACATCAATTGTGAAATAGAGGTGAATTTTTTTATTTCTTTAAACTTCAAATAAAAAATTGTGAGCGATGGAAGCAAAACAAGAATTAATTCAAAAATTGCATATGCAGGGTAAAATAACAAGTGAGATTGTTAAGTCGCTGAAAACCCTGGATATTAACCGCCGATTTGTGCAGCGCACTGTGGCTCGGTTTAAGGCAACTGGTAGTGTCAAAATATCCAAGAATCTGGTCGAAAATGCAGCGTAAGAACTCCTAATCTGGTGAAGAATGTTCGTGAACGGATAAGGAGGAATTGTGCTGTTTCTGGAAGAAAATTGGCCAAAGATCTGAGTGTGAGCCGCAAAACCATTCCAAACATCCTAAAAAATGTTTCAAAAAACAAAAAAAAAAAAAAACAAAAAAAAAAAAATGAACTTACGGAGCGTCAAAAGAAAATGCGAAGAGAAAGAAGCTCCCTACTCCTTCAGCGGCACGCAAGTTGCAATATTGTGTTTTCAGATGAGAAGTTGTTCCTTCTGCAAAAAACTCACAACCCACGGTATGACCGCGTGTATGCTACAAGTATGTCTGATATTCCAGCTGATAAAAAGGGCATCGAAAGATACCAAAACACAACATCTGTCATGGTTTGGGGAGCCATATCCGCAAAAGGCAAGCTTCCTCTCCTTTTTATCGATAAGGGCGTTAAAATCAACGCAAAATATTATTTGGATGAAGTGCTGATAAGCCATTTTTTGCCTCATGCATCAGAGATTTTTGGCAATGAACCATATTGCTTCCAGCAGGATTCTGCACCGGCTCACAAGGCCAGAACTGTCCAGGATTGGTGCAAAGAAAATATTCCATGTTTTATTACGGTGGATGAATGGCCTCCATCTTCTCCGGATCTGAACCCTTTGGATTTCTGCGTATGGGGATACATGATGGGCAAACTGACAAATTTAAGGAACATAAAACTGGAACAATTCAAACGCCTTTTGCAAAAAATTTGGGACGAAATACCAGAAGAAGTCATCCGTGCCGCTTGTTCAAATTTCCCAAAACGTTTGAAGCTTGTGAAGAAAATGAAAGGAGAAAGATTTGAACTTAAATACGACTAATTTTAGACAACATTGCAAATAATAAAGAATATATGTTTTCAGCTCAAAAAGCAAAATCGTTTGTTTATTATTTAAAAAATAAAGTGCGACAGTTATTAGGGCCCACGCTGTACAAAGAATAAGCACGAAATAACATAACAGAAGAAAAAAATATATCACAAAATTTTTTCATATAAAAATGTATGAAAATTTATATTTGTCTTTTTTCACTTAAAATTAAAAAAAAAACATAAAATTTTAAAAACAAATATTCGCTTAAATGACGTATTAAGAATAGAAAGTAAAGTAAAGAATAGTAAAAAATACTTTTTTAAAAAAATTTGTATATCGAAAAGTCGGAAAAACTGTTTTTTTTTTCAAATTCGGTTAAGGCTACTTAAGGTTCGCCTTTTCTTCTATATGCATAATAAAGTGATGTAAGGAATGTATCGTGCATTAAGCTGTCGACCTCCAACTTCCATTCTTCAACCTTAGCAACTACTTTAGGATACTATAAAAAGTAAAATCAGTTCGAAAATTTTATCTTTAAATTTTTAAATTAAAAAATTAAATTTTTTATCTTTTTTTTACTTCCTTCATTATAGTAGATACCAAATGTTTGTAACGAATTTCCCTGTAGATACCAATGAATAATAAAAAATAGTGGTTATTCTGCATAATAATAACATAATGGCTTTATATAAAATACAAGAACATCAGTTTTTTAAACATATTTTTCTGTTTTAATAAATTTTTACAAGTGTACTATGAACTATGAAATCAAAAAGGGCTCAAAAAAGCCCTAAATTCCCCCAAATATCTTCCCTCTATCAACGCTACTTTGGTAGAAAGAAAAACGTCAGAAGGTTATGTTTCTAAAATATTGTGCCGAAAATAAACTTGTCAATGCATATGTAAATAGCACAATTTTTGTGATAATGTTGGAATTTCTTCAATATATATATGTAAATATCACATTACTTCGCATTAAATATCGTTGCAAATGCAACAGAAAATACGATGCAAGTGTTGTAAAGAAAAACGCCCAGCAGTCTCGGGCCTCGACGCCGAATTGATCTTTTGGGATTTCTTAAAGAAACTTTCTGCATAAGCCAACATTGCAGAATATACTTTAACCCATCTATCTTGAATTCGACAACAACAGACTTGCAGAATATTCTTTAGCTGATCTGCTTCGCGTTCGTAAAGAATAAAAAACAAAAAAAAAAAAACAAAAAAAACAAAGCAACAATGAAAACAGTATAACACGCGATATCTTTTCTCTCATGAATTTCTTGTCGAAAATTCTTTAACGTTTTAAAAATTTGTCGAAAATTCTTCGTTATTTATGTCGTGTATTTGTTCATGTGTTCATTTTTTCATTAAAAGTTGAAATATATACGAGTACCATTTTATAAACGTGGTATAATAATGGCCTGGATGAGTCACACCACCTTGTTCAAAAAGAAAGGTTCATTTATTGAAAAAAAAATTAAAGTACAAGTTTATTCATCCAAATCAATATTGTCGCCTTCCGCACTTATGCCAGCACTTGATCCAGTCACGGAAATCTTTCTGGAACACGGTTTTTGGTATGGCCTTCAGAACGTTCACCGATTTTTCCATGACCTCTTCTTTGCTGGTGAAAAGCGTTCCTCGAAGCGGTATTTTGACTCGATTGAACAGGAAAGAATCACACGGAGCCAGGTCAGGTGAATTTGCCTGCCGCTGGATGGTTACCGTGTTGTTTTTGGCCAAAAAGTCACGAATAAGATGAACATTGTGTGATGGTGCATTATCGTGGTGCAAAATCCATGATTTGTTTTGCCACATCTGCGGTCTTTTTTTATTTATTTATTTATTTATTTATTAATTCAGTCTACGGATTAAAATCTTACAGACTAATACATTTAATTAAATACAGTGAATAAATTTAATCTAAATCTATACTCATTTACATCGAAATTTATTACTTGAGAAAGACTATTGCACAAATCAACGCACCTAGCAATTGGCTCATTAGCAGCATAAATTGTCCTATGAAAGGAATCCGAGACTAATCTGTTAATTCTTAAAGCTCTGGGGGGGTTATAAACACGAAATAAACTAGATAGTTCTGCACACACTATTTTACCCGAAACAATATTGTATGCAAACATTAACGAAAAAACCTTACGCCTGTCCTGAAGGGAAGTTAGCCCAAGAAATTTACGTCTAGCTATATATGAAGGGAGACCATCCGGCCAACACATTTTACTTAAGGCATATTTAGTCAAACGTTTTTGGACACTTTCAATTTTATTAGAATGAACATCAAAATATGGATTCCAAATCAGGCAGCAGTAATCCAAATGACTTCGAACTAAAGCCACATATAGAGCCTTAACCGTCAAAGGATCTTTAAAGTCTTGCGTATTTCTTTTAATAAAACCAAGCATAGAGTATGATTTAGCTACAATAAGGTCAATATGATTGGTAAATTTAAGCTTAGAGTCAAATATCACACCCAAGTCTTTGACTTCGTTATTACGAGTAATATGACAATTATTGACTGAGTAATCGAACGTTATTCGGTCGGCACATTTAGTATATGACACAACACTGCACTTATTAATATTTAATAATAGTTTATTAGAAACACACCAATTATTTAAAACATCTAAATCCGACTGCAGGTTGTGACAGTCTGAAAGCATAGAAATTTTTAGAAATAATTTAACATCATCCGCAAACATAAGACACTTTGAGTGTTGAAAGTGCTGCGGTAAATCATTAATAAAAATTAAAAAAAGAAGCGGTCCACAGTGGGTACCTTGGGGTATACCAGAAAAAGCATCCACCAAAATATCGGATTTTAAAGAACCAATTTTAACAAAAAGTTTTCTGTTCGTTAAGAAACTTTTAAAGAATTTAACAAGATGGTCAGAGACTCCAAACTGCTTCAACTTATTTAAAAGAATGAGGTGGTCTACTTTATCAAATGCCTTTGAAAAGTCAGTGTAAATAACATCCAACTGGCTATGCTGCTCAAAGCTGCTGATTATTTGATTTGTAATCAACGCTAAATTTGTACATGTTGACCTACCTGGCAGGAATCCATGTTGTAGTGAACTTATATGGTTTTTTATACAATACAATAGCTTGGCTTTGATGATATCATCGAATAGTTTAGCAAAAATACCCTGTTTGACAATAGCTCTATAATTAACTACATTGCATCGATCGCCGGATTTAAAAATCGGAGCTATCGAACAAGTTTTCCAACATTCTAGAAAGGTGCATTCATTTAAACATAACTGAAATAGCAATACAAGCGGTACTGTTATATTAGCCAAGCATAGTTTAAATAACATGGGTGGAAAACCGTCATGGTCAGATTTGTAACTTGGTTTCAAATTTGAAATGGCATTCCTCACATCTTCGTCGCTGACTAAAAAATTTTGCAATGGACTCAAAATTGGAGGTCCAAAAGTAAGACTCTGAATATTATTGTGTTTTTCATAAACACTTTGAAAATATTTTGCAAATAAATTACAAGAATCAAGAGTGTTATAAGACTTTTCATCTAAGTATTCTAAACTTGATGGAAATCCATTAGTCTTCCGCTTCGTATTAACAAAGTCCCAAAAAGCAGAAGGATGAGATTTTAGTTTCGATTCGATGCTATACATATATTGTTTGAATAAAAAGCTGTGGAGAAAATCAAACTCCTTCCGTACGCGAACAAAGCACAAACGATCTAATTCACTGTTGGTCTGCTTAAATTTTTTCAAAGCCTTATTTTTAATATTCTTAAGATTTAATAACCTGGCGTTAAACCATGGTGGCTTACTATTAGAACTGGTGCGTTTTAAAGGAACAAATTCCGAGATTGAAAATTTTAATTTTTCACATATAAAATTGTAAGTATCCCTTGGATCAGAAAGAGCATTCAGAACTGACCAGTCAACGGATGCCAGGTATTCATTAATTGAAAAAAAGTTACCTTTAGAAAAATCGCGATAGTAATTATCATGCATAGGATTTTTATCGAAGCTATAAAATTCAAAAGATACATGCAACGCCTTATGATGAACTGTATTCACAGAAATAGGCAGCAAATTCAGGTCGCATTTGGCTTTTATGTCACCAGTGATGAAAACAAGGTCAAGTATTCGATCAATGTCATTCTTGACAAAGTTAATTTGTTCAAAACCATTCGTTAGCAAGAAGGATATTACTAACGAATCACTTTCAGATTTAACATTCAATGGCACAAGCTTATCCCCCTCCCAAGACCATAAAATATTACACATGTTAAAGTCACCTAATAAAATAACCTGTTGATTAGAGTTCAAACTATTAACAACAAATTCAATATTTTCGATGTGTTTTTGGTAAATACTTAAATCACTATTTGGTGGAATGTAAGATAACATAAAGTAAATAGATTTAGACCCCTCAAAATTTACTTCCACACAAATTTGCTCAATATTACCATCAACTTCTGGCAAAGGTATTAGTTTACTATTTAAAAAAGCCTTAACAGCTAAAAGTACTCCTCCCCCCCTATCACGTCCTGTAGAAATTGCACAGCGATCGCGTCGATGAACAATATAGTGCTTATCAAAAAATTCTTCATTTGCAATATCACCATGCAACCAAGTTTCAGTTACGGCTACAAAATCATATTCTCGCAGAGGCAATGATCTCAGGAATTTCGAAGATTTAGTTCGCATACCACTCGCATTTTGATAGTAAAGCGAATATTTGGTCATCTGGGTTGCGATCATAAAATTGCTAAGAGCGGTCGAAGAACTATGGTGAACTGGTAAGAGAGTAGATGTAAGCACCTGCAAGGCAGGCTGACGTACGACGCTCTGAGTTTGCAAAGAATGTTGCGAAGAATGCGTTGTATGAGATGACGGCGATGATAAAAGATTTGATTGTGAGCACATAATGTGCGCTAACGAGTTACCACGTTTTCCCCTTCCGTCTGTAAAAAAGAAGTAAACGGCCGAACACGTACATTAGCAGGCCACAACGCAGAGTTATAAACTTTGTCATAGTCGCTACTTGCAATTCCAACTTTAAAATTTACTCTTCTGAGTGTTGTTTCATCCGCACCTCTTTTAATAAGGCGGAAGCATTTAATATTGCTCTTAAGAATATCGGTATGTGTAACAATATATTCGCTCACGCTTTCAGCAGTGACCGATGGCTTAAACGAAGAGAGATGAAGATATTTTAAGGGAACATCCACGTCAAGCTCATTGCTTGCATTGTTACCAACAATGACATTAATTTTATTCGCATTCTTTGTTTTCATTTCTTTTCTACTAGGCATCGTAATCCACTCTGCAGTTGAAGGCATCGGTGCTGTTGACAACCCATTAATATCGCCCAATATATCTTGTGCAGCGGCGGCAGCGGCAGCAGCATATGAGAGCGCCATGCGAGGAACAGCAGAAGGAGACACTACATCAGAGGCAGCAGGCGAAGAATGCGGAGATTGTATAGCACCAACAGTGAGGGCATTGGCGGGAAAGTCTAATGTACTTGACTTCTCAAAACTGGTTTTTGAAGAGGATGCCTCATTGTTATTGTCAGAAGCGCTATTGTTTCTTTTGTTTTTCTTTATTGAGCACGTAACAGCAGCTATATTATTAGGCTTAGCAATGGTTTTACGGTTGACCATATTGAGTGAGGGCTTAGATTTAGCATTTAAGGCTTCGTAAATAGTGCCACGCAGCTCTTTGACCTCAGTAGTAAGACACGAAATAGCGGAGGCAGCTTCATTTTCGATTAGTTTATGCTTAACAAATGTCAGTTCACCCTGCAGATTGTCAATTTTCTGCATTAAGAGCACTTTATCCTCTTGCAAAGCTTTAATTATTACAAGAGCATGGGAGCTCTCCGATCTTAGTGTAATGAGCTCGCTAAGCACTGATTGCAAATTAATTTTTTGTATGTCATCGTAATTTGTTCTTTTATCTCGTTCTTTTTGTTGCTGAGTAGAAGTGTTTATCTGTTGTTGCTGCTGTTGTTGTTGTTGATGTTGCTTAAGCTGCGTTGGAGTGTTTATCAGATCTTGTTCTGACATTAGGATGAAATTTTGCTGAGTTGGAGTGTTTATCTGCTCTTGTTCTTGTAGTTGATGTTGCTTTAGTTGCGTTGGAGTTTTTATCTGCTCTTGTTGTGACACTTGGGAGAAATTTTGCTGTAGTTGGTTCTGTTGGGTCATGCACTGGACTTGTTGTTGATGTTGATGTTGTTGTTTTTGCTGTTGATGTTGTTTTGGCGGGATTACATGCTCCTGTTTTTGCTGTAGCTGGTTCTTGCATTGTACTTGTTGTTGTTGCTGTAGATGTTGCTTTAGTTGCGTTGGAGTCTTTATATGCTCTTGTTGTGACATTTGGGAGAAATTTTGTTGTAGTTGATTCTTGCACTGTACTTGTTGTTGTTGCTGTTGATGTTGTCTTGGCGGGATTGCTTGCTCCTCGATTGAGTTGGCTGCGTTGGTGTTAATTTTATGTTTTGTTGCATCACCGATCAAATCCGCTGACGTGGGAGGCGATCTAAAAGAATTTCGGCGCTTAGCAGCGCAAGATTTACAATTATATGGAGTGCCAGACACTTGCATATAATCCACATCAGCTGGCAAGACATTAACGCACGGCAAATGAAATAAATCATTGCATTTAACACATAACACTTTAGGTTGACCGCGTTCAACTTTTTGGCCACAGACACAAGGCATGATGTGTCAATAAAAAGCCGGCACGAGTAGAAGTTGTGTCCAAGCTTAGCAAAACGGTTGCTACCGAGCAAAATAATACGCTCACGCACACGTTCAGTACTATAAAAATTTGATACAATGTTGTAATGAAAATATACGACCGCTATAAACGACTGATATTCACTGACTGAACATTCACACTGAACATATTCACTTTTTTGGCGAATTGCTTCACGTAAACGTCTCATAACGCCCAAATAATACTGTTTATTGACCTTTTGACCATCTGGCAAAAATTCATGGTGTACTACACCATTGCGGTCCATGAAAACAGTGAGCATCGCCTTTTTTTTTGGCTTCTTCGGTGTCGGTTCGTCTGGCGACCGCCATTCACTCGCCTGATGCCTGATGTGTCATACTCGTATACCCATGTCTCATCACCATATCTTTCGCGATAGCAACTCTGTCTCTTTTTTGCATGAAATTGAGTTCTTTCGGTCAACCTCGCTGCGGACCAACATCGCAGCGGCACGTCTCAATCCCAATTCTTCTTCAAAATGTTCTGAACGGATCCAATTGAAATGTCGACGCCCTATGCTATCTCTCTAATCGTCAATTTGCGATTTTTGACCAACATTTCTTTGATTTATTCCAACGTTTTTTTCGGTAGTTGAACACAATGACCGCCCGGTACGAGGGTCGTCTTCTACTTCGTCTTAGCCACTCGCAAATCGATTAAACCACTTGTTTGTCTTCTGATACCATAGAGCAGAGTCACCGTAACATTTCACCAACATTTTACGCGTATCGCCGCAGTTGAAACCATTTTTCACACAAAATTTAATACAAACTCGTTGATAAATTTTTTCTTCTATCGTAAAAATCGAAGACTCAAAAAAAGTTGTTATAAACAAAACACTGTCACTTTACCAAATGTCAACGAGAGACGCTGATATTTGGCAGCCTTGTCAAAGACACATGTGGCAACCTACTAAAAAAAAATTTCGAAACGGACAGTTAAGTCAGGTTCACAGTGTGAATGAACCTTTCTTTTTGAACAAGGTGGTATATCAAAGATGACAGATTGCAGATAATGTAATCCAAAGAAAACGTGTACAATAAAATAAAATCAAAAAATAAATAAAATAAAAAAATGAGAAAGATTATTTTTTACACATTTCTGTCTCTTGTTTGTTAACGAAACTTCCCCGAGGTTTGCCGAATCAGCATATTTCGTCCATGAATCGGAAAAATCACTGCCATCTGTGCTATGAGAATCGAGTCTGGGTACTACTTAAGTCATCCACAGCTTTCCTTAAACAATTTAAATAAAAAATTAATGGACCTCCGGTTTTTAGAATGAATTTAAAAGTAGAAGTGCTAATATCAGTTTTAAGCTCAAAACGAAAATTTTCTGTCGAGCTGCGACCTTTTTTTTCAATTTTAAATTTTTTACGAAAGATTCAGACCAAATGAACTGATCCAAAAAAACGAAAGTATCAAGAAAAAACTTGATATATTTTTAACAGCTGTCCAATGTATGTACTTTCGTTTTTTTTGGAGCAGTTCATTCAGTTAGTTTTGTGCTTAAAACAGATATTAGCTCTTCAACTTTTAAATTTATTCAAAAAACTGGAAGTCCATCAACTTCTTATTTAACCCTAAATATCAAAGATTGTATGCAAAATTTCAAGACATTTCTGTAATTTAGGCAGATTTTTAAGCGATTTAACGTTTCAAATAGAGCCACTTTGTATGGGAGGTAGGCGTGGATTTCATCAGATTTTGGCAAATATTATAGTGATAGTCTATGTTATATATAAAAGCTTATGTGTAAAATTCCAAAACATTTCTGCAATTTGAGCAGATTTTAAGGGCTTTTACCGTTAATATAAGGCTACTTTGTATGGGAGGTAGGCGTGGTTTTTATCCGATTTTTCCAAAGTTCATTGTCAGCATTAAAATTGAAGACTAAAGCTTATATGCTAAATTTCAAGGCATTTCATTAATTTTTGTGGATTTTGAAGAGATTTTACTGTTAAAATAAAGTTACTTTGTATGGGAGGGTAGGCATGGTTTTCATCCCATTTTTCCAAATTTCATAGCTAGGATTTATATTGAATATTAAAACATACATACATGTCAAATTTCAAGGCATTTCATTAATATTTGTGGATTCTGAAGAGATTGTACAGTTAAAATAAAGTCACTTTGTATGGGAGGTAGGCGTGGTTTTCATCAGATACGGCTCATTCTCGAACTTGATCTTTATTTTTTAAAAAGAAGCTTATATTTAGAATTTCATTGCGATTACTTTAAAATTACGGCTGTAATCGTGCCGACAGACGGACATACGGTTAGACGGACACACGGAAATCGACTCAGGATGCGATGCTGATCAAAAATATATAAACTTTTCTATATCTGACACGCCTCCTTATTGGCGTTACAAGCGGAATGACAAAGTTAATATACCCCTTACGCAGTACGCGTTGGGGTATAAAAATGCGATCTAATTCTGTACGTGAATATTGAACTTTTCAGGAACTTTCCATAAACACGAGGGACAATTAATATTTCCCATGATATCGCAATGTTGAAAATACTAGTTGGCTTTATGAAAAAAACACAGTTCTTGAACTACTACGGGTATGAAGGCAGACTGATTTTTAAACATTTAGTTGTACTAAAGGAGAGAATGTTAATTAAATAAATTAGCAATTTTCCCAGAAATTCCATTTTTGGGTCAAAGTTTCACTTTTACAATGCGTGGCTGCCACACACTTATTTTAATTGATACTTTTATACTATTATTATGAAAGAATATAAAAAAAATATAAACTTCATTTTTAGTTATGGGAATATCTCTTAAATAATTTTTCATACAGGGCTTAGTTTTTAGGCTTAATTCAACCAATATATTCCATTAATGAAGTAAAAAAAATTTTTGCTCTTTTGTCTTAGCAACAGTTTTTTGACAACAAAAGAAGATAGCGACTGCTCAAATTTTACCAACATATTTTGAACTAAAAGAATATTTTCATTTAGATATTTAAGCAATAGTTTCTGAAGACAAAATTTGCAGCTGTTCAAATTTTAGTTAAAACTCGAAAACAACTAAATTGTATAAATATTCTCAGACTAGCAGTACAAATTCACTTTCAACCGAGTGTTCTGCCGAAACGGTTTATTGATTTTAAGCTGAAATTCATTGCTATACTTTAGAATTAAAAACAAAAATATGAAGTTGTTTTGCGCTGTTCTCATTTTAATGGGTAAGTATAGACATTTAAATTTTTTTTCACAAATTATTTGAATGTGGAGGTAATTTATTAAAAATTTAAAACATCAGTCTAATCAAAAGCCATTACTTGCAGGTTTTGGGTGGATGTCAGTTATGTGCTATCAGCTTCAAATAAATTGTGCAACCCCTTTTAGACCTTGCCGAAATGGGGAAAGCCCTGTGTGCGGAAGAGTACCTATAAACCATTATTGTGTTAATTTCCCATGTTTCGAGGCTCTTCGGCAGCATTATTGCACACAAGCATTCGTTATTACATCATTTGGTAAGTTATCAGCATTCAAATGATATTTTGATAATTTGAATCAAATGCCTAATATATAATTATTTTTCTACTTGCATTTATGTGGTTATAGTAAAAAATGTTTCTTTTTTTTCTTATATAGTACTTCAGATGACTAGGCATCACGATGCATACTGCGCTGGATTAGAGCCAAACGGATTGTTATATTGCAATAATACTATCGCCCCGTAAGTTGTCAATTTTTAAAGTGTCTTTGCGTTTACAAACTATTTTTTATTGTTTAAAAACAAAATTCTTGTACATTAAAATACATACAGTTAAGAGTTCGGGCATATCAGATTTTTTAAAAACCTTGACCCCTTCTAATCCGAGTGTGTGGCAAAAAATGGTGGCAAAGATAGAATAACCCTGAAGTTCAATTCAATCCTATTGAATCAATCAATCAATTCAATCAATCATTTATATTGAAGTTCATAAGATGGATTACTTAATAAATCAAAAACTAGATTTTTCAAAGATGAAAAACAGATTTAATTTTTGTTGCGTTTTTTTTTTTAAAGCGTAACAAAAAAAAAAAAAAAATATGAGGTCCACTGTGCTGAAAGTGTTCCATCTCAGAGTTTATGTATTAAAATTTCAGCCACTATATTTTTTCATGTGCTTTAGAAGCTGAGAAATCATTTACACCGATTAAATAACATGTTGTTTTCAACACACTCAAATAGGGGGAAGGGAGGTTCTGAAAAAAATCTGAGAAACTCTAATACATTTATGTTTTAACAGTTAGATACAGATATGTATCTAACAGACCTATTCTTGCGAATTAACAATAGTAAACCAATATTTTTCATATTTCTATGTGTTTGTTGCAATTTTTTCAAAACAAATTTGGTAGCTCAAAAATCAAAATTTGTCAATGAAATTATCAATATATGAAAAGCAGCTGACAATTTTTGAGCTTCAAATTTTATTTAAAAAAGAAACTTACAGCAAACACATAGAAATATAAAAAATACTTATTTACTATGGCTTTTGCAAGAATAGGTCTGTTGGTGAAGACAATTTTTTATTCAATTTTTATAAAATAGCTTGTCAAAAAATTCTAAAAAACCTTTTTATAAAATGCATAAGGCAGTCTTCCTGCCTTATATAATTATTTTTGTTTTTTAGAACTCTAAACATTTTTTTTAATTCTAGTAACACAGAACTATCTGAAAAAAACTCTTTTTTGTTTTTCTCATACTAGAAAAGGTGGCTCTGTATGATTTTGGTATTCTTAACACGATGGTATTGTCTGTTTGGGCGTCATCAAATCACTTAGGAGAAAACTTAACCTTAAAATGTCTAAAGGCCATTATTGCTTATATTCTTACTATAATAACTGAACAAAGATATGAGATTGAGTTAAATGGACTAGACCATCTTATTCAAAATCTTCAAAAATCAAAAGTAACTATAAAAAAAAATAACTGTAGACTGCGCAAACATATATTTTCCACTGAGGTTAGCAAGAAATGCAAAAATTGGTTTTGTCATTATACAGGTATACTGGACATAAATAGCTACATTTAGTTGATTTCGATACGCTGAGGACAAAGAAGTAATCCGTTTAGATCTATGAGGTTAGAATTTTATGAAAACATTTTTTCGAAATAGATCAGAAGCTAATTTTGACATTTTAAGTGACCCAAAGAATTATTGGATAAAGCTCGTATAAAGTTAATGTAGAGCTATCGTAGATTAAAACCTCATTGAATTCATGTTAACACATTTGAACTCATTAAAAAAATATAGCATTTGAACTCATTAAAAAAAAATTTTCTCGAGCATACGTCTTTTCTGCCTCCGATATATCTGTACTCTTGCTTACCTCAGAAAAAGATCGAGATTGCGAAATCAACAGTTGCTTTTTTAATTATTTCTTATGGATTTTGAAGATGTTGGCGGTTAAAGGATAAGTTTTTTCAAAACTGTGATTTGAAGGCGTTGAATTATTTGAACTTATATATGGTATTTTTTAAAATTATTGTATACATACATACATAACACAATTTAATCAAATTTATACAATACAATAATACATAACACAAATATAATTTGCAAGTAAATATATAATAAAAAATTGTATTTTGTTAGTCCTTGCAACCCATATTTCGCGGGCTGCGCAAGTCGTGCATCCAGTGTGTGCGCAAACACAATAAATACCCTCAGTTGTACACTTTTACCATGTAGCCAGTATTTTGACGATTTGCAGTGCAGACTAGGAAACGGCATTACTCCTGATAAAAGTAAGTTTTCAACATTTAAATGGTATTTAGATAACATAACTCACATTCTTATATAAAAACCCTCAGTTATTTGCGTCTGCAACATTTAAAAGTTAAAATTGCCTTCCAGAAGTTAAATAAAAAATAGGCAAGACTCTTTCTGTTGCAATTTAATTAATAATGATATAAATAACTCCATTTTGTCATAGAATTACGTCTTGCAGCGCGGTTTGTGTAGGGTTAATTTTTACAAATTTTTTTTAAGCACATGCAACGTTTTTGGGGCCAAGCTTTGGGGTATACCTACAGCCTTAAATATTCATCGTACAAAGATAAAATATCAGTTATTTTGTCAAAAAAAAAAACGAATACTAACTTTGGATTTTGTCACTTTCTTGACAATGGCATAGCTTGTTCGAAAAGCGTTATCGGAATTATATCTCAGCAATGCGTTGGCCGATTTTAAAATTTTTCCACTGAACAGTTCTTTGGTTCTAAAACTAGAAAATGGTTAATACCAAATTTTATTAGCTCAAAAAATTTTGCAATAATTTCATTCATATGCAAAAACGCAAATAATATTTACAACTTAAAAAATTTTATGTGTGTTGTAATGCGCCAAATGTAGTGTCCTAAAAAATATTAATATTTTAATGTCGCAACCTTTTTGGGTTTTTGATGTTTTGTTGTTGCTTTTTTGTTGTATTTGCAGAATATATAGCCCGAATTTAAATCTGGGATATTAACTCAAAAAATTTTACTAAAACGAAAACTAAAACTAAATAATATTCACAACAACTTCAATAACATCCTGTTTGTTTTAATTCGCCGAATGTAGTGTCAATAATTATGTGCGTTTGTTTTTGATATTGGTCTTCAAACAAATTTTGTTGGAGCGAGAGAGAATTTTCGGAATATTATTGAAATCAGATCTCAGCAATGGGTTGACCGGTTTTAAAATTTTTTCACTGAAATGTTTTTATTCTTAAAACTAAAGCAGAACGAAGCCCAAATTTTATTAACTCAAAAAATTTTACTAAACTCAAATTCATATGCATAAACACACATAATATTGACAACTTCAAAAATTTTATGTGTGCTTGATTCTCCGAATTTAGTGTCCTCAGTGATCTTTAGTGGCCAGCAAGCGCATTGTTGTTTTTTTTCATATATGATTTTCTTTGGTAATTTCTTACTGTGTTGTACTTTTTTTGCGTATTGAGCGTGAAATTTTTCTTGTTGGTTTTTTGTTGTATTCGCAAAATAATGATAGCATCAGATACTAGCAATGAGTTGGCCTATTTAAAAATTTTCTTCACTGAACAGTTTTTGCCTTCTAAAATAAAATCGTGACAAAATCAAATTTTAATAAACACTAACAACAAATAAATTTTGCTCAAATCAAATTCATAGGCTTAAACGCTAATTACTAAACAACTACAATAATTTTTTTTTAGGTTTGTTGTGAGTCACCAAATATAGTGTCTGTAATAATGTGATCTTGTGCGTTATGTATTGTTCTTTCTTTATGTTTTTTATTGTTGGTAATTTCTTATTGCGATTATGCCATTAGTGTGCATAGATCGCAGGGGTTAACTTTCGATCAAGCAGTTATCGATATAGGAGAAAAAGAATTTGCTTCAGGAATGGCATATGTTGCATTCTCCAGGGTTCGTAGTATTAGTGAGATTTTCATTGAACGTGTTTTTCTTCTAATCGCCTGAAAAAAATTATAAAATAAGAAAGGGTTGATTGAGAGACGCAGAAGGTTTAATAACTTAGGCCCCTATTATGTATGACAGCTCAAGTTGAGTGCATAATTTGGAAATCGATATTATCAATTACACATTTGAGGTACATAGATGTCTGTCATCTGACATGTATGTATCTCAGAGACGTGAAAGTATTTTTGAGGTATTATATTTAACAATGCAACGCTGTGTCGAGTGTAAGGACTGTCAAAAACTTACATCTGATTTGAGGTGGTTGAGTGTTAAGGTTTTTGCTAGCAACGTTTTATATCATGAATTATTTTGAAAATTGATTAAAACACGTAACTTAAATGAATTATTATAAACAGTATTATTCCATTATATAATGGGATTTAGTTCACTTTATTTTCTCTTTTTCTTTATTTTCTCCGCAAAGAACTGCAATGCTGTGCATAATTTAAAAATTTTAGGTAAACATTTTTTTATTTCGTCTAGAACATAGAGAAAAGCTTCTTTGTTCAGTTGAAACTAGGCCAGGAATCTGTTGAAATAAATAGTTAAATTAAAACAGTTAGCTTTTCTTTTCATTATGTTTTCGAATTCTTTTTACATTAGCTGCATTGTGATCCGCATTATAGGTTTCATCTCCGCATTATAGGTTGAGACTTGGATCCATTCAGTGGCGGATCTACATACGAGTTGAAAGGAGAGTGGAGAATGTTTTGTATAGGAAAGTAGTGAAAATAAGCCTTATAAGCCGTTTCCGCCATCTTCTCCCCTCTCCCCCCTTGGTATACAAAACTGATAAATTCAGTCGCAGCTAAAATAGTACGAAACATAAGTAAAGCTTTCTCCTTTTAAGCCCATAACACACAGAAGGCATGCATGCATAAAATCGTCTGACGTTTCTCTTTAACACAAGTAAGCTTATGCGTTCATGCTTAATGCGTCCATGATTCACATACTTTTTCGTATGTGTGTTATCCCATCATCTAAAGTGTGTTTAACAGAAACGTCAGATGCGTTGAATTCTGTAAGGGAACTTTACAGAATTATGGTTTGTGACTTGAACAAACTAGCAAGACACTTTGTTTGAAACTACTGAAGTTACTTGACACATGTTAATAAATAAAAAGAATCACAGCTTAAAATTATTGTTAAAAATACAACAGCTTTAACTCCCATAGGTTGAAGTTAAATTATGACAAAATTTGTACATTCATAAGTCGCGGTGACTTTTAATAAAAAATTTTTCTTCTCCGGCTCTCATTTTTTATGATATCAACAACTTTTAAAAAAAATTTTATTAAATATCGCATGTTTGCATAACCATATATATTTATTTTGTTTTAGTCGTTTGTTATTTAGGGTATACACTTCACTTCGTAATTTTCCGAAATCTCAAATTTACAACCAGTTGAAATGAGCGAATTTTGATGCGGCCGTGGCGCAGTGGGTAGAGTGTGCCAGTGAACCCAGGTTCGAATCCCATCGGGCACAGAAAGTATTTTCAATTGAATAAGTTTTTCTGTAAGACGTTTGGAGTTGGCATAACACATGTAGGTGCAGCTCTCGATCATTTGTGTTCAACATTCCACAACACACACAACACAATTGATCATAAGAAGCTCGGTCAAAGTCCTTTCAATGGCTGAAAGGGCCATTTTTGTTCGTTTTAAAGTTTTTCCGATGCACGTGCCAAACTGCCAACGCGAAAACGAGTTAATTTAATTGAAACTCGACCAGAGCGAGAAATTTTTGGGTTTAGAAATAAAAACATCTTTGCCTTTGTCTTTTAACTATCAGAAATGACGTTCTTCCTTTGCTTAACAGCAAAGTTTGAAGAAATGATTTTCTTTCACTCATTCAGCAGTATTTCTAATGGGCACTGAACACATCTTTATTTCGTCAGTTTGCGACGACTATTTTTAATCAACTCAATATTTGGTGAAACTTAAACAAACTTCGGAAATACAAAAAATTAGAATTTCAGAACAAGAACAAGAAAGAAAATTAAGTGAAGTGTATACCAACATTTTTTTTGTTAATTTTTAGCAAGATTAATTCAATAAATAATACAGTTTTTGTAGCTACAGAGTCAGTGTATAGTTACAAAGGATTGTAGTACTACTACTAGTGGAGTTTTTGGATACTTTTTCGTACGTTTGAGTACCCAATAAAGTAATGGGTACTATTCGATATTTTAATTGGATACTCGATATTTTCGACAGGAGTTTTTTGCAAGAGTGCTGCATGCTAATACCATATAACCCAATAAATATTTGCATATTTTAGAAAAATTAGCTCAAATGATATTTATTACGATTCAACATAAATATTCAGGCCTAACATGAGTAATTGTTTCGTCCGGAATCGAAAACGGAAATTTCAGTTTTTTAAGATAAAACTCAAAAACTTTTGGAAATTTGTTTATCAACCATCAATATTCATCAGTGTAAAAAAATTAAAGGGTCTTTCCTGCTATCTTTAAAATGGAAATTCCATTTTCCGATTCCGGGAGAAAAAAGTTAATAGCGAAGGTTTTGTGTAAGCAAACGTTTTTGGGAAGAATTTTTTGTTTTTTTAATTTTTGATTTTTATTTTGTCGCTTAAAAATGCTTGCTATATACGATTCAATTTGTGAAAACTTTTCCTATAAATTAAAATTTTACATATACTGCGAAACTCATAAAAATTTTTTGACTTATTTACGAACAAAATAAAGTTAATTTTTGAGTGGCGTTTAAGTCCGACAAATGATACAAAAAGAGTTTCTTTTATGAGTGCAGAAAAAGTAGTTTTGGTTCACTGGGAATTTTATGCAAAATTGTTATCTTAGCCAGTGTGTTTGATAGGTTATGCAGCAACAAAAAAAAAACAGCAACGACAGGCCGAGCACATGATTTCATTTTACTACACTCATACATTGACATTGCAGTAAGCTTAAAAGAAAAAAGAACCCTGAGTATCCAATACTTTCAATTCGATTATACTGATTTCCAGGTCAAAACGGTATATCCAATACTAAAGATTGGATAATTGATTCGAACTTCATCAGTAATTACTACTAAGCAAGCTTACATATGCAGTAACTTGCGCATGTTCGTTGTGCAATGAAAACTACATTTATTTTTAAATATCATAATATACCACCTTGTTCAAAAAATACGGTTCATTCACACTGTGACCCGGACTTAACTGTCCGATTCGAAAATTTTTTTTAGTAGGTTGCCACATGTGTCTATGTCAATGCTGCCAAATATCAGCGTCTCTCGTTGACAGTTGGTAAAGTGACAGTGTTTTGTTTACAACGACTTTTTTCGTGTCTTCGATTTTTACGACGGAAGAAAAAATTGAGCCTGATTCACTCGCCTGATGCCTGGATTGCGTGTCATACTAGTATACCCATGTCTCATCACCAGTAATGATGGATTCGATGAATGATTCGTCGTTTTCGACAATTTCCAGCTTGTCTTTCGCGATAGCAACTCGGTCTGTTTTTTGCATGAAATTGAGTTCTTTCGTTAAAAACTTCGTAGCAACACGTCTCAAGCCCAACATTTTTCAAAATGTTCTGAACGGATCCAATTGAAATGCCGACGTCCTCTGCTATCTCTCTAATCGTCAATTTGCGATTTTTGGCCAACATTTCTTTGATTTTTTCAACGTTTTTTTCAGTAGTCGAACACAATGGCTGTCCGGTACGACGGTCGTCTTCTACTTCGTCTTGGCCACTCACAAATCGATTAAACCACTTGTTTGCTTTCTGATACGCATATCGGCACAGTTGAAACCATTTTCCACACAAAATTTGATACAAACTCGTTGCTCAATTTTTTCTTCCGTCGTAAAAATCGAAGACACGAAAAAAGTTGTTGTAAACAAAACACTGTCACTTTACCAAATGCCAACGACAGACGCTGATTAATGGCAGCCTTGTCATAGACACATGTGGCAACCTACTACAAAAAAAATTTGGAATCGGACAGTTAAGTCTAAAAATGTTGACATTTTTGGGTGAGGTACTTAAGCGAATTTTACTGTATTTATTTCCATTTATTAAACATAACATTGAATTAAATTTTTTTTTTTAAATCAACAAAAAAATGAACAGGAATAACAAATTCATCACCAAATATATCAAACAAAAAATTCTACGTCCACATTTACGATACTATAGAAACTAAGTCTTCTTTTATATAAAGTTTACATTTATTGAAGTGTTTTGCTTTGTTTTGAGTTAAACCGATTGATTTAAAGAGAGTATTTAAAAAAACTGAACAAAGTCTCGAAAACTGTTATTGTTACCATTTAAATAATAATATTACGTGCAATATTACATAAAGAACGTCAAAAAAATATCTTATATAATTATTTCTGTTTTTCCAATAAAATATAATAAAAAACTGTATTAATTTTTTCTCATACATAATAGGTACGTTAAGATTGGTTGCTGATACCCACTGCGATGGATTAAGATTAAACGTAACTTCACCATGCAGAAACATCTAGTAAGTTGTCAACTTTACTAGATTTAATTTAATGGATTTCTTCATGCAGCATGGATAAAAAAATGTTTTTGCATTAAAGTACATTAAAGAGAGTACATCAGATTTTTTTACAGGCCCTATCCAAGTGTGTTGAAAAAAACGATGCAAAATATAGAAAAACCTTAAAATCCAATTGGGCTTATATAGAGCGCATAAATGGAAAATATATGTAATTCTTGTAACTTTTTGTTTTAGAAGCACGACAAGAAAAAAAAAAGAGAATATAAGTTCTGCTGGACTAAAAGTGATTATCTCATAGTTTAGTTTAGAAGTTGAGAAATTAGTGGCACCGATTTAATAATATATTTATTTTATTTTTATTATACATATATGAATATTTCAACACGCTCGGATAGTGATATTTAAAATACACTATTATATTATATAGTCATTATTACAAAAATTTTTATGTACTAAATTTTTTTTTAACATGCTGTAAATTATGTCAGAAATCTTCAGTTATTTGTGTGCATGGGCGAAGCGAGGATACAGTAGGGGGAAAACTGCATTAATAAATAAATATTTTAGTTTTAATAAAGAGATTCACAACATTTTTTTCTTATAACTTAAAAGCATAGAATTTATTAATATATATTAAAGCTTAATTTTATTTAGTCAAATTTTATATTCATTTTTCAGTCACATAAATAAAAAGTAATTTTCGCTCCCCTGAACAAAATTCCGGCCACGTCTATGTTTGCCTGTGCAATATTTTGGCGTGATTTGAAATGCAAAACTCAATGCTGAATAAATGAAAATTTTATTAAGCAAAAGTAGGCAAATTCATAAATTAAAATTCAATTTATTAATGTAATTGTAAATAATTAAATTAATTTAGCTTATTTAATTAAAGTTTACAGAAAATGAATTCATTTGTGTTGCAAAAGATGCTTTAATATAAGAGAATATTTAAAAACTGAGTATTATCTCGAATATTGTTTTTATCAACTTTCATATAATAGTCGGCTTCAGCGTGCAACGTTACATAAAGGTTGACTGTCAAATATTTAACATATTATAAAATAGGTTTTTTAATTTTTTTTGGTGAGTTAAACAAAATAATAAAAAATGATTTTGATTTTTGTTTCATAGGTAGGTGTTCCACAACTCAATCCTCTACAAATGATCTGCAAACATATCTACAAAGGATAATCTGAATGATTTTATGGACCGGATAGTTTTTATTTACAAACAAAATGACAACAGTTTCTATATTTCACTTTTACTGTGAGTTGAATTCAGTACTAAGTTTTATTAAATTGGCTGTAGTTTTTGATGCATAGAGTGTTTTTTTTTTGCTAAAAAAAGCATGAAAAGAGTTTCTAGAACTAGTGCCTAAAGAGAACTGAGTCCGTTTCAAATAACAGTAAATTTTATATTAAAAGTGTTTCTGTAAATTTCTTGAAAAGTATTTTTTTTTTTTCTCTAATTATAATAAACATTATGTTTACACATAAAAAAATTTCATATACACCAAAATAAATTTTTAATTCTAGTAAGTATTTTCAAAATCCTCAAGAAAAATTTTTGTATTGGAAATATTTATTTTACTTTTCTATACACATTTGTAAATTATTAAAACAGATAAAATTCATTGTTACAATAAATATGCTTAATAAAGAAAAACAATAAACAAAATAAATAATTTTGGCGTTAAAAGTTAAGCAAACATTACATAAATATTTCAATTAAAGTGTTAAAAAAGAATTTTGTAGCTGGTATGGTATCACTTCGCTTCAATTACTTCTCTTAAATGGTTTTTTATTGAATCCAGCAACTTGGAATTATCGTCAGATGATATTTTATTACACTCTTCTAAGATATTCTGTTTAGGCTGCTCTTTGTTTGATATCTCATGTGTTCGTACATGTTGTTTTTAAATAAATTCAAAAGATGCTTCATTTAATTCGGATCCGGCAATTTAGGTGCTTTGCTAGTGTGGACATGCGTATATAAGCGTGCCATTTTCTAATTAACATTGAGTTATGTTTGGGGTCGGTATATTGTACAAACATAAAATCACGTCTGTGGTCGCATATTTCAGCACTGGTTTTTAAACAATTTTTCAATATTATTATAAGGATTTCACTCTCAACGAATGCCAAGTTTATACACTATTTACCACCATGACACCCTAAGCTATGACGATTCTATCGATGTGTTCAACAATTGGAGTTAAATTGTTCTTATATAGCGTCTTCTCCATACAAAACAAGGCATATCGGTCTAATCCCAAATAAAATTTGGAAAAACGAAATTGAAGGAGTTGTCTGATACCAATAAAATTCGGTATATGAATTGGAATTGGCTCTATTACAACATACAAAAATATTTTGAAATCCGCCCACAACCACGCATATCTCCCATATAACATAAATCTTATAACGCTTTATATAGTTTTTCCGTTTTTTTTTTGTATCGAACCTTCATCAAAACAACTTCATCGATAATCTTAAATATATGCGTAAAATGAAAAACACAGGTGCGTCGTTGGACACACGAGAGAAGCGAAGCTTTTTCGCAGTTACATAGATTTGATAGCTTAATATATTTTTCTTTTTAATAAATTAACTTTTAAACACAAAAATTTAATAAAAATAACATACAATAAATTACATATATACAGAAAACATATTTACTGCTTATTTTTTTATTGTTGAATGTCAAATTTCCACGCCAATTACATATACGGGCACACAATGCCAGCGACTCTCCATTTTAACTCTCCACACATGGTCGTGAACTTGGCTGCACTGAACAAATTTTTTCCTTCAACAGATTACTACCTAGCGAAACAATCTGTCGAAAATTTTTCAGATTTCACTCCAAGCAAATCACAGAACGAGGATAAATATATATTAAATATGTATTAAAGAATGCACACGAAACAAAATTTAACAAACATTTTAGATACCTTGCCGATGTCATGCATGCGTTTGTTAATTCCATATTTATTGATATCATCTATTTTTTTGACACTTAAAAACGCACTTGTCAACGCACTTGTGGGCATTGCTAATTTTCTTCATGCCAACAACACCACAAACGCATTCACAATACAAACACACCAATGCTGAAGACACCTTGTGGCAAATTTTTGTTAGTTGTAGCATAGCAAATACACAATCCTCTATCTATTGATAGATGGTGACGATATACTGCAGCATAGCTTCTGTTATAATTAATATTGAATTAACAACTGTTCCTATCAAGTCTTTGTGGCCCGGTGGATAGTGTGTTGGACTCTCATTTAAGAGAGCGCGGGTTCGATCTCCACGGGCAGCGGGACAAAAAATAATATTTTTAGTATTTATATTAAGTATTAAATTTTCTTGTTGTAATAAGCGCTAGCAACAAAGAAACCATCAAATTTCCAAGAAAAAATCTGTCGAAAATTTTTCAGATTTCACTCCAAGCAAATCACAGAACGAGGAGTAAAAAGCTTCGCTTCAAAAGAACAATTTCTGTCTTCGTTTGTTTCTTCGGTAAATTCTTTGAACTTGTCTATGTCGATATCGTAACCCGAAGCAAGCTTTTATTTATTTATTTATTGGCCAAACAAGGCAAGGCAATTTACTTATTCTATCTTAATTTAAATATATTTTATTTTATTTTTATTTTATTTCTTCTCCCCTTTCCTTGTTTTGGTGTTCGAAGATATACGAATTGAAGTGGGCGTAGTCCGCCCACCTAAATGATATGATTTCACGAACACGTCAAAAAGAAGAAGCAAGAAGAAAATTAAAAGTAAGAGTAAAAGGTACTTACATACTACAGAGTGGCCCAAATAAGACCAGCTGATGTGAAACACAAATAACTTTTTTATTTTTTAACATAATTTATTTTTTCTTTTTGCGGATTATAATTGAACTCTTGGAAATTTAAAATTAATACGTACAGTCCACAACAACGTATTAAAATTATCGATTTTTATTAATCTTCTCAACGATCAATTGTTCTGACGCAGCGAAATTATCGCCGTTTTTTTAACGTAAGTTCAGCGCCCACATCTTCCATGATTACAAGTTTAGTTCGCCGCTTTTAGGAACTGGGTTCAGTTGCCGACCGTCGAGGAAGAGGTGCTCATCGAAATATTCGTAATGAAGACAACGTGGAAGCTGTGCAGCAGAGTGTTGCAAATGAACCATCTGTCTCAACTCGTCGCCGTTCCGACCAATTGGGTATACCCAGAACAACATTACAGAGAATTTTAAAGTTGGATCTTAAGATGTATCCATACAAAGTTCAAATTGTGCAAAAGCTTCTACCGCAAGACCCCCAACAACGACTACAAAACGCTATTTGTTTACACAATTAGCCACACAAAATGATTTTTTAAATAATCTTTTGATGGCGGATGAAGCGCATTTCCATTTGAGTGGTTATGTGAATAAGCAAAACTGTAGGCTGTGGGGCACCAAAAATCCAAGGAAAATACGTCAGCATTAGTCACACCCAATCAGATGCACTGTTTGGTGCGGTGTTATGGCCACAAAAATCTTCGGCCCATATTTCTTTGAGAATGAGGATGAAACGCCAGAAACGGTCTCCGGGGCTTCTTAAAGAACAATGATCGACAACTTTTTGCGGCCAATGGTGGAGCAACATCCTTATTTGTGGTTTCAACAAGATGGAGCCACTGCGCATACTGCTAGGTAAACTATGGACATGATGCGTGAAATTTTTAGTGAACCCATAATTTTCACTAAAATTTAGAGGGAGAGGGAGAGAGACTTGGATAGTACGTATTTCCAACAAATTTAGAGAGGGCATTCTTAAATGTGGTATACCTTCGAGTAACTATATACAGGTAATTTAACTTAAGCCTGAGTTAATTTTGGTTAACGAGGAACTTAGACAGGGTTTGCTTGAAAGAGGATTGAATGGATGGAATGTGAGAAGTATACAGAAACGTTATTGAATTCTCTACATCATCGATTGATGGGTTCATTGTTTGCGTATGTAGTTTGGTGCTGATATTCAGTTAACAGGCGAATATACTAGAAATATATACGCTGTCAATAGCACCATTAATAACATCGAGTGTGAAACATCAGCCCAATAATGATCTTCTTGATGATAATGGCATCAAGTTTAAAAGGCTGAGTCTGTATTCATATGAAGGAAGGCTATTATAATCACGGGGGTTGTACATGTCTTTCAACGTGTATAGTAAGAATTGCTTTTGAATAGACTCGATTCTTTCGCTATGGGAATCGAAAGACGGACTCCAAATTATGCAGGCATATTCAAGTATTGGCCGCACTAAGGCACAGTATAGGGATGTAGTGACCCAAATATTCTTGAATTCTTTTGCTCGCCTTTTTATAAAACCAAGCTTTTTGCTGGCTCTGGACAAAATTTTGTCATAGTGCAAACTAAAGCGTATCTTGCAATCCAAGACTACTCCAAGATCCTGTACATGATTGACTCTTTTAAGCTCGGTACTATTGAGGTGGTAGGTATGTAGTGCCATGTTGTTCTTACGAGAAAAACTTATAACATTGCATTTATTGACATTAAGATGCAGTTTATTTTGGATACACCATTGCTCAAGGATGCACCATTGAGACAACAGTTTTGACTGTAAAAAATGTACATCTATCTCTGATTTGATTGCATAGTACATTTTTAAATCATCTGCATACATAAGGTGTGGGATATCGTTCAGGACTTCTGACAAGTCTGACATAAATATGTTAAAAAGAAGAGGACCCAGGTGGCTGTCTTGCGGAACTACTGAGGAGACTGCAATTTTTTTGACAGAATTCGTTGGAATTTAACATACTGGGATCTGCCGTCGAGATATGATTTTAGCCAACTTAGTATGGGTCTCGTAATACCGAATGTTTCTAATTTATATGTTAGCATGCTGTGATCAACTCTATCGAAAGCTTTACTGAAATCTGTATAAACAGCATCTATTTGGTGCCCTTTTTCCATATATATTAAAACATCCGATATCATGATCATGAGATTGAATGTTGTAGATCGTCCCTTACGGAAGCCGTGGTGCTGCTCATTTAGACGTGGGTTGATTATACTTGTTAGCTTATCACAAATAATTTTTTCAAAAAGTTTAGGGATGATTTCCCATATGAAGGAAATGTCCCACAAGACAGTGATTCGATAAAAATTATGTATAGAAGTAGTTGGTCTAAACATCGCACCAGCAAGCGTAGGAATAAGGTAGGAATAAGGTCCGGTCCAGGCCCCTTAAATAAATCCAATTCTTTTATGGCATTAGAAATCTCTTCCTGCGTTAAGTTTATACTATCCACTACAATATTTGAGCTGGGAGAAGAGGCTTCAAATTGGGTAGTAGATTGACAAAAGACCTCCTTAAAATGATCCGCATGTAAGTTGCTGATTTCATGAGGGTTGGACCAATGTTGATTAATATAGGTTACGTCACTTGAGAGAAACTCGGTCGAACTGTCAGAATGGATGAAAGGAAATCAAGAAAAAAAAAAACCTGAATCTGTACAATTTTTAGCTAACAGCTACTTTGACAGTTCGAGCAAAGGCGGAAGAAGAGTGCTATTCTCTTAAGTGACTTAACCTATATTAATGAACCTTGGGTTGGACGAATTGACAATATCTTTAAACATAGACGAATAGCCGCTAGATTTACGCTTCAAGTTAACAAAGTCAAAGAATTTTTTCGGTTCTTGGATGATTTTCTCACCGATAAGGTTAGTGTACGCTTCTTCTGACTTGATAGATAACTCTTTTGATAGCTCGTCATACCTTGAGTTCAACGCTTTCATTATCAGTGTTTTGAGAAGTGTATGGTCTTTTTTTTTTTGATTCCTCAAAAATCTGAGATTTCTTTCTAACCATGGATCTGAAACCTTATTCTTTTCTTTATTTTTGGCGCATAATTTTCGATAGCTGTAAGAATTAGCTGTTTTGAATGCTGAATTTGAAGATTAAAGTTTTGTCAATTTCTATAATTTTAGCACTTTTTCAAAATGGTTAATATAATAAATATAATATAATAAATAATATAATAAATATACGAGCTGTGTTTCCACAACACGTGTAACCAGGCGTGTAATGTTGACAAATCAAAACTGTAGTTTCCGGGCTTATCATGGAATATTTCACATATATAGTAAATATATATATATTTGCACATATACAGCATATCTGCGGCGAATGAGTTTTGGTGACTGCGCAGAGTTCAGACGGAGCAGTGGGAGTAAATCAAAAAATTTCTTTTAACAAAACCTAACGAATTTTATACCGTAAGTATGAAATACTTTAACTGAGAAGAATCCAAAATTTCATTGCGAAAGAAGTTTGAAGTTTTCGTTTTTGCACCGTATAAGGAATAATGTACAAGAATTAGATTTTTAATATATTTGAAATAAAATTGAAAATTGTCAACCAAAATTATTTTGAAACCACTGAAAAATTTAAGAACTATTTAAAAAAAAAATTGGCTGTTTTACTCGGTAATAAAAAAAAGTATCTCAAGTCACCTCTTTCATTTTCATGTATATTTTTACCGTACTGAAGATATCAACGCATGCCTAGCCACTCTTTTCGAAGTTCGAAAATATCTAAGCGAATTTATGCTTACGACACTTGATTTTAAACACAAGATAAATTTTAAAGGAATTTGAAATCGTTAGTATGGTGGTGCATTGGTTTGTTTTAGGGATATCTTAGTTTGGTAAATCTTTTATTGTGACATATAAAGCAATCTTTTCTATTTTTACCAAAATTATAAGCATTTCAAAAATAAAAAAATTATCTTATTTTACATTCTGTTACAAATAGGCTATTCACAGTTTAAGTACGCAGGCCTATTTAATTTACGATTTGTTATTTTTACGCCAACTTACGTAAGCGTATTTTTCTTTGTTGTTGTTTTGCATGCAAACGCAAATACGCAAACACGCGTAAATAAAAGTAGACCTTGGACGTGTATTTTGTATCTCGTATTTTTATGCCCTATCTACAGCATATAACAGCGTTGCAAAATCATTGAATACGGCAAACACATACTGAGGTGCTCACAGTTTCAAAAATAACAAATGCTATAAATACGCTATGTTAAAATACGTTTAAACTGTGAATAGCCTAGTTGTTTAATTACAATAGTAACTATTTTTAGCAATTTTCTTGTCCATTTATATTAGAAGAAACAATTTATGGTTATACTCAATATTTTCCAATATGGGCATTTCCAGCGTAACTTACGCGACATGCGTACGAAAAATTCTTATGTACATATTTCTTAGAAGAAATAGTAATGGTATGATATACCAAAATTACCATTCCTGTAACTTCCTAAGAATAACAGTGGTAAATATGGGCATAACTCACGCGACAAAAAAAGAAACTGTGTTTTGCAAGCACGCTTAGATTGTAAAAATTCAGCAAATTTTACCATATAACCTGTTCTTGTTTTTAATTTTTACCCACTTTATCGATGAACTTTGCTTACTTAAAAATATATTGAGTTCCCAAAAAATATTTGCCGTAACTCACGCGACATAACCCACGCGACAAAATTTCCGTTAAAAAAATGTGTAATAAAAGAAGAGAGAAAAGAGCTTAAGAAGAGTAACTAACATCTTAGTTCGGCCGTGGTCGAGGTGTCATGTCCTATATCTTTATCATGTTTTATATCCTATATCTTTAGTAGACGAGGGTTTTAATATTAGTTAAGACATTGAAATTTCCGAATGTGAAGTTCATATATATCAGTATTTTACTAGATAAAAAAAAAATTGAATTTCGAAACACATTAAATTTTTCAGCTATGCACAACAGGAAATCGAGCGCTCCATAAGCGCATCTGAAGCTCTCCAAAAAACAGTAGAGCGCTTCATTCTCTTTGTGTATAGCGTATTTTTTAACATAGTCATGTCATCAGATGTATGCGCTGCGCTCCCGCTGTAGAAACTATGAAATCGTACCGAGAGCCGAGCGCTTTGTTCTCCTTGTATTTGATATAAAAGCGTAGCAAGAACCGGGCGCTATACGAAAATATTTAAAGTTTTTAAAACAAAACAAAAAACAATCACCGAGCCACGGGTTTGAACCCGGGCATCTCGCTTGCAAAGCAAGCACCTTAACCAGTATGCCCAGGCCGCCACAATTTAGATGTAAAATTTGATTTATTATAACAGTAAGACTTATAAGCAACTTTTTAAAACAAAACAAAAACGAAAAATAATCGCCGCCAGCCAGGTTTGAACCGGGGCATTTCGATAACAAGGCAAGCACGTCAACCAGTCTGCCACATCTCAATTGAAAAAAATTGTTTCTTAATAATAAAAAACAGCAAGTTTGATAAAATCAAATCAAATTTTGTTTATTCACGTGAAACGATTAGATGAATTTTTAAAATTTTTGAAATTAATTTTTTTTTTTTATCTAATACTTTCTTTTAAAGTGCAACGTTATCTATACGGAAAGTGCTACAAATATAGCGCTATACAAACAGCACTACTTATAAGGAACATGAAGCGCTCTTTATGTGCATACAAGCAATGCGCATTGAAATTTTTTGCTGGGTGGTTGACTAGTTTCTTGAAAAGCTTGACCTTTTTGTCTAGCTGGAGACGAGGCCCGGTGATTGCTCACCCACGGCTTACTAGAGCAAAGCTTGAGCTTTTTTTTGTTTATATAGAGATAAACATGGTCCTTTTGAATATTTTCATTTAATTTACAATTTAAATTTTTATTTAGTTTTATGATAAGAAAACATTTATCTTACATAGGCTTTATTGACCCTTCGTTCAGTCATTGTTGTGACTTTGACATTATTGTCAGCAGCGACTATTTCTTTTTTATAAAGGGGTCTTTTGTTTGCCTTTGATTTGCTTATCTTTAACAAAAATTGTTTCGTCTCTATTATATCTTCTGGGATCTAATCTTTTAGAATTAACTCGCAAATATCTTAGTTTTTTATATTCTCTTATTAGAATCCTCCAGTTTTCCTTTAATTTTTCTTAAAAGTTTTTATTTATTTTTATGGTAAGAAAACAATTATTTTGGACCTTTCTTCCAGGCAACTACCCATTGGTAGTTTATCCTTCGCTTCTGTTAAAAAAAACATGACTTGGTATTTTCTTCGTAACGGAATGGATGGAGTTGTTATGCCTGTCTACTGCCACATTCATGAGCTCTATAGGGTACAAGCGTAAAGCTTAATTTTTTAGACACCTAAAGATTTCGAAGATAGTTGAATGGGCCCTTACAGGGTTCATTAATATAGGTTAAGTCACTTGAGAGAAAAGCACTCTTTTTCCGCCTTTGCTCGAACTGTCAAAGTAGCTGCAAGCTAAAAAATGTACAGATTCAGGTTTTTTTTTCTTGATTTCCTTTTATCTATTCTGACAGTTCGACCGAGTTTCTCTGAAGTGACTTAACCTATATTAATGAACCTTGGGGCCCTTACAACTTGTCCATTCAAGTATACAATAGTTTTAGTATCCGATGCCTTTATTCACCCACCCCCCTCCCCCCTTTTTCCTTTAATATACACCTCAAATTCCAAGGTAATCGATTTAGAGGAATAAAATCCAGTCGTTGGAGCTGACACGCACACTTCTTTTTCTTCTTCTTTCAACTAAATGTTTATTTTTCAAAAATATCTTTATTCGATTTAAATTGTTAACCTTTCGCCAACATGCGTGTAAGCACAAATTGTTCCTTAGATACAGTAAATTTTTTAGAAATTTTAGACGGAAAATATTTTACCTAAATTAAAATTTCCAAAAATATTCTTTCCTTAGAGTTTATATTAAATGACCTCAGTTTAAATTAAACTATGAAATTCTACATAAAATCCTACATAAAATCCTCAAAATTACTGAGACATTTTTTATTTAAAAGCCCCAACCTTCAGCCAGATTAGCGCATCATTCATATTTCCACAACTCGACTTAAACGAAAATCTCGTTGCCGGATAACAATGTCACATTAAAATGCATAACGTAATTTCCGGCAGGCAGCCAAGACAAGGACGCGGGCGTTGTACCCGCTCCATTCTGTTGCTCTTCTAGATGCTGTAGCGCACACCCATGAAGATGAATCGCGAACGCATTAAGAATAACTTTTTTTTTTGCCTTTATTACTCACATTCGTTCCCTGTAGGAAAATCAACTAATTTAAAAGTAGTTGATAAAGTAGTTTTTTGTCAACCACAACTAGTTGAAATTCTGACTTTTTTCCATAGAACGAACTAACTTATTTTGTATGGTGATGTCCGCTAAATAAGTCAATTGACTGTCGTCTGCATATATTTTCAACTACTTGTTAAATTAGTTACATTTAAATTATTTTTTTAATTGCTTTAAAATAACCAATTGAAAACTATTACTGATGGCCAAAAGTTAATAATATTTGATGAAATAACATGGTTAAATATATATATTAGCTTGTAATCTAATAAAAAATTTCAATTAAAACATGCCAACATCAGAGTAGTTGCCGCCTTAATATAATTCAAAGTAGTTTATCAATCACTGGTTTTTAAGTAGTATTTCAATTACTTCATATATTGAAGTGGATGCCGCCTTAATATAATTCAAATTAGTTCATATACTGGTTTATTTTAAACTAGTTTTTTAATTAGTTACTTTTAAAAACAAGTTAGTTTGTTCCTATAGGGTTTATACAGAAGCACATTTATATACAAAGAAATATATATATATGTATATGATATTCCAATTTATTTAGCAATGTGTGTGCGTATAAATATCCGACTTGTATAATCCTTTGTAAATTATACCACTTAAATCGAAGACGCGACTTCGGACGAGATCACGAGCGGAGAACTACCATAGCAAAAGCGCAGCATCCATAAAAAAGTGGCGTCGTTGTCATGCTTAACGTCGCCAACTTCTTGTTGACGGGTTGTATGCGTTGCAACAACAACAACAACTTTTCAACAACTTGCGCGGAAACATGAAAATGTCCTTTCATTACAACAACATTACAGAGACCACCCTTGTCTTTCTGGGTTGTCATTGCCATAGTCCTAGAAATGTTTTTGCTTTTGTTGTTGTTTGTTGCCGCATCGGTACGTGCGCATATTACTGTTATGCCATACATTTTCACCACAAAAACCACGCGCAACCGAAGGACATTAATCATATTAATATCCTGAAGGTCCTTCATACCGGCCACTTTCTGCAAATAAATTTCTTTGAATTTCATTTCAGGTATTTAATGCGTCTATTTATGCGATTTTTTTTTTCTTAGTTTGGCTGACTATCAGGATACTCCGTAACAGCACATTCTGTATATAGCTGCTGGCTGTAAGCGAAGGAACCATAAAATTTTGAAAATCAAATCACGTATGAAAATTTTTATATGATCTGCCAATTCCAGCGTAATCTACGTGGATTATTGCGAAATTTGCAGTTGTTGAGTTTTGTTTTGGTTTCTGGGTGCGTTACTGTGAGCTTGGGAAGCAATAATACTGTGGTAAATAATGGGGTTGGGATTAAAATTTGAAGTGCCAACATTAAATATAGATAAAATCGTGAAATCAGTATAAAGCATAACAATAATTTTGTTATATGTTATGTATGTATACCATTTTTTTGTTGCCTTCAAAAAGTCAAAAAAATTCTTTTTTTAACTGTGTTATTTCCATAAAGAAAATTTGTTCCAACAAAGCCCACTCAGTCATTAATTTCTTTTCAGACTATAATCAATAACATTTAACCTAAACTAGCTTTTGGCCCGACTTAATAAATGTAAAATTCATTAAAAGTTTTTTACATTTAACATGACGTAATTTCGATTATAGCTTAATTTCTTTATTGCTTAAGTTTTTTTTAACTAATATTTGTAGACAATGTCAAACTTCAAATAAACGGTGTCCCAAAAAGCACTCGGAATTTGTTGACATATACCTTAGCTTTGAGGAAACCCCAAAGGAAGAAGTCCAACGGTGTCAAATTAATCAATTGACATTACCTCGCCGGGGGAAAAACTTACCTTCGAATATCGATTTCAATAAGTGCCTTGTGTCGTTGGCTGTGTGGCAAGTGGTGCCGTTTTCTTAAAACCACATGTCGTCAAAATCCATATCAGCAATTTAAGGCCAAAAGGAGTTGGATAGGAGTTGGATAGCATGTTACTGCGGTTCTTGCTGCATTTTCGAAGAAGAATGGCCCGATGAGACCGAAAGCTCAAAATACACACCAAACAGTGCAACGCTGTGGATGCATGGGAAGCCCTTGAAGCGCTCTTGGATTCTCCGTACCCCAAAAGCGGCAGTTCTCCGTTGAGATCAAAATTGGCTTCGTCACTGAAGATGATTTTATACGCAAAATCGTGATCAATTTGATGATGTTCCAACACCCAGTCTAAGAACGTTTGACGCTGTGCTAGTTCTACCTGCTTTAGTTCTAAGGTCAACTTAACCTTGTAAGGGTACAGATGCAGATAAAAGTTCCTGCCAACGTTGTTGGGCCATCATCATGTTTTCGTCCAAACAGGTTTAACGGGGACGATCTCTCCTTTTTGCAACCACAACAGAGCCAGTGGACTCAAGTTTATTGATTAAATTGACTACAGTGTTGCGAGATGACGCATTATGATGACCGAGAAGTGTGCGAGTTTTGCGAATGATCTCCGAAAAATTTTCAGTATTTTTGCAGTGACTTTTCACAATATTTACGCGTTGATCGACCGTAAATTGACTCCATAACCAAACCTCCATGCTTGTTTTTTGTGTTTATTCCATGTCAACTTTTCCTTAGTAGAATACGTCGGGGGAAACCCTAAAAATCCTCTTCAAAATCAATTCCTTCGCTTTTAAATCATATCAATAATGAGTATAGTGCTGTGTTTTAAAAAATTGAACATTTTTGAAAGCCTAATTATTGAAAACCGATACGTAGAAGAAGATAAAATAAATCGAAAACTGCAATTAAATTTCAATTTTAAGTTTGATAAAAAAATTATTAATCAAATGTACAAATAGCAAGCATTTCTACTAGCAGAAATGTTTAAGGAACAATTTTAAAATGCGCTTGTATGAAAAAAGAATGTGTGAGGCACGGTAGAAGTGAATTTTCATTTCAAGAAAGGTATTTTTTCAATTTCTTATTTATTTTATTAAGATTGTTTTTCGGCTCAGCCTTATATACAAAAAATTTTCTTAAAATACAAAAAATATATATATATATATTAGGGCGGGACGATTTAAAAATCGCCCAATGCTCTGTGAAAATCGTATTCTAGGGATCAAAATAAGAAACTTTGCCGAAGGAACCATACCTCTAAAACAAATTCTGATGTCCCCCAATTTGGGTCGAACTTTTGGGTAGGGGAAAATTTTGAAAAATCCCACTTTGACCCATTTAGAGTGCTCCAATCGAGCCAAAATGTATGACCGACCTCCACTAACTTTGGAGGCTTGACCCACCCATGCCAGTGGCACACCCCTTGGAACCCCCTGTGGGGTTCCCCATACAAACATTTCAAAAATCCCCAGTTTTGGCACTTTACATGAAAAAATCAGCGAAATGGCTATGTTTTTTCTTTATTTTTATTTATTAATTTATAATAATATTTATTATTTATTTATAATAATATCTATTTTTTCTCTTTTGAAATTTATTTAGTCAGAACATATGTAAATGAAAAAATTAATTTAAGTTAGTTATAGAAAAGAAACTAAAAAAATTATTGTTAGAAGTCTTTCTTACTTTCAAGTCTGGGCAATTTCGCACGGCTCTCGAATGTCGTCGCCATAACAGCCTCTACATTTTCCGGTATAACCCGTTTGGAAACGCTAGCTAGCAATTGAACATGTCGTTCCGTTCCTTGTATGTGTGATGCAATTTTTGGATCATTAAACAGTGGATCATTTTGATTTAAACATTCTTTCAATGTATCGTACGGAATGCTTCGCGTGAATGGTGGTTCAAATACGTTATTTATGTCATTCATATTGATCATTTCCGTGTAACTTGTGCAATTAAACTTTATATCTGGTTTTTTATAAGCTCTAAGTTGCGTTGGGTCGTCAACATCTGTTCGATAGCGTAGAATTATGTTGATAGCACAGTCGCGCTTTTCTTTGCTATCATCAAACAACGTTGATAACAAGATATTTTCCGAATGTGCGTAATATGAATTATCTGAAATTACTTGATTGACAATTTTGCGTAAACGAGGTTCTAGAAATCGTGACCAACTAATGAAGTTGAAAAATAATGCACTGCCGTACACGACAGAGCTGTAATACTTGATATTGAAGTACATTGGCACATAACATTTAATTATAAATTCAACCAGAATTCTTAAATTTGCATCTGGATTTTCTGTTGCCACGAATAATCGTAATAATCTACCGGCCTTGGTGAGCCACCGAGAATGTACAATTTTCCCTGGTTTGATGTTAGCCAGATCCACCGAAACCACAACTCAATTGCAACTCAATTTTCTGGAGGCCGTCCACCACCTGAAAATATATAATAATAAAATAATTAATTGACAATTATAATAAATGAGTGATAGCAATAACTTACCGGAAGAGTTTCACAAGATTCGATTTGACGGCTCAGTTTTCCGGTTGCCGATCTTGGTCCAGTGCTGGTTGATGTATCCAAAGCTTCACACAATTTCCGAAACGGAAGTTCGTTGAAGTGTAGAAGGCAAACGAACCAATGCAATGGTCTTTTTAACAGCAATTCGAATCGTCGTATAATTCCACCGTGTGGGCCAGTGTTTGTTGGCTCACCGTCAGTGCATATCCCAATTAATGCATCCAGTGATATATTTTTACCGCTGAAAAAATCATTTAATTTGGTTGTTTTGTATTCAGCGGTTTCATGTTCCAGTCTTACGTAACCAATCAATTCAGAATTGCGTTCTCTCAAAATAACAAGATGAGGTTCTTTTACCATCCTAGTATGATACTTCTTATCAACTTTAGCTGTCGTTAAAGTATCATCTTTTCTGCCATCGAATGAAAACGCTAACAAATTGGCATGATCTAACCGTTTGCGAACCACTTCTTGTCTGCATTTCTCTTTTTCTCTGCGAACTTTCGATTTATCCATGATGAGAGGTTTGCCATGCTTATCTTTCATTTTAAAATCTTGGAAAAGAGCGGTTCCCAATGCCGATGCTACTCTATCAGGCACACCAAATCTGTCACATACCAAGGCAAAGTTAAAACAATCGTATCTCTCTGTGTATTGTGAACTTGTGCTTCTATCCATATCTTCTTGAACCGGTGGCGGTGCGTATGTTGAATCATCGGGATCTTGGTATGTTGGCATTGATGCCATAGACGTTGCTGCTCGCTCTTCAGTTTCCATCACAACTGCATCCATTGTTAGTCTTCTCTGATTATGTTGATCGTGCATGAACTCTTTGAGGCGTTCGGGAACCCAGCCGCATGCACATGGAGCTGCCTTCAAATCGCATTTACATGTTCCAATGTAAAAATTGTTTCCAGAGATTTTACATACTCTGTAAATTGTTGGGTTTTGTTTCTTCTCTTGATTTGCTCTTGATACTTGTCAAGCAATTTATTCAATTTATTAAATACACTTTTTTTCAGCATTATTTCCATACCAAGTTTTTCCCAAATTCCATTCAACTTATCTTGTACTTGAATAGTGCGTGATTTATGGGAAAACTTTTTGTTCTGTTTTAGCACGTTCGCTTAAGTAAAAATAATATCTCAAGATATCCAGATGGGTTGGTAAATTAAGATCAGTCAAATCAGTAGACACACCAAAAACAGTAACATCGTGCTTGGGTATATGACTCATTGGGTTTTCGATAGTTGTTGATGTTGTTGTTGCTTTATCTTGCGGTGTAGAGGATGGTGGATTCATTGTAAACTTTTTGATTTGGAATGGTCAACTTCACTTATTATTTTTTTTTTTAATATTTTTTTATCTGAAATTAGCACTTCACACTTTGAGTTCTTCAAAACGACTTAATGCATTCACAAAAACTGTTGCGTTATATATGGTCTACGAGACGAGGTAATAAGAATGAAATGGTAATTTCAATTCTACTTGCTGTGTCTTGTGGTGGCTTAAAAACGCACACAAGCAATTTTCCGATTTGCAATTGTGTCACAGTGATACCTTCATTTTTTAAAAGGGTTGCGGTGCATTCCAGTGATACCTTAATTGTTAAAATGGTTGCATAAAACGGGCATTTCTTAAGAAGGTGCCATAAAATACCCACAAAAAGGGTTGTAAAAACAACCTTCATTTCTTAAGTAGGTGCTATAAAAAAACTACACAAGTAAGTTTACGACATGCAGCTGTGTCTTGTGGTGCCTTAAAAAACGCACACAAGCAATTTTCCGATTTGCAATTGTGTCACAGTGATACCTTCATTTTTTAAAAGGGTTGAATAAATTTCTAAAGAGAAAAAAAACTCCAAAAAGAAAAAAACATAGGCATTTCGCTGATTTTTTCATGTAAAGTGCCAAAACTGGCGATTTTTTGAAATGTTTGTATGGGGAACCCCAGAGGGGTTCCAGGGGGTGTGCCACTGGCATGGGTGGGTCGGGCCTCCAAAGTTAGTGGGGGTCGGTCATACCTTTGGACTCGATTGGAGCACTCTAAATGGGTCAAAGTGGGATTTTTCAAAATTTGCCCCTACCCAAAAGATCGACCCAAATTGGGGGACATCAGAATTCGTTTTAGAGGTATGGTTCCTTCGGCAACGTTTCTTATTTTGATCCCTAGAATACGATTTTCACAGAGCAATGGCCGATTTTTTTGCCTCCCCACAAATCGACCTGGCCTAATATATATATATCGCACACTATCTACAAAAGAGATACAACTCAAAATTTTAAAATTTTCAGAAGAAGCAAGAAACTATTCCTTTTTTCAAGAGTAAGAAGTGGAGTGAACACTTTCGATAGCTGTTGGAGGTAATTACTGCGATTAGTTTAACTTAAAAAAGTAAAAATTCGTAAATTTTGAGTTGTTCGTGTTTTGTAGATGGAGTGTGATATATATAAATTGAAATATTATTCAGTTGCAAACTTAAAAAAAGAAAACAGCAAAAAAAAAAACAATTAAATCAACGTGCGAAGTATCATTTCGATATCCAATTGCAAGAAATATGTTTTGAGATACTCATATACAATCTCAGCGATTGATCCCCATGTAACACACGTATGCTTTTATAAAGTTAACAAAAAATATATTTTCGGAAATTTTATATTGCAGTTGCAACACTCTGGAACAAGTTTTTTAATTTTTTTTTATTTTTTTTAGTTATTTTTTTAAGATTGTTTTGGGACTATTTATGACTCTGTGCATGTGAGGGATTGTTTGTGGTGTCCTTTATATATCGCACTCCTTCTATAAAACAAGCACAACTCAAAATTTACAAATTTTTACTTTTAAATGTTAAACTAATCGTAGTGATTGCCTCCATCAACTATCAAAATTAATCATTCCTCTTCTTACTCTTTAATTAAAAAAAAATAATTTTGTCTCTCTGTTGTGTATCGAGTCCGTTGAAAAAAAAATTGTTTTTTGCTTCTCATGAAAATTTAAAAATTTTGAGTTCTTTCTGCTTTGTATACAGTGTGCAATATTATAATAATTTAATGACAGCACAATTAACCCATTAAGCCCGGCTCTCAAACACGTGGGCGTAGAAGGTTAAAACTTTTTGCGTGGACTACTTGAGTCAATCATAGTGCGGTCACTCACTGCCACGTCCACAACACCTTTTTTTAGACAAGCAAAAGTGCCTTTTTGGACCCTTAGACCGCAATGTGTTATAAATTACTACTGTAAAAGTTCTGTTGCATAGAATAAAACATTCTGGGAAATAAATAAGAAATGAATGTTACAAACACTACTAATTGGGAACTCACATAAGCCTAACAGAGCGAAAAAAACACCACAGTGTCATGTGGCCTGGTAAACTATGGTATCGTACGGAAATTTTTATAGAGTAAAGAAGACTACTCTTAGTATCGATCCTCATTCCTAAATTTTTTTTGTTTTGTATATATATTTCAAAAATATAAATAAATTTTATTTTGTAAATTGGAAATTCACAATTTTTGACTTCAGGAAAAGATAGCTGGACGACATCTTATGACAATAAATTATAAGAGTCTAAAAAAATTTCATAACTCTGCTCCTCAATGCAAAAATAAGATGGCCGATATCTTTTACTGAATCTAAGCTATGACTTTAAAAATATGCCTTTTCGTGGTGCGTTTTCGCACTTAACCCGTTACAATGGGTTAAGTACATTTACGGAGGAAATAATACTTGATAGTTTATCACCAACTTCACTTAACATGGAAACGTTACTTAGAGGGTAGAAATCCGTCTGAAAATTGAGAGGTAGTGGGTTTGAATAGTACTATGAACAAAAATAATACTTAAAAAATAACAATTTTTTCGTTTTTATAATGTCAAGTGCGGCGAGTTTTTGTTGTTTCGTGTTGTGATTTATGTTGTATTCGCGACTTAATAAGTTTCACTTCAAAAACTTTAATTTTTTGAGAAACAGCCCTCCAAGTGTCAAATTTTGTCGAACAATAACATCAATGTAAGCACCGCAACCACAGCAACCACCGCCTCATATATTCACTGCCATCGTATTGACTCAACACAAAGTGATGTTGTGGAAAGAGTATAAGCAAAGAGTATATATATTTAAGGAAGAGAATCTAATTCGCTCACTCAATTTTACTCGCTCAAAATTCAGCATACAAATAAGACTCTTGGGGAAGTGTTTTCGAAATGTGATATTCGAAAACATTTCTGCCGGTATTTGTGCAGTCGCCGTTGTTGTTGTCAGATTCTATACACTGGCTGAAACTGGTTTGACTGGTTTTTATAATAAATTCTGCACAATGTTTACATTTTGCATTATTATATTCTATACTGGTTTGACTGGTTTTTGTGTTATTGAAATAAATTTTCACAATGTTTACATTTTTGGCTGGACGCGCTTGCATGGATTTATTTCAATAACACAATTAGATATTTCAGATATTAGATATTATTTTCAGGATATGTATGAAAATAAATGCTTTTTTTCCGAATTTCTTTGTTTTTGTATTTGTTATGATCGTTGTTGGTATACTGCCATCGAAATAGCTATATGTGCATTAAAAACTATTAAAAAATTGAATTCGGACAATAGGTAATGGTAAAATTTTGGTAACGGTAAAATGTAAGTATGCAGAAAAATTGGTTGTTGTCTAATTAATAGGTGTACTAAGAATTTGCTTGGCCTTTGCTCCAAAAATATACCATTATCTACAAAACGTGCAGGAAGCCTTTTGTTTCACTATTAGAAATAGCTATATGTGCATCAGATTGTATTGTCAGCTGAGGGTAATTTCCAAAGTAATTTTTTGCGTTGAATTCGAATTCGTGTTCAGAATTGCCTGATTATGTATGTCAGAACTTAGAGCTATTTGAGGTTAGGTACACGAAAAATGGCTATTATTTAGGTTAGGTAAAGGCAGTGCTATATTTTTAAAATTATTTTCTACTTAGCTTATCATAAAGTACTATTCTTTCCCTTTAAACTGAGCCCTCGAATGGTGCCGTACGATGTTTTTTTCAAAAATGATGGCCATTTCAAAATAACGTCCGCAAGCAAAAATGTTCAGTCAGTGAAGTCGCTTTATGTGCAAACCTAGATTTTGCCATACACCCAGAGAAAAAATCTTAAAACCAAAGAAAATGCACTTTGCCACAAAGACTTTTATTGGTTAGATTGTGCTCAAAGACATCTTTACATCTTTACGGCAAAGACATAAAGATTGTTAGATTCCCAAGAACAATATACTTTGAATCAAAAACTCAAACTCTTGTGGCAAAGACGTACGCCTTAAAAAAAGTAAGGAAAAGTCGTAAAAGTAAAGAAAATGTACTTTGGCACAAAGACTTTTATTCGTTACGGCAAAGACGCAGAATGTTAGATCCTTGATTTTAAGTACATGGATTTCATGAAATTAATGGCTTCTCTCGGCTTCTCTTTGCTGCTTGCGCTTATTATAAAAAGAACATTAAATTAAATTAAATAAAATATCAAATTAAAAATCTTGCCTTCGCTTGCCGTGGGGATTTGAACCCACGTCCGCCGATACCACCAATTGAGAAGTCACTACACTACGCATTGAGCCTAACTCCTTCGTTACGCAGATTGATTGATTCAATATTAACTACAACTGAAGCTATGCTGCAGCATAAGACAATAATCTAATAATAGATTTTTGTTAGAGTAAATATAGCTGCAGTTATGTCAGCAAACAGTAGCGAGGCTGTTTGGATCAGTGGGTAGAGCGATGGACTGGCACCAAAAATTCCAAGTTCAATTTCGCACGGCGGGCAAAGAATTTTTTGTTTTTGTTCTTTTCTTTTTGTGGATAAAATGTAATAAAATTTGCTGGTGTGAATTTTATCGTGTGTTTTTTACAAATACAATTCAATATTGGCACTCGTACACGATTTTCTTATTCTTCGTATACAAATATGATTTTGAAGAAAACATTTTTTAGAGTAACATACTCTGTCTTTGAAACAATGAAGCTTACCCTCAAAAAAACAAAGAAAAGTTGTTGATTTTACATACTTTTTTCAATTCCTTGTTAACAAAGAACTAAATCGTTATAGTAAATATTTTATCTTCACGGCAAAGATTCTTTCATTGATTTAGCTTCAACGAACTTCAGACTTTTGTTTCGATGACGCAGCACTTGCAAAGTTAAAGGATAAATCATTATTGCAACGATTATTTCATTGTGGTAAAGATATTTTCGATACAGTTTTACAAGAACTTTTGTTCTTTCAATTTTCTCGTTGTACCTTTTTGCTTGCGGACGCAAGCATTTTTCGTGTACGCAACCTCAAATATCTTAAAATCATGACATGACCACGCAATTCTGAGCACGGATTCGAATTCTACGCAAAAAATTATTTTGGAAATTACCCTCAGCTGACCAATACAATCACAAACTCGTATATTACAGACTATGTTACTGACGCACATATAGCTATTTCTAATAGTGGAAGAAAGTTTTGCTGCAAGTTTTGTAGATAACGGTAGATTTTGGGAGCGAAGGACAAGCAAATTCTTAGTACACCTTTTCATTAGATAACAACCAATTTTTCTGCATACCTACCGATTTACCGTTACCGAAATCTACACTGTTGTACGAATGCTAGCTTAATTGCACATATAGCTACTTCGCTGACTGTATTTAGTAAGAATTTTAAGTTGTTGTTGTGGATTTCTAACTTGACTTGAAGGAATTTGCATTTTTTGTAGGGAGACCTCCAGAAGAAGGATATATAGGAGGTTGATGTGTTGAGAAGATATGTCTCTCAAAAAGTCAATTTAACAGAACTATAATCCACTGAAGAAAAATGTCGATTATAGCTCATATATCTGTCATATTCATCCATAGAGTGGTTAAATGTATGAGCCGGCCCTATTGCTTTTTCAAGTATAAATATATAAATAATTTCTTCTCAAAAATTTCACTTAACCCTTAAATGCCTGGTGGTACTGCGAGGAACCAACCACTTCTATTACCTTTTTGCATCTTTTCCATTTAATTTTTGTTAATTTTGTTGTATATTACTGTTCTATGATCTACTCGCCACCATTTTTAATTTGAAGGCAGATGCTTTTAACTCGTTTGACAAGCATTTTAGTTAGTCAAAAGATAGCACCTCAAAAAAACAAAATTATAATAAATTATAAATTTTCGGGGCGTTGTTTCTTTTTTAAAATTTGGCGTTATCGCCCTTGAAAAATTGATTTATAATTTCTAATTATGTATTTAATAAGCAACGTAAGTATTGAATATATGTATTAAATAAATTTTCTAAAAAAAAATTATCAAAAAAAAAAAAATGTTTATAAAAAAAGTGTATGATCAGGTAATTTGTATGTACAGGGAGAATAAAAGTTGTTCAGAATTCAAAGTAACATAACATATATGTATTTATTTCCTGCAAATCAAAGAACTTGGACATTTAAGGGTTACACTTTTAGGAAATTTCTGCCCAAAAATAAGTCAGAACCTTATACAGGGTGTCCCGCAATTGAGTGCAACTATTTACGGAGGTGAAAGGCTATGTCGAGCTGAGCAAAAAATCGTACGGGAGGAGGGTATTATTTTCATATTCTTAGGAGCTACAGGGTAAATTAATATTTACCGACTTTGACTTACGTTATTGTTTCTAGTAGAAAAACTACTCATGTAAAACTTATTTTGATAGCTCATTATAAAGGCAATAAAATCACCTTTCTATCGGCATATTAACAAACCCGGCATATGTAGGTTAGTTTTCCTGCTAGAAATAATAACGGGAATCAAAGTCGTGAAATATTAATTAACCCTGTAGCTCCTAAGAATGTGAAAATAGACCCCCCCCCCTCCGATACGATATTTTGCTCAGCTCGACATAACCTTTCAGCTCCGTAAATAGTTGCACTCAATTGCGGGACACCCTGTATAGTATAAGGTTCATATATTTCCAATCTATCTCCCTGGTATTCGCAGCAACTCGACATATGTTTGAGAAGGAGAGCAGATTTCGTTGTCAAAATATAAGCCAAAATTTATCTCTCAATCTTTACAACAATAAAAAAACAAAAAACTTATTATTGCTACCTGACAACTTAAATCATTCATAAGAAAAAGGAAAAACAATTCAGCGCAATAAAATAAACAATAAAAGAAAAAAAGTTTGCTTTTCGCAGTGAAAAACAAACAAATTAAAATTATGCAAATGATCCTGGCTTCCTTCCGTATTTCCTTGTCTTGGCTATATGTTGGCGCAACAATAAAACAAAACCGAGAACTCCAGGACTTCTTTTATTCAATGTTTTTTTTCTTGCTTTATTTCAACTCGTCTTGCTTGCATCAAAACAGCAAACGAATCCAATTGAAAGTGTAGAAGACAATGAAATTGGGTTGGGCTAAACAAAAAAAAAAAAGAGAGCTTTACATGGAAGGACTCACGAAGCAGCAGAAGTTGCAGCATAACCAAGCGAATTGTTTGCATAAACGATTTAATCGAATTCCAATGCAAATTCAGTTAAATTTCATTTCCGTGCCATGGCAGGCAAAGATGCCACCCCGACGGTGTAAGCTTCCGCAGGAAATCAGCATAACACTCGCGGTAATAAAAACGATGGCGGCGTGCGGAAGGATTCATCGTGCTGTCGTGCCAGTTGGGGGTTGCCAGAGCCAGTACCAGAGTCAGGAACTGTTATAAGATCGCAAAGGAAGTTCAAGAAACGAAGACAAGTCGTAAGACTACAACAATAACGACGACGAATACGACGACGTTGACGTTGCCGGAAAGTATCATTTATATTTATTTGAAATGTTTTATCGTTGTTTATGCTCTTCATACATCCCGAAAAATTAAAAAAAAAAAACATTAAAAACAAAAAGAAGCAAAAAATGCCGAAATAAGCGAAATGAATTTTTTCCCGGCTGACTCAATTAATGAGGTAAGAATCTTAAAACTCCTTCAAGTTTTTGGGGTTGTTTCTTTTCTGTCGAGTACTGTCGAGTCTTAACAAAATAATCCTCTATTGGAAAAATGTTACCAACTTTTTTTCTGAATAACTTTAGAATAGCTCCAAAAAAGGTAGATAGACAGTCCTTGGTACAAATGTCTGTTTGCAAAAAAGTTTTCAACTGTTGTTTGACGCAGTGCTTGTTTTTAATGTAGGCGATACAAAAAAAAAAGTTGAAAATTTTGTTTTAATGAAATCTTGACACGACCCGCAGGCTTCAAAGATTACAGCAAAAGTGCAAAGTAGATGCAATGAATTTGAATTTTTAGCTCGTCTGTTGTTATGTGTTTTTTTATCCTGTTTTTGTAGTTTATAGCTATGTTAATTTTATGTTTTTTTAATCGCAGCATTTTAGTGATATTTGCTGTGTTTGTCCCTGTTGCATTATTTGGCCATTTTGGAACTGTGCCAGATTTGCTTGAGTAGAGGTATAAAGGATTAAAGATAATTGGGAAACACAGGGTTGTAAAGTAAGAGAATTGAACCTTGCTGCTCTTTTAAGCTGGAAACAGTTTATGAGGTTGGTTGAAATTAAAAAACTTACACTATAGAGTTCAAGTTTTTGTCAAAAATCTTTTCTCCCAAGTGGATTTTTAGGTTTACTTTGGTAAGCATTTTAAGACAATATGGTGAAGCTTAAGAAAAATAGCTTAAATTCACTTAAAAAAGAGATGGATATCTTTGGCGGTTATATAGTTAAAGTGTGTTTTATTTTATCTTAATAGCACCATTTGTACACCGAGAAAAAAAGCTTATGTTAAATTGCAAAAAACTTAGTATAATTTATAAAATGGCTTTGGCAGTTTTTAGCCTCCCAAGTACTTCATCAAAATGCCTAAGTCTTACATGTTGACTTGCCAATTTTTATTTGAGTGATAAATTTACCAAGTATTTGGTAATTTTGTATATACAACTTTTTAAAACAAAATTGAATTTCAAAAATAAAACACTTCTTCGGGTTGTGGTGTTTATATTTTCCTTTTTTTTTAAGCTGCCGCCGCCTCTCGTTTTGAGATTTGCTTGGCTGAAATCGGCAACAGCACAAATTTTTCTTTTATCAACACTGTTTTATTCTTAGAAATTAATGACTTCTCGGCTTTTCTTGCTGATTGACGTCTATTGTAAAGCCTGTATGAAACTTCATTAAATTGATCGTTGTTTTGTCTTTGAAAATTAAGCAGCATTTTCAATGCACTGTTTTTGCCGTTTCTTTCAATTCGTTCGTCGTTAAATTTCGATCAAATATTTACTGTGAAATATTTTGCTGTTAATAATTAACTTGACATTTAAAGAGTAAACAAAACTATTTAAGATAATTGGGTGCTGAATTGGAAGTGATGTGTGTTGCTAAAATTAATTTATTAAATGCAGCTGCTCTTAAAAACACCAGAAATGAAAAAGATACTGCTATTATCCTTTTCTTACAAAATATGTCTATCCTGCCCACGCGGCACTTGTTTTCAGATTTTAAAATTGGACAAAAAAAATGAGGTATCATACGACGGGCTTAACAAGAACATTAAACTAAATTAAATTAAATATCAAATACAAAAATTTTACCTTCGCATGCCGCTGAGATTTGAACCTATACTAATGTAATACCGCTGTTTATGAAGAGACTACGCTACGCATTGAGTCAAACTCCTTCGTTACGCGGAGTGAATTATTCAATATTAATTACAACTGAAGCTATGCTGCGGCTATCAACAGAATACTGCGACATACTGCATCTGTTAACATCTGTGAATCATATATTTTTTTTTGGCAGGGTTTCGAAGTATGTGCTTTTAAAGCAATGTATTAAACAATAAATTACTTAGGTGAATTGACGTAGCTGCAGTTATGTCAGCAAACAGCAGCAAGGGAGCTTAGATCAGTTGGTAGAGCGATGGACTGACATTAAAAGTTTCAGGTTCGATTCCACACGGCGGGCAAAGAAATTTTTTTTTTCTTTTTTTATTTTCATTTTGTTGATGAAATATAATAAAATTTACTGATCTGAATATTAACGTGTGGGTTTTTTTAATTTACTTTATGTTATTTTTGAATTTAAAAGTAGTTTTATTACAAAACAAACCATTAAATTATCAAATCTATCCTTTTCTCGTGTGTCTAATGACGTAGCTGTGTTTTTATTTTTGCTCAAAATTTAGATTAATTTAGAATAATTTAGAAAATAGCTCAAAACTATGCTTAAGCCATCTATGCGAGTTGTTTTCAAATTTTGTATTTTTTGATTTTGGGCTTAGGTGAATCAAATATTTTTTTTTTTTGGGCAAGGTATCGAAGTATGTGCTTTCAAAGCGATGTATTAAACAGTAAATTGCTTATGTGAATAAGCATAAGTTTATAATTCCCATAGAGTTCTCTTTACCCAAGCAGACTTAGGTGATTAACCTATTGCTTTTTTTCTCGGTGAAGTAAGCAAAAACTCATTAAGTCAAACTTTATATTCCGCTTTTTCTCCAAAAACATACTTTTTGGGGATTTTTTTTTGTTTAAATTAAAATACTTCATTGCTTAAGACAAATGGTTATATATGTGTTTAGAATGTATACTTCTAACCAAGAAATTTTAAAATTTTCAAAATAAAAACTATTGTGTTTTGATTTTAAACTTAATTTTTCTCTGAGTGTATGTTTTACTACTTTGTTATAACAAGCAAATTTTTAATTTTTAGCCCAAAATTAGTTGTTCAAAACCGCAAAATTTTGAAGAATGTTGCTGTGCAGTTTCACTTTTTAATTACTTTAAAATTAAAACTATATAATTATTATTTTCACTTTTATAGCTAACAAAGCAAGCAAAACAGTCACAAGCACAAATGTCAAATAAATAACGTTATGCTAATTTTATCAGCAATATTTTTTTGCAAATAAAATGCATTCATTAATCTAGTTAAGTAAAAAAAATATTTGATCATAACCATTTGGCTAAAAATCAAATAAAAACAGCATTTATGCAAATAAAAAAGCGTAAACGACCAAAACAAGGTTAACGTTTTAACTTATGAACGAAAACATTTTATGTTTTATGCTAATTAGAAATTGTCTGACTATTTGAGGCAAGTGTTTTTTGAGTGTGTGTGTGTGTGTTGGTATTACTTAGCATGGCAGGGCTGGTGGAGGCTTATGGTGATTTATTTTTAGGGTTGCCATCGTGTGCGGTCAAACTGCTTGCTACTCAGCGGTTATATTATGAATATTTTTGCTATTTCCATTTTTCAGATACCAGATATTTTATTGCTCTTGTTGTTGCTGCTTGTTTATTTGTGGTTCTTTGCAAATAATTGACAATTTAATTTATTAATGCCACAGAATTTAACGAATGTTCAACAAACAACAGCAACCTACAACAATGTTGTTGTACAAATTTAATTAGGGTTATTATAATCATTGCTGTTGTTGTTGCATTTTAATTGAAACATTTTATTGTAAAATATGGCTTAATAAAACAAAGTTTTGTTGTTTTAATTTTGATTGTTGCAATGTAACTTACGGTTTCTTAATTGTTATTGTATTCACAGTTTTTATAAGTGGAATGCTACCCATAGCGTCTATCAAATTAGAAAACTATCTTCAGCTATCCCTCCGTAATGTAATAGCTGCCAAATCTGTTGAACATATTAACATCTATCTTAGAGATGTTATTGCATAGCCAGTTAAATAAAAAAGCTAATTTTAGACATATGGGCATTTCCGCCGAAAATTCCACCGTTACACGAAAATGAAAAGTTATTAAAAAGTTATTATTTAATGATATTATCTTAGAAATAAAAATTATTTTATTGATTTAAGCAATTTCAATATAAATCCATTTACCATGATGATCAAATCGTCTGCACTGTTTCACAAATTTAATTTTTCTTTTTAGTTAATGTTTTGTAAATGTTTCGTAAGCGTTTTTGTTTTAGTAAAAATGGAAGGCATTGGCTAAAAATAATGAAAAATGGTTGAGGCAAGGAGAGGCAGAATATATTAAATTTGTTTTTCAATAACTAAATCACATAATTACTTAATTACCTAATTACTAAATAACCCAAATGAATTACAATGGAAAAAATGTCACGTAACGCCATGTCACGTAACGTTTCATACTAAGCCAATAAAAAAAAAACGAGAAAAGGTTTGTTGGTACAAACTGTTTTCTATACTGCCGTCATAAGGAATAGTGCGGCATCTACAATTTTCAAAAATCTAAGCAAAATGCCTCAAAAAGGCAATATTTTATGAAAAAATTATAAAAATTTTATTCTTTAGAAAAGAGAAGCCAAGGACCATATAAATTATATTTATATTTTTTCTTGTTTGTGTCCCGATTTTATTCAATTAAAAACATTGAGAAAAGGCGTATCTGCATCATTTTTCGCATCTATAAACAAAAAATTTTGCTTATTTTACATCTTACCGATCTACAGCCATGGCAAAAGAAATAGCACACTAATCAGATTTTGGGTTTGCACTCATTTTATTGGAATTACAATAAAAATGTCCCTAACATTTATAACTATTATATTGGTTGAGATGTAGTAGATATCAAAAATATAAAAAATTATTCGCTTTGCACCTTAAGCTCTAACAGAAAATTAAAAGTCTCCTATATTTCAATATTTGACTGGAAAAAGAAACAGCACACATAGCAATAATCTGGAAAGAATATGAAAAATATCAGTTAATTACTGCCCCTTACGTAGATTTTTATATTTATCTTATTAATACGTGGTACTGTATACTTTATTTTGTAAAACCTCATGGCATTCCGGCTCATACTTTCAACTAAAATTTGGCATCTCTACTGTGGAAAAGAGTGGAATGAGAAATACCAGTCCATAAAGCATTGATATTAGTAAAATGTTCTTGTCTTATTTTGAGCTTCACATCATTCCATAGATTTGCTCTGGGATTGAGGTCAGGACTTTGAGCCGGCCATTTCAGCACGCAAATATTTTCAGACCGAAGCCAGGCTTTTACACTTCGAGCCGTATGCTGCGGATCGTTATCTTGCATAAACATTCACTGTAGCGGCATTGACTCAAACGCGTGTGGCTCCAAAAAATTCATTAATATATTTATGTACTGGAACTGATCGATTTTACCAGATATTTTGACTATAGGGCCTATACCATGCCATGAAAATGCACCCCAAACCATTAAGCTCCCACCGCTATGTTTTATAGTTTTTGTGTGTATCTCGGATGAAATACCTGGTATTTTGGGCGGTGCACAATAGATCTGCCATCTGGTCGTAATCTGTTTATATTAGTTTCAACCATCCAAACGCTGTTTATAAAAAAAAAATGTTTTCAGGGCGTGTTCTCTTGCAAACGCAATTCTGGCTTTGATATTTGATTTTGAAAAGCGTGGTTTTCTCCGCCTGAAAAATGTGTGCCTCATTTAAACGCATGCAAACAAGCCTTGGCGTTATTTCAACATCATATTCTTTTTTTATTTCTACGGAAATCGCCTTTGAAGACTTAAATGGATCAGCTTTACTTTTACGCACAATAGCTTTATCCATTCGTGGAGTGGTTTTTCGTCGTGGAGTGGGTTTCGTCATTTCAATAAATTTGAAATTTTTGTAATACTTTTGCCTTGTTCGCGCAATTCGACTATAATCTTTCTCTTCTCTACAGAACAACGCGTTCCATTACCCATGTTTTTTTTTTTACTGTTTGGATGTACTCTGTTTAGATACGACAGTTTAGGTTAAAATATAGGAATTTCCGCTGAAAAATCCACCCTGACACGAAAATTAAAGTTATTAAAAACTTATTATTTAATGTTATTATCTCAGCGAAACATTTTTGTTTTATTGATTTAACCAATTTAAATATAAATTAAATTGCCATGATGATCAAATCGTCTGCACTGTTTCACAAATGTAATTTTTTTTTTAGCTAATGTTTTGTAAATACTTCGTAAAGTTTTTGTTTTAGTAAAAATGGAGGCATTGGCTGAAAATAATGAAAAATGGTTGAGGCAAGGAGAGGCAGAATATATTGAATTTGTTTTTTAATAACTAAATCACATAATTATTTAAATACCTAATTACTTAATTACCCAAATGAATTACAATGGAAAAAGTGTCACGTAACGCCATGTCACGTAACGTTTCATACTAAGCCCAATAAAAAAAAAAACCAGAAAAAGATTTTTAATTTGATTACTTTTAAAATAAACTACTATAAATATATTAAATACTATTTCAAATCCTTCTAAAAAAAGTTTTATACAAAAACTCTTGCCAATTTACAGAATTTTACTAATTATGTGATCCAAGTCAAAAACCACTTTTTTTTTACATAACGGATCATGGTGGCTTCTATCTAAGAGCCGAACTTTTGACAATTCTTAGGTTTCATAACTAATATAGTGTGCTTAGTAAGCTATTGGAAAATCAAAATAAGGAACTTGTAAGTAAATTTTCTCATTCTTTTTTCACACTAAAATCGTGCGATTCACGCGTGCGCCACCACGGAAATGCCCATATTTTGGTTTGGGGCCAAAAGTTCTGAATTTTTTTTTAACAGTCTTAAAGAGGATAGATGAATAATAAAGAAAGTACAATAAAATTAATATTGATTTTCATGCTAGTTGCCGCACTCTTCCTTCAGACGGCAGTATATCGAAAAACTTCTTTCTACTTCAGCACAGACAAGAGCGCATATTTAATAGATGAAATATTGCTTACATCCGTATTTCCTTTTAGTGTATTTCTCCATTTTATCCACTTAATATTTCACCTTCATATCAAAAATTTTTATTCAATACTTAAACTAAAAAAACTTAACAACTTTCTTGTAATACTTTATATTACAATTATTTATTAGGGAAAATTATTCCCTATATTTAAGGGGTTACATGACATTGGCAGTTTTTTGAAATCGAAAAAAATTTCATGGAAAAATTCCTCAAAAGTTCAAAAGTTACAGCCGGATAAGTGAGAGCCCATTTTTAATTTATGCGCTACCTACGTACGGCAGCTGGTATATACTTGTTTTACTTGCTACCTGACTTTTGGTGGTTGTTATTTCGTACCTACTTGAAGGGTGAAGCCCGAATTGCTAAACGATTGCAAAAAACTATAAGAAACAGCACAACACAAGATAACGAAGGCATACAGTACGAAGCAGGCATGGCAGATTGAAGGTAACGTTTTATTTCTTTGTTCACAAACTTTGAACGCGTTTATCTCGAAACCATGTTTTTCGTACTGGTTGCGGCACTAGCGGGTTCATTTTTTGACGAAATTTTTTTTGTATTTTTTTAACTTGATTCGCTATCGTATGACACGAGCTTTTTTTTACATTTTTTTTTTTTGATTTTTTATGAATTTTTAAAGTGAATATTTTTTTCGAAAAAACACACTTTCAAATTTGGAACATCACCAAAAATTGAAAAAAAAAAAATTAAAATAAAACCTCGTGTCATACGATAACCAATTTTGTTAAGGTTTAAAAAAGTAATTTTTTTTCCAGATCGGACAATTTTTGCAACTCCCAGCGCTGCAACCACGAGGCCCCGTTTTTTTCTCTACCGCCAGTTTGGAGCTCTATAAAACCATGTTGGAGTGAAAAATATATTTTTTTGAATTTTTTTTCTTGTTATTTGTTCAATTCTCTACAATAATAAATAAAAATTTTGGAAAAATGTTTGTTTTTGACTGAGTAATGAATTTTTAAAATAAGGTCTGTTTTCTCTGCCGCGAATGTCTTGTCCCGCCTTAATTGTTGGAAAACAATGTTTAAGCCTCTTAAACTGTTTTGGCTTGAAGGCTTTCAAAAGTGTATACGAAATATTGAACTGTCAATAATAAACTCTAAAATCACCAAAAATGATATAAAATTATGTAAAAATTCATAAAAATGTCTCAAAAAATGACCAACACTATGGGAAAAGACATTAAATAACAGAAATGATACCTGTAAATCATAAACCTTGTTTTTTCATCATCAGAAAATCTCCGAGTTAGAGCAGAAAAAAAGTTGGCATATCAACAAAATTCGAGTCCTGGTAATCACTAGATAGTTTGTAAAAAATTTTTTGCCACAATAATACCCTTTTAAGATGTATTGATTTTTCTATACAGATATTAATATCTATAAATCTACAATTATTCTTAAAAAACTTCACTGAGACACACTTATCGAAAATACACGCACATTATACCCTGCATATAATTTGAACACAGCGGGATGCCTTCACATGTGCATCTGACGGAGACATAATTTTATTACAATTTCACATGTTTTGCGGAAGCATACAAAAAAATAACTGTAAGTTGCAATTCTCTGACACAATTGACATATTCCATATTGACATAATGGAAAAAGATTTTCATAACTTTTCCATGAACAAAAAAAACCAAACAATTTAATAACACTGTAAACGACATGTACACAAGATGCTAAACTGATGACTTGGCTGGTGAAGGATATAAACGAAAAAAAAAAAAAAATGCCAGGCTAGTCAAGCAGAAATGAAAAAGAAAGTTCAAAAACTTTGACATTTCAGAAAAATGGCAAAAGAATATAACTGTTTATTATAAAGAAATAACAATGCCTTAAGCATTTAAAAGACAAACAAAAACTTGACAAAACTGCTAGATTTATAGAAAAGTTCTGCGAGTTCGCGAAGAAAAAAATGTAGAAAAATCTGTTACAAAAAAAAAAATTATCTCAAAAAATTAATTTGCCTGTAACTGCATATAATAAATTTGATGAATATTTTCTAATATTTGTAATTTCATTTTAAGAATAGCAGTAATAAGAAGAGGCTGTATAATCAATACAGACCAGTAGCCAAGGGTCTTAGGGGTTCAAACCCCTCTAAGTATTCAAAAAACAGTATAAAAATGAGACTATTAATTCCTAACGTGATTTTTTTTTAAGAAATACTGAGATAGTGGTGTTAATTTACTTGAAGATGCAACAGTTTCCACATTAAAACACATTTAAACACAAATTTAAGAAACTTCGCTTAATCAATGAAACATTTTTTCGGCCAAATGAGTAATGTATTGTAATAATATCAATAAAAGTGATAATCATTATTTTTGAACTTAACTGCAAGAAGTTTAAATTAATGAACCATTTTCAATTACGGATTTTGATGCTCAAAAAGTCCCTGTTGTCCAAAAAATTATAAACTTGAAATTATACCTCGAGCCAATATAATTATATAAATTGAAGAAAATTAGGAAGAAATTTTTATGCAATTTCTTAGCTTATTGGTCCCAAAAATTTTGAGAAAGCATTCGTTTGAAAGGATTTTTTTTTAGAAGTTTAACACATTATGAGGTATTCCACGTAGAGCTGATAATTAAAACTTTCCCCATTCTATTTGTTTGCTTTCTTGGTATTTTAGACACCTAAAATATCCAACTTGGCGCAACAATTTTGCCCTGTGCGAAGTTTTTGTCAAACTTGAGTCTTAGGAAAATCACCTAAAATCTTTATGATTTGTTTTCGAAAAATGTCTCAATAAAAAAAATAGTTTTAACACATTTGATACAATCCAAATATCTTGTAGCCAAATTTTCATTAGAAGGATTAAAATGTAGGGGAAAGTGCCCTCCTACTGACAATGCCCAGCTCCTGGCACCCATGAGTTCTGACTTAGGTAGCGATGACATCGACTTTGTGCTTAGTGTCAAAGTATCATCTCAAAAAGCATTCACTTTTCATAAATCATTGAGTTGTATGTACGTGGTCGTCGTAAAGGAAAAAATACGAAAAAATGTAAGCTGATCTAATATTGCTTATTTTTGTTAAGTAAATTTTTAAGCATTTTGCATCAATATAAAAAGGTGAATTGAGTGGAATTCTTAAATTATTGTCTATTCCTCAAAATTCCACGAGCCACTATTATGAAATCGAAAAAAAAATATTTCGCGTCATGTCAGAATAGCATCAGTGCCCACCTACTGGTACCCTTGACAGAACATCGTGAAAGCTTACAATTGTCATTATTATGATAGCAAATGCTGTTTTAAATGATTTTAAATTGTTTTTTGTCGTTCAACTGTGATTTTTATCCACTTGTCTTAAATAGTCAGTATAAGCCACTGAAAGAATAAATAATACAAAAATAAATAAACTAGTGTTTATGCTTCATATTTAATATTTTACAGCGAAGTGTAATGGGTCAAAGGTCGACCTTTTTTGGATGGTAGAGTTTCGAGACTTTTGTAAAATCGACTGCCAAAATCGTATATTTCGAAATATTTAAGTTCCGTTTAAAATGTTTGTTAGCTATTGAACTCAGCTTTCGAACTAAGCCGAGAACTCCGCCAAATTATGTTTCACATGAAAGGTTTGGCCTCAAGACCTTACGGTGCCAGTAAAAGGGCTCTCTCCACTACATATTTTTCAACCTCGACATTTTTTTAAATAATGTTTTATTGTGTTAACAAATTGAAAAAGAATTTCAAAATTAAAAAACTTATTTTTAATTTTTGTTTTTCCTTTTATTGTTTTAAAGTAATTTTAATGATTTATGATAATATTATGATAATATTGGTATGGTTCAATTATGTACGGAACAAAATATCGGCCAAATGGCCGCAGCGAACTCGGCGGCACACCTCCATCCGATGGTCCAAATTTCGATGACGCTGAGGCATAAGTGAGGTTCTATGCCGTTAATGTGCCGAATTATCTCACCCTTTAACTCTTGAATTGTTGCTGGCGTACACCGTATCGTATCGACGTACACCTTTTCTTTCAAAACGCTGTCAAATCACATGATCTTGACGGCAAATTGACATCGCCACCACGTGAGATAACACGGCCATTGAATTTGTCGCGCAAAAGAGCCATTGTTTCGTTAGCTGTGTGGCAAGTGGCACCGTCCTGTTGAAACCACATATCGTTCATATCCATATTTTCCATCAATCAATGTTCATCAACGACGATCATGAGAGATGCAATTGTTGGGCACGACGACGAGTTGAGGTGGACGGCTCTTCAGCCACACTATCGCGAACTGCAGCAATATTTTCTGCAGTACGAGCTGTACGAGCATGCACTGGTGTTTTCACATCTCCTACAGACCCGGTTTAGTCTGAAATTGAGAAATGTCAAATGAACAGAAAATAACTTGACGTTTAGGTGTGGTTCACATTCAACATCGGCTCTTAAAATGTAACCACCCTTTATTTTTTATAAAAATCTATCCCGTTGACTAATGGTTTTTAAGAAAGGCCATATTTTGTGTGATGTAATAGCTCACACACCTGTGAATAAGATATTAGTTCTGCGCAAAGACAAGTTTTCGATTTACGGGACTTGTAATATCATCCAAAATTTAAATATGACTTTTATCGGAGACGATTCCACTGCTCAAAAAAGTTTTATAAAAAAAAATTACACTGTGGTTGTTATTGGGATTTGGATGGTTTTCTTGAAATCAAATTTTTATGAGAAAATGGAACAGTTAAATTTTTAAAGATTTGCAAATATTTTCTTTTAAATATATTTTATATCGTCGAAATCGTTTTTAACAAAAGTAATTTTTTGGCCTTTAACAACAATTCGAATTAGGCTTCAAAAAGGTAAAAGTACATTTTTTGGTACTCCCGTTTATGTAAAATGTCCCATAAAATCCCATAAAATTTGTGAATCAAGCTTTTCATAGTTAATTTGTATTTTGATTTTAATAAACTGCAAAAAATATTTGTATGTTACCTTTACAATTAATATTGTTGTATTAGTAAAATTTCATGATAGAAATTTTTACTTTTTGTGCTAATTATCGCTATTATATTTGTCAAAAGACAATTTAAAATTCTCAATTCTCAAATTAATTTGGTAAACAAATTTAATAAACTCTTGTCATTTCTCTTATTGTCATTTAAAAAAGTCACATTTACAAATAATCTTAAAAGAAAACGAGGTTGCTTGGAAGAATTTTCATATTCTTACTCTTAAGTTTTTACTGGTATCTATCCTGATAAATCCTGACTACGGGCCTGAATAAATATTATCCATAATAATATAAAAAAAATATTTTACACCGTTTTTTTTTTAGCCCTTACATTTAACATTGAACCCTTACAATGTTTTTCATAATAAACCAAAAAATCCGTCATTTGAAAATATATCCTGAACGAAAAAACTTAAGTAATATCCTGACTGTTTTTGTAGCAGATTGTTTTTATATTCCGCCATAGACAATAATGCTAAAAGGATCCACCTTTGCCCACATCAACTCTTTTTTGTCCATAAAATTGTCTATAGAAATATAAGAAAAAAACAAAAAGAACGTGTCTCTAAAGTATCACATTTCAATACCAACTCTTTTCCATATGATTTTTCACAATAAGCCCTTACGTGTGGAAAATGCACGTCCAACTTAAAACAACAACAACAAAAACATCATCAGCAATCATCACGTTCAGCAAGTTGTTTGTCGCGCCACAAAATATGCTTTTATGACATTAGAACAAGTTTCAATGCATCGTTTGCCTCGCTCGCTTCGTGTCAACGTGGCCCATTATATCGTCGCGTACGCCGCTTGTCATTTTAACCCTGGCTGTCAGCACAGAATTTCCTGGCTCGTATTACTTACTAGATGCTACTGGTGTAGCTGCATAATATTCCGTCCTTGTTGATGGTGCGCTTCGCAGACTTGATAGACAACAACCGGCAGCGACGACGACGCAACGCCGGAAATACACAGAAAGTGATGCCACATAAAACTATGTTTGCCATCATCATCATCATCGGTGCATCATCATCATTGTGGAGACATTTGCCGTGGTTGCACAAATGATTATATTACTATAACTAGATGTAGTCAGCCGCCTGTAACATATTAGGCCATTTTCGCACTTTCACTTGGGCGAGAAAGAGTTTTGTGTCTGGGTTTTTTCTTCAAAGTGTTTATATGATTAAAGTTTTGAAGGGTACCTATAGGACAGAAATATTCTGCCATGCTTCATTACAAATGAAGTTTTGAGTTTAATTTTTTTGTCAAATTTTTGCAATTAACATTATTTGACTTGTGAGTGAATGCAAAAAGCTCACTTTAAAAGTTATTGTTTACATTGATTAATATTCTCGTATTGACGTTTAAAAAAGTGTCCTAAAAACTTATGCCCTGGCTGGCCTGGGCTAAGAATTACTGAGTCTAAAAGACTCGATAGAGACTGGAACCTTGGCAGGCAATTCCATGAAAATAATCCTACTCATTGTTTGATTGGCGGCTTTGAACAATATCTTCTCATATAAACTATTTTTTAGACCAGTTTTGATTTGTTGATTTAAAAAAAGCCTTCACTTTTATGAGGAAGTCCAAAACCATAAAAGAGTTTTTGGAAAAAATGTTAACCTTCAAAATATAAGTTAGGTGGCCATACAACAGAACGCCATAAAATATTTGGCTCATGAAATATAAACCAAAAAAATAACTTAAATTTTAAAATTTTTTATGTATGGTATAGTAAGTTTCTCAAACAACTATATTATTATTATTAATATTATTTTGATAGGAATATTTTAATTATTTGAAATCTTAACTTTTTATAAAGCCTTATTAAATTTAGCAAAATTTGATTTTATGTGCAATATGTGATAATAGATATAAAAAAGTAAATTTAATACAATAACTAAAAAATCTATCTAAAATCTAAAAAGTAGAACAAGTTCTTAAAATTTATAATAAAGAAACAACAACAGATATAAAGAGAAACATTTTACAGAATTTTATAGTAGAAAAAAAGTTAAAAAAAAACGACATGACCATTTCAGCCCTTGAAAGGACTTTGACCGAGCTTCTTATGATCAATTGTGTTGTGAAATGTTTGAACAAAAATGATCGAGAACTGGACCTACATGTTTTACGCCGACTCCGAACGGCTTATGTTCTCAAGAAGCATTTCATGGCAATTTTTACTCTCTGAGGCTTGCCATTGTCTGCAGAGAGGTGACGGTCGAACAGAAAAATTAATTCAATTGAAAAAATTTATGGTGTCAGATGGAGGATTCGAACCGGGCTTCTCTGGCGTATGAGACACACACTCTACCCACTACGCCACGGCCGCCACAAAAAAAGTTATTAAACCAAAAATTCTATAAAACAAAAAAATCTTAGTTAAATTCAGTTATAGAAGACGTGTGCATTTGTGTTTTGAAGTGTTTCGAGAATTTTTTGGCTAACTCTAAAAAATACTTGGTTGCTTGATTCGACCGACTACTTCAAACATTTTTTTTTTTGTAGATATGGACGTTTTCAATGCAAATATTTTGAAAGTTTGAAAGAGAACTCAAAAATGAACATTTAACAAAAGTTTTAAAATTTCGAATTTTTCGACTTTAAGTTGCAATTCTTAGTTTGAAAAATTGGTTTTAAAAAAAAAAAAAAAAATTGTGGAAAATAGGAAATAGAAATCCAAAATTCGTTTAGGTAGAATTATGGATAATTCAAAAACAACCATTTTAAAAGAAAACACGTTACAAAAAATGCTCAAATTTTACGACCAGAATATCAATTAGGATGGAAAAATAGCTCGCAGAGCTTTTTGAAGTGTTTAATAGTTCAATATAGCAATAGTGACATTTTACAGGTTAAGTTTACTTTTTGCATCTTACCCTGTTCTGAGATAAACGCTAAAAACGTGTCTTTGTCTGGCGATTTTTCCAATTGCAAATTGGGAATAGTTAGATAATGCTTGTAGCTATGAATTCTGAATTTTTCTCTTAATAATTTTCCCCTCTTTTTGTAATAGCATAAAATATATTTTTTTTTCCTTGTGAATTGAGGTGGGGTCAAGCTGTAAGGACTCCCTTTGGCTATGAGCCTGTTGAGAGCGAGACAAATAGTTTTTTTCGAGCCAGAAAATATCGGATATTTGTGCTATTTATTTTTTCCACGTAGAACATCTTTGAAGTGGATTAATCTTCTATATATATATATATATATATATATAACAAATCGGAACAATGGTTTAACTTTGTACCACAACTATAAAAAGGGATTCGCAATGGACCTATAGGCCCCCGCGGAAGCGCCGGTAACGGTGCACGACCCTTCATACCTAACCTATATATATATATATATATATATATAAAAATGAATGTATGTATGTGGGTATGTGTGTATGTGTGTATATCACTTATAGACTCCAAAGCCGCCGAACCAATCTTTATGAAATTTTTAGAGATACTGAAGCAACATTCTGAGAGTGTTCCTGTGAAGTTTGGTGTTAATTGGATAAGGGTGCGTGGTACTTCCCATGTAACCCAAATTGGATTTATCGCCCACAAACAAAACAAAAAGCTCTATATTTCACACGGTTTTAATCGTATAAAACTTAAATTTGGTAATTTTGTTCAGAAGGTTACTTTCGGTGACTGTACAACAAATGGGCGTGGTCATGCTATATAAATGCCCACTTTTCAGAAATAATTTTAATTCTTGAGATGTACACGTTTTTATAGTGAATCTTGGTATACAGGTGCAATAGGTCCAAATGGCAGTCACTATGTATATATAAATGTTTGCATGCCCACTTTTACCGCCCACAAATCATTAAAAATGCTGTATATCAGACGGCTTTTGCCGTAGAAGACTAAGATTTGGTTATTTTGTTCGTATGGTTACTGTCGACCAATGCACAAAAAATGGCCATAGCCGTAGTATATCTACGCCCACTTTATTGCAATTATGCTTATTTCTGAGTTGTACACGTTTTCATAGTGAATCTTAGTATGCAGGTGCTATGGATCCAAGTGGATCCCTGGATCTATGGAGATTTGATAAATTAGTTCATATGGTCACTGTCGGCAACTGTTAAAAAATAGGCGTGGTTGCACCATATCTACGCCCACTTTTTTTCTATATCTACGCCCACTTGAAATTTTGCTTATTCCTGAGTTGTACACGTTTTGATAGTAACACTCGATATGCAGGTGCTCTTAGTGGCAGTTAATATATATACATAAAAATTGCCACGCCCACTTGTACCACCCGCAAATAAAAAGAAAACAAAACGAAATGGCCAATTTCAGCCCTTGGAAGGACTTTGACCGAGCTTCTTATGATCCATTGTGTTGTGCGTGTTGTGGAATGTTTGAACACAAATGATCGAGAACTGGACCTACAAGTTTTATGCCGACTCCGAACGGCTTATGTTCTCAAGAAGCTTTTTATGCCAGTTTTAACTCTCTGAGGTTTGCCATTGTCTGCAGAGAGCTGACGGCTGAACAGAACAATTAATTCAATTGAAAAAACTTTCTGTGTCAGATGGAATTCGAACCTGGCATACAAACCACGCACCTCAACCAGTATGCCACGGAATGGTTTGAAATATGCTCTAAAAATCAAGTGTTTGGGTAAAATATTTACTGGTGTGGTAGTTAAAAATAACAAACGGTCAGAAATAATAGTAATGTAAAAGTTCTTCCAAACTGCACCAATAAATTTTTAATTTTACAGTCGGACCAGAGGTAAAGAGGATTTTCATTAATTTTTTACCTTTTTTTATATTATTTTCACTACAATTCAAATTAAAATATTTTTTTTTGTCTTGCCATGTTACTCTTAGTCAAATAAATTATCTATTGATGATGAAATAAAGTGTAAAGTGAAGAATGAAATTGATTGAAATTACAAAAAAATTTACATATTTTTTATATTTTACAATTTATTTGAATAAAAGTAGTATGGGAAAAAATTCATTTGAATTTTAGTAGAAATCATATGAAAAAAGTAGAAACAATTCATAAAATTACGCATTATTTTTGGTCCAACAGAAAAAATTGAAGATTTTTTGGTGCAAAAGAACTTTTTCATTACTCTTATTTCTGACCGTTTGTTTTTTTTTGTCTGCCATACCAGCCAATATTTTGAGTCAAAATAGTTTGGGGAACATCATAACACAAGCCATGAATTATTTTGAAGAAGCGGACTGAACAACTTTTTTTTTCTAAGGAGTGTGAGGTGACTTAATGTATGTACGTATGTGAGTATATGTATATATCATGTAGACTCCGAAACCGATAAGCCAATTTTTAAACCAAAGCCTTGAGAGTGTTCCTGTGAAGTCTGGTGCCGATCGTAAAAGGCACCTTAAGTACACCTCAAATTTCCGATACCGAACAGTTTTGGAATTATGGATCGCACGGTCGCGGAATTCAGTACTCGACCTCAATTTACACATGCCGTTTCACTGGCAATATTTTATGGGCATTGGACGAGGGACGTGGTACTTTTTCAGCATCCTAAATTTTCGGTATAGCTTTCGAAATAAGTCACACATCAATGAAACTCGGTATGAACTTACTATAAAAGCATGGCTTCAGTAAAGCTACGCCTTCATTTAAAAGATAAGCGCTGAGCGCAGCGAAGCGCAGCGAAGCGCACCGGATATAAGCTAGTATTTCATAATTGAAAATAACTTTTAAAATCACGATAATCTCAAAACGCTCTTTATCTGAAAAACTTGAGCCAAGCCGAGAAATCTGAGTGAAGGGATTTAGTAACTCACAATTTTATGCTTAGAAACGTTAAAATTTTCTTGGAAAACAATTCGGTTTTTCGACTATTACCTTATAAATAACTGAATGATTGATTAGTTTTTACCAAAAAAAAAAAAAAATCTGATTGACATCAAAGATCTGCATAGCAACATTCGCCATTTTTGCCACTCGAATAGCATTCACCGTCAGCCACAATCGCACACAAAAAGTAATGCATGCATGCCGCTCGAGATTGTAAACAATAATTGATGCTAAACACAGTTTGTTACGATTACGAATCGATACTACTACTCAATGCAGGCATTCGGATCATTCGCTTAAAGCTCGAGTGTCTGTTCGAGTGTCGTTGGCCAGTCTTGTGTCGTATGCATTCGTAGCCGAGAGCTCTCGTAATCTATGGCATTTGTATTCACAGCAATTGGTTCATGCATTCGCGCATTAATTTTAATGCAGCAGGCTTATTCGTACCTCGTATATTGGCGAGACATTCGAAACGCCATTTGAATGCGCTGAAGCTTTTCTTTGATTGACATGTTTACGTAGAACATTAAAATGTGAAACAAACACTATTAAAAAAATATTCTCAAGAACTTTATACTTAGCCAAGAACTTCAGTCAAAATTAAGCAATTTCCGGCAAAGATATGATTAAATACTATATCTCATGCCACCACACAAAGTTTACTTCGAGAACATGAAAACAGTTTTAAAATTAATATAAATATCAGACTCAGAGCATAAATTTGTGTACCATTCAAGCTGCCAGTTTAAATTAGTTTGTTGTATAAATTATGCAAAAAGAACCACTAAACAAAAATATGGAGAAAATAAAATTAAGTTTTCAGGAAAAACCAACAAAATATCAACAGGGGAGCAATTCCAAAGACTATACCATAACAAAAACAACCAAAATTTATATTATCCTTTCGCGCTGCTAATTTTCCAAAACAATGTCCTGTTCAATGGTTGCAGCCAGCCTGCCTGCCGCTGCCGCTGCCGCTTACATACATATGTAAGCTTCCAGCTATGCTTGGCAAACAGAAAATCGAAAGGAAATGTAAGTTAGAGGATAGATATATGCCTGGCAGAGAAAAGGCAGACAGCCATTTTGTGTGGATATTCAAACTCAACCTCTTGTCTCTACCTTAATGAACTTTTTCTATCTCTACGCTTTTCTATACTAGCGCTACGTTTTACTATAGGATAGGATCGTGTGTATAAATTTTGGTGCTTGAAAGTTTCTAATATTGGCGCTAATAAAGACAATGAAGATGTGTGGTGTAACAATGCTGAGCACACTCAAAGAAAAATGAATTAAAGAAATATTAAATAGTTAAAAAATACTATGTTAATTCCATAAAAATATTCGTCAAGTTAAGTTAAGGCTTATCTATGCATATAAAAATGGATGTATGTATGTGGGTATGTGTATATATCACGTATAGCCTCCAAAACCGCCCAACCAATCTTTCTGAAATGTTTAGGGAGACTGAAACAACATTTTGAAAGTGTTTCTGTGAAGTTTGGTGTTGATTGGACAAGGGGGTGTGGTACCTCCCATACAACCCAATTTGGCTCTATCGCCCACAAACCAAAAAAATGCTATATATCATACGGTTTTAATCGTATAAAACTAAAATTTGGTAATTTTTTTAGATGGTTACTTTCGGTGACTTTACAAATAATAGGCGTGGTCACACTATATCTACGCCCACTTTTCAGAAATCATTTTAATTCCTGAGATGTTCAAGTTTTGATAGTGAATCTTGGTATGCAGGTGCTATGGATCCAAGTGGCAGCCACTATGCAAATATTAATGTTGTCACGCCCACTTTTACCGCCCACAAATTAGTAAAATTGCTTTATATCAGACGGCTTTAGGCGTAGTAGGCTAAGATAGGTAGGTACAATGTCGGTCAATGTACAAAAAATGGGCATGGTCGCACCATATCTATGCCCACTTTATCGAAATCATGCTTGTTCCTGAGTTGTACACGTTTTGATAGTGAATGTTGGTATGCAGGTGCTACGGGTTCAAGTGGCAGTCGCCCACAAATCAGTAAAAATGCTTTATATCAGATGGCTTTTACCGTACAAGACTAAGATTTGTGTAATTTAGTTCATATGGTTACTTTCGGCAGCTGTTAATGGGAGTGGTCTTAGCATTTATATGCCCATTTTTTCGAAATCATGCTCATGAGGTGTGGTCCATACAACCCAAATTGGCTCTATCGCCGACAAACCAAAAAATGCTATACATCATACTGTTTTAATCGTATTAAACTAAAATTTGGTAATTTTTTTCAGATGGTTACTGTCGGTGATTGTACAAATAATGGGAGTGGCCACACTATGTCTACGGCCTCTTTTCAAAAGTATTTTTAATTTCTGAGATGTTCAAGTTTTGATAGTGAATCTTTGTTAGCAGGTGCTATAGATCAATGTGGCAGTCACTATGTATATAAAAATGTTGTCACGCCCACTTTTACAGCCCACAAATCAGTAAAAATGCTTTATATTAGACGGTTTTTAATGTAGAAAATTAAGATTTGGTAATTTAGTTCATATGGTTACTGTCGGCAACTGTTCCAATCCCGTTCCGCTGAACCAATTTTATGATTTTCAATAAAAATTAAAAAAAAAATCCATGGTTTTGACTTTAAAATGTCTCACCTGTTATTTCAGATATTATTTTCCTAAATGTAAGCTAAAAAAAACAAAAAAAATCACATTACGTAAAAATTTTTAAACTTCGCACTGAAACCATCAATAATGATTCTACTTTCAGCGTATTTTAACAATAAACTATTTACTTCTCTCAAAAGAACTTGGAAATGTTGAGTACCAAAGCTGTTTGTTTAAAAAAGAACTCTTGGATATAAATTTTTGTTTAATTTTAAAACATTTTTCTGTGTGTAACTAGTTTTCGACTCTATTGTTGTTGCTGTTGCTTTTGCAAAACTGTTTGTAGTGCTATTTGTTGTTGTTGTTGTTGTCGCCTTTCTAGTGCTCTTCATCGCTTCTAATGTTGTTGTTGTTTGTGTTGTTGTCTGTCTTTGTTGTTGTAATGACTGCATAATAATGGCAAAGTGCCATTTTAGTTACCGAAACCATTTTTACCAAACCTCCATACAAATTAGTGCAATAAAACGTTGCCATAAAGCGTTTGAACCATACCACTGGCTATCCCGTTTAACCCTAACCAGCACCAGGACCATTATGACCACCGTCACTACCACCATCGGCGCTCTCTGCAAAAACAACCCAACGGAATTCCAAAGCGTCCCACAAACTACCGCTCGAATGGCCCCTCATACTGCCTCACATTTGCTATGCCCCCTTTTAGCAGTGTATAGACAGTGTTGCCAGCTTTTTATTATGCTCACTAAATAGTTTTATTTTCATTGTCGTTGTTTTCATTGTGGTCGGTTAGACGTTTTCTAGTAACGACCCTTTTCTTCTTCTTCGGCTTCTAGTCTTTAGCTCTTAACCGAGCTATAACAGTTCAACTAAGACAACAACAAAATCAACAATGTGGTGTGACGGCCTTCGTCTTCCTTCCACCGGATGTTAAGCAGTAATTTATCGCAATGACCGCAAGTATGGCGGCGCTCACTTGAGCGCAGCCGAGGAGGCACATAAACAAAAATGTCACTTAAATTATATTATCCTGGCAGCTGCTGCTGCTGTTGCTGCCATCATGGTCCTTGTTTTTTCCTCAACGTTCTACTGCAAGAGCGTCAAGAGCGTCATCAACATCACTGCGACAGTCAGTCACCCACCCGCTGCGTTGATTTGAAAATGTTTGCCAAAGTTTAACCAGTATGATTGAGGTTTCGCGCTGTTGTCCTGTTGCCAAAGGATAAATTAAGAAATTAAATAATGTGCAGCGTGTTGAGTAGACCTCGATAGAAGGACCTGAGCGAGACATCGTAGTTGTAATTAAATTTTTGTGCTAAGCATAGAAAATATTAATTCAGTAATGCTATTTTTTGCAGCATATTTTAAGGAGTCATTCATAATATTTTGTTGAAAACCAATGTCAACGACAATAACCGCATTAGTAGCAGCAACAATAACAACAACAACAACAACAACAATGAGTGCTGCTACTGTGTTAATCCTGTGAATGCACAGTTGGCTGAAGTCCATCAGCAAGCAAACAACAGGCAGTAAGCAGTTCGAACGCCTAAGCATATGCAGCAAATACTGAGCTGGTAGTCTTAATGTTGTCGCTAGACTAAAGAACTCCGTATAGCGCAAAGCTTAGACATTAAGTTGGTTATAAGGGGGGAGTGAAAGTAGGGGCTGCAAGCGTAGAGTAGCCGAATAACGACAACAACCACAGCCACGTTGACAAGTACAACGCATTTGAATTAGTATGACGTACAACGGCTGTTGCTGATGAGCTCTAAGTTAATGTTGTCGTTGTTGTTGTTGTTGCTGTTTAGTGTCTATGACAGTAGCAAGAATAAAACTTAACAATTGAGTGACATTAAGTGGAAGAAAATGTCTGATTTGAAATATCAGTTAAGTACTTAAAAAGTTCATGGCAACATACAAAATTATTTCGATAACGGAATAAGTGACTTAAACAGTGATGTAGGTTAAACGGTTTTATTTGTAGGCCTTTGTGGGTGTCTGGGCTAAGAAATAATATCATTAATTTTTTTCGATTTTACTAACATTCTGATTTTAAATCTGGTAACTATCACTATCACTTTCACTGCTAATTATCACTATATTATCTCAAAAATTGGTCGTTGGTGGTTTTATTTATATGATTAAAAATCTTTAGTCAACATCAGAAAAAATATTAATGCATTTGATAATTTTTCTTAATATGATTTAGAAATTACAATGCAATAGATTTTTGGCCCAAGTGTATTTATTTGGTTTGATATTTTGTAGATTAGAATAATCAATTCCTTCAATAACCTCTTCCTTGTTTTTTTGTTGAAATATATGAGGTACACCCACGCTTTCTATATAAGGGATATATAACTTAGTCACTCCGTTCGAAACGCCCATAAAGAGGCGTGGCAGGTATATAAAAGTGTACATATTTTTGATCAGCACCACCACCACTTGAGTCGATTTAGCCATGTTCGTTTTCCTGTCCGTCTGTCCCATCTAGAATTTCTGTTGGGCAAATAGCTATTTAAAATATCTGTAATTTTATACTTTTACTTGTATAAAAGCCCGTCTTACGACGGGTTGAAAGCATTAACGCTCAAACTGTAATTATTTTTTGCCATTATAACAGTTCTTTTACATTATACTGTCATGAAAAATGTTGAGCCTGAAAGTATGCACATACATCAAAGTCAAGCATGCCACTGATAATTATCAAATGAATTTTATGTGCATACTTTCAGGCTGGACATTTTTCAGAACAGTACATGTTGGGAATAAACTGTAAAAATTGCAAGAAATAATGACAGTTTGAGCAATATTAGGTGCAGAGCATTGTGCTTGCCTTTTATATATTCAAATATTTTTAGATCTTTAATTAAAAGAAAAAGGATTTACATATTTTGACTTTCGTCTCATAAGTCAATATTTCTGATGATATTTAAACTTTTTACTTAATGAATGTAACAAAATAGTGTCTTGAAAAAAGCTGAATGTTTGTTTTAAGCTTTTATGAACTGTTTTTAAATTTTTATTTACTCATAAAAAATAACACTAGTCTCCAAGGTTTTTTATCCAGAGACCTGAAATACTTTTCTAGAAGAGCTTTTTATGCTGACTCTACGACTATACATAGATTTCCCCTAATAGATCGAATTTTTGAGATACAGGGTGATTTGCATTTTTAAGACTTTGATCCAGTTTTTTATTCTAGAAACTTAACTGTTTCATATAAAGCAATCAGTCATCTGACATACAATTAAATAAGCTATCTAATACCGTATTGTGGCGGCCGTGCCGTAGTGGGTATAGTGTGTGACTCTTACGCCAGAGAACCCAGGTTTGAATCCTCCATCCGACACAAAGTTTTTTCAATTGAATTAATTTTTCTGTTCGGCCGTCACCTCTCTGCAGACAATGTCAAACCTCAGAGAGTACAAACTGCCATGAAAAGCTTCTTGAGAACATAAGCCGTTCGGAGTCGGCGTAAAACATGTAGGTCCAGTTCTCGATCATTTGTGTGCAAACATTTCACATCACACACAACACAATTGATCATAAGAAGCTCGGTCAAAGTCCTTTCAAGGGCTGAAATGGCCATTTCTATTTGTATGTCATGTTTTTTCTCTCAGATATTTAAGTCTAATAAAATACAAATTTCAGGTTTTTGGTTAAAAATTTTGAATATTTACCTTTTTTTCCATAATGTTTTAAACTATTTTTTAAAGATATTTTAATTTGATATTTTTTTTATATTATTTCCTTTATTAATGTGCCAATAACAGTATGACAGAGAAAGAAAAAAAATAAAAGAAAATTAATACAAATTTTATAGCCAAGTTCAATTTATATGAAACCCCAAAGAATATTTTGTTTGAAAAATAAACACATTTTTTCAATACATATTCAGAGTTTGCTTTTTTTACAAACAAAATATTCTTATAAATTGATTGAGCAAAATGGCTTTGAAATTTTTTTTTCTTTTTTTTTCAATTTTTTCCTAACTCTGTCTTATAGTTATTGGCATATTTATGAAGAAAATTTAATAAAATAAATTATCAAACTAAAAGTTATTTGAAAAATAGCTTAAAACATTATGGAAAATACGGTCAAGGTTCAAAATTTTTAACCAAAAACTTAAAATTTGAAGTTAAGACTTAAATATCTCAGAGAAGAAACATGATATACAAATCGTTAATGCGGTATTGGATAGCTTATTTAATTATCTGTCAGATGATATACAACTGATTGATTTATATGACATATTTAGTTTCTTGAGTTACTAAAAATTTGAGTATAGTCGTAGAATCAGCATAAAAGGCTCTTCTTGAAAAGTATTTCAGATCTCTGGATAAAAAAATTTCCTGAATTTGTAGACTAGTGCAATCAATGTTATATGACCAAAGTGAAAACGTACAGCTTTGAAATGCAGGGTTTTTTCCTATTATCATATTGATTGTAGTATAAAATCATTCATATTTCATTTATTTAATTATACGTCAAAAATGATACAAAAGGCTCATGGTAACTAAAGTTAGAAACAAAAATGTTTAATTGAAATATCTGTGAGTATCGTGTAAAAACCGCATCGGTCTTCGTTTTATATTTAGTATTACTGAGCTTTTGCTCATTGGACATTGTTAAAACTTATGCTTCCTTCAGAAATCATTGAGTGGTCGATTTTTATCATCTTCAAAGTTAATATTGAAGTCTCCACTTGGTATCATAGGTAATCCTTCTTTTGAATAAAACGTCATATGATATATTCAAATAAAAAAATCTCTCCCTCTTATTATTTTTTACTTTTCAACATTTCTTTTTAACACATCTAACCCTTGTATGTCACCATTCTGTTGTTTCCGAAAAAAAAACCATCGATATTACTTAATATTCTTTGATTTCTCTCCCGAATTGACCCCCTAGATGGGTCGAATAGATGTGCTGGCTTTTTTTATTTCTTACCTTTCAATATTTCTTCTGAACACACCTACTCCGTATCCGATACACTTCTGGGGATTCCCTTACAAAAAACACAAAAATGTAGGTGTAATAACATTGCTGACGTTATTAACAATGTACGTTAATATTGCTGACATTAACATTTCTAACTTTTAACCCCACCAAAAAGTGTTCAACGCGCCTAAAGAAGATTTCACTTCAAAAATGTAAAAACTGAAATAAAAAAAAAAAAAAACTAAATAACCATTTCAGACCTTGAAAGGACTTTGACCGAGCTTCTTATAAGCAATTGTTGTGTGCGTGTTTTGAAATATTTGAACACAATCGATCGAGAACTGAACTTACATGCTTTATGCCGACTCCGAATTGCTCATGTTCTCAATGAGCTTTACATGGCAGTTTTTAAGTTTTTACTCTCTGATGTTTGTCATTGCCTGCAGAGAGGTGGCGGTCGAACATAAAAATTTAAAAACTTTCTGTGTCGGATGAGATTCGAAACTGGGTTCTTTCGCATACCAGCCACGCACCTTAACCAGTATGCGACGGCCACCACTGGAATATCTAGTCTAGAAACTGAAATATCTAGTCAAATATAGTATCGGAAGCCAAAAGGTCATATCTATGATTCGTCGATCGTGTTGAGACTAGAGCCCTGCATGAATATATTCATCAAGTGAACATACCCTGATTCTCTGCTGTAGCAGTCAGCGCAAGCAAAGCTGCAAGCGAATAAATGTAAACAACAGGTCGTGCAAGGTTCATTAATATAGGTTAAGTCACTTGAGAGAAAGTTTTTCTTCGAAACAGTGTTTAGATCGACCCATTTTGCTAAAATATTGAAAGCATTGAATAAAATTATAAACTAAAATATTTTTAAACAGCTATTTACCAACCTTTCGGGGGAATAAACCGATTAATTTCCCAGCAAAGAAGTAGATGTTATACTGCTGCTATTATTATGAACAGTTCCACTAGCACTTGCGCTATCAAATGATCTCTTAAAAAAGAAATCACTTGTTAGTAGAACGATTGCGACACACCATTACAACGTTATTTTTGTGTAGACAACAACAAGTTACTTATGACTCTTGTAAAATAATATAAATCAGTAATATTGACAACTTTATAGTATGAGTCCTTATGCTGCTATTTTTGTGAACATAACTGTATATTCAAAGAAGATAAATATGACAATATCGATGTTATTGAATAAATGACAAATTTTATAGAATACAAAATATTTACCCCTTCTTATTGACATAGCAACGTTTATGAACTGTTATAAATTATATATAGATATAGATTTTTTGTACAGCAGACATGGTAAAAATCGAAACATATTTACCACAAAATAACAATGTGTGTGTTCACCAAAAACTCTTAAATCCTTCACTAAGCTTTCACTCTCATCGTTGTTGTCCAGAGTCAGCCTGGTATTGAAATGGTTTGTTCACGTCTGACTTAACTCAGCTCGTTACCAACTCAAGGCAACAACAAACATTGAATTAACTTTGAAATTTAACTTTTGACGTACTCGAGTTGAGTTTCTTGGTATTTTGAAGCATTTCAATGGTACGTTTGTTCGTTCTTTCGCTCGTTTGGATGGTCATTGGATGTTCTTGTTGGTCGTTGTCTGCTTAATTAGACGATGTTGATGCGTTGCTCCACCGCCACCACCTACAACAACAGCAGCAACACTTTTACCATCACCATTATGCTCAACAGCAACAACAACAACAAAAAGGACATAAAAATTGTATGCAAAACACATACATTCATTCTCACACATACACACACGGACAAACCACCACAACATTAGACAGGATATTAAGGATATATAAAATGCCGCACAGGAAAGGACAGCAGACAGCGATGTCCAAGTCTATCATTGCAATGCATTGAAGTGAAGTGGAGCACAAGAGCAGCAGAGCAGCGCGTTTGAAAAATCAAAATACATTTTTTAACGTTTTGCTTGTTTATTTGTACAGTTAGCTGGAGTGGGCACTACAAAGCAATCCGCCACCTTCCCTCATTGTTGAATATGGCATTTTCTGGCTTAAGCTTTTTGCTTACAAGCCAGGAGCTTGAGTTTGTTCCATTGGGACTTCAAATTAAATTGGTTTGTTTTTCAAGGAATTGCGCTTTTAAGCGCATGCAGGATCTTGCTGCCTTCGGTGGATAATGTGCTAGCAGTGCTGGACGTCCTTTCTACTCGCGCATATATTAAAATTAAAATGCTTGTGTTTTCACTTTATGCAAATTGTTGGCAAAATGTTTGTTTTGCTGCTTAACGCTGTAAAACCCAAAAATTTCTACATTTTGTAAGAGTCCTTTACTCTGGTGTTGTTGTTGTGCTTAATGGTCTGTTATGTCGTTGTAGCGTAGCGACAAAACTTTTTACCTTCTGGTTGTGTTTTTAGGTATTTAATTTGGACAGGGAGAGAGTTTATTCTGGATTGATATTCTTAATTTGTTTACCCTAGTGAAGGCAATAAACTTCTAAGAAGCATTATTTTAGTGGTATGAATAAAAAGGAGTAACATAAGTTATGCAGGTTATATTTACAACTATAGCGGTAAGCGTCATGAGAGGGCTTGTATTAAGTAAAGTTAATCTTTTTATCTTGATGTGCATAATGGTCGCTGAAAATTAAGAAAAAACAGAAAAATTAGATAAAAATATTTGTTTACTTATTCACAGCCTCCATTTTGCATAAAAAAATCATGAACACACCAAAAGTGGCTCATGATTCCCCACCAGCTATAGCTTGCAACATGGCGGTGTGTGAGTGTATTGTTGAATTGTCATGCACAATTCTTTTTGTATGTTGAAAGGCCAAGGTCCAAAGATAATAATTACACATATTTACCAGCTACCAGTTCGTGTACCGATACGTTCAAGACTGATGCAAATCATAAATGCAGAAAAAGATTTACAGAAACTTCTTTTCGGGCGAGTATCGTACAGTGGAAATTGTACTCGTAAACTGGTTAGTTGACCAATGTGAAAATATGCTTAGGCTAAAAGACGACGTTGACTGTTGTGTTGAACTATCTATCTTGATGTACTGCCGAAAGTTGGCAGTGTCTCACGATTCCCCATGGCTCACAATATCCCACTTTCCCCTATTATCAAATCATTCATATTTCGAATATTTCATTATATTCCAAGAAGGATAAAATAAATGTTTGATTGAAATTTCTAGAAGTATCTTTCATAATGTTTAATTGGAATATCTGTAAGAATCGTATACAAACCGCATAAATCGTCTTTTTATATTCATTAGTATTAAGTTTTCGATCATTGGACATAGTCAAACCTAATGCTTCATTCAAAAATATAATTGGTGGTATAGGTACTAGGGATGTCGATTATTGACCACTTCGGCGATCCCGGGATTTCGGGATTGGATTTGTGCAATCCCAGGAAGGGAGCGGGATATTATTAAAGAACATTTTCTTATATCATTGGTGTTCAAACATTTCACAACACACACTACACAATTGATCATAAGAAGCTCAGTCAAAGTCCTTTCAAGGGCTGAAATGGCCATTTTCATTCGTTTGTTCGTTTAAACGCGATTTCCTCGAAACTAGTTTTTTAAAATGGTTCGATAGATAACTCAAAATCTATTGGTTCAATTTTAATGAATATTAAAGTATTTTGTTCGTTTTTTTTTTTTTTTGTAAGTATCCCCCTAAATTCAAGTACCTATTTGTTTTTTTTTAACAAAAAAGCGCGCAAAACTCTCTCTCTTTTTAACCGACTTCAAAAAGGAGGAGGTTCTCAAGTTCGTCGGTTTCTCTGTTTTGTTTTTTTTTGCAAATGTATGTACATCGATAACTCCTAAGCCATATGCTTGATTGCCATAATAACTGAGCAATATTTGATAACTGGGCGTGGCAATAATAGATTTCGCAATACTAGATACTACTGTATCTCGAATAATATTGACACTAGGGTACTGCAATTTAGTGTAAGGGTAGGCATAATTATTACAAATTACGGGCAAAATGGGCGTGGCAATATTAGAAAAACAGTGCATCTTGAATAATTTTCAGGCTAGAGTACTGCAATTTAGTACTCTAGTATTCAGGCATTATTATTACAAGTTATCGTCAATAAATTGGACGTTATTCGACAAATGGGCGCTGCAGTATTATAAAAACACTGTATCTCGAATAATATGGACACTAGGGTACTGAAATTTAGTGTAGGGGTAGACACAGTTAATACAAATTACGGTCAAGAAAATGGGCGTTATTTGGCAAATGGGCGTGACAATATTAGACAAAGAGTATATCTCGAATAATATTGATACTATAGTACTGCAATTTGGTATAGGGGTAGGCATTATTAGTACAAATGACGGTCGATAAAGTGGTCGGTATTCGACTACTGGGCGTGGCAATATTAGAAAAGCAGTGTGTCTCGAATAATATTGACACTAGGGCACTGAAATTTATTGTAGTACAGGGGTTGGCAGAATTATTAAAAATTAGGGTCAATTAAGTAAGCGTTATTTGACAAATGGGCGTGGCAATACTAAATCTTGCAATACTAGATACTACTGTATCTCGAATAATATGGGCACTAGGAAACTGAAATTAAGTGTAGGGGTAGGCACAATTATTGCAAATTACCGTCAATAAAATGGGCGTTATTTGACAAATGGGCGTGACAATATTAGAAAAAGAGTATATCTCGAATAATATTGATACTATAGTACTGCAATTTGGTATAGGGGTAGGCATTATTAGTACAAATGACGGTCGATAAAGTGGGCGGTATTCGACTACTGGGCGTGGAAATATTAGAAAAACAGTGTATCTCGAATAATATTGGCACTAGGGCACTGAAATTTATTGTAGTACAGGGGTTGGCAGAATTATTAAAAATTACGGTCAATAAAGTAGGCGTTATTCGATAAATGGGCGTGGCAATACTAGATACACACTAGCTCAGTTAATATTGACGCTGGGGTAATGAAATAAAGTACAGGGGTAGGCACAATTATTGGGAATAACGCTCAAGAAAGTGGGCGCTTATTTAAAAAAGGGGCGTGGCTATATAAGAAAAACACTATATCTCGCATTAAATTGACACCAGGATAATAAAACTCGTTACAAGAATAGGTATAATAATTTCAAAATACTTGACATCTAGTTTACATTTAAGAGACAGATATTTGAAATAACCAACAAACTTTCAGAATTTAATAGAACAAATTTTTTCAGAACAATTGTATTTATGTTGCTTATACTTTTTTTCGAAAATTTAACATATTCTCTAAAAAGGAAGAAATAAAAACTTTAAAAAAAAAAAACAACCGACTACAAAATCAGTACAAAGTAAAAAATAATTTTAAAAATACTTTTCCTTTCAATTTCTTGGTCATATTTGATAATTTATTTAAACATATTATTATATATGAAATCTAATTATTTGAATTTTATCTTATTTGTTTTATTATCATAAATATATTAATTTCTTGATGAATACAAATGCTTTGAAGTTGGCGCTTCTGATAAAAAGTCTGATTAAGTTAGCGCCGACCTTGAAAGCTTTTGTATTCATCAAGAAATTAATATATATATGATAATAAATCAAATAAGAAAAAAAATTAAGATTATAAGATTTCATATATAATAATATGTTTAAATAAATTATTAAATATGACCAAGAAATTAAAAGGAAAAGTATTTTTAAAATTATTTTTTACTTTGTAGTGATTTTGTAGTCGGTTGTTTTTTTTTTTTACTCCAACTTTTGCCATAATTTAAAAAAAACTCCCTGGGAGTCGTGGGTAGGGTTTTTTTGTTTCAGTAACATTTGATTTTTTTGTTTGAGATACATGGGAAAGACCATATCCATCGAGCCGTTTTAGATAAAAGAAAAGACAGAAGAGACAGAAAATTATTTTCAAAAAATAAAAAATTTTAAAAAGAATTTTTTTGTACAATCCTGTATAAATGAAAAAATAATAACTTCTTGCGACTAAAAAAATTTTTGAAAAGGTGCTTATTTTTTGTTGTTACACCTAGATTATTTCTTAATACACATTTTGTGGTGAGGCAACCTACGGGCCTATTTTTGAAAACCATGATCTTTACAATACTATGATTTTGATATTTTATTATATATTTAATACAAAAACAAATTGTCTACCTTAATTTGAAAGTTAATTTTTTCATATTTCAGCCGTTTATACACAGAAAAAACTTTTTTTATAGATTTCATGAATTTGTTCCTAAATATTATGAATTTTTCATAATATTTCAACAAATCATATATTTATGTGAATATTAACCTGCATTGCGAAAAGTAATTCGTATTATTAATGAACTAAATATTAATATCTGTAAACATTTACATTGATTTTAGACTTAGCTCATAATATTTATGAGCACGTCATATTTTCTGTGAATATTAACCAATATTTTACGAATTTTTAATTAATTTAATGAAATAATAATAAATGTAAATAGAGCAAGCAATGTAAAATATTTGAGATTTTTTAGTGTTCACACTTCGCATTTCGGTATTTTAAGAAAATTAAAAATGAACACAAAAAATGTTTTCACTATATCTATATACATCATATCCATCCTTAAAATTATGTCTTATTAAATTAAATTTAGTTGATTTTATATTTGATTTCTTGCATTAACCATATTAATAAATGTTATGATTCGTTTTTAAAAATAATGAAAAAAATCATGTGTTTAAGATCACAATATTTATGTACGCCTTTTTAAAGGATATCGTGAACGAGTTCATGAGAATTTTGAATTGCATTCACACATAATATGAATTTTTTCTTCAATTTTATGAATCCGTTCTTATATTTTCTGAATAAAGGTTATATGAACGCAATTCATAATATTTATGTACGCATTCTTAAGGAATGTCATGATTGTGAACGAGTTCACGAGAATTTTGAATTGCCCTCATACATAATATGAATTTATTCTTAAATTTTATGAACCCGTTCTTATATTTTCTGAATAAAGGTTTTATGAACGAAATTCAGAAATATTTTGTACAGATTTTTTTCTGTGTATATTCGAACAAATATTAAAAAAACGAACATGAAGAGTAAAAAAATATTTGAAATTTTGAAATTTTTTAAAAATTTCAACATTCTAAAGAAAGGATTAAAGTCAAGTTTAACCATAGTTGATAACGGCAATATAATTCTTATGTTTAAAAAAAAAAAATTATTTTGCACGGTGTACTTCGACCAAAAAGGGAATTTCAAATATGTTATTTTTCTCCTTGGTGTTTTTTCTTCTTACACCACCAAAATAAAACTCTTTTCTTTTTGGCGTAAAAATTTAATTTAATTGTTAAATTTTGATACATTGCACAACATCTCGATGCATGGTACCTTAGTCATTCCCGATTAATATTTGTTTCACAGTGCGACGGAAGGGCTGCAGAAGTTCTATTCCACCCGCTGCATGTAATGCAGTTAAGATAAACAAAATCATTTGTCAACTTCGATTTTATTTTCCGAACTGTGCCCGCATATTTAAGGAATATCATATTTTTCGTATATATTCGTATATTTCTTGTCGTCCGCTCTTTAATAATATTATTACTTTTTCTTGAAAGGAAAGGTTCCCCAAAATCTGAGGATGACGTATTTTTTTATACGTGCTCAATCGATGGTTTATGATTTTAAAATGACGTTTTAAAATATGACTTTTTGATAGCCTGACTATTTTCTATTAAATCTTATACGAAAACGTTTCATCTCAAATGCAAGTTATTTAAGACCCCCACATATTGACATACAATTTGTAGCGATAAATTTTATTGTAATTCTGTTGACGAAATTTTTAGCAGTATTTAAAATATATATTTATTTTAGTTATTTCAATTCAGCCAATGAACAATGTTGTTACAGACTATGCAATTAATATAATATGTAAAAAGAGAGAAAAACACAATATGATATATATAAAAAAATAAATGAAAGCTAACAATTTTGTATATAGTAATACATTAAAAATTACAATTCAATAATTACTTCATTACACATTTTGGTACGGAGAAATCAACATTACACTTAGATGCTAATAGATTAAAATTTAATAACACTCTGTATACAGGAGAGTTCATAGCATAATTTGTTCTGCATGTATATAAATCCGATTTCCTTAAAATTCTTGATGGGACATTAAAATCAATTAATTCAAGCAACGAAGGACAATCAATAGTCGCCGATATAAGATCAGAAATAAATGAAAGTGACGTAGTTGTTCGTCTATTTTGGAGAGATTTTAACATAAAGGATCCTTAAAAATGAAGAGTTCTAAGAGCAAAGCGAATAAATTTCTTTTGAACGCGTTCAAGACGTAAGATATGGGTATCATAAAAAGGACTCCAAATGAAAGAAGCGTACTCCAACTTTGACCACACTATCGAAGTATAAAAGTATAAATTATAACGTATAAAAAGTTTGTGCTGTTTCGCCGAAGAAAAGCTAATAAAGCATAGGCTTTGGAAATAATGTAGTCCAGGTGGCCTACAAATGAAAATTTAGCATCGAATATTACACCAAGATGCTTAACTTCCTTAACACAAATTAACGGAAGGTTAGACAGTACGTAAGAAGAAGGTCGAGGGAAAATTGACTTCGAGAAAATCGCTTAAACACATTTATCTATATTAATGCCCGTATGATACTTCATTTTTTTTTTGTCAAATTGTAAAATCTGATAACAAGTGGCGAGCGGGCAGGACAGACATATTTTGTAAGAAGGAGATAAACGTTGTTACTTTTTTATTTCTGGTGTTTTGAAGAGCAGCTGCATTTAATAAATTGATATCAGCTACACACATCACTTCCAATTCAGCATACATTTATATTAAATAGTTTTGTTTACTCTAAAAATGTCAAATTAATTATTAACAGCAAAGTAAATATTTGATCGAAACTAAACGAAGAACGAATTTAAAGAAACGGCAAAAAAATGCAATGAAAATACAGTCCGTCCTACAAATTTTTCTCCAATTCGTACTATATGCGTACTCACTCACACCAATTGAATCCATGCATTCGTTCTATTTCAACTGCTCTAGTTTTCATTTTCAATGACAAAAATTGAGCAAAAACATCATACAGTATCATACAGGCTTAAGACAAAGTCGATTTTTTACACTCCAATTATGAACAGCATTTATGTCAAAATGCAGTAATAAGGAATCCGACACATTGCTAATTTTTAGAAAAATTTTTAGATCGTTTGCAAAAAGTATGCATTTAGAATGTAAGACAATATCTGTTATATAATTTATAATCAATATAAATAACAGTGGACCCAGAATACTTCCTAGCGAGACTCCTGATGTCGCTATAAATGCAGGAGAGCTGAAGTTTTAAATTTTCACAAAACAGTTTCTATTAACCAGATAGGAGCTTAACCATTTGAGGACTTTAGAATGGAGACCGAGTTTAACTAATTTATTAATCAATAAAGAATGGGAAACTTTGTCAAACGCTTTAGAAAAATCGGTGTAAGCTGTATCGACTTGACCACTCGAAACAAAAGCTGAAATACAATATTCCAAAAAGATAGCAACGTTTGTTACCGTCGAGCGACCTGGAACAAAGCCATGTTGGAACGGTGAAATTAAACATTTCACTGTAAAAAACAACTTTTGTTTGACAAAATATTCAAAGAGCTTGGAAAATGTAGATAGTTTTGAAATTGGCCTTTAGTTAGCAATGTTATTTTTGTTGCCAGATTTAAAAATAGGTGTAATTGAAGAAATCTTCCAATCAGATAAAAATATACCCGCATCAAGGGACTTATTGAAAACTAATTTAAGCGTTTTAACAAGGGAAAGACAACATTTTTTAAAAAGCATTGCGGAAAACCATCAATATCAGCCTTCACGGAGTATGCGTATTTAAGTAACGAATACCATCTATAACGTCAGAATCAGTTAAATATAAAGATCCCAAATCAATAGAATGAAAAAGTGATTGGTTCAAAGTTATTTTGAAAAAACTCGGCAAATAGATTTGCTGTTTCTTGGCCGGAATTTGACTTCTTATTAATATAAAACATAGAATTGGGAATACTAGAAGTCCTCCTTTTAGAATTGATGTCGCTCCAAAATGATTTTGGATTAGAAATAATATTTGACTCAACTCTTAGAATATATTGCTTGTAAAGATAATTATCAAAAAAATTAAATTCTCTCATAAGATGACGATATTTATGAAAAAAAACAATGTTATTAGTGGCTAGATACTTCTTATAAAAATTATTTCTGCGATTTTTTAGCTTCATAAGCCCAGGCGTATACCAGGGAAGTTTGAATGATTTCCTTACAGTGCGTGGAATACAGTCAAGACAAATATTTTGCAAATTAGTTTTAAATAAAATTAAAGCATCAACAATATTAATGGCATAAAGTTCGCGGTCCCAATTTATGTCAAAAAATATGCTATTTGCATGATTAAAATCACAACTTTTAAAGTTAAATTCAAATTTATTAGATTTCTGACTTAGAAATGAGTAAAAACCTTACTCAATAGAAAGTGGAGTATGATGCATGTTAGATACAGATATGGGGAAAACTGATTTCGCATATATTAAAATTAATATTATTACTAATGATATTTAGTCGATATCATACCCGCAATTGTTTAATATTACTTATGTTTTAGTTAGGACAATTTAAGACTTTTGTTTTTTCTTTTATTCATTTCTAGTTTTTGTATTACGTGTGCTTTTTACTTATTTGTCTAAAGGAAAACAAAAAACCATCAGAACTAGTGTTTAGCGATTTTGTAGCTAGTTTAAGCTTTTTTTTTTTTCTCACTTAGCTACAAATATTATGTTTTAGCTCCTAGCTACTTTTTTTAGCTATTTTTTATTTTCCTTAGCGTTTTTATAGCTACAAAATATTTCTTTGAATTAAATATGTCGCATATAATTTTTGTGAATTATATTTCACCCTGTGAAAGCTTCGATGTAAATGTGGAAGTAAGACCTAAAAGAACATTTTTAACATGCAATAACAATAGAGTTCAGCTACTACAGCTATATCGCACTTCCTCAGCATTAACCCATCTAAAGCCACTACCCAGTAATCATTGAAAATATCAATGTTATGGATAACCGTGACCACAAACAAGTTAATGTGGGAAAAATTTACCCACCAATAAATGGGTTGGGCTGAGGGACAACACAAGACGTAACAACTTACCATGCGTATATATAGATCTAATTACACAACTAATTTTAATCTACTTTTGAGTTGACCTTTTGACAAATTAACATTAAAAACGCTACAATTGTTAACAAAGGAACTCATGCGACTTAAAGGAGCAGTAGCCATATAATTTGTTCTACTAAATGGCAAATAAATTAAGTTGTTAGCGTTTCTACTGCTTCTACGGTTAGTGTTAAAATTTATGTGAGAAAGAAGTTCTGGAGAATCGAATACACCTGTTATGAGCTGGTGTAAATATACGATATCTGCCGATTTCCTTCGATCACCTAAAGACTGCATTTTTAATAGTTTTAAACGATCCTCATAAGTAGGAAGGTCTAATATGTCAGTTCCACTTAAGACCCTTAGAGCAAACTGAACAAAACGTTTTTGGATTCTTTCTATTCGATCAACATGCACATTGTAACTTGGGGACCAAACTTGACTTGCGTACTCTAAGTGAGGACTCACGATTGCATAATACAACGTTGTAGTTGTAATCATGCTATTAAATTCTTTGGCCCAGCGTTTTACAAAACCAAGCATTGAAGATGATTTTTTACAAATATTATCAATATGAATGTTAAACGACAGCTTAGAATCCATGCATATACCTAGGTCTTTGACGATGTCTACACGACTCAAGGCAGTATCTTTAATCTTATAATCAAAAATAAAATTATTCCTTTTTCGCGAAAAGGTCATAGTTTGGCATTTATCTGGATTTAAAAACATATTATTTTTAGAACACCAAACTTCAAAGGATTTTAGATCAGACTGGAGTAGATCTGAATTATCTCTAGAATTAATCGTTCTGTATATTTTCATATCATCGGCATAAATAAGCAGATGAGAGTGTTCAATGACGTGAGTTCCATCATTGATAGCTAAAATAAACAGAAGAGGACCAAGGTGACTACCCTGAGGAACACCTGATCCAGCAATAAATTCAGAAGACAATGCGCCTCGGAAACGTATTTGATAAGATCGCTCCACCAAATACGATTTAATCCAGTTCACAAAATATTGTGGAAATCCCATTAGCTCAAGTTTAAATAAGATTAGATTGTGTGGTAGCTTATCAAATGCCTTACTAAAGTCAGTGTAAACACAATCGACCTGGTTACCAGAATCAATAGAATTTAAGCAGAATGTTGTAAAATCGAGAAGATTAGACACAGTGGATCTGCCATTCACAAAACCATGCTGACGAGTTGTTATGACTTTGCCACAGTGAATTTTCACCCGATCGTACACCATCCGCTCAAAAAGTTTTGGAATCGATGAGAGCTTAGCGATAGGCCTATAGTTACCAACATCGTTCCTGCAACCCTTTTTAAAAATAGGACTTATAAATGATTTTTTCCAAAAAAGTGGAAAATAACTTTCGTTAATAGATTTATTGAATAATAAAGAAAGTGGTTGACTCAAAACGGTTGACTCAAATTATAACTGAAGATCTCATTAAATTAATGAATAATTGTGATATTTACAAACATATAAACGAAGGCTCACCTAGTGATGAAGAAACAGAAGTTGAATATGTATAAATTGTTCTTCTAATATAAAATTCTAATATAAAATTATTTTATATGTTTTAAGTTATACTTTAATTTGTTTTTTGTTTTGTTTGTTGAAATTAATTTATTGTTTTATGTTTTATGAATTTCGTTTTTGTTTTTAAATGAAGTTTTTGTTTTTTAATTAAAAGTTCCTATTATACTTTTATTATAATTTAAAAAATGTACCTATGTATTATATAAATAAAAGTTGGAATAACTTATACGTCATCATAAAAAAATGAACTCTTTTTCTTGGCTACAATGCTACAATAATTTCAAAACTTTTTGAGCGGATCGTGTATGATCGGGTGAAAAATCACTGTGGGGAAGTCATAACAACTCGTCAGCATGATTTTCTGAATGGCAGATCCACTGTGTTTAATCTTCTAGATTTTACAAAATTCTGCTTAAATTCTATTGACTCTGGAAACCAGCTCGATTGTGTTTACACTGACTTTATTAAGGCATTTGATAAACTACCACACAACCTAATCTTATTTATACTTGAGTTAATGGGATTTCCACAATATTTTGTGAACTGGATTAATAGTATTTGGTGGAGCGATCTTATCAAATACGTTTTCGAGACGTATTGTCTTCTGAATTTGTTGCTGAATCAGGTATTCCTCAGGGTAGTCACCTTGATCCTCTTCTGTTTATATTAGCTTTATAGATGTATGTTTATATTAGATGTAACTCACGTCATTGAACACTCTCATCTGCTTATTTATGCCGATGATATGAAAATATACAGAACGATTAATTCTAGAGATAATTCAGATCTACTCCAGTCTGATCTGAAATCCTTTGAAGTTTGGTGTTCTAAAAATAATATGTTTCTACATCCAGATAAATGCCAAACTATGAAATTTTCGCGAAAAAGGAATACTGTTATTTTTGATTATAAGATTAAAGATACTGCCTTGAGTCGTGTCAAAGACTGTCAAAGACCTAGGTATATGCATGGATTCTAAGCTGTTATTTAACATTCATATTGATAAAATTTGTAAAAAAGCCTCTTCAATGCTTAGTTTTATAAAACGCTGGGCCAAAGAATTTAATAGCATTATTACAACTTGTACGTTAATAACGTTGTATTATGCAATTGTGCGTCCTCATTTAGAGTATGCAAGTCAAATTTGGTCACGAAGTTACAATGTGCATGTTGATCGAATAGAAAGAATCCAAACATGTTTTGTTCAGTTTGTTCTAAGGGGCTTAAGTTGAACTGACATATTAGACCTTCCTCGTTATGAGGATCGTTTAAAACTAGTAAAAATGCAGTCCTTAAGTGATCGAAGGAAATCTGTAGATATCGTATATTTACACCAACTTATAACTGGTGTGTTCGATTTTCCAGAACTTCTTTCTCACGTCATTTTTAACACTAACCGTAGAAGCAGTAGAAACGCCAACAATTTAATTTATTTACCATTTAGTAGAACAAACTATATGGCTGCTGCTCCTTTAAACCTCATGAGTACCTTTGTTAACAATTGTAGCGTTTTCGATGTTAATTTGTCAAAGCTCAACTCAAAAGTAGATTAAAACCGGTTGTGTAATTAGAACTATGTAAATGCATGGTTATTTGTTATGTCTTGTGTTGTCCCATTGCTGGATCAATGGTATCCAGAACATTGATATTGTTCAATGATTTTGGGGTCGTGACCTTGAATTGGTTAATGCTGAGGAAGTATGAAAAAGCTGTAGTAGCTGAACTCTATTGCTATTGCATGTTATGAAAAAAAAAATTTTAGCTCTTTTTAAGCTACTCTTTTTTATCAGTTTTAGCTTTTTCTAGCTCCTTTTCTTATCAGTTTTAGCTACAACCTTAAAACATTTCTCGCAACACTGATCAGAACTTCAAAAATTATACTTCCGACACAAATATCTCCACTGTTTTTAAATATATTTGAGTCAAAACTTTTTTGTCTAAAAGTTCAATAAAACTACTTGATAATTATTGTTTCAACAGTTAACATAGTATTTATATTTTTAATTTTTTTTTTATGCTAATAAATTAAATATTTTCTCAAAAAAATTCCCAAAGGTTCTTTTTTTGTTGTAAAAATAATTTTAACTCAAAATTGCTTTTTTTTAAAATATTACATTTGTTAGCAAACCTTATTTCAGTTTTTCACAAATTTAAATTATCCGTCAACCTTACATTTTTGTCCTCTATCACATATCCAAAAATCATTCAAATCAACTAGTGCCTTTCCTTTTTAGTCAAATTAACGATATTTTGTGTAACACACTTGTTCAATAAACCAAAGCCAAGAAGATTCCCATTATGTATCTACAGTTATGAGCACTTCTGATTACCATCAGCTCTCAGGCGCCCTGTAACGCCAAAGCAATTTGCCATCCCCTCAAATCAACTTGTTCCAATTAGGTACCGACTGCCAAATTTGTATCGTTAAATATTTTGCCATAAAATCCATACTTTTATTTATGTGAAAACTTACAGAAGAAAACAAAAAAAAAACTTAAACAACTTTGTGCTTCAACTTCAGCAAAATGCAATCAAGTTTAATCAGCAGAAGACGAAGATGTTGAGCAAAAAATAATAAAAAAAAAAAACAGAAAAGAGAACTGAAAACAAGGACGTTGAGAAATGGTCATAAATATAAATATTTCGTATGCAGCCCTCAAGTGCTCTTCACACACTCATGCAAGCAAAGCCTTGCATGGTTGCACACATACCTACACACACACACACTCATATACATGGCGAATGTCCAGCACGCCATAACGTTTACGTGTGCATAAAGCGTTTGGCTGTGTATGTGTCTGTGAGTTTTCCAAACATACGTATGAACGTTAGGATACGCTTTTTTCCGTTACGGATCGTAAAAGTCCTGTTTTATGTGCGACGGATAAACGTCTTTCTATTGTTGTAGCTACTGTATAGCTTCCGCTGGCGTCCACTTTTTTTTCTCGTCTTACACATAGCCAGAACAGAATTTAGCAAAATTTGTTATTTATCCTTATCACAAAGATGCCTTGTATGAGTTTTTGTTGTTGTTGTTCTTGTAGTTATTGTTGCTGCTACCATTTTTATTGCTTATTATTAGTTGATGAGATTGTTGCCGATGCTTCCCTGATTTAGCTTCGTTTATTTTTGTTTTCGTTTTCCAGTCTTCACATTAAACTGTCATAAAATGCTGATGCGTTCAATTTGCTTCTTTTTGTGGAGAAACAGATAAGATATGGATCACACAAAGAAATAAATTCTTCATACACAATAATAGGTTCTAATTTGGTACGGCCTCATATTATAGTAGAATTTTTATGACCATCACTGGTCTATTAGGTAGACTATGTTTTTTTTTTTCTTTTTGTTGAATGCGTAAGAAAAGTTGGTCATGATAGGAAAAATTTATGTTCAATCATTTAGCATTGATTTGAGAAGTTTGAAGCTAAGAACGTTAAGGTAGTTTAAGCCAGCCGTAGCTCCTTGCTTTGAATGGAGAGTTAGGTCATATCGTATAAAAAGATTAGCCGGAAATGGATTGTTAAAGTGATATTTTGAAAGATGGAAGTCATCATTCTCTTTAATTGATTAATGATTTTTGTTATTACACAAAAGTTATGGGATGGTAATGTGTCTTTTCGACTTGATTATGCAAATCATAACTAATTCTTAACTGATTTGGAAGCAGTGACAGTGGGCATCAGGCATTTTTTTGAGTTTGTATTAAAGCTATCCACAGGTGTGTATAAAAGAGGTCATTAAGGATAAATACTCAAAATTATTATTAAACTTAAAAACTAAACGATACTGTGAGACAATTTTAAACTTTTTTAAGATTTAGATCAACAGACGAAGTTAGAGGAGACTAAACACATTTCAGGATTAAAAAGTTTTTGTCTGAGTATTCTTGAGATTCTTAACATAAGGAGCAAGAAATCTTCTTAAAATATTATTTACGGACTGCTCATTATTCCCAAGAATATGGGTGATTCTACGTTTAGAGGATCCAGCGGTGGCTAAATCAAAAAACCATTTGCGGAAAACGACAACCGAAAAAATGTGTGCGTGTCAGCTCTGACGTATGATTTCAACCACACAAAAGAGAAAAATTTGAGGAATTTTTAATTGTGTCATCATACAGGTGAAGGATTGCGCTTAATTCAATTTTTGAAAGAATAAGTTAATTTATGTTTTATTTCTGGCAGAACACTGGGAACGACTAGATATGGCACAACCATTAATGCGATATTTTCACGATTCGTAAATCATGTAACTTCAAATGTTCAAGCATTATATTTTAGTTACACAAACCCATTGTTACAGTATTTACTTATGATGTTACTATTAATGAAATCCACCAACTTACCTCATAATTAATTTATGTAATATGCATATGTCATATATTTAAAAATTTAAAAAGTAGACAAAGCTTTCAGTAATAAAGGGTGGTTATATTTCAAGGGCCGATGATGATTTTGAATAAAACACAAACTATTTAGGAAATTATTGTCATTTCTTTTTATTATGATAATATTGGTATGATTCAATTATGTATGGAACAAAATATCGGCCAAATGGCCTCCGCGAACTCGTCGGCACACCTCCATCCGATGATCCAAATTTTCGATGACGCTGAGGCATAAGTGAGGTTCTATGCCGTTAATGTGCCGAATTATCTTGTTCTTTAGCTCTTGAATTGTTGCTGGCTTATCAATGTACACCTTTTCTGTCAAATAACCCAAAAGAAGGAAATCCAACGGTGTCAAATCACATGATCTTGGCGGCCAATCGACATCGACACCACGTGAGATAACACGGCCATTGAATTTGTCGCGCAAAAGAGCCATTGTTTCGTTAGCTGTGTGGCAAGTGGCACCCTCCTGTTGAAACCACATATCGTCCACATTCATATCTTCCAATTCGGGCCATAAAAAGTTCGTTATAATCTCACAATAGCGAACACCATTCACAGTAACTGCCTGACCGGCCTCATTTTGGAAAAAATACGGCCCGATGATGCCACCAGCCCATAAACCGCACCAAACAGTCACTCTTTGTGGATGCATTGGTTTTTCGATAATCACTCTTGGATTATCATTCGCCCAAATGCGGCAATTCTGCTTATTGACGAATCCACTGAGGTGAAAATGTGCCTCATCACGATGATTTTCTTCGAAAATTGATCGTCCACTGTTGCCATTTCTGGCCACCATTCTGACCATTGACGACGCTTGAAAAAGAAGCTTTAGTTCTTGAGTCAATTGCACTTTGTAAGCGTGTAAATGCAAGTCTTTATTCATAATGTTTATCAAGGACGAGAGTGAGAGGTGCAATTGTTGGGCACGACGACAAGTTGAGGTGGACGGCTCTTCAGCCACACTATCGCGAACAGCAGCAATATTTTCTACGGTACCAGCTGTACGAGCATGCACTGGTGTTTTCACATCTCCTACAGACCCGGTTCGAACTCCGCCAGGTTTGCGCCTGCCTGTCCCAAGCCAGGATAAAGGAGGAGGGTTGGTTATGGGATACATCCCATACCGTAAAAGGTTAGAGCCAACCAAGAGCTCGGGGTGGCGCCCATCTTGGTAGCAGGTCACTATGTATATCATTGTGGAAAAAGCTTGCGATGGAATAGCAATGGTCCATATAACTTGTTAGCACGGGGATAGTCAAACCCGTCGAATGAGGTAATCTTATCTATCTACGACATTGAGACATGGTCTATATGGCCAATAAAAGAATAATTGGTGTCTTAGGACACGGGCAAATGGCAAGGTCTTTAACAATACCTTGTGGAGACCTTCTGCAAGTCAGCTGGTCAAAAATCGTAGGCACTTCGTTTAAGGTATGGTGGGGGTACCATGCCTTGAATAGAAGTGCCAGTCAAATACGAAATAGTGCTATGTGCACAGTCAAAAACACAAAATTCTTTATATATGTATATATGCATTTTTTGTCTCTTTGCTGGGATGTTGTAGACCCTCATTTCGACGGGACAGAGTTGCCCAGGTGACTATCATGGGTTGGCCATTCGGGGAGACTCGTGCGGGCTGTGGTTTGTGCACACCGCTTGCACAGGTCTAGATTGACCGGCGGGGTCGCGCAGTAGTACGACCGGGCTGGCATACCTGCTTAGTATGCAAGAGATAGGATAGATCTCGTCTTGACCAGTAGATGGTAATGAATGTACGCCATCTACCGGTAGCCAAACTGGTACTATTAAGGGCAGTATGTAATTCTTATTGCATACTGCTTTTACAGAATAGGGCAAAGGGTAATGCTTTTGTGATTATGAATGTGACATCTAGTACGTGGTTGCTTTTCTAGTGCCACTTGTATAATACAGGTCTGTGAAGAGTATTTCACTCACTAATTTCCTGACTTACTCACTCACTCACCGATCGACTTCCAATCTTAACCACTCTACCTAGAACCATGAAATTGGGTTGGTGGTGTAGACGCGTAGATACTAAGAAAGATATTGGAAAATGTGATCTCTACAGGTTTAAAATTGAATACGAAGGGTTAGAAGCAGGTAACGGGATAGTCATAGAAAACTTTTGTTGTTTCTTAGTATTGTTTCTTAGTATAAAAATGTTTGTAAATGTTTTTGAATACCTTTAAAAGTGTTAATATTTAGGATTAATTTAGGAAGCAAAATTTTAAAGCACGATTTTTTTCAACTGGGTAACATTTAGTTACCATATGTATTAGGATTTAGCTGTGAATTTATTTTTACACTAATGCCTGGAGTGAAAAATCAAGGATTTTCTTATTTGGTTGTTAAAGGCTTAAAAAATATTGTGAAAGTGAGAACAATTTTTACATATTTGAGCTTTAGTCGAAAACGAACATAAATAATAGCATTATATTTCAATTAATTTTTTTCTTTCTGTTTGCAAAAGGAGAAAATTATATTAAAATGAACAAAGCCTTAAAGGGTTAATGAGGATTTATTTTTTCAATTACCAAATAATTCCTTGAAATATTATTTGATTATATTTTGTGGGCTTAAAATTAGTTTCTCTAAAAAATTATTTTTAGTGATACAATAAAGCTTGCAGAAGTCTAAGCTTCCGAGTGTAGGGTACTAAAATTTAAAAGAAAAAAAGTGAATAGGTGCGGTGAACTGTTTTCTGATGCTTTCTAAATAAAATATCAAAAATTGGTACCTCTACGTCTAACCGTTTAGATTCTACAACAATGCGTTCGTTTTTTTCATATTTTTCTCGAAGTGCGACGCACAGTGCTGCGTTTCATTCAAGTTAGACGGACAAAATTATTTTGTTGATTTTTTTTAGTTTTTCATGTTTAAGGAATAGGAAAGTTACAAAAAAAGTATTTCAGAAATTTTGGAAAAGTGGGCGTGGCGGCGCCCATACAATTTAAACAAAGTTTGCGCTTTATCTTCGAAATGAAAAAAGCTACAACAACGAAATCACTGGTAAACGCCAATTATGTGACTTCTTAACAGTTTCCAAAATTTAAACGCAATCGGACAAGTGGGCGTGGCAGCCCCCATACAACTTAAACACATTTTGCGCTATATCTTCCAAATGAAACCAGCTACAACAACGAAATCAAAGGTAGACGCCAATTATATTAGTACTAAACTATTTCCAATTTAGACGCAATCGGGCAAGTGGGCGTGGCAGCCCCCGTACAATTTAAACACATTTTGCGCTATATCTTCGAAATTAAAGAAACTACAATAACGAAATCAAAGATAGCGCTAATTATGTGAGTTTGCAAACAATTTCCAAAGGCTAGACGCAATCGGAAAAGTGAACGCGGCAGCTCCAAAACAACAAACTCACAGCCAATAAATGATTTTTATATAAACCATTTAAACCATTTTTTCCCTTTCAATGATTCGGTTAATAATGCAAAATATTTTTGTAAAGACAAAATGCATTATAATAATTCACAGTAGCTCTTATTGAGAATGGCAAATTGCATAACAGACGCTTGTCATGCAGAACAAACCATTTAATATGCGATTTCCATGGAGGTACAATTTAGTACCGCACGCAAAAGATAAAAATAAATATGGTGTGAATTAACGAAAACCTATACTTTTTTATAATAAAAAAAACATTATAGTATTATACGTATGAATACAAAAATTTGAAAGACAAGTTTAGTTTTTTTTTAAATATTTAAAAAAACAACATTTTGTAGCTTACAAAATACATTTTATATATAAACAGAAATCATATAACTAATAAATTAAATATTTTTCGATGAACAATAAAACTAAAAAACATGCCATCGCGTTTACAACAAGTGGTCTACGCTTTCTGTCCAACTCTTAGTTCAGGAGTTAAATAATTTTAAAAAAGTGGGGAAATCGTGATGTGATACAAAAAAAAAAAAATTAAAAATGAATATGATGTGAGTTCACGAGAAGCCTATACTTTTTTTATATTAAAAGTAGACATCACAACCTAATAAATATAAAAATTTGAAGGCGGAGACAAAGCTAATTTTTTTAAAATATTTAAAAATAAAAAACTTTAGCTTTAAAAATAAAATTTGTTTTAAATATAAAAAAAGGGTACAAATAATGGATAAAATATTTCTTGATGTACTAAGAAACTAATAAACATACTGCACCGTTTACAACAAGTGGCCTATGGTGGTTGTGCAGCTCATGGTTCAGGAGTTAAGCCATTTTACAGAGAGTGCAAAAATCGTGATAGAAAGTTGCTAAAAGGCTTGTGTTCCCATGCACATTTCTACTACTTCAGTTCTACATGAATTGAAGCTATACAATTTTCATGGAAGGAAGATGACTCACTCATTAGCCTAATATCCAAATTTCCGATGCCCTCAAACCCGAGTTACAGATTTATCTCCGTCTTACTAGGCCATTCGAAACACTGTGCGATGGGTTGGAAGCCTTAACGCTAAACTATAATTATTTTTTGCCATTATTACAGTGCTTTTACAACATACTTTTTTTGAAAAATGGTCAGCCTGAAAGTACGCACATACATAACAGGCAAGCATGTCACCGATAAGTATCAAAAAATTTTCTGTGCATACTTTCAGGCGGATCGCAAAAAATAATTACAGTTTGAGCGATATTGGGTGCAGAGCAATGTGCTTGCCTTTTATATATTAGAATTTTACAGCAGTTTTTTCCGCATTAAAAACGTTGTCTATTAAAAAAAATAGGTCATAATTAATGTTTTACAGCAATCAAAAACTTGTTATAGCTCACTTTTGAAGAATACGTGTTTAGATAAGATTACAAATACAACAAATACTTACGTTTTGAAACTTGCCCTATTGCGTTGATGCTTAGGTTGATAAGAAGGCTAAAACGCCAATTTTCTATTCTAATTATTTTAATTAGAAGAAATCATATTGCGAATAAAAGAGAACACATAAAACCATTAAATAAAATAAGTATTCTTTATTTTACAACTTTTTAATTTCTACAAATTTCTGATTTATTTCAATATAATACAACAAAATTAAAATATTATATTAATATTTATGTCAACACTTACAATAGCAATTATTACAATTTATTCGAAGGTTGTTAATTGTTAATTTAATTGCCTCATTTGGTTCCTTTTTTTGCCCTCTTTTTTAATTTCAAATCAGCTTAGATGTGAACCAAAACGACAATTTACGACTTCTGATGCGTTATTCCGGCTCCTTGACCTTACACCAAAAAAAAAAAAAAGCTACAAACTTCAGCAGCACTGAAAAAGACCGTCAGCCATGAGCTAAACGAATTGAAAATTGATAGTTTTATAGACCATTTGTTGCGACGATACTGCTTTGAACTGGCTGAACGGTTCTGACATAATGTCATAGCCTTAGGACGACTAGAAAGATAAAGAAAACAAGTGACCTTTGTCTGGATGGAAGGGTACAATATAAACGGAGTATCTTGATGCTTTCCCAAATGTAACAGTTTTGTTTTTGCCGTTTTTTTTTTTGTTTTTGTATATATACGTGAGTCTAGCGTCTAGTGAGTGAATTCAATGTTCCAACTGACTGCATCAACGCTTACAATAATAATAAAAAGAACACCAACAACTGAGACTTCACTATACAAAGACTTAACATTTTGTCTATAAAGTTTAGTTAAGGGTAGTTTTAATGGACATATTGACCAAGTTTGTTACAACAGCAGCAAAGGATGTTATATATTATGTAGCAGTATGTGAGTGAAAGGCGGAAGTTGAGGCGAAAAATTGTTATATGGGGCCATGGATAAATTATATTATGTTTGTAACTTTTTGTTGGTGTGGCAAGTTCTAATATCTCAAAAATGAAACTACAGCAAATTTGTAAAATTGGAAAAATAACAGCAACATCTGCACCTACAACTGCTTATCTATGGCTATTTAATAAATTTACATGTTTTTGGTACTGCTAATTGTTATTGTTGTCATCCTCATTTTCGTTGTTGTTGCAACAATAATCTACAGTAATTTAACATATGTGATTGCAAGTTGTCTCTCGAGTGCAGCTAGTATAAATGAACCAGCATATTTGTATTTATCTGTGTCTCTTGGTTCATGTTTGAATACACATATTACCATAGAAATATACATCCATTCATACATCTAACAATGTGTGCGTATTGCTTAGATTGCATAATTGAAATTTGACAGTTATTATGTGGCTTGGATTTGGACTATTTTATAACCGGCCAAGCCTTAAGGGCCTAGCTTTAGATAAAGGTGGGAGCCACTCTGTTAGGTGGGAGTCAGTCACTTAGCTCTGCAGTTCTCTGCGTTGACCTTATTTCACTCAGTAATTGAAGCCATAAATATTTGAAATTTAGTATTATACCTTTTGTGCTTGTCTAAACAAATAAATCCATTGTAGAATCGAGCACTGTATATGTACTATGGCGACGTCCAGGCAATGGCCAGCGGGTAGCTGAAAGTAGTTAATTTAATTATTTTATAAAGCACTTTAGATGGAATTTACGCATTAGGGTCAAACAGGCTAACAGGTTAAAATTTATTGGATTTCAGAGCAAGAAATAAAAAACATTTAAGTGAGTTGCCGAGATTAAAGGGGGCAAGCAATTAAAAGGTTAAAATATTTAATTAGGATCAAGCTGTAATGAGCTAATGTTTAAATATTTAAGAAAAACATAACTACATACTGACTAAGCATAAGCATATTGATAACTGGTTTGAGGCAAAGTCAGTCTTTTGTGCAACATCGATAAAACATCGATGTAAATTTTCAATATTTTTCATATCATGTATAAAAGCTTTATATTAAACTATTAACTGGTGATAGTCTCCAGTTTATATAAATAGTTTTTGTTATTCAGTTCTCGTGTATTAAAAATGAACCAGAATAATAAAAAACTTGCGTCCAAATTTACAGGTTTTCGAGTTAAAGTTACAACGCTTTGAATTACTTCAAAAATCACTATAGATAATGAGGTTGTTCAAAGTTATGAAAAAAAATTAAGCATTTAGGGATAAAAAATATATTAAAAAAGTATGCATTTGAGTGGAAACAAATGCTTTTTCTCTATTTTGTGAGAAGTGCTGCTTAAAACTAATTCTAGAGCTGAATTTAAAAGCATTAACAAATAACAGTGTGCTAAAAGAATTTAGGTTTTTCATTTATCAACTTATGTAGCCAAAGCCTATATATTATATGTATCTTATAATATCAAATATTATGTATTTAACATTTAAAAAATAGTATTTTATATATGATTTTGTTGCCAACTATTGAATGCAACACTACTCTACAATTTGTCAAAAAATGTTTGTCCTTAGAGCTTTGATTACTTTTTCTGGCATATTTTTCATTACACATTCCAATTATTCCAACAATTTGAAAATCATCGAAGACAATTTTGAGAAATTGGCAAATTTAACTATCACAACTTTTTAAAAAAGTTTTATCACCTGGGCAAATGTAGCCTTTGGCCTAATTCATCGATTAGGAAAAACTTTTCAAAAACTTTAGAAGGAATGATCGGTGCATCTCTACGTTAGGTACATGATTAAAATCAAACCGGCAATTTCGGCGAAATGAGCAATACTGTTGCTACAACATCTGATGCTTATAAGAAAAAGTTGAGAAAATCGAGATTTATATGTACCTGCTGTCGATAGCTTTCGAGAGAATATGTTCAAGATTTATTGTTTTATTTTTACTAGCTGAATACCCATGTCGTTACTCGGCAGTTGATATAAATAATTTTTGAACTCATTCATCGATTTGTGAATTTCTTTTACAAACTTTAGAGCGAATATTGTGTGCATATTTCAAACTGGTAACTTCTACAGAATGATAAAAATTGTAGCTTCGATATCTGAAGATCATGAGAAAAAGTTAGGAAAAATCGTGATTTGTGTGTGCGCGCCATAGCTTCCAAAAGTATGTTTTCAAATTTTTATATCTTATTCGACAGATTCAACGAAAAACGAATTTTCAGCAAGCATTTATGTAAATTTTCTCATACACAAATGCTCTCTTTTGCCCTTGTGTCGTAATGTTGCTGTAGCGTTCATGTGTTCAGTCTACTAAACTTGTACACAGGAGTTTAAGTGTTATTATTGATGACGTAAGCTCTGTGTGTTGTTTTTAGAGCTTCACAATATTTATAATTCAAGGATACTTTCTTAAAGAAATAAGAATAAATTAACAAAAACCAAACATTCAAAGTATTTCTTAAGAATATATCAAGGCTTGCTTAAAACCAAAATATAGTTAAAAGAATGTATGTACAAATATTTGTACAATAAGAGGGGGTAGGGGAGGCAGGAGAAACTAGGAGGGAGAAAAGGGAGCAGGAGGGGTTAGGATGGGTAGAATTGGTTGGAGGGGTAAGATGGGGCTCGAAGTAGAGAATTTGTTATGGAACCACCAAGAGCATCACAACACCTGTTTGACTGTAAATTAGCGTTCTGAATTAAAAACTAGTGAGGAATGGAGCTTCGGCAGGATACCGAAGCTAAAATACCCCCCGCGGCCGTACTGAAGTATATCCGAAGTCTTTAGACGTCTATAAAATTTTTATGTATAATCGGCAAAAATATTTTTGTCATACACTTAATTTAGTTTTGCCCTTATCTGCCTCATAGAGTAATTTGTAAACAAAGTAAAATGCCGCTCCCACTCTTCTAGTATAAAGACCCAACATTTTAACGCAGAATATATGTATGGGTTGGATAAACGACGCGAGCGGAACTTGGACACGATATCATTGAGTTTTATATATTTACGAAAGTTTTTCAATTTGATGACGTCACTTTGTATTGAAGGTTAGCGTGATTTTCATCCGTTTTTGCCAAATATCAAAGAGTGGCTTATGTTATATATTAAAGTTTTTATGCAAAATTTCAACACATTTCTGTAATTTTTGAAGATTTTTTAACGGCCTAACGTTTTCAATAAAGCCACTTTGTATGGGAGGTAGGCGTCGTTTTTATCCAATTTGGCCAGATATCATAGTGATAGTCTATATTATATATAAAAGCCTATGTGCAAAATTCCAAGACATTTCTGCAATTTGAGTATATTTTTAAGGGATTTTACGGTTAATATAAAGCTACTTTGTATGGGAGGTAGGCGTGGTTTTTATCCGATTTTTTCAAATTTCATTGTCAGGATTTATATTGAAGACGAAAGCTTATATGCTTAATTTCAATGCATTTCATTAATGTTGATGGATTTTGAAGAGATGTTGCCGTTAAAATAAAGTCCCTTTGTATGGGAGGTAGGCGTAGTTTTCGTCCGATTTTTCCAAATTTTATTGCTATGTTATATATTGAAGACAAAACCTTACATGCTAAAGGCATTTCATTGATTTTTGTGGATTTTGAAGAGATTTTACTGTTAAAATAAAGTCACTTTGTATGGGAGGTAGGCGTGGTTCTCATTAGATTTTTCCAAGCTTCATAGTGAGGATATATGTAATATCAAAGCATACTTGTCAAAGACATTTTTTTAATTTTTGTGGCTTTTTAAGAGATTTAGAGACGTTTAAAATAAAACCCCTTTGTATGGGAAGTAGGCGTGGTTTTCGTCTGATTTTGCCATATATCATAGTTTATATTAAATATCAAAGTTTATGTGCAACATTTTAAGACATTTCTTTAATTTTTGAGGATTTTTAAGAAATTTTACATTTAAAATAAGCACACTTTGTATGGGAGGTAAGAGTAGTTTTCATCCGATTTTTCTAAAATTCAGAGCCAGGATTTAAATTGAATATCAAAGCATACTTGTCAAATTATAAGGCATTTCTTTAGTTTTTTTGGATTTTCAAAACATTTTATGGTTAAAATAAAGTCACTCTGTATGGGAGGTAGGCGTGGTTTTCATCCGGTTTGATAAATTTTCAAACTAGATCTTCCTTTTTTAAAAATAAGCTTATATTTTGAATTTCATCGCGATATTTTTAAAATTAGGGCTGTAATCGTGTCGACAGACGGACAGACAGACGGACACACGGAAATCGATTCAGGAGGTGATGCTGATCAAAAATATATATACTTTTCTATACCTGCCACGCCTCCTTCTTGGCGTTACAAACGGATTAACAAAGTTAATATACCCCTTACGCAGTACGCGTTGGGATATAAAAATTAAAGGAGACATATAGGGTCGCCACCGGAATTTTTTGTATTGTTGCGAATTTAGTGCTAGATAAAAATGGGTTGCTGAATTCCACACACAAAATAAAAAAAATATACAAAAATTGTCTTAGCCGTATATCGATACAATTTTATCAAATCAACCAAATTTGTTAAAAATTGTTCATATTGACAAAAACCTTGGTTGATTTCATAAATTTTTATCAATGTAGCTACGGCCAACAAAAATTTTTGTCCATTTTTTTATTTTGAATGCAATCCGTTGTCAGAATTTCAAAATAACAAGAATTCGTAAAAGCACAAAAAATGTAGGTGGCAAACACATTAAATTTTAATACTGTGGTATCAGATTCGAAATCAACTCCGTTGTCAGAATTTCAAAATTCAAGAATTCGCAAAAACACAAACATAAATTTTAGGTGGCGACACTATCCGTCATCTTGAATTTTAAAATTCTGACAACAGAAGTCAGCGACCCCTTAAAACTGGTATATGATGTTTAATACTCTTAAAAAACTTTTATATTATTTTATTTTATTTTTATTTTATTTTATTATTTTATATTATCCCTATTGTGAAAAAATTGGATAACATTGAAATTCTGACAACGGATTCGGATTCAGCTACCCATTTAACAAAAAGTTCGCCCCAGCACCGAATTCATAGAAATAAAAAATTTAGGTGGGAACCCTATCCACTATCTTGAATTTTAAAATTCTGATATCAGATTCGTGGTCAGGGACCCCCTTAATCTGTTCGATGATGTTAAAAAATCTTAAAAATACATTTTTATTCTAAAAACGAATTCTTATTCATCGATAAATTTTTCTAGTGCTCGCCCCAGCACCGAATTTGTAAAAATTAGAAAAAAAAATTAGGTGGCAATACACCATCTTGAATTTTAAAACTCTGTCATAAGATTTAAAATTAGCGACCGCTTAAAACTGTGAAATGTTGTTTAAAACACTTAAAAATATTTTTTATTAGATGGTAAGGCCTTTGTAAAAAAATACATCATTTTGAAATTCTGTCCACGGATTCAGATTCAGCGACCCATTTCTACCTTGTGATTGCCCCAGCACCGAAATCGGCAAAATAAAAAAAAAAAATAGGTGGCAAAAAGATTAAAAATTAAAAATGAAAAGTTTGAATGCCGGGATCACAGAGAATCGTTATTGAAATCTAGATCTATCTCCTTGCTTCAAGTACAGGGAGTCTTCATTAAAATGGATGATCATTTCTTGTGTTCGCATGATGGGAGTAATGGGCGGAATAAAAAAGCGAAATATATAAATAAAATAAAAAAAAATTATGATATATAACAAAATTCTTAGTTGTATTGAAACTCCTAATAGGATCAGTAATTCTCTAAAAAAAATAAAGGCAAAAGGTTTCGATAGACTTGCACTTTAAATAGAGCTATATATAATTATTTATAAATCAGTCATATTTTTCAAATAAAATTAATGATGGACAATATAAGGGAATATATACACTATAAGCATAAGTCGGGTACTGATATTTGCTGTGCGTTAAACAATTATTCTTACCATATTTATTTGTATTTTTGACTGAAAATTATTTGATATGGGGGAAATAATTAAGATTATGTTATAAAAGTTTCTAAAGGAATTAAAAGCATTTAATTTTTTTGTTTTGTTTTAGATTAGCTTTATTATATTTTTTTTTTTATTTTTAATAATTTTAAATTATAGTAATTTTTTGTATTTACTTACATTTCTTTAGTGTTAGAGTTACTTGCGCATATTTCTAAAATTTCTATTAAATAATCAATCGATACCATCTTCTTGATCATTGCATTTTTTTCTCTTATTTTTTTTTTGCTCTCTTAAAAACTAGGCTAATATTTCAGTTATTTTTTTTTTAAATAAGAGATTTTATTTTACAATTAACAGCCTTATGATTAGAAGTGTAGTTTTTCTAGTTCATTTGTTAAATGATATAGTAGTTTTATTTATCTTTTAACTCATTTTAACTTTTTTATGCTTATATACGTTACTGTCTTTTACTCAAAAATGCCTTTGATTTGAATAGTATATTTTACAGGCTATATATTTTTTGTTTGCAATTTTTCTGTTTTTTTTTTTTAGAGTAATTTTTTTTTATAAATATAATTTTGGATTTGCTGATAAAAGTTAGCTTTATGTATAATATTTACATTTAATTAGAGTAAGTTGTGTAAGTTTAATTTTTTGATAATATGTATATTCACATGATATTTACTATACTTTCATTGTATTCGTTTAGTTAGTTAAATGCAAAATGATTGCGCTGTAGTGCAAGGTTTTCCAGAGGCAAAGATAGAGGAATAAGATTTCAGAAGAATTGAATTTATGAATCTTTTATTGTTATTTATTTTCCACAAAGTCTAAAGAACTGACGATGAAGTTTTGAATTTTTCTCTCAATGTTTAATTTGTTTACGTATCAGAATTCGGCATGATTTGTGATTACCATAGTTTGACTTAAATCAAGGACTGAACCTTAAAGAGTAAAAACAACACGCAACTTATTTCAAAATATCTAAACATATCCAGTTTTGCATGATCAGAATGTTTGATGTTAGTTTTTGGATTATAATCTATAAAAGATATGTGTTGCAATATGCAACATATTGCACTTTAACTACAAGAGGGGCACAATTCACAATTTACAAATCCGCGTATTTACTTTTTAATGTTGAACTATTCGCACTGATCACATTCATCGACTATTAAAGTTTTAAACTCATTTTCAGTCCTTTTAATTAAAAAAAAACAACATCTCTTGTGTGACATCCCTTGACAAACTAACAGACATCCATTTGCGTCTTCTGAGAATCTAAAATATTTGAGCTGTACCCCTTTTGAAGTTAGGGTCAAATACGTGTCTTCATTTATCCCATAGAAAATAAAGACGTGAATTTTTAGTGTAATTTATTAGGTATACTTTAAAAGTTTATTTTCTCAGGAGTTCCAAAAACTGTGCTGTTATATGCTCGAGTTGTGCTACGTTGTGCTGTAGACAGTTTTAAAATAAAGTACAAGTATGGCTCGTTTTAGTCTTTTTTTATTTCAACTTCGATACTTGTGCTGTCATGTGTTCAAGTTGTGCTGTAATGTGCCAAAGATAAACAAGAAAAATAGTAACATTGTGAATTTACGAGCATTAGGAGACATTTTTGAGGATGGTTTTGGGCCAATAATGGCTAAAAACGTAAATTTTTCTGTATGCTGCTTAGGTTTTAGCCAAGGTATGATCAGGTTATGTTTTTTGTGCCATTCGAACATGCATCATTTGCATTTAAATATACTTTTATGTCGTAGTCAGGGGTTGATATAATTGTTATTTAAATTCAAACGTATTTTGTTCATGAACAGAGAAAAAATAAAAAAAAAAAATTTTAAAGAAAAATTCTGGTTTTAAACAAGATTGATTTATAAGATTGTCGCAGTGCTGATCGCACTCTCTTCTCAGTACCCATAATTGTCAAAACCAGCCAATTTTTCGAATGACTACGAAAGAAAAACGGATGATAAAAGAGAGCACTTGCAGATTTTCTATGAGCTGTCAACTTCGATTTGACAATTATGGGTACTCGCTCTCTCCCTTGCGACAACCTTAAAAATCAACCTTGGTTTTAAACAAAAAAATTTTGGTTTGAAATTTGTTTGCTCTGAGAACGATATTTATTTTATGAACAAAATTATTTTTTTTTTTAAATTTTATGTTCATTTGTAAAATATTCTATGCGCTATGATATTTATTTTAAGACTGTAAGCAATATATTTTGTTGAGAAATTTTTTTTTTGTTCCTTAAATCAGAGTTATTTTTGAACGCAATTTTTTTCTTCTCGAAAAATATTACTTTTTTTTTTTAGTTTCAAACCGCGGTCTTAGTGCTTTAAGTTTGATTCCGCCTGACCGCATTCGACTGAACGTATCGGTAACAATTTATATGAAGTTACTTTATTCGAATTTGTACACGGTCAGTTATTATCATATATCACGTTTTTTCCCATTAAATGCAAACTCTAATCGCCAAAAACTCCTGAAAGAGTTATAAAAGGTGATATATTGACTTCGACTTACAAGGAAAGGTCCCCCAGGTGTCACTCGCCGATTTGAATGATTTTTGGATATGTGATAGAGGACAAAAATCGAAGGTTGACGTATTTTTTTATACGTGCTCAATCGTTGGTTTAGGGTTTCAAAATGGAGTTTTTAAATCAGCGTAAATTTCGTTTTTTCGCCATAATTTAACTATTTTTCATAGAAACATACACATATTTGGTATCAAGCAAAAAGTTATTGAGAAGGCGCTCATGATGGCATCTAATTTAAAGAAGGAAATTTTATTGTTATTTTTTTTTCTCGAACTTTCCGTGTGTGTAGATATTTGATCCGAAATGTTGATATTTTACAGTGCTTCTTACTTGTTTGCCCAAAGAATGAGAAAAAAATCATTCGAAATTTAAAGATATGACTTTCGATTCAAATATCTCTGCTGGTTTAAAAATATTTCACTTAATTCTTTTTTGTCAAAAAGTTCAATAAAATTACTTGCAACGATAAACCCTTTCTTTACACTTTACATCAAAGATACTGTAACCAGCCTTCTGTTCTGTATCAGCCTATTTGGCAGTTGCTTAAAAAAAGTATTTTTGAAGTAAAAACAATGCAAAAATATTTCTTTCTCCTAAAATTTTCAAAATAAGCAAGGAGATTCTAATAAAAATGAGCAAGGGAAGTACATATATAGAATTTCATATATAACAGAAAATGAGTTTTGTGAATGCAGATCCACATGGTATGAGCATATATTTTTTGTAATAACTTTTGATTGGAAAAATATTGAGTTTTTTTTTTGGAAATAAATTAATTTTTAAGTTAGACTATTAAAAAAAAAATATAAAAGGAACATTTTTATACAATTACATTTCAGAAAAAAAATCAAAGGGTACCCTTGTTTTTTAAAGAAACAGCTAATTAATCTTTGTGTAAAACTGAAACACTTTTTGCTAATAAATTTTATGCCATGTAAAAGGGAATTTAAAATGTAATTTTTGATTTAAATTTCTTTTACAGTAAAAACATATTTTATGAAACTTTTTGAGAAAAATTCATTATTTTGGATCATTTTTGAAAAAAAGATTAAAAATATAAATGCACAGCAAATGGTATTCTTGCAAGTTTTTATGAAGTAATTTTGTTGAACTTTTTGAAAGAAAAAAATTAAGTGAAATATTTTTAAAACCAGCGAAGATATTTGCATCGAAAGTCATATCTTTAAATTTCGGATGATTTTTTTCTAATTCTTTGGACAAACAAGTAAGAAGTTCTGTAAAATATCAACATTTCGGATCAAAAATCTACACATACGGAAAGTTCGAGAATGTGGTCATTATCTATAACAAAACATTTTATTTTTAAGAAAATAAGTGCATTTTTCAATAAAGAAAATTTTTATATAAAAAGGTAAAAGATAAAAAAAAAATCCCAAAAAAAGGTAACTTTTAGAATTAGCTGAAATTAAACATAAGTGAAAATGAAACAATTTCGAGTGCGGACTCTTCATGATATCGACTAAATACTGTTAAAAATTTCAACAACAATATAACAATAAAATTTCTTTCTAAAATCTAGACGCCATCATGAGCGCCATCTCAATACTTTTTGTTTGATACCAAATATGTGTATATTTCTTTGGAAGATACTTAAATTATGGCGAAAAAACGAAATTAACGCTGATTTTAAAACTCCATTTTGAAACCATCGATTGAGCACGTATAAAAAAATACGTCAACCTTAGATTTTTGTCTGGGGGCCTTTCCTTGTTAATTTATTTTCCAAATTTGTTAAAAATATTTTGGGTAGTGCATATAAATATTTCATTTCGGCTAAGATATTTTTTAAAATGAGCAGTTTTTGAGAAAGAAAGCACTATTTGTGCAACGCACTGTTTAAAACAAAATATATTATATCACAACACTCATTTTAAGCTGGATATAAGCAGATTTGGCATCTTGGAAAGCTGTACTAACGCTCTTGAAACTAGCAGAGGTACAATTTTTTCAAACACTCTATGTTACAGCACATGTTTTGAAATTCAGATAAAAAACAAAAATTAAATCGAGGCTTACCTGCTTTATTTTTAAACCGTATTTCAGTACATCACACAATTTTTTTATATTTCTCTATGAATTATGGTAGCACAAATTGAGCACATAACAGCACGTTTTTAAAACTATTGAAAATATAACTATAACTATATGAAGCACTACCAGATCAAAATGACTTTTTCCCAATCTAAGACTTCATCTTAAAGAAATACTGCCAGATAGATATGACATTTTCCCAATACAACACATGATAGCACATATTGAGCACATATATTATTTTGTTTTAAATCAAATAGTACGCGACTTACTTCATAACTTCTGTTTTATTAAAGCTTGACTGAGGATGATTATCTTCTTAGCTTAATTTTTAACTCGGAAAACACGCTGTTCAAAAACTTCCAATTGTCTTACCTTTTTTCCTTCATCGCTTTATGGTGGCAACACTTGCTCTTGACATACTCTACTTTTACTACTTTTCGTACTTTTTTTGCGCTTTTGTCTGACGTTTTGCCTGCCCGCTTACACGTTATCACTTTGACCGAAACTTGTAAAGAACTTGTTCGATTGCGAGACAACGTTAGCGGCGCTGTTGCTGCCACTAATAATGCTACCATTGAAACTATTGCTACTACTATTATTACTAGCACTACTACTACTATTTAGACTACTATGTTGCGTGGGTTGTTGGTGGTGGTTTAGTGAGGGTGAGAGTTTCGTTTCATTTGACGTGGCGTTGTTCGCATCACCTGCGCCTAACAGCTGCTGCTGCTGTTGCTGCTGCTGTTGCTGTTTGTAGCACTGATAGGCATCCGAGGGTACCGCTGACCAGGTGCCATCTTTCGACTTGACATAGAGATGCTGCTTGCTGGGTTGCTTGCTGCCAAAGTGCTGATCGGCAGCGATCGAGGAGCTTGAAGCCCAATCATTGAGTAGATGATTCGTTGAGGAAAAGTCGTCAATGTCGTTGTTAGGTGCGCCACCAGTGAGGAAATCCAACTGATTGCCGCTGGAAGCATTGGCGCTGGTTGCACTATTTGCGTTGCTTTGTGCTGACGCTGCTTTGTTGCCGTTGGGGGGCGGTGGGTTCTTATTGCTGTTGTAAAGGCCGCCAAAATTTATGTTGTTCTCACTTTTGAAGACCTTCGGATTGCGTTGGCGGCGCAGCGTGCCCACACCCCCTCCACTGCACATCTGGGCGGCTAGTGTGGTGTTGGCATAGGCGCCCAGGCCCTGCTTTAATGCATGGCTGGCAGTGAGCAGCTGTTGCTGGGTCTGTTGCTGACGTGCCGCGGCAGCGGCTGTGGCAGTCGCTGCTCCATTGTTAAATGGATTGTAGCGGGTGGGCAGGTCGCCCGTGTTGCCGGAAGTTGTTGCTGTGGTGTTGTTGGAGCAGCCAGTCAGATTATTTATGTGATTCATTTTGTTTTCGGTGATGTTAATTTTGCTGCCAGCGCCATTTGTTTTGCCATTAATTTTGGCGGGCGATGCCAAAATGGCAGTCGATGCTGTGGATGCTGTCATTTTGTCCTGTTGCAATGGCATCAATGTGGGATAATTTGTGTCCATGGCGCTAAAGTAGCCCCCACCCACACTACCGCCGCCTCCTCCACCTATGCCATAATAGGCACTGGGTGGCGCTGAATACATACCGGCAGCACGATAGTCATCCTGTTGCTGTTGTTTATTGTTATTATTGTTGTTATTATTGTTGTTGCTGCCATGTTGATGCAGTCTTGTTGTTGTTGCTGCTGCTATTTTTACGCTGCCTGTCGCATTTGCCGCATAGCGATTTTGATACAATTTGGCATTAGCCACGAGATTTGTTGTTGCATACGCGCCAAAGCTGTCGTAGAGGGCGCTGCTAGCGCTGCCAGCGCCAACGGAAGCTTGCAGTATATTTCCGGTTTTCGTTGGCGACATCGTTGAGGGACCGTTTGGATTTTTAAATGTTGAACATGCAACTTCCGCGTAGTCGGGCATGTTAAGGGGCGTGAGTCTGGAAAATAGAAAATGGAAGAAAGAGAGAGAAAGCTTTGAGAACATGTGAGTGAAAGAGTTACATATAAAAAACACAGTCTAATATTAAAATCGAGTATAAAACATTTCAATGCATTTATTCTGGCTGCCTGTGTTTGTAGAAATGTTTTGTGTTTCTATACGTGTGTGTGTGTGTGTGTGCGTGTTGTTGTTGTAGGTACATCCTGAATCAGTTGTTGATTTATGAGATTAAGTGACCATGTAACCATATTGTTTTTCTTGTTGTTCTTGTTATACGTTGGCTTGTGTTATTGTTATTGTTGTTATTCACATTTTATGCATTGCTTGATTTATTGCTGGCAACACATTGCATGCTGTTTGCATCGCCTGGGTGCATGTTGCTAACATTATTTTTCTCTTGTACCCTCAAAGCAACAATGATTATTTTCTTGCATGTTGTTCAGTTGTTGTAAATATTTTTAAAACATTGTTGCCGGAAATATGCACAAATAATTCAGTTGTTCGTTAATTTTATGTTTTTTAATACATAAAAAAAAGGAATGCTTTACTGCTACAATTTAACCCTTTTAAATGGTGTTAAAGAAATATTCTATCTTTTAAGGGGTGGATTGCGTGCAATCAAGGTGATTAAAGTTGTGCTATTGAGTTATTTGTTCAGTTTTGAAGTAATTAAGTAGCAAAGAGTACACAAAGAAGTTGATAAAAATATAAATTTTGTGTTGCTTATAAGAATATTGATTTTTGCCAACACATTACAGATTATTGGACACATTTGTATGAAGAATTTGAAGGCATGACAAAAGAAATCCATATTCATATTCAAAAGAAAGGCAGGCTCAGCATACTCAGGCTCTTCCACTTAGGAAATATTTATTCTAATCCCACTGTATAGGGTTATCTTTCATCAATCAGTAGCTTTAGGATAGTTCTACAGTTTTGAAAAAAAAAAAGTTTTGTTCTAAAACCATTTTGTACTTTTTTAAAGGAATGCAAGTTTATGTGGTATATTACTCACACGGTCATCTTTCAAGAAAAAGTTTTTATTTTATGCTTACTGGGTCGGTTTGATCTCTAGAAGTTACCAAAATAAAGGTAAAAAGAATTATGGCCCATTGCACATTGGTTCCAAACATAAAAAACACGGCCAAAACCTTAGTTTTAAAGAAGTTTGAAAAATATGTTTTACTCCGAATACCTATTTAAGATAGATGGATAAGAAACTGCGTTGTTAGTTTTTTTTTTTTAAATTTTTTATTGATTTTTGATGTCTTAATTCTGACGATTTCTGACGATGATACGTACTATTGTGCATCTAATTCGAAGACCCGCCAAGAACATATATTTGTTGATAATATATGTTCAGACTTACAACAAGTGAGTTGTATTTATAATAGTCTTGAAAGACTTCTTGACCTGGTCTTAACTACAGACAGTAACAATGTTGTTGTTAAGAGGGCCTTTCATGCTCTAACTACTGTTGATGAATATCATCCACCATTGAGTATTTGGTACGAATCCGACAGAGCAAATATAGTAAATTCTAATTCAGCAGATAAGCTTTATGAATTCAATTTTAAAAAAGCTGACTTTTTGAAGTTGAATCAGTTGCTTAATGGCAAACTTAATGCAATTTTAGAATATATAAATGGAAATTGCCTTGATGACTCCATACATTTTTTTTATATGGAACTCTTTGCTGTGTTTTCTCAATCCGTACCTTATAGTCTCAAATTTGCGAGGAATTCTACGTACCCTTGGTACACAAAAGATTTAAAGACTCTTCGCAACAACAGGAATAGGGCATGGAAGAAATACATCTGTAGCTTAGGCTCAAACGACCTAGAAACTTACAAACGTTTGTTTCTGGAATTTGAAAATCGCTCAGCTACATTATATCACGAATATTTAGATAATGTTAAGCTGAGAATATTGACAGATCCAAAGAAATTTTGGGGATTCGTAAACACAAAGAAGAAATCTGATGGATTTCCTTCTTCATTTAGAACTCCTGAGGGATTTACTGACAATCCCGTCAAAATTTGTGGCCTTTTCGCCAATCTTTTTAAAGAATCATTCTGTTCAGATTCTTTTAATCCTGATGGAGAGTACTTTGAATATATGAATTCCGAACCCAGAGTATCTTTGGAACATATATCATTCACTCCAGAGGATATTTTAATGTATATTAGATCGATCGATGAGGAGTTTGGTGCTGGACCTGACGGTGTTCCTGCCGCAGTGTTAACACAATGCGGTTCCGTTTTGAGTCAACCACTGTCTTTATTATTCAATAAATCTATTAACGAAAGTTATTTTCCACTCATTTAAAAAAATCATTTATAAGTCCTATTTTTAAAAAGGGTTGCAGGAACGATGTCAGTAACTATAGGCCTATCGCTAGGCTCTCATCGATTCCAAAACTTTTTGAGCGAATGGTGTACGATCGGGTGAAAATTCACTGTGGCAAAGTCATAACAACTCGTCAGCATGGTTTTGTGAATGGCAGATCCACTGTGTCTAATCTTCTCGATTTTACAACATTCTGCTTAAATTCTATTGATTCTCGTAACCAGGTCGATTGTGTTTACACTGACTTTAGTAAGGCATTTGATAAGCTACCACACAATCTAATCTTATTTAAACTTGAGTTAATGGGATTTCCACAATATTTTGTGAACTGGATTAAATCGTATTTGGTGGAGCGATCTTATCAAATACGTTTCCGAGGCGCATTGTCTTCTGAATTTATTGCTGGATCAGGTGTTCCTCAGGGTAGTCACCTTGGTCCTCTTCTGTTTATTTTAGCTATCAATGATGTAACTCACGTCATTGAACACTCTCATCTGCTTATTTATGCCGATGATATGAAAATATACAGAACGATTAATTCTAGAGATAATTCAGATCTACTCCAGTCTGATCTAAAATCCTTTGAAGTTTGGTGCTCTAAAAATAATATGTTTTTAAATCCAGATAAATTGCAAAGTATGACCTTTTCGCGAAAAAGAAATAATTTTATTTTTGATTATAAGATTAAAGATACTGTCTTGAGTCGTGTAGACACCGTCAAAGACCTAGGTATATGCATAGATTCTAAGCTGTCGTTTAACATTCATATTGATAATATTTGTAAAAAAGCATCTTCAATGCTTGGTTTTGTAAAACGCTGGGCCAAAGAATTTAATAGCATGATTACAACTACAACGTTGTATTATGCAAACGTGCGTCCTCACTTAGAGTATGCAAGTCAAGTGTGGTCCCCAAGTTACAATGTGCATGTTGATCGAATAGAAAGAATCCAAAAACGTTTTGTTCAGTTTGCTCTAAGGGGCTTAAGTGGAACTGACATATTAGACCTTTCTCCTTATGCGGATCGTTTAAAACTATTAAAAATGCAGTCTTTAGGTGATCGAAGGAAATCGGCAGATATCGTATATTTACACCAGCTCATAACAGGTGTATTCGATTCTCCAGAACTTCTTTCTCACATAAATTTTAACACTAACCGTAGAAGCAGTAGAAACGCTAACAACTTAATTTATTTGCCATTTAGTAGAACAAATTATATGGCTACTGCTCCTTTAAGTCGCATGAGTTCCTTTGTTAACAATTGTAGCGTTTTTGATGTTAATTTGTCACAAGGTCAACTCAAAAGTAGATTAAAATTAGTTGTGTAAATAGATCTATGTATACGCATGGTTAGTTGTTACGTCTTGTGTTGTCCCTGATCCCAACCCATTTATTGGTGGGTAAATTTTTCCCACATTAACTTGTTTGTGGTCACGGGTATCCATAACATTGATATTTTCAATGATTACTGGGTAGTGGCTTTAGATGGGTTAATGCTGAGGAAGTGCGATATAGCTGTAGTAGCTGAACTCTATTGTTAAATGTTTCACGAAAATTTAACAAAACAAAAATAAAAACAAATAGTCATATTTTAAGCCAAGTTTGAACATATGTTGTATTATTTATATATGTAATTCGAGATGTTTTATATTTTCATGTAATGGATCAAGACTTAAATAATCACAAAAAAATAAAACTTTGAAGATATTCATACCAATTTAAGAAAAAGAAATAAAATGAAAATTTACATATATTTAAAATTTGGCTCAGCTTAAATTGTTTCCCCTTTAGAAAGGTATTGGTTTTTTTGTAGGGTATCTAAGCCAAAATGCGCTACTGTAGGAAATTTTTAAGAAAAACTAAAATGGTGTCGGAAGCTCAAATTTTTTGTTTTTTTTTTGTGGAAACCATTTATTTTGTTTTTATTATTTGTATTGTTATTAAAAATACTTAATGAGATGAACGATGATTGCATATTTTTATTGTATATATGTATGTTCATGGCCGTCAACTTTAATTTAGAAGTCAATATAAAAGTTAGCATGCTCATAAGCTGCTCCGATGCTATATGAATATTTTGTTTTTTTTTTTTTTCGAAACACAATATTAACTAAAAGTTGCGTAATACGGTATCCATTTCTTAATTCCATATAACTTTTGGTCCTCTACCAGAGCTTTTATGACTGAAAATTCTCTTATTTGCTAATCTTCTCTTAGTTGTCTGTTTGCTAACCTTTTTTAATACTTTTGGATTGCTTAATCCGAAAATCTTCATTGAAATCAAACTAAACCACGATATGAAAAATCCCTCATACGCCTCGAAAACAAAACATAACGTATTATGCAAAAACTGTGTTTTTTTATGTTTATTGGAGAATTTTGTGACTCAAAATTTGTAAGTTGGCTGCAAATATATGCAAAATTTTCCTATGATATTTACAATTCTTTTATTTTATATATATTTACTTTATGAAATACCTGCAAAAAACTGAAACAAATTTCAATCAGAAAACTCTAGTAGAGGGCCAAAAGTTATATTCATTTCAAAAATGGTAAGTGTATTTTAAATCAGCGCAAAATTACGTAACTTTTGATACCTATAGCGTATTAAAATTAAAAACAATATATCGACCCAGGCTTATGTTCATGGCAGCCAGTTTTAACCGCCATTTTCTATATCGAATTTTTGACTTCAGTATCAAATTTGAAATTAAATTTGAAAAGAATAATATAGTTATTATAAAGCCGCCATTTTGAATTTTAAATTATTGATTTCGGATTTGTGATCAGCTACCCAGAAAACTTTCTGTGCACCAAATTTGAAATGCATAATATATTTATTGTAAAAGCATGTTCATGGCCGCCATTTTTAAGCCGCCATTATGAATTTCGTATTTTTTACTTCAGATTCGTGATCAGTGACCCCAAAAACCGTTATTTCAAGACTTTAATGCAGATTAGACAACTCCTTGATAGCCGTGGCGCAGTGGGTACAGTGCGTGGCCCAAACGCCAGAGAACCCTGGTTCAATTCCCATCTGATACAGAAAGTTTTTCTATTAAATTAATTTTTCTGTTCGTCTCTCACCTCTTTGCAGACAGTAAAAAATGCCATGAAAAGCTTCTTGAGAACATAAGCCGTTCAAAGTCGACATAAAACTTCAAGGCCCAGTTCACGATCATTTGTGTTCAAACATTTCACAACACGCAGAACACAATTGATCATAAGAAGCTCGGTCAAAGTCCTTTCAAGGGCTGAAATGGTCATTTAGTTTTTTTTTTTAAACAACTCCTTGAAGTTTTGGCCGCCTTTTTTCGATTTGGAACCATTGTGCATCGCCGGAATTTCAGAAGAATTCGATTTAAAAAAAAAAAAAAAAATCGTGCAGCTAAGTCATGTTATTATTACAGTCCCCTAAGCCCAGAATCGTTTCGAGAAAACTGTTTTTACAGTTATGTCTTTGTATGGAATCTCACTCCTTTAACTTACTACATTTCACAATCTATTAAGCGAAAATATTTACCATAAGTAAAATCATAAAAACGACACTTTTTTCGTCAGCGTTTTTTTTCTTAGAAATTTATGGTTTCTTTGTTGCTTGCGTTTATTACAACAAGAAGATTTATTACTTTATTATCAAATATTAAGAATATTTTTTGGTCCGCCGTGAGGACTGAACTCGTATCCCACCGATTAAGAGTACTATATACACTACCCACTGATGCACACATCTTCGTTATGCAGAATCATTGATTCAATATTATGTATAACTGAAGCAATAATCTGTAAATAGATTTTTATGGTTTGGAAAGCTGCTAAAATACAAGCTACAGGAGTCATAATCAGTGTTGTTATTTTACCACAATTGTGGTAAGTCTACCACTTTTCTATTTTTATAGTTTCTACCACTTTTACCACCCACTATTTGCATTATTCCAAAATCTACCACTTTTTATTTTAGACTTAATGTAACAATTTTTATATAAAAATTATTGCATAATAATTGCAATATTAGAACTTTTATCATATTTGTTATTTTTGTCCTTATATATATCTTTTGTGTAATGTATCCAATTATTTTGTTGGAGTGTTGAAGCATTTGCAGTCTGACAAGAATGTAAAAATATAATAAAACAGAAAAAATTACATAAAAATTTTTCTTTTGCTGAAATTTAAGGGATCCAAGTGCCCACTTCCCCCTTGCCGATGCCCTGGCAAGATAGGGGACTCACAGAAATAGGTGAATTGAAAAGTGGACTGTTTTTCCTATTTAACAATCTAACACATGTGGTCCCGTCTACAGATACTGTAAAACATGGTAGACGGACAATACTAACGGGCCTTTTATTAGACATCTGTATTTTTCTAGTACCTTAGAGAAAAAGTATTCAACGTTTGTAATTTTTTTCGATGAACATTGACTTAAAAATTGCTTCCGACTTGAAACTTTTTTGATACACATTTTTTTGAAATATAGATAAAACCAATTCAACAAGTTACGCCCAAATAATATCTCTATAACTTCCAAAAAGAAAGAAAAACAGAGAAAAAATTATAGTAAAGATTTGTTTATATCAATAAAATAAATTTAATAATAAAATTTAAAAAAAATACTCAACAAATTTGTTATTTTTTTTAATAGTAAAATACTACCCCTTCCCTTCTTTGAGATATAACAAAAAACTTCCTCTACCCAAAGTGGCCCCCTTTAAAAGTTACCTTAATAGCACGAGTAACACTCAAAACAAGTTATTGTCAATAAAAATGTTGGTTTCCGGTTTATGCAAACAACAATAATAATAAAAAGAACAACAGTAACAACAACAACAACAAAAGCCTTAGCGCTGACAACAACTGCTTCTTGGGAATAAAAAGAACAACAAATATACGAAGGTTTTAATTGGAAATTTTAATAACACATAAAGACAGACGGAAAGACAGACATTTAAGAGTATCTTTCGTAGACAATAAACGCACTTAATTTTCCTATGCAAATAAATTTTATTGCATTTAAAAAGTTAAAAAATAAGTAAAAAAGTTAAACAAAGCTGTGAAAAGGGAGCTTGGTAACAAAAAAAAAAAAAGAAAAAAAAACCTGAATATTATTAAACATATTAAAAGGTAGAGCAAAACAAGAAACCCAAGTAAACTGGAAAATACAGAAATAAATATGGTAAAGAAAATAATAAAAGCGAGCCATGTTGTTGTTGTTGTTAGAACGCTACATTAAATGAAGCAAGAATAAATTGGTAAAAAGCACAACAAGGAGAAAAAAAAATTACGCGTGAGAAGCTTTCTCTACAAGAAAACATTGAAAAGAGTAACTCATTGGCTGTCAGACAGGCTGGCAGAAAGTCCTTATGGAAAAATACGCAGAGAGACATACACGCAGTTATGAAAATTAAATAAAGACACGCGCTGCACTCAATGCCAGATGGTGGTACGAGTTCTACTCTTACAATAGAACGTCAATATTAGGAAGGGTGGCAGCGAATAGACAGGAAGAAAAGGAGTAGAGTGGGAACATTGAAATTATAAAGATATAACAAAAAGCAAAGAAAAAAGATTGGGTATCTCGTCGCCTGCCAATTGGAGAATAATTATTGCTGTATCCTAGGCTAAAATGCTTGAATTTAATTTCACTTTATTATAAGAAACCATAAACTCTCCGTTTTTAAGAGGAATTACATCCGTAAATATAATGTTAAATTTAAAAAATTTCCGCAACACTATTTTGATGTGCAAAGACCGAGCATATATCAATAGGGTAAAATGTATAAAAATTGCATGAACCTGTAAACCCTGCATTACATTGTCCTACTAGTGTTACGACCAGGGTCGCCAACTATTAATGGTAAGTACTGCCTAAGTATGTTTGGCAGCCCACCATTAAACTATTGTACTGACAGCTCTTTACTTTAATTAAATGAACTTTTTCTTATAGTCAAAGAAAGGATTCTTTAAATCAAGGAAAAAGTTTTTACTTTCAAAGGACAAATTCAATGATCAAATGTAAATACATTTAAAACAATATATTTGGCGTTAATTTAAATAACGCGATTTTTGGGAGTAAGATTCAAAAATCAATAAACACAGATTCTTACAAAATTATTACTTAAATTAACATAAGTTTTAAGAAATTCATGAAACTGTTATGAAATTTTACCTGTAAAAATTTTAGCAATTTATGTTTATGTATTTAAAAGTTACAACAGTAAGAAGCAAACCACCTTAGTATTTTTTTAAAAACGGAAAACATGAGTTTCGTGTTCAAGTTAAACACTATTAATTACGAAAGAAAACGATAACCGAGACCAAAGTCAAGCTACTGTATCATAGATAAGTATTATCCGGTCTCTGCACCCTAGATCACCATAAAGATGATTCAAAAGTGATTTTCTGACTTTCGCTGTGGCCGTAGAAGCACAGACGACGCCAAGCCATCTGGATGCACTTACACCAGAAACCGCAAAAAAAAAGCCATTATATTGTGTTGAACGACCTCAAATTTAAATTGATTGAGATAGTTGAGTTCACGAAGATGTCGTATGGTAGTGTGTTCAATACCTTACATGATATTTTGGGTATGCAGAAGCTCTACGAGCGATTGGTGCCGCGTTTGCTCACCATAACCTAACGGCACATATATTCATCATTACTGGATCATTTAAAAATTAAAATCGCAAAAAAAACGGCAGTATTTAACCCTCCGATGGGTGAGAAGATCCCTTGGTAACTTTTCCATTTTCAAACTGAAATTACTCCTTGATGATTCATGGGAGATATACCCGAGCCCTATATGTATTCCCAAGGAATTTTATGCAGAATCGTTTAAAAAAAATAATCCAGGCGATCCGACTAATAGTTTAGGATTTATAAGGGCTTAAATGTGGTAAGTACGGGAAAGGGTGACAAGGTCCCTAGGGACCTTGTACTGAAATTGCAAGGAATTGTTAGTAAATGCAATTTATTTTGGCTTGGTTTTAATTGTTTTATTATTTGAATATATCAAAAAAGTGTTCTTTGAATTTAAGGTACTTTCTAGATTATTCTTGGCCTTTTCTTGGAAATATAATTACCTGTCTGGGGAAATTCAACCCTTTTTGAATTTTGAATTATTTTATTGTTTGAATACATCACAAATGTATTCTTCGAATTTAGGGTACTTTTTGGAATATTTTTACTGTGCCTTTGCTTGAAAATATAACAAACGGTCCGTCCCTTTTTGAATTTTATTGCCTGCTTTATGGTTGAACACAGGTAAACGTAGAAAAAGAATATAAAAGCGACAGTGAGCAGAAAATATCGTGTTTTATAAGTTTTATACTGAATTACATAAAGAAAATACAATGCATGGATAGAAATTTAGATATTGCTGAAATGGTGGTACGTCGTAGTACACGCTACCAGCAAATGAGTGAGGAAGAAAGAATTGCAGTGGATGGGAGACTTGCAGACTTCATGAGTGAGGAGGATGAAGTTGATGTTCTTGCATTTGATCTTGAAGGTGCGGAAGATGACTTGACATATCAACCAAATTTTCATGTTGATGGTTCTGATGCCGAAAGTGAAGCAGTAAAGATCAATGAAGATATTAGTGATGACGACAACGATGAAGAGGAAGAAACTGATGCTCCGCAAACAAGTGACAAATACTTCATTACCAAAGATGGCACCAAATGAAGTAAAAATGCACCACCGACTTCCCGCACTTGTGGTCGACTCACAAGGAGGAAACCGGGCCAGCACGAACCACACATAATACCTTTACCATTTTCCACTCGATATTCACCAAAGACATGGCGTACATCATAATACGCGAAACAAATCGAAAAGGACGTGAAGTGACAGCTGCATGGAATTTGGCAAATCCAACGAACACAAAATAATGGAAAACAATCACTTTGAAGGAGTTCGATGCGTTTTTGGCGATTATTTTGTATGCTGGACTCACCAAATCGAATAGTGGACCTGCTTCAGAGCTATGGGGCCAAAAGCGTAGTCCAATATACAAAGCTGCATTATCGTATGATCGCTTCAGATGCATGCTACAATGTCTTAGATTCGATCCAACGAATCCAACGAACACAAAATAATGGAAAACAATCACTTTGAAGGAGTTCGATGCGTTTTTGGCTATTATTTTGTATGCTGGACTCACCAAATCGAATAGTGAACCTGCTTCAGAGCTATGGGGCCAAAAGCGTAGTCCAATATACAAACCTGCATTATCGTATGATCGCTTCAGATGGATGCTACAATGTCTTAGATTCGACAATGGAAATACGCGAAAGCAGCGACTAACCAGATGCAAAACTGCGACTATTGATGGTTTTTGGCAAATGCTACAGTCTAACTTGGCAGCAGCTTACACTTCGCATGATGCACTGAACGTTGATGAGCAGTTATTCCCATACAGAGCCCGCACCCGCTTCACACAATACATTCCGTCAAAGCCTGCCAAGTATGGTATAAAGGTATGGTGGTTGAGCGACTCGAAATCATTTCATCCTGTCAAAGGAATAATTTACTCTGGTAAATTGCCTGACCAAACACGAGAGGTCAATCAAGGGCACAATGTTCTACTTCAACTTGCGCAGAGTTATTTGGATGCAAGCCGCACAATTTATGCTGACAATTTCTTCTCCACTTTGGAATTGGTGAGTATTTTGATCAGGAAGAAAACTTCATTTGTTGGAACAGTGCGCTCGAATAAGATATTTGTACCACAGGAGTTCCAAAAAAAATCGTATGCATCCTGTCAACAGCACATTGTTCGGCTTCAACGAAGGCGATGTAGTGCTGTGTTCATATGTGCCCAAAAAGAACAAAGCGGTAATTTTGCTGTCCATACAACATTACACTTGCGGTGTGGACATGCAATCTAAGATTCAGAAACCGTTTGCTATTTTGGACTACAACGCCAACAAATAAGGCGTTGATACAATGGACCATATGCTTGGCACGTATACATGCAATCGCTCAACAAACCTCTGGCCACTGGCCATGTTTTATAATATGGTGGACGTTGCTGCATTAGCAGCATTTATTTTATACAATGAAATGCAGCCAATTCGAAGAAGTGACAGACGACGGTCATTCCTGATGATGCTGACAAAACAATTGGCAGTACCAAACTGAGAGGAACGAGCGCTCATCAACCGCATAACCGCATATCCAAGGATACGGAACGCAATGGAAGCATTTGATGAGAAATATCAATTCTTATGTTCTAAAACAGAATAACTACATATTTTTGTTCTTTTTCCTTTTTGTTTTTTTTAGATATTATCAAGACCTACAGAAGCAGAAGCAGCTACACTGCCATTTGCGCCTAGAGGAAACAGACCTTCATGTCGCCTATATCGTTCTGAGTACGGACGGCAGCGGAAGACTAGGTCCTAATCCAGTTTGTGCAGAGCATTCTACACTCATGCATCGATGCAGCACCTGCACAGAAAATATTTTGGACGAGGAACATTCTACTCAACAATAGTTATTTAAGCTTTTTTCATATAAAACTCCAAAAAATTCATAGTGTAAGTATATAAAAAAAAGAAGTTCTGGAATTCATTTAAAATTAATAATTAATAAATAATAATAATAAAACAAAAGAAATTGAAAAAAAAAATTTTTTTGTACAAAATTCCCTACAAATACAAATAGGTCCCTGGGGACCTTGTACTGCACATAAGGTCAACGGATGACTCACCCATCGGAGGGTTAAAGAATCCTCTATCATCACGACAAAATAGGCTCCAAAATTTATGACTTATTTCATTTTCTATTTGGGTGTTATGTCATTGTATTTGGGCATTATTTCATTTTAGTAGTTTGGGGCTTATTTAATTTTCGTTGGGGCTTATTTCATTGGAGATTATTTCATTGGGGGTTTTTCCATATGGTAATTATTTCGTCGAGTCCGTAGCCTTTACGATATCGAAATCCTCTCGTATGTTTGCTGAACTCACTTATTATAGCTGGACTTTTGATTTTAATGCTATGTTTCAATTTTCGTTCTCAACATGAAGCTGTCGATGGTATGGTATAATTATTTTGCAAAAACAAATTTTGAGTACGTATGTGAGTTAAAAACAGCCGAGTACTTCTTGTGTCGCTGAAACACTGAACCGACATATTCTTCAGCATATACTCGCTCAACTTTTTTCGATTCAAGTGCGGCATTAGACCGTAGAGTTCTATGTGCGATACGAGATTTAGTCGCACCATTCTTAAACTGTAAGTGTCACGATTTTTCAAATAAAGCATCAAAACAGCCAATATCCAAGATCGGGCAGCTTTCCAGCACTACATTACGCCAACTTCTGAATACATTTTAAATGTGTAACAAAAGAATGAAAGGTATCGCAAAGCAAGAATAACTCCGATATCCACTTGTGACATTATAGACACAAGTTCATAAAGTCATTTTTATAAAGTAATTTTAGACGCATAAGTTTAGGTTTTATTGCAAATAATTCACATATAATGTTCTTAAAACAATACTGCCTCCACTCTGAATACACCAAAAGGAATAAAATATTAATTGTAATGAAATTTTTAAAACTAGACTTATTATGCACTGCATTATATGCAGTAATTCTTATATAAAAATCGTCAAATTAAGTCTGAAATAAAAAAGTGTTCGGTGGTAAAAGGGGTAGAAACCAAAAAAGTAAAAAAATGGTACACTTGCCACAATTGTGGTAAAGTGACAACACTGATGATGACATCTTGTAGCAAGTATCTATCAAAACAACAAAGACTAACAGAAATGTTACTTCTATTTCTATCTATTAATAGATTATTGTGAACTGCTGCAACAGAGCTTCAGTTATACTTAATATTGGATCAATAACTCTGCCTAACAGAGATGTTTGCAACGGTCAGTAGTGCATTGGACTAAGAATCGTTAGGGTAAGAGCTCGATTCCCACGGTTTTTTTTTTCTAGTTGTAATGAAAGTAAGCAAAAAAGAATCATCAATTCTAAGAAAAACGGTGTCGAAAAAGTATCGAAAATAATTGAATTAATTTTTCTGTTCGACCGTCACCTCTCTGCAGACAATGGCAAACCTCAGAGAGTAAAAACTGCCATGCAAAGCTTCTTGAGAACATAAGCCGTTCGGAGTCGGCATAAAGCTGGTAGATCCAGTTCTCGATCATTTGTGCACACAACACAATTGATCATAAGAGACTCGGTCAAAGTCCTTTCAAGTCCTGAAATGGCCATTTCGTTTTTTTTTTTGTCATGAAATATATGGTATGCCTGAAAATTTGATTTCTGTGGCTTACTTTTATGAAGAATACTAACTTGTAAGATGAGAAATTGCATGCTTTTTTTATGCAGATTTTTTTATTTTTATGAGGACCAAAGTAATTGGTCGTTTGGGGATCGAATAATTATCAAAGTTAAACAATTCGACTAAAATGTTTTTTTCCCCCAAAATTTCTTGTCAGCTAATTGTGCTTTTGTTATATGATTAAAATTTAATGGCGTAACAAATAGAGTTGATGCAGGAAATAATTCTTCATTACGTTAAAATAAAAGGCGACCAAACAGCTACAAACAACAAAAATTGTTATTAATGCTTGCAATTTAAAAAACATATCTAAATATTCATTATGATAAAAAACTGGCGATAATAACAATAAAACTCTTGATATATAGTCATAAGCTCTGTGCTTCATTCTTGCTTACTGTATGTTAGAAAAAGCAGCGAGCTATTTGTAAATTCGCCCCCAAGCTGTCTTGCTTAATATCCGACAATGATAAATACCGTCATATTTTCATGCATTCCTTAGCAAATCTATTTTAATTCACGCTAAGCACCAAGCATAAGGCAAGCAATTAAATAACTTTTGTTCTAATTTTCTATCGCGAAATGCGTCTTTCTGTTGCCAATAATCAAGAAAAAAAAATCTGTGTGTTTACGCATTGAATTTCATAATGTTGTTAACTGTATTGCAGTTAAGCTTTTACAGCACGCAACACCGGCTGCTTCCGTTTGCGTGCCATGGCGAAACCGCGTGTTCATGCCATTAAAAGTTTTTTGAAACCTACGCACAGCTACAACATTCTGACATATACAGACAAATTTGGATGCCTACCCAGCAAAAAAGTGTTTACAAAATAAAGTAAAGTAGAAGGGAAAGCCTAGAGTCATTCTTTCCATTTTCATACCCAGAAGGCATTCTTTAAACATATGCATGTTATTAGGTGGGATGCTTTCCTTAGACTTCTGCAGAAGCACTTCCAGAAATTTTCCAGAAAGAAAAATTTCTTTGAGGCATTCCATGAAAGGATTAAAGTATTTTATTGAGCCTTATACAATAAATAAAGGTTTAGCTAAAATTAATTTAACTAAAATTAAGAATAAATATGTTTACCATACTTAAAACTTAATAGAATTTAATTTCTATTTGAAATGTCTTCCAAAAATAGTTCATCTTAATGTCTTTTGAAGACTCTGCTCGAGAAGAGTAAGGAGCGCATATTTGGATTTATGGTATGCCTTCTGGAAGCAGCTTCTCTAAGAATGCATATCTAATTTGTATTTAAAAACTTTCCTGGGTACTTACCTTTCATAATCTGGCAATGCTAGTGTTTGCTGTCCCGTTACTTGTGCGTAATCCGGAAGTTGCTCTTTAGTCGTGCAAGTCGTTGCCTGTCGCCATACGCCGCCGGTTGGATCGATCCAAACGCCATTCGTATTCAATGGTAGCGTTGGGAATTTCCGCACCGAGCCAATTGCGTGATTGCCTAGAATTTAGGCAAATTAGAGTTGGTATGAGAAGAAGTGGAAAAACCATATAAAAACTAAAAAGCACAAAAAATACAACAAAACAAATAAGATAACGCAAAAATAGAAACATACAATAAAACGCTGTCTGCAGCATTTTCAACGCATTCTAGTTGGCAGGAAGCAACGGAAATGGCATTTAATAAATTTTCATTACTAGAGTTAGGCACCATCGTGCAGGTCCAAAGGTATCCAATTTAGGTCATAAAAACTTTGGCGCATTTAAACGAGCCTCTAAATTATGCCAACCTGTGCTCGTGCTGTTACTAATAAATGTTCCTCAAAGTCATTTGATTAGATTTTGACTCGAAGGAACATAATTTTTTATTTTTATCTATTTTTCGTTAGGGCTGTAAGATGGGTGGTGAGGGGGTAGGGAAATAAGTTACTTTCATGAGTTTTTGTTTGCCTGTGTTGGGTGTTAGTAGCGCTGACTTGTGACTGACCTTTGACCTTGATAGCTGCTATGAAATTCTAAGAAATAAAAGTTAGGTTTATGTTACTATATATGAATATTTCATAACATGTGAAAAATATAAACATTTGTCATGGCTTTTATTGTCAGATGTCACTTGTTAATATTTCGATTGTGTGCATTTAAATAAAAGTGGTTTCTTTAGTAGAAATCGTGCTTTATTTTATTTTTTTTAAGAAATATTTTATAGATATGCTCTGTAAACTGACTGCATCATTATGAATTAATACGTTATATTAGACACAGAGCAAGTTTAGCTGATCGGAAATACATTTTTTAAACATGCATTTCATGTCTTTGAAATTTTTTTTATATAAGTTTTTTAGATTACTTGTAATGCAAATACCAATTGCACGTATAGGCCATTGGAGTGTATACCAACAAGTGTATAGTTGTAGTGTATTCAAATAAACTTTTTTTTGTACTCAAACTTTTAAAATTTAAATCTGTAAGACATTTTTTTTATGCTCATAAATGGGTGGGTTGATTTGCAAACCTATCTTGACTACGTGGTTTTCGGTAAGGGCATGAAAAGTTATTAAAATAAAATATTAATAAAAAAAATGGATGTGGTGGTGCACACGACTCTGTCCTTGAGTCGTGAGTTTCCGTCCTTGAGTTTCCTACAATGCCCCTTCCTCAGTAAAGTTACTCCGAGTCATTGCTGCTAGCGCCTATTTGACACTTAGAACAATACAGTTACTCGAGTATTGTTTCACCTAAATTCTGCAAAGCAATGTTATCTCCATGACTACTGGAATCTAGATTTTCGAGTACACCTGCGGCATTGCTTAATTACTGGGGTCTAGAGACCAACTATTGTTCATTGAATGGACAACCAGCACATGAGTGTACACTCCATCACGGACCCCTTTATACTTTACAGCGTTAAAACATACGGACATCCGGCAGAGCTAACACGCACTGAAAGCCGTTCCACAAACACAAAGCAGCACCCAATGCCCTATGTTTCTAATGAAAACATTACGTCTCCAACATATCATACAATTATAATTGTATAACCATGGAGCCGCACTGCTCCCAGTAGCAGTACCAGTTTAACTACTGGTAGTGACATACCTTCATTGTCATCTATTGGTGAAGACGAGACCTATCCAATCTTTTGCATATTAAGGAAGATATGCCAGCCCGGTCGTACCACTGCGCGACCCCGCCCGTCAATTTAGACCTGTGTAGCATACACACAACCACATCCAGCATGAGCTTGCCCGAAGGGCAAACCCATGATAGTCACTTGGGCAACTCAGTCCCGCCAAAAGAAGCTCCACAATATCCCAGCAACGAGACAAAAAATTCATGCATTCATGAAATTTCCATGACTACTGTATTATATACGTATATGTATCAAAGACCTGCATCAAGTACTTGAAAAATCAAGCTTTTTCAAGTAGGTACTTGAAAATTCACTTAGTTTGAACTTGAAAAAACCAAGCAAAGCAAGCTTCGTATCAAACTAATCAATCGCAAGCTTTACTGCTCTGCTGCGCACAAAAACTTGAAGCGCTTGAAATTTTCGGCCAAATACTTGGAAACATTGATATGTCCGCCAAAGGCTTATAAGCTTGCAAGTATCCAAATAGTTCAAATATTTTAAATTGGGAAAGCTTGTTGCCTTGGGGGTCGCTGATTACGATTCTAATGTCAGAATATAAAAAGTTGTTTGGACACTAGGGTGGACCGTAACAATACTTTTTTGTGATTTTGACAGATTTTGCTTTTTTTGCAATCTAAGTCGGATCAATTATTTGGATTCTGATGTTATGAAGATGTTGTTCTAAGATTATAAAGTCCCATATCTCGAAGGGGAAGCAAAATAGGTAAATTCTAACCATTTTTTGGGGGTTACTGTAGGAGGAAGCATTTTTGAGACACACAAATAAGGGGGATCTACCACTCCCCTATTTTGCACATTTTTAGAGGGAGACGTTGAAACACGTGTTTAACTGTCCACCGAAAGTCAAATTGTAAGTCATACACGTGCTTCGGTGCCTCCCTAAAAATATGACGTATGGGGGGCTAATAGACCCCCTATTTGTGTGTCTCAAAAATGCTTCCTCATATAGGAACCCTCAAAAATTGGTTAGATTTTACCTATTTTGCTTTCCCTTCGAGATATGTCACAACATAAAATCGAAAGATATCGAAATATCCTCGAAAAATTCTCGAAAAATCGTCGAAAAAATAGAAAAAGTGCCATATCTCGAAGGGGAAGCAAAATAGGTAAAAATTAACCATTTTTTGGGTTAAGTAAGTTGAGTTAGTTGAAAGTTCAAGCTTTTCCATCTCTATGACGTACGTTCAAGCCTGCTGCCGCTTGTTTTTGCTTAGTGTCGTAGAGCACGCGTTCATAAATTCGTGCAACAAGCTGACGTCGACTTGACAAATTTCAAGTATACTTGAACTTGATTGAAAATTATCAAGTTCAAGTGCGCTTGTATTTATAAATTTAGCAAGTAGTTGAAATTGCAAATGAATAGGCTTGTGCAGTTCTCTGATATGTATATTAGGCAGGGTCGATTTATATGGCGATTCTAAGCACAAAAATCTCAGAAAACTCTTATATTTTAAGTTTTTTGATTAAAAGTTAAAAATGAGGAATAACTTTTATTTTTAAAAGTAAAAGCTACATCTTAATGTATATTTTTATGTATATTAATTAAAAGTAAATTTTAACCTTTATAATTAAATGAAAAATTTAACAGTCAGACTTAAAGTGAAAAAAAATATTTTCTAAGAGTTTTTTCCAAGCCCTGATTATAATAGCAAAATCAAGTGAAAAATATGGTATATCAACCCGCATTACAAAGCAAAAACCTTTCGCAAAAATATTCGGCTATTTTGGGCCAAAGCCGAAGGTACAAAAATTTCGCCGATTACGTCGAATACCGAAGCCGAATACTCGGTCGGACACTAATTATTACTTAAGTGAGGAATAAAAAAAAAATTTCTTTTTTTTTCAGTCACTCCTGGTTCATCGGGGCGATAGAGGCGCACAGTACTTTGTGCATTGGATATAAATAAAAAATTTGTGCTCTAGGAATTTTCTAGGAAAGAAAATACTCCAATTAAGCTAAGCCCAAAATATTTTTGCTGGAAATTTGGAAATGTGGGCACGGCATCATGTAAGACTTGTCGAATTTTTTAGTAATTTGCAAGGTAGTATCCGATGTGTTCCTTATACTCACAGAAAATATTCCCCTTGAAATACATTTTTAATCGAAAATAAAATTTTTGTAAATTTTCAAATAACAAAAAAAAAAATAAATGTTACCAATAACGACAAATTTTGCAAAGTTGGATTCAAAGTTTTTTTTATGACTATCGCATCCGAGTGAACCACGAGCTGTATGAGCTCTACGAAGACATTGACGTAGTGCAGCGAATAACTGCTCAGCGACTACGCTGGCTGGGTCATGTCCATCGTATGGACGAGGAAGCTCCAGCGAAAAAGGTGCTCGAGGCGAGGGTTGTTGGTCAACGACGACGAGGGAGACCATGTCTCCGATGGATGGACCAGGCCGAGGAAGCCCTAACCGCACTTGGTGTATCCGATTGGAGAAGGCGCGCGCAAAGCAGAGGCGCCTGGCGAGAGCTGATGAGATCGGCCGAAACCCGAACGGGGGTTGTTATGGCCACCTAAGTAAGTAAGATTTTTTTAATTTATTATCTTAGATCTTTTTCTTAAGGGTTATAAAAAGATAAATTCCGCTTTGTTTCGCCATTTTTGCATAAATCCATTTTGAATATGTCTCTAAATCAATAAGTTGCTTGAAATTCCCAACGTAACTCTATATAATTGGCAACACTTTTTATCGAGTTATTGTTTATTTTTGTCTTGTATTGTTTGTGTTTACCGTTATTAGGGTAAGGAAAAAATAACAAAAAACAATCAGAGGCGCCGGAAGTAGTTTTTATTTTGGGGAAAGACTGTAACTGTAAGAGAAAAAACTGATAGCAATCCAGTAAAAATTTAAATATATTATGATATTTAAAAAGTATCCTTTTGTTTGAAGTCAAAAAAAAAAAAAAATATAAATAAATATAAATATAAATAAAATATAAGTAAAAAGAAACACAAAATAAGCAAGAAATTAGAAGTTCAAAATAAAAAAAAGAGATTGAAGTATATATAGTCCAGTAAAAACATGTTGATTTTTTATGCAAATTTTTACTAATTTACTGCATCAGTTGTTGCGCAAAAGTTAAATAATATAAATACATAAAAAATTCAGCTTTTTCTCTTCTCTTTTTTTAATAAAAGATTTGAAAATACCTCTATATACTGATTGGTCAACTTTTGCATGTACCTTCTATGCCAAATCATTTCAAAAATTAATATACAGTTGCGGTCAAAAAAATAGCATCATTACATGGATATGTACAGTTTTATAAGTAATTTGTTTTAAGCTTACATTTTTAGAACTTACTGTAAAATACCGTTATGTATTGTGTGCTCTTTCACTGAGTGAATCAATTCGCTAAAAATTATGAATGTTTTTTTTTTGATTTCTTCAGTGTTCATGACACGTGTTCATTTTCGCGGCGCAGTCAAAATAATAGCACCGCAGACTTTAATCACTTTAAAATTTAGTATTTTGTGCAAAGAAAGGTACGACAACTTTTATTCCTATTATGTTTTGCTAATTTATTTGATATTAAACACTTTTTAATATTTAGACAAAAAAAGGGCAGTGGAGACATTGCACGCCTGAAAAAAGGGCTTTTATCCGAAAACTTATTTCTGAAGGAAAAACCTATGCTGAAATTTTGAGTCTGCTTGACTGTTCAAAAAAAAAAAACTTTTACGAAATGCTATTTTGTACCCACAAAAAGAGGAAACTCGTTCCCGAAAGCGAGTAATGTCACCGAAGTTGGTTTCACTAGGTGACTAGCTTCACTAGCTTACTAGGTTATGTAGAAAACAGTCATTTATGACAGCAACGCAGCTCAAAAAAGAATTAAACGTGGAGGCTAGTAACGGAAACAGTTCGGCAACGCTTAAGAGAAAACAAATAATAAGCCCCAGGTGGCCCCAGGAAAGTACCACTTCTTACTGCAAAACATATTGCAAAACGAATACATTTTGCAAAAGCTCACTTCAACTGGCCAGTTGAACAGTGGAGAAATATTTAATGGACTGACGAGACCAATGTTGTTTTGTATGGTGGCAGAAGATCCCGTTCTTACATAAGAAGATCCTCAAATGCGGAATACAAGCCGAATTTTACCTCTAAAACAATCAAAAACGGTGGAGCAAGTATTATGGCATGGGTAGGATTTTCATATTACGGTGTTGGTCCCATTCATTGGATCAAAACTACAATAAATCAGCATGTCTATGTTGACATTATGCAGGAGGTGATGTTGCCTTATGCTCTTGATGAAATGCCGATAATTTGGATCATGCAGCAAGATAATGACCCCAAGCACACGAGCAAGAAGACGCTAAAGTGGTTCAAAAACAACAACATTAATTTATGGGAATGGCCACCACAGTCACCGGTTTTGAACCTGATCGAAAACCTGTGGACTGATATAATGAAAGAAGTGGCTGATTGTCAACCAAAAAACAATATGCCATTAAAATGGGCTGCCATTAAACGTTCCTGGATAGCGATCCCTGTGGAAAGGTGTCAGCATTTGGTTGATTCAATGCTGGCACGTTGCAGAGCAGTTATTGCTTATAAAGGGTTCACAACTAAATATTAAGTAAATCTAAATTTATATTAAAACTAAAATAAAAAATGAAATTGTTCCTAGTTTTGCTCTTTTCTTTTTTTCGGTGATAAAGTTATTTGGTGCTATTTTTTTGAACGTAGGAATTTTGCATGAATTAGTGTGATTCGATCATAATACTTAAATTTCGACTTACTAAAATGATTGTTTCAGTGAGGATGTGACTAACATACTGTACTTTATCAATGTTAATAATATATTCAGTTAATCGCGCAGTTTCTCGAATTTTAACTTTTTTAAAGCTGATCAGACTTAAGGTGCTATTTTTTTGACCGTAGCTTTAGGTTTCAGGAAGGTACCACTAGGGACTAATGGACTTCAATCATTTTAACTACACATTTATAGCTCCTTTTCTCTACTCTTCTGACCAAGTCTCTTTAAGATCGGCGAGCTTTTGTACATATGTACCTTCCATACCAAATCATGTAAAAAATTAATATAGGTTCAAGGGAGGTACCTCTTAAGACTAATCAACTTAAAACATTTTGAATATACGTCTTTCTGGCCAAGTTTCATTAAGATCGGTCATTTTTAATGTCTACCTCCCATACAAAATTATATGAAAATTTAATATATGTCCAAGGGAGGTACCCCTAAGCACTGAATGATTTCAGCCATTTTTGGTAGCTTTCTTAGATAGTTAAGCTTACTAAGTATACAAAATTTTATGATCGTAGGAGCAATCCTTGTATTTATTTCCAAATTTGGGTGAGAGTCTTGTAATTCACTTTTAAACTGATGCAACACCTTGTGCACGCCCTGTAAAAATAAAATTTTAAATTCTAATCGGATTTTATTCCCCAGGCTATTTTTCTAGACAGTTAACTTAAAATTCATTTAGCAAAAAGCCTATTGTATTTAAAAAAACCTATTAAAATTGTATTTAAATTTTGACTTAATTTTTTACTGTGTGCTTAAAAAGTTCTGTTGCAGTTTAAAAGTGACTTTAACAAGACGCCCTCTACCGCCACCAGATTGAATGGGAAGTGGCAATACATTTTTTAGTTTATATTTTTCATTTAAGGCTTATAATGCACAAAATAAAATTTTTGTAGATATACATATAATACATATTTCAGAAAAAAAAATTCTAGACAAGTACGTTTTTATTCAATTCTGAAAGCGACTTCTTCAATAAATCAAAACTTAACAAAAAGAGAACCTAATAAATTGAAAAAGCAAAAAATATCTGAATGGAAAAAAAAATTTTTAAAATTTTTTTCTTTTTCTTGCATTGGATTATTCCTCAATTTATACAACATTCGTTTTGTAATATAAAAAAGAAAACATTGTTGAACCCACTCAACAACTTTTTAAGCCCACTTGAAAATTTTTATTCACACTACTTATTACAAAGTCTGATTAGCGCTGAAGCCAAGAAAAAAAAATGTTGTATTATAAGACCAAAATTAGGCTCAAAGCCTTCAGAAATGATTCCGACAGCACAACAGCACTTACCTCATTTCTACTAAGACCGATTAAAAATCTTTATTAATGTTTTACGCAAAATACAAAATGTAACATAAACGAGTAAAATACACTTTTAAAAACTTGCCTACTTCTCCAAGACCAAAAATATCACCTAATTGAATCATTATCTAATTGCATTTCGTATTGAAACCAACTGAAACTTTTGCTTACACTTGCTTTAAAAATTAAAAAACTTACCATGAAGGCTTCCCAAAGAAGTCTGCTTGATGAATTGATAGCGCTTAAATAGCACCAAAGCACCGAAGAGGAACACAATTATGGCTATAATGGAGCCAAGTAAAACGATAAACCATGTCTGCGTCAGGAAGTCATCGGCAATATCACGATTGATTGGATATCTAGAGAGGAAGTGTGGGTAGAAAGAGAACAAAAAGAAGAAAAAACCAAGTATTTATGAGTTAACAATGATTTTTCAATACAGACGAAAGCAAAATTATTCAACTGTAACTCAAACGTATGCTGATGAAAATGGCCAAAAGTGCACTTAATTTATTGTTGTAGTTGCTCTAGCTTGCATGACAGTCAAAAAAGCATTCACTCCACCAAATGCAACAGCAACAACAACATAAGCATTGCAAGCAACTCATGCATGCCTGTCTATCTGCCTACCTTGTAAAACCAGTATCCAACGATTGAGTTCTCGGATCCATACGCAGCACAGCCGGTTGACTAAATGGTCCAACGCCCACTTTAGTGGCTGCTGCCACAGCTATGTAGTACGTTACGCCGGATGTCAGATTTGCCAACAACAAAGTTGGACTCGCTGCATCGATTGTCATGTTCTTGTAGATGCGCGTCGTATTGTGCGAATCGAGGCCCTTAACAATCACATTGTAGCTGGTCAAAATGCCTGGCCAATGTTCAGAGTGATGACCAAAGTAGACACAAAAAAAAAAACAAAAAAGTCGAGAAAGAATCGGAAGTAACAGAAGAACAAAGATATAATGTATCAATTAAATGTTTGAATGAATGAATGAATGATTGGCTAAAGCTAGGATTCCGCAGAGTCTAGTTAGTTTGGAATGTGTACAAAGTGTAACTGTAACTCAATCGAAAAATGTTAGCTACGCACCATTACGAGTTCGATTCGGCTGCGGTGCCTGCCATTTCAGGAAAACTGAGGTTTTATTGAATTGTATAGCTTCCATGCCGTGCGGTGCTGCTGTCGGTACTGTACACGAGATTGCAAGAGTGGATGAGAAAAAGAAGATGAAAAATTAGAGATTAGAGGGTGTCTGTGTGTGAGAGCTTTTAATATTGACTAATGATTTTGCTTAAATGTATGTATACTATTTTGGAAAGAAGTGCGGGCTAGTAATTTGGAAGGAGTTTTACTGAATTTGAAACAGGAAGCTTATTTTAAGTGCTAAGCCTTAAAGATTTAAGCATATTATGCTTTATTAGATAGGTAAGTTTTAAAACGATTTTTGGTAAAACTTTGAAAGGAGATAATAACTAGGAGGTAAGGAACTACAAAACTACTAAAAAGATGATTAAAATATATTAAGTTTGGTAAATTTAAACTCACAGAAAATAAGCGATGAAAATATTATTGATTTTCATCACCTTATTTCAGGTGATTTCGATTCGATTTATTATTGAGAAAACATTTTCATTGCTCACTGTGTGCTCTCGTATGCCTCGAACACCATTTATTCGAATTGTATTATTTTAATGAGGTGGTGTTTTTTTAATATGTATTAAGATCCACCATTTTTTTCACAAATTCAAAAATTGCACTTGTATTGCGCTGTCATGTACTGTTTTGGAGAGCATAAAAAAGTCACATTTATGCTAATATTTTATTAAACATAGCTTTAACTTGGTACAAGCCAGAGAACTGCACAAGCCTAATTGAAATTCAAGCTTTTTCAAGTACTTGAATTCAAGTATGTATCCAAACTTGAAAAAGCAAGCTTTGGCCTGCTTACAATAATACCAAACAATTACAAGTCATATCCAAGCTTTTTCGTTGGCTTGGCTTGTTGAGGCTTAATATGTCGAGTAAGAAAGTTGAAAGCTTGAAACGATCGGCAAAAGCTTGTAAGCTCGCAAGTATCCAATTAATTAAATTTAAAGCAAGTATCCGAAAAAATTCAATAGCTTGTTTAGGAAAATTTTAAGCGTCTTAAGACTTTTAAGGGTTCTGTGGACTCCGTGGTTGGCAGTTGTAGGGGGTAGCTGATTTTGAAATTGATGTAAAAATTTAAAATTCAAGATGGCGAATAGAGTTGCCACATTGATTTTTTTTTTATTTTTGCGAATTCTTGTTATTTTGAATACCTGACAATGGATTTGATTTCGAATCTAATATCGCAGTTTTATAATTTAAGATGGAGGAAAGGCTTGCCACCTAAATTTTCACAATAGTGTTGCCACCTAGTAAAATGTATTTTTAAGAGTTTTAAACACCATTTAACAGTGTTAAGTGATCGCTGACTTCGAATCTGATGTCAGAATTTTTAAATTCAAGATGGTTATTAGTGTTGATACCTAAAATTTTTTTAATTTCACGAATTCGGTGCTGTAGCAAACGCTAGGTAAAAATGGGTCGCTGAGTGCGAATCCGTTGCCAGAATGTCAGAATTGTGTAATTTTTTTTATAACAGTGTTGACACCTACCAAAATGTATTTTTAAGATTTTTCAACATCATTTAACAGTGTTAAGGGGTCGCTGATTCCAATCTGATGTCAGAATTTTAAAATTTAAGATGGTTAATAGTGTTGCCACCTAAAATTTTTTTATTTTTACGAATTCGGTTCTGAAGCGAACAATAGGTAAAGAAGGGTCGCTGAACCCGAACATAAATAGAGGGGTCTATGTGCCCCCCACTTGCTATATTTTTAAGTGGGTCCCGAAACACGTGTTTGACTTACAATTTGACTTGCAGTGGATAGTTAAACACGTGTTTTGACGTGTTCCCCCTAAAAATGCAGCAAACGGGGGGTTGATAGACCCGTCTGTTTGTGCGTCTTAGAAATTTTTTCCCCTTATAAACCCCAAAAAATGGTTAATCTTTACCTATCTTGCTTCCCCTTCGAGATATGGCACTTTTTCTACTTTTTCGAAGATTTTTCGAGGATTTTTCGAGGATTTTTCGATATATTTAAATTTTATGTTGTTCCATATCTCGAAAGGGTAGCAAAATAGGTAAAAATTAACCTTTTTTGTGGGTTGCAAGGAAGGAAGCATTCTTGGGACACACGAATAGGGGGGGTCTATGTGCCAGAAGTCCAAATACGCTTAAGCTTCTCCTACACAAGCTCATTACATTTTTTGGATACTTGCCTTTATATTGGATACTTGCCTTCAATTTGAAGCTTTTCAAGCTTTTTCCCAAGGCATCAATTTTTCCTTTACTTGGGACTTGCCGTTCGCTTGTAAGCTGGCATACTTGCAAGTCGCAAGCTGTCGTGGGCTTATTTATTTTCAATCACAAGTCAGACTTGATTGAAAATTATCAAGCTCAAGCTAGCTTGAACTTGTATTTTAGGCAAGTACTTGAAATCGATTTCAAGTGGGCTTTTGCAATTCTCTGGTACAAACCCTATTATTAATGGCACATACAAAAAATATCCTTAACAACACAAAGGTTAAAGCATAGCCTACATTGTTGTGCCACAAATAAGCATAGTAGGCTACTCTAATATATAAAAGGCAAGCACATTGCTCTGCACCCAATATCGCTCAAACTGTAATTATTTTTTGCCATCAGCTATGAAAGTATGCACAGAAAATATTTTGATACTTATCAGTGACATGCTTGGCTTTTATGTAAGTGCATACTTTCAGGCTGAACATTTTTCAGAACAGTATGTTGTAAAAGCACTGTAATAATGGCAAAAAGTAGTTACAGTTCAGCGTTAATGCTTTCAATCCATCGTAGGATGAGCTTTTATACTAGTATGTACTATGTTCATAAAATTATTAAAAATGAAAAAAAATTGTAATCTATCTACGGAATATTGCAACACAATTTCAGGAAATCACAGCACAATTTCTGCATTACCGAAAAAAAATAGCAAACAAAAAAAAAACAATTAAATGGCAAATGTTCGCAATATTTCTATGGTATATTGCAGCACAATTTGAGCACATTGCAGCACAATTGCCAAATTACTGAAAAACAAATCTATTGACAGAGCTAGCATAATGGCTGCGTTGAGATGGTAGTAATATCTTTACATGATTTAACAGTGCACTACAGCACAATTTGAAGGATTAACAGCACAATTTGCAAATTTCGAAAAATTATTTGCAAAAATTATAAAATCACTTCTTAACATCCATCCCATAATAAAATGTTTTCCAATGCGGCACGTCATATCACATTTTGGGCCCGTTGCAGCACATACTTTTTTTTTTAAAAAAGCATCCCTTTAGATACGGTATATATATACCTCGTTATATAATATTCCCAATGCGGCACATGATAGCACGTTTTGGGCACATCACAGCACAAAGTTTTTTTTTAATAATAAATCAAAAATGTTGCAGCTATAAACTTATGCATAGTTTTGCTTTTGTCCACAAAAACTTCCCCCACTTCTTTCCAATACAAGCCATTAGTTTCCCCTTCCAATTTCTCCACTTACCGTCCTCCAGAGTGCGCGCATATTTTGCATTCGATGGCTTGCCTACCACGTTTTTATAAAATGGCACAAGAAAAAACTCATACATAGCCGCCTTCTCCAGACCCTGTACCGAGCATGCTGACGGTCCACCGCTGCCTGCCGCATTCAAAACGGTCATCAATTTGTATTCAGCTCGATGCAGCTCACGCGCATAAATATAAAATCCTTCAATATACTGTCCACTGTCGATGTCCCACGATAGACGCACAGTTGTCGAGTCTGTAGCATTTGCTTCGAGAAGCTCCACAACATCGTTTGCGCTTAGCAGACTCTCCACTTCACCGAGTAATGGATCACGGTTGGCATCGGTATTTGAATGTCTACCATTACCGCTGCTGCCACCTATCCCACCACCTACCGGCCTGCCGGCTATAATGGCATCGGAGATAGCGCTGGGTGGCGAAAATCCGAAGGTATTTTCGGCTCTTACTATAAACATGTAGGCTGCACCTGGTGATAAACCATCTACCGTAAAAATAGGCTCACTTAGGCGCGCCGCTATGGGTATCCATGTTTTACTCTTGTTCGTTGAGAACATCTCCACTGTGTAGCCTAGCAGTGTTGCTGCCCCGCTCTTATCACTCGAAGGCCAAACGATAGTTAGTGAGCTGCTGGAAGCATTCAGCAGTTTAGGTTGACCCGGTGCAGTGGGGCATTTTGTGTGATCAGGTGCACGATAAAATTTTATATTTGGATTAGTTGGCACCTCGATGCGCAGATAGCCACTCCAGGTAGACTTGCCGGTACGACTACTGGCCACGCACGTATAAAGCCCCTGATCTTCCTGGCGATCCAGATCAGATATGATTAAATCACCAGCAGATGTTATGTTCACCTTGATGGTGGGATGCACTGGTATGCCATCGCGATACCAGGATATCGTCGGATTTGGCAAACCGATTGCCTTGCATTGCAGCGTGGCCATCGACTTCACGGGCAGTGTTTGATTGACGGGTCCAGCGATTATAATGGGCGGCGGGCGATCTTCCTGAGAGTCGAGTGTGAGTTGGGCGCGTGAGGTAATGGTACCAACTTCATTGATGGCATTGCAAATAATAACCATATCTTTGTCGGTTCGCTGAAATTTCGTCAGCGTTACAATTGAATGACCGTCCTCGCTGTTGATGCTTTGCATTCGGTCAAGCGGTGGGGCACCCGGAAATATAAGCGAGCGATTGTTTTTTATTGTCCAGAAGATAGTCGGACGTGGATTGCCGATGGCACGACACTCAAGTGAGGTGTCAGCACCGAGTTCTACGGATTTGCTAGTGGGACGTTGGACGAATTTTGGTGGTGCTGTTGTGGTGATGAGGGGAGGGAGACATAAGTTAAATTGTTACTAAGGTTCATTGCATGGGGTGAGTAGCAAGCTGATCCTAAGATTGGATTTATTTGTGTGTAGTTTTTTGGACTTACCAAAGACTGTTAGAGTGCCCATGGCTGAAATGGCACCCACAACATTATCCGCCTCGCAGCTGTATTCGCCCTCATCGGCAACTGTAACGCGCTCCAAGCGAAGACTACGATCTTCCAAGACACTGACGCGATCTGAAATAGGATTTAGTTTTAAGAAAAATTTAAAAAAAATTTATTAAAAGTGGTTGTTAAGTGGATAACGTTCAATTAAATTCTATTTAAGTAAATTTTCGGAAAAAAACCGTATTTACACTGATGATAGTATATTAAATGGCTTTAGACAACTATGTATACCAACGAAATCAAACTACAATTTAAAATAAATAAAGTTTCTAAATAAATGGATACAATGTAAAAATTACATCAAGACCATTTAGGTCGAAAAGTGTAAGGAAACACTGGTGAAAGATACTGCACCAAAACAAAAACTTTAGAAAAGGAAAAATCAATAAATTTAAAGGAAATATATGAAAAATAATTGAAAATTAAAAAAAATAACAACAATAATGGAACTATAACAAAATTCAAAATAATGTGTCTTTCAAATATTAAACAATTTTTTTGCGATACTAATAAAACTAAGATATCGAATTCAAAATTTAACGCATGCTAACAAAAATAAAATCAAAAAAATAAAACTAACGGCATTAAAAATTGTCTAAGCTGTCAAATGTATTCTGAAATCAAAGGAAAAATCACTTCAATTTAAAGTGACGAAATAAAACAATAGCAAAGTAAAGATATCACAGTAAGCATTTCTGTAAAAACATTAAGAAGGCAAAACAAATAAGTTAAATAAGCGCCCAACATGTTTTTTGCTTGTCTACATACTTTATCGATAACTGTTCTCACAGTAGCCCAGCCCAATTACTTACCCAGTGGCATATTTCCACCCGAAGCTGTGCGCAACCATAAAACATCCGGCATTGGATCACCGCCAACACGACAGGGAAAAGTTACCGATGAGCCTTCCAGAACTGTTTGATCATGTGGGCCACGTATAATAAATGGCTTCACTGTAGTGGAAAAAGAAAAGAAAAAAGATATGAATTTAATGGAAGTATTAGAAAATGTTAAAGAAAAATAATGAAAGACAACATATCAATAATTTGCTAGTTAGTTAAGAGCCAATTTTTTTTTATTTTTATTTTTATGTTTGGTTACACAACTTAATTCACTTAATTTAACACCACACTTTGATTTTTCTATAAATTTGGAAGAAGAAAAAAAAACATCCCCAAGAGATGCCAACATCTCAGCAACACCCTCCAATACTCACCATGAACCTTAAGCATGGCCACTGCTGATTCTCGGACGCCTACCGGATTCTTGGCAATACACTGATATTGACCCTCGTCACTTTGACGTGCATCCTGTATGGCCAAATTGCCGCCATCTACAATGCGTATCCGTTTCGAACTTTCTAAATCCAATTTCTGGCCACCTTTTTTCCACATAACCAATGGTTCTGGTACACCACGTGGTGCGGCACATTCCAACAGCGCTGTATCACCCTGTGCAATTCGTGTATTTTGTGGCTCCAGACGGAATTCGTCGCGTAGCACTGCATTGTAGGAGGCAAAAAAACAAGCCGACCGTGAAAACGAGAGAGAGAGAGAGTGAGAGAGAGATAGGATGAAAAAAAAGATAAATAGTGCAAATATTTTGTGAAATAAAGCGTTATAAATAATCTGTGAACACAGGATATTGAATGATAAATGTTTGCTTTTTGTTCTTTTGCTGGCTGGAGGACAAATGCTATGTTGGACATTGAACAGGAGCTTCATTTTGTGAGAGAAAAAAAAAATCGCTTTACTACGCACGACTAGACTGTAGAAACATAATTTTGGGGATTAGCTGCTATGATCTATATCATGGTCAGGTTAAGCCGATTTTCGATATTTTTTTTTTTTTTTTTGGTTTGTTAGAGGTGATGATGATGATGATGATGTTTATTAAGCAATAATTATGGCAAAAATACTTCAGTTTAAAAATATTTTATCAATATTCAGTAAAAGCAGACACTTTTTTGAGCTTTATATTCTGTTGCAAATGAGGAATTAAATTCTTTAAATGGGAAATTTTTCATTTCTTGGTATTACCCACTTAGAACGTATACATACTAATAAGAACACTGCTGTTTAAAATTTGTGGGCATTAATAGAGACTAAAATTGGAAGAGTTTGTTCGGGAAACTGAATCGGGTTAATATTTCCATATATTTATTTTTTGTCTTAATGAAATATTTGAAGGGGTTGACCTTTACAAAACTCACTAAGTTTGCATTACACTGCACTTCATTCATATCTACCTTCACTTAATAATTTATCTTATATTCTTTTCGCCCTTTAAACCACAACATATTTTGAGTAGGACTACATTTTTGTGTTTTAATTTCTAGAATCCTAATAGCATAAACTATGATTTTTTTTGCTAAGTCTTGAAGTGAGTTGTGAATATTTTGACTAAAATACCGCAAAGTACCTCTAAGTATCTTTCATAAGTTAATATGATCCATTTCAATTCCTGTTAGACATTTACTTATGTTGTGATATTATTTTAGTAGTTTTTGTATTATTTAAAAATAAGTATAGATATTTTCGCAACAAAAGGGTCAACAAAACTGGAAAATCTATCTATTGTTGTTTAGATAGTGACAAACTGAAAAAAGTTTATTTATTATTATTATTATTATTATTGAGAGAGAGAGAGAGGGGGAGAGAGAGAGAGAGAGAGAGTGAGTTTAAATAGGAATTCTTTTGTAGCATGTTTTAGGGTGCTATGAATATCGCCCAAAAGAAAAATTGCAAAAAAAAAATCCCAAATGAAAAACGTCTCAATAAAAAATGGTCCGAAACGAAAGACCGAAAAAAAACTGAACAATTTTAGAAAAATTGCCCAGAAACATAAAAAGAACACTCACAAAAAAAAAGAGTTTTAAAATAGCCCAATTTTCTTGCATTGTTCCTAGGAGATAAGATTGCTTTGTACACAATTTTTTTAAGGTTTTTTTTTTACATTTTTCGTAGGATTGCTTATATTCGAAGAATTATGCTTAAAAATCTCTTAAAATATTTTATACAAAGAACGAAAATTTACCCAAAAAAAAAAAAAAAAAAAATTTAAATTGGCCAAAAACAAAAGGCTTTCCACAAAATCGCTCAAAAAAAAAAAAAAAATTAATAATCATCCAAATGAAATATACCCCACAAATTAATGAAAAATCTCCCAAAACGAAAAAAAAAAACGTATTTTCACCCAAGAAAACGAAGAAAAGCTCAATAATTTTAAGGGTAATGACAAAAAAACAATACCGAAAATTAAACAAAAAAAAAAAAAAAAAAAAATGAAGAATAATTTTTAGCATTGTGTTTCCACACGAGATATGAAATTTTATTGAATGAAATGAGCATTTTCAAGGCCCATTTTTTTATCCATTTTAATATAATATTTAAATTTAAAAATTTAATTCATTTTAGTTTTTAGTAATCTCATGCTTAAAAATATATAAAAAATTTTTAACAAGGGGAAAAAATACAAATTAATTTTGAAGCAACAAGTCTCTTTGGTAAGCAAAAAATTTCAAAAAGAAAAAAAAATTACGTTGGACGGGTGGGAGGCCGGCGGGGCGACGTTTTTCGTCAAATATTGAAAACGAAAGATCACAAAAAAAAAAAGAAAAAAACCCAAAAATCACAATAACAAAAAGGAAAATTTCACCTAACACGTTTGTGTGAAATTTTGCCCTAAAGTAAAAAACGAGATTTTATCCAATAAAAATGAAAAACCGGCCAAATTTTTTTTTTTGTGATTTTCCATGTGAAGATATTCGTATTAAAAAAATTTCGTGGTATTTATTTATTTTTTTTTTTTTTTTGAGATTTTCTTTGGGTGATTTTGCGGAGGAAAATATATTATGAAATGAAATATCACTTAACAAAAATTAAAAATTAACATAAACTCTTCATTTCATTATATGAAATGAAAAAACAGCACGGATGATTTAAACATAGCCTTAAGCTATTTTCCGCAAAAAATTTAAAAAAATCGAAATTCGGAAAAAAATTAAACCTGTTGAAACTTACCTGTATTTTAAAAAATACTTTAAGTATTTTACATCAAACGAACTTTTCAAAAACGAATTTTTTTCTAGCATTTCGATAACAAAAAAAAATTATAAAAAATCGGAAAACATTTATTTCTCACACAAAGTAACTTTAGTAATTCTAAAAAAATATATCTGATTTTTATCGAAAAATTTTTGAATTCTAGGATTGCCAATATATGATTTTTTCCACTCCGTTTTTTTTGGGTTGTATTTAGGTATTTTAACAAAAAATACCCAGAAGTCGAAAAATGCACTAATTTTTTAATTCTTATGCACTAATTTCACAAATTTTTCTTTAAAATACATAAAAACTAAATATCTGCTCATTTGGAGCACGACAACATGTTCATACAAGTTACGTAAAAGCCACATTGCAAAATGAGCAGACATTTAATTTTTTTTTCGACTTTTGGGGACTTTTTCGTTAAAATACCTAAATACAACCCCAACAAAAAAAAAAAAATAAATAAAAAAACGGAATGGAAAAAAACCGTTCAAATGAAAATCAGAAATTTTTTTCTATATTTATATAAGTTACTTCGATTGAGAATATATGATTTTAGATTTTGTATAATTTTTTTTTTTTTATGATCAAATTGCTATAAAAGGACACTTTAGTATTTTTTAAAAAAGAGTTAAGTTTCAACAGGTATAACATTTTTACCGAATTTGGGTTTTTCAATTCCTTGCAAATAATAGTTTCAGGCTGTGTTTAAATCATCCGTCCTGTATTTTTTCAGATTTTGCATATTTTGTATTTTAGGGAATTTTTTTTTTGAAAAAAATACTCAACCTCGAAATTTTCAAAAAGGTAAACTTTTAGCAAAAAAATTCCACAAGATTTCATTGAAATATTTTCATAGTTTGATTTTTTAGATTTCTTTTCAATACAACAAGAACAAATAGGATTTTTTTTCGAAAAGTAAAAAATCACAACTCTGGAGGTTTTCGTTAAATTTTTATGTTTGATAGCTTTTTATAAAGAAACATTTAATGAAAAACGAACTGCGAATCAGCTTTTTCAAAATATACACTTATACAAAAGATGATTTGATTTTTTTGAAAAAATGAGCTCTTTTTTCCATATAACCAAGTACTGACATGTACCGATGCAGTTGGTACGGGTTCCTGTGTTCCTAGTTACACCAAATTTTTTTTACATTTATTTTAACATCATACAAAAAATTTGGGGTACCACATAAAAATATATATATATATAATAAATTACGATATAGCGTCATATATTGTATATAATACATATATTATATATCTATATATATATACATTTATGATAATATAGTTTAAATAAATTTTAAGAAAAATTTGTCTTCTAATTTTTATTTTCTAAAATCATAACATCTTCCAAAATTTTGGCAAAATATCCGATCATCGGATTCAAGTCTAAAAATCGTAACAAATCCGATATAGCGGACCATTTGGCAAGACTGCTAAAGCTTCTTTTAACTATGTACATTTTGCTGCGAGTGCAAATCCTAGAACTTAAATGCGAATATGAACGAAAGGAATAAATCTAATTGCAACTATTACCTGTGCTTTCCAATTTCTACTACTTTTCTCTCTTCCACTTGCCAATGTCAAGAGTTCAAATGATTCAGTCGCTTCAAATTAATGTCAGTTTCAGAGTGTAGCTGTGATCGGATAAGATGTGGAGAGGTGAGGTGAGGTGAGGTGCAATTAAATTGCTTAATGTCCGTAGTGAGGTTGAGGTGAGACAGACAGTAAAGCAAGAAAACGTTTTACTCCTAGACGACATTCATGCGTTTGCTTTGCCAGCCAACGTAAGGTCCTGGCGGGTCGCTCAGCTTGACTCAGACACTGACGTTTCCTCGCTCATTTCTTGCTGTATGTCCACGTAGCGTGATTAAATTTTTACACCAGAAAAATCAATTACAAATAATGTCTGTTCGTCTGTCTGTTTGTATGTCTCTGGAGTTGAACGATGGCGAGGACTTTTGCTTTCGCAGGACTATTGAATGAACGTTACTGCAAATGAAATTGAACAGAAAATATGTTGTATACAAACACATAACCTCACACACACACACACACACAAACGCTTACACAGAGCCAAACACACTTGAACAGTCGGCTATAGAGACATAATAAAATAAAATAATATAAAATGAAAAATAAATGAAATGGAAGAAATAGGTAGGAACATAAGAAAGATATAGATAACAACAACAAACAGAAACATTCAAACAAAAAAAAAAAAAAAAAAAAAAAAAAAAACTCTTTGAACAGCACGGAAATACATAAGTGTGAAAGTTTAAAGATGGCGTCTAGTGGCAGTTGCTTTCAAAATTAATTGAAGATGTTGTTGATGTTCTATAAAAACTGACTGGATTCATAGCCTTTGGTTTTATTTTTATTGTTCCTCTTTATATTTGTGGAAGGTTTGTAGCGAAGAGCTAAGGCAAAGAAATTGTTGAAAACATACGGATTTAACAGTTAGTCATGGCAATATTTTTTTTTTTTTTTCATTCTAAAACGAGAGGATTACGATGATGACAAGTAGAGATACGTTGTTAGTTTCTCGTTTTTTATTATCTTCATGACAAAGCATCAAATTAATATCGAACAAGGTTTAGGCCGACGTCTGGAAACATTGGTCTTTTTTTTATATTCATCGTGGAAACAAATTAAAAAATATTTCGTTTGCTTTGAGTTGTAAGAACATTAAAGATTTTGTATTTATTCGTTAAAATTTTAGTTTTCGTTTGAACTGAGGTTTTATAAATATCTTCAAATAAATTTATATGACGTGTGATGTCAAAATAAAATTAAGCAATCAATAAAATAAATTTGTGTGTTTGTACAACTTGAACCTTTTAATTATAAAAAGGTATGGAAAATATGAAGGTGCTGTAAATCAAGCGACGTCAAACTTTTAAGTAGGAGTTGTAAACATATGAGTATAAGAGTATAATATTTTTAAAATATTTTAAGATGTGCTTTCTATTAAATATATGTTGTAAAGTTTTGACATTAAATACTTGGAATATTGTCATTTCATAAAATGAAATCTGTCCCTTTAAAATCAAAGCCTGTCAACACCTTTAACCCTACGTTTTTTTAGCCTAATTGTTTTTGGGTCTGAAAAGTTTTAAATAATACTCCCAGATCTAAATATACTAGAAGTAAAATAACATATACTACAGGCTTAATACACTAGACTCTAAATATAATAAGAGCTAAATATGGTAGAAGCTTAATAAAATCATCTATGCTTTTTTTTCGAGATTTTAAAATTTTCGGAACATTTTTATTATCGTTTAGCAAAAAGTATATATAACTTTTTTGTTATCTTTACACCGAGAAAAAAGCTTATGTTAAATTGAAAAAAAACCTAGTATAATTTATAAGATGGCTTTGGCAGTTTTCAGCCACACAAGTACTTTATCAAAACGCCTAAGTTTTACATGTTGGCTTGTCAATTTTTATTGGGTGATAAATTAACTAAGTATTTGGTAATTTTTTAAACACTACTTTGTAAATAAAAATTGAATTTCAAAAATATAACTTTTTTCGGGTTTTAGTTTTTTTATTTTCCTTTTTTTTTGAAACTGCCGCCTCTCGTTCTGTGATTTGCTTGACTGAACTTGGCAACAACACAAATTTTTCTTTTATTAACACCGTCGTTTTCTTAAAAATTAATGATTTCTCGGCTTTCCTTGCTGCTTGACGTATATTATACCAAGAACATTAAATTAAATTAAATTAAATTAATTATCATATACAAAAATTTCCGAACCCACACCCACCGATACCACTGTGTATGAAGTAATTACACTAGCTTCGAGCCAAACTCCCTCGCTACGCTGAGTGATTTATTCAATATTAATTACAACTGAAGCTTTGCTGCAGCTATCAACAGAATACTGCTGTTAAAATCTGTGAATCAAATATTTTTGTTTGGCAGGATATCGAAGTATGTGCTTTCAAAGCAATGTATTAAACAATAAATAGCTTAGGTGAATAAGCGTAGCTGCAGTTATGTCAGCAAACAGCAGCAAGGCTGCTTGGATCAGTTGGTAGAGCGACGGATAAGATGCGACGGATAAGATGCGACGATAAGAAGCGACGTCAGGATAAGATATTTGAGGTATATATATACTCGTATATATACTCGAAAAATGGTTTTGTTGGTATTTTTTGAGTTTATGTTCAGGATACACAAAATGCTTAAAGTTAAATCACACTTGTGTTGACGTTTTAAGTGTTTACTCCTCAGTAATATTCAATGTGGATTTTGATTGTTCACTAAATTTAGCAATTTACAAATATAAGGCGTAAAAAACTTTTTAATACATGTCATTGACATTGTCTTTGTTTTTGCAAACCTTTTTATTATAATTATAATTATAATTATAATTTAATATAAATATTTTTGCAAAATATATTAGTCTCTTGGCGCCCTTTTCAATTGGTATTTTTTTGATCCATTATATTAATTTCCTTATATTTTCAAATTCAAGCTTCGTCACCACATAACCACATAACAATTTGAAAAATTGCTCGACTTATTGCTGAGATCTGACCCCGGTAACATTTTGCAAACAAGTTGCACTAACAAAAAGTCAACTACAAGAACATTTCCTAGAAAAAGTGGCACAATAAGGAATAACGGCCGTGGCACACTGGTTGAGGTGCGTGACTTGTATGCGATAGAGCCCAGGTTCAAATCCCATCTGACACAGAATGTTTTTCAATTGAGTTACTTTTTTTTGTTCGGCCGTCACCTCTCTGCAGACAATGGCAAACCTCAGAGAGTAAAAAAACCGCGATGAAAAGCTTCTTGAGAACATAAGCCGTTCGGAGTCGTCATTAAGGATATAGGTCCAGTACTCGATCATTTGTGTTCAAACACTTCAAAACACGCACAACACAATTGATCATAAAATGCTCATAAGAAGCTAAGAAAACGCTTGCTGGCAGCGCTTGCATCAGTGCACAGGTTCACATTGTTGAAGACACTTTATTCGGTGAATTAAAATTAATATAAAACTATTAAAGTTATTCAATTATTTGCATTTATGCCTAAAAAATTGATTATAGTAAAATTTTTCGAGTTAATTAAAATTGAGTTTTGTCACGACATAATTTAAGAAGGGAAGAACAGTTTAGTGAAGAAAATTTTAAAATCTGCCAACCTACTGTTGGTATCTGATCCTATTACTATTTTGCAAAAACAACAAAAAAAAAAACAACAACGCTCTTGTCAGTTCACAAGTTAAAATAATTGAGAACACTTAATGCGGCTTATTATAACCAACCAATATTTTTTTAAGTTGTTGTAAATAGTATTTGCACTTAAGCCTATGTGTCTGATTTTATTGAAATCTTTTTAATTTTTAAAAAAAATTTGGTTTCGTCACAATCTAATTTAAGAACAATTGTTCGTTAAAATAAAATGCTTTTCAAATTGGCCAACCCATTGCCAAGATCTGATCCCCAAAACCCATTTGCTTCAATATTCAGAACAAATTCTGATCAAATTATAAATACTACTCAGTTAAATGCACAATTAGGTGCTGTGACCCAAATTATTATCATAACTATAAAAAAAAAAAAATGCAATGAATAAAGGAATGGAGTTAACACACACAATGACATTCCAATAGAATCTGAATAAACTATGTATAGGTATTGAAAAATTGAAATATATTTTATTTTAATCATAAAAAACTTGAGGAAGGATTTTCTCAGCTATACATATCCATTCTATCTTAGTTTTATCAAAAAGGAGGATTTTCCTTTCAAATTTTGCCTAAATGGAGGTTTTTTTCAAAAAGAGGATATAATCAATATTTTAGTTAGAGACCTGAATACAAAATACATTGTCAATATCTTATTCCAAATAAATTTTCTCAAATTCATCTTCGCCAACTGTTTTTTGTCTTTGGCGAAGCCTATCTGGTGGTGCCGTGACATAATACCCACGGCTATAATGCCCATAAACTTTGGAGACTTCGATTTGGGGTCTATGACCGAAAACTATTCGACCACAACATCCAAAAGGATTTTGGGGACTATTACCTTCTTGCAAAAGATCATAAGACCCAAACAATTAGTGACATAATTCCCATTTAAAGCCCCGTACAAATAAAAATTAGACAATTCGTACAAGGGAAATTATTAGGTATTTTATGAAAAACGAACATAAGCATCAAGGGATGTTATGGCCAATTGCAGGACGGTCTTAGTCCCCAAAATCGGTTTGTGTGTAATGGCCATAAATTTTGTCCCCAAATCGATTTTGGGGAGTATGTCCTTGGGTGTTATGTTCGGGCACCTATCCGCTTGCGATTTGATGAATAAATAGAATTGTAGGCGTGAAAGTCCCCAATAATGCGTCCCATAAGAAATACATGCAAATTAAAATTGACTATTGGCGGTCGTCGCTTGTTGCGCTCAATGTAATAAGGGTATTATCGTTGAAAAATTTGTCTTATAATATGAATATGAAAGGATGATAATTTAATGATAAAAGACTAATTCAAGGCAGAAAAGGACGCTCGAAGGTTTTCGAAATTATTGGCTTAAAAAGGGGGGTGGTCCTTCCAAAAGTAGGAGATTTTTTAGTTTTTTATCAATTTTTTGTTTTAAAATATAAGCCTTTTTTAAAAAAATTTTAAAAAATGGTATGTTAATATTTACTTATCTAAATTATAAACTCCTTAGAAAATTAAATCCTACAATTTTATACAATGCCAATAATTAACTTTTTATATAAATCAATTTATATTGTTTCAAAGCGCACTGCAACTAGTCTGAACTGTATTGATCAAACACACAGTCACTTCACAATTGATGATGAAGCCAAAAAGTTTGTTTAAAACTTTAATCCACCAGCTGTATTCAGTTCTACGAAATAATAGTTAGCATTATAAAACTTTTAAAATATTCAAACTGCACTTAAACGTCATTCTTTAAATGTCAACTTAAAAGACATTTAAGCTAAAAGCTCACTTGTCTGCAAAAGTTTTTCCGGTAGCATCATTAAAAAAAAAAAAAAAAACTACCATAGAATCTCCTCAGACAGCTTTGAATATCGGTGGTAGCATTTATGCACCCATTACTCTACCGTCCCTTAAATGCAGGTGAATAAAGGCTTTAGCTGCCATACCATCAACCGCTTCTCCTTTTTCGACAATCAGCTGGTACAATGTGGGAATTTGTAAATTGCATTTTAACTCTTTCTCCATGATTTATGACTATACACCTCTCACTCTATTGCTCATGGCGCACTGCTCTCACATGTAGATATTTCCTAATTCTTTTTTTTTTTCCTGAAATCTTCTCTGGGTTTTTGTGTCTGTCGCAAACAATTCGTCCTGCAAAAACTCTTCAGCGTCTCTCTGTGGTCACTTTGCAAGTCCTTGCTGCGTCCTTTGATGGTAAATTTTTTTGATTTTTTTCCCTTTTCAATTTTTTGTCCAATGTACCACCTCACATTTTACGTTTCTGTGCATATTTGTCGAAGGTACTGGAACACCAACAACAGTCCAACATACAGTCAAAGCGGACAAGCGTAATAAATCAAGTTTAGCAGCTATGTTGAAGAAAAAAAAAAAAAGGAAGGAAAAGCTAGGATGTAGGTGCGGTTTGCAGTATAAAAGCGAGATTTTTTGGTCAAGTCCATTTTTTGTGCATTGCCATAGAATTGAATAGTTTTTTTTTAGTTTTGTTTTTTTTTTTTTTGTTTTTGCAAGGTACGGATGGTGAGCTTGGACAGCAGTGGAATTTAGTGAATGAATTTATGCAATTATGGAAATTGAATGAAGTGGAGTTTTCTTATTTTACTTTCTTTACTTTTCCCTTATACATTTGTAGGTGTCTTTGGTTTTGTAGATGACCAGTTGTAAGCAGTAACAGAATGAATTCCTTGGCAATTGCAATATTTTTGTTGTAAAATATTTATGAAATTAAAACATCAGTCCTTTTTAAGATATATTACTTTTTGGAAGAGGAAACATTGCCAAATTTCAACTTTCATATTCCCTATATTGAATAAATCCTAATATATAAAAGGCAATCACGCTGCTCTGCACCCGATATCGCTCAAACTGTAACTATTTTTTGCGGTCAGCCTAAAGGTATGCACAGAAATTTATTTGATACTTATCAGTGACATGGTGGCGGCCGTGGCGTAGTGGGTAGAGTGTGTGACTCTTACGCCAGAGAACCCAGGTTCGAATCCTCCATCCAACACAGAAAATTTTTACAATTGAATTAATTTATCTGTTCCGCCGTCACCTCTCTGCAGACAATGGCAAACCTCAGAGAGTAAAAACTGCCATAAAAAGCTTCTTGAGAACATAAGCCGTTCGGAGTCGGCATAAAACATGTAGGTCCAGTTCTCGATCATTTGTGTCCAAACATTTCAAATCACACACAACACAATTGATCATAAGAAGCTCGGTCAAAGTCCTTTCAAGGGCTGAAATGGCCATTTAATTTTTTTTTTTTTTTTTTTTTTTTTTTTTTTTCAGTGACATGCTTGCCCTTTATATATGTACATACTTTGAGGCTGAACATTTTTCAGTTGCAGGCTGAACATTATGTTGTAGGAGCACTGTAATAATGGCAAAAAATAGTTACAGTTTAGCGTAAATGCTTCCAACCCGTCGTAGGACGGTCTTTTATACTAGCATATGTATAAAAAACTATGAAGTTAAAAAATTCAACTGTCTCAAAGCAGAAAGAAGTTTGTTTACATCTTTATTGATACAAAAATGGGAGTGCTTAGACTTTACCTATTTAATACATGGGCTGAAAAGTCTTGGTCGAAATCCGGACACGGGTTGTCACGGCCATCTAAGTAAGTAAGAAAAGTCTTGGGATTTTTCAATAGTAGGCACCGAGATAGTTGAACATAAATATGACTTATTTCGAGATGAGATGAGTTTTATGATATTTCACTCATTCATTTAAAAGCTACAGTCGTTTGAGTGACGCTTTGCTCGCCTTCGTAAAAGTAATAATGGAAAAACAGGAACATCGCATCTTGATCAAACATTGTATTTTGATGGAAAAAACTTCTGAACAATCATTGCAATGGTTGCAGAAAATGTTGGGCCATATCTACTCTTTAGATACCCTGCAGTGGAAAATCATACTAGTCATGAATTTGACTAGTTAACACACTAGTTTAAATAAAACTAGTCAAAATACTAGACATTTAACTAGTCACAACTAACTAGATAAAAAGCTACTAGATAAGTTACTATCTGTAATGCAGCTACTTCAAAAATACCGGGTGTTTTACTAGTATAGAAATAACTAGTTGCTTAATTTTATAGTTAACTAGCCAGTCGATTTTGAACTTGTTAAAAAATACCAGCTGTTTTTCTAGCTCATAAGTAACACTACGTTCACACTGACAGCTAAATGCGCATTTAACGAAATGCGCATTAGCAATTTAGAATGTATGGCCGTATGCTCTTTGAAGGAGTAAAAGAGCCAAATATATATTTTGCATTTTGTAAATGCGCATTAAGCTCTCAGTGTGGACGTAGTATAAGAAGTCATAATTGTACTAGTGCTTTGCTAGTTGCTTGCTTTACAGATTTCCAAACATAAAAAAAACATTAAGTTTTAAATTTTAAAAATGCGGTAAATATTTATGGAATTGAAGGGAATTAACCCTCCACTGCCACCAATGCCTCCAATGCCAATGCCTCCCTCCGGGAGGGAATTAACCCTCCAATGCTACTTTTTTTGCTTGCGCTCCAAAAATCAGATTAGACTAATTCGCTGAGAATTAAAACTAATCTGAAGTTCGTTTTTCATTTTGTTTTTTTTTTTTTAATTAATTAATAAAAGTTTTTTTTAAAATTAATATAATTCGTTAAAACAAGATAACATTTCATTTTAAATTTAAGAGTTGTCGAAAGGAGCATGCCAGCGCCAAAGTGTTAAGACTGAAATGTGATTTTAATATTCGTTAACACTCCGAAGAAAACAATTTGATTTCCACAGATTACAGTTTTATATCGATCGGCATGAACCCCGCCTAGAGTCAGACCTGAGCATTCGAGGGTTAACAATAAGACCCTTTCGAACAGGTAATAGGTAAAACATATAATGAACTTAAAATACCAATTCTTAAATCAATTGGCATAACGTGTTATTGCAATAAGCCCTTTATATACTTAATATACCAGTACCCAGGTGTTCAAAATGATACCAGTAACTAGTAAGGAATGGAGCTTTGGCAGGGTACCAAAGCTAAAATACCCCCCGCGGCCGTACTGACGTATATTCGAAGTCTTTAGACGTCTATAAAATTTGTATGTATAATCTGCAAAAATATTTGTGTCATACGCTTAACTTAATTTCACCCTTAGCTGCCACATAGAGTAATTTGTAAACAAATTTAAATGCCACACCTACTTTTCTAGTATAAGGACTCCACATTTTACCGAATAATATATGTATGGGTTGAATAAACGACGTGGGCGGAACTTGGGTACAAACAGACACGATGTCATTCAGTTTTATATATTTACGAAAGTTTTTCAATTTTGATGACGTCACTTTGTATTGAAGGTAGGCGTGGTTTTCATCCGATTTTGCCAAATATCAAAGAGTGGGTTATGTTAAATATCAAAGTTTGTATGCAAAATTTCAAGACATTTCTGTAATTTTGGCAAATTTTTAAGCGATTTAGCATTTTCAATAAATCCACTTTGTATGGGAGGTAGGCGTGGTTTTCATACGATTTGGCCAAATATCATAGTGATAGTCTATATTATAAATAAAAGCCTATGTGCAAAATTCCAAGGCATTTCTGCAATTTGAGCAGATTTTTAAGGGATTTTACGGTTAATATAAAGATACTTTGTATGGGAGGTAGGCGTAGTTTCTTCCGATTGTTTCAAATTTCATTGTCAAGATTAATATTGAAGACTTGTATGCAAAATTTCAAGGCATTTTATTAATTTTTGTTGATTTTGAAGAGATTTTACTGTTAAAATAAAGGCACTTTGTATGGAAGGTAGGCGTGGTTTTCATCCAATTTTTCCAAATTTCATAGTGAGGATTTATATTGAATATCAAATCATCCGTGTCAAATTTCAAGGCATTTCATTAATGTTTGTGGTTTTTGAAGAGTTTTTACGGTTAAACTAAAGTCAGTTTGTATGGGAGGTAGGCGTGGTTTTCATCCGATTTGGCTAATTATTCAACTTGATCTTCCTTTTTTTTAGAAGAAGCTTATGTTTTTAATTTCATTGCGATAGCTTTAAAATTACGGTTGTAATCGTGTCGACAGACGGACGGACGGATGGACGGACAGACGGACACACGGAAATCGACTTAGGAGGTGATGCTGATCAACCACGCCTACTTATTGGCGTTACAAACGGAATGACAAAATAAATATACACCTTACGCAGTACGCGTTGGGGTGTAAAAATCCTACATTAATTATACTAGAATTCTACTGGTTCAAAAAATACTATTATTACAACAAGTTCAAAAAATGCCAGTAAAAATACTACCTCAAATCATATCGAAAATAGGACAATTGTCTCTTCCTATGACATCAACACATGAAAATAACCAGTTTGCGCAATGTAAAAATCATTTGGGCTGAACTTGTGCTGGTATTTTTAGACCTAGTACATTTACAAGTATTTCAACTAGTTTGCTACACTGCAGGGTAACAATAGTTAATCGGTAGTTAAGTGAATTTGAAATGATTCGTACAAGCACCGAAGACGCATCTGGCTCTGTAAAGACAAAAGATGTTAAGAATGCGGAAATCGTAAGGTAAGTTCATCACATCTTTTTGAATGATCGTATAGTAAAGTTGCGTGAGTTAGCTGAGGACGCGTACATTTTAAAAGAACACTCGGGATACATTTTGCATGATATCTTGAGATGAAAAAGCTATCGGCGAGATAGGTGACGCGTTTGCTGACTGTCGACCAAAAGAAAAAAATGGCTGCATTCCGCCAAGGCGAGCGCTATTGTAGCGATGGATCATTTTACGCTGGATTTCTCTGAATGCGTTGCTACGTCGAACGTCAGATCTGTTGACAACTGACGTTTGACGTAGCTTGTTCGCTTGTTTTGCTTTGTTGAATTTAAAACCTAATTTCTTTCTGCTTAGATGTTTACTTAATGCAAAACGTATTGATATGGCTATTAAGGAGCACATTTCGGACCTCATTCAACCATTGCAAGGGGCAAAGGATAGTTTAAAGCCACGAAAATTTGCATTTATTTTAAGGGTTTCATTTGAGTGTTTGCAAATTTTGGAGCGCAAACAGCTGTTAAATGACATAACTTGCAACTGTTGAGTAGAAGTAGCGTAATTTATTTCGCTACGTAAAATGCACATCGCTCGAGCATAGACAGCTGCCAGCGCTGTCAAAAGAGTAGCCATTCACCCGCATTTTCTTGAGCGCTCGCCTTGGCGGAATGCAGCCAATAATTCAACGGCTGGTTTGTCGTTGTTGCAGCGTTCGCCTTTTGTGACAATAGATGAAGCATGGTTCTACTACCATACGCTTGAATCCAATAAGGAGTACGTAGAGTGGCTATATAACCACGAAAGTTGACCAAAGCGGTAAAAATACTAACGCTCGACCTGGAAGGTTATGGCCTCCGGTTTTTTGAATGTGCTTGGCATAAACTTGAAGAAAAAAGTTCTGTACCATCACATCGTATTCTCTAGACTTGGTTCCCAGCGACTATTATCTGTTCCCAAAGCTCAAGTGGGGCTTCAGGGAAAGAGATTCAGATTGAATTAAAGGGACTCATCGTGGAAACCGAGGTGTATTTCGAAGTCTTGTACGTTTCGCACTACAGAAAGGTCATCGAAATGTTGAAAACTCGCTGTACTAAGTGTGACGCTCTCGTTGGCAACTACGTCGAGGAATAAATATAATATCTGCACAAAAAAGCTTGCTTTCACTGCAAATCTCGGCATTTTTCAGCACATGAAGTAATTGAATAAAATCAAATATTTTTACATTTAAAATTAAGACAAAAAAAATTTAAAATTTAAAGAAATCTATACGAAAGCAAAATATGCAGAAATATTTCTTTCTGGGGTAAATGTCAAATTTTGGAAATATTAAAAATTGCAATTACAAAGTCCTTCTCACAAATAGCAGGTTAATTAAAATCAAACTTGTACTCTTTTGACCACATTTTGCCATTGAGCCAGAACTAGGCTATTACTTCACAAGGGTGGTTACCCTTGGTGCCTAGTTTTTGTGAGGTTAACTTTGTTGTGATGTACTTGTTATAGTTCCACTTTGGCTACATCGCCAAGGAAAGCCTATACGTGTCAGAGCCTATGTTTCCAAACTCTTGATGCAAAAGGGATTGTGGTGGTTGTATATATGCACAGCCAAGGCTTTTCTGCACATTCTACGAAAGCATAAGCCAGAATTAATGTCTTTTACAAGAAACTTACTTGATAGAGCAAAGCGTTCGATAAGATCTCTCACGCTTTCATCCTTCCTCAGCAGAAAGCTATTGGTTTTCAACCCCTGTTTATTGCATGAATTAAATCTTTCCTTGAAGAACGCTTATATAAGGTCATCTTTATATTTTCTAAGTCCAAGTTTTTTTTCAGGCACTTCTGTTGTCCCTCAAGGAAGTCACCTAGGTTCCTTGTCATTTGTCTAAACAATCACCAATGTCAATGATTTCATCAAATTCTTAAATCTTTCTGCCTATGCTGACGATATGAAAATCCGTTAACGCATATATTCCATAGCGGACTTGTGCTGTCTGCCGAATCAGTTTTTCCACTTGGTGTCAAAAAAACCTTCCGGAACTTAACGTCCGCAAATGTCAAGCAATCACATATTCGAGAAGGAACTTCAGCTTCCTCGATGAACTTTTCACATATTTGTTGAACCAGTTTCTTCAGTAAGTATTTTGAGAGACTTATATTTATATTTGCGATACTATTTCGTCCCATATCGATAAAATCAATAGCAAAGCCAATTCTGCACTTAGTTTTGTGAAACATTAGTAAAGGGAGTTCTCCAACCAATATGCTACAACATTCCTTTACCTAGTCTTTGTGAGTACCAATATTTTAGCAACCAGAATGTTATGTTTCACTTTTAACGAAACTGGAGTGAACAATCTGTTAGCTACGTTGATAATGAAAACATTTGTAACTTGTAATGAGGTTATGGGTTCAAATCCCACATCATGCGAAGCTTTTAAATTTTGTTATATATGCAATGGACTACATGTGAATTATATGAAGAATTTTGGTATTTAAATGGAAATTTACAGATCTTAACCCATATAATCCGAATAGATTACATGTACCTTGAGTCATTTTGAGTTATAACATGTAGACTACGCAGCCTACATGTAAGATATTCGGATTATTTGGGTTGAAATAAAACAAATTTTAGATTGAAGCTTGCAGTCACTAAAATTGCAATATACGTTAATCCATTTCCAAATAGCCAGTTTAAAATCCCAATACAAGGACTTAACCGATTTCGAAACCCATATAAGCCCAAAAAAAAAAAACGAAATGAACATTTCAGCCCTTGAATGGACTTTGACCGAGCTTCTTATGATCAATTGTGTTTGCTCTGTGCTAAGAAGTAGAAAAACATTGCTTTTTAAATTGGAAAGCACACAACTGCAATTCCTCTTTGGTTTTGGCAGAAGATGTGCTTATAAGTTTTTCAAAGTTAATGGACTGCATAACCCACAGAAGATTACTGATGAGTTGGTGTAGCGACCAACGAAACAGCTGTCTAGTCTGCTGGTGGTTGTTCTGTAAAGAACATTGTTGTTGTGGCAACCTGTTGTTTCATGAAATTACTTGGCATAAAGCTCTAAATGTAATTCTTGAAAATTAATTTTTTTTAAGAATTGCTAAAAACTAAATATAAATTACAAATGCCACAATTTATTTTTCATGTGTTGTGAAATGTTTGAACACAAATGATCGAGAGCTACACCTACATGTTTTATGCCGACTCCGAGCGGCTTATATTCTCAAAAGGCTTTTCATGGCAGTTTTTGGTCTCTGAGGTTTGCCTTTATAATAGAAATTTGCCTTTATAATAGAATAGAAAAATTAATTCAATTGAAAAAACTTTCTGGGTCAGGTGGTATTCGAACCAGGGTTCTCTTGCGTATGAGCCACACACTCTACCCACTGCGACACGGCTGCCACCCGCAAGGACTCAGCTACTTTTAAATTTAAAGTTTGATAGGTGGGTTTAACCATTTTTCAACCACATCCAACGGACTTAACCATTTTTGAATTTGAATAATTTACTGGAGAGATACACGAAACAAATATCATCTCATACCCAATTAATTTCAAGTGCGTAAAAGCCGACGCTTCAGTAAAGAAATTTTAAATACGGTATCTGGTAGGCTTGTGCTAAACAGTCTCGGAGACGGAACGGACATGGATCGTTTCCTTTAGAGAGCGGAATTAGTTCAGTTTAACATGTCAGCGGAACTATCTATTTCGTTTGTTTATTTGATCTGCTTGAGTTGCTTGTTTGTTGATCGTCTCTTTTATAGAGCGGAACTAATTCATGAAAACATGTCCGCCGAACTATCTAGTTCCTTTATTTATCTGTTTGAGCTGGTTATTTGTTGAACTGTAGAGGAAATGTGTAATACTCCAAGTATAATTTGACTAGTTTAAGCCAAATTGAACACAATTTTTTGTTTTTTTCAGAGTTTTTTTTCAAAATAAAGATATTAAGGAAAATATTTAAAATTTATTCAAAAAAGAAACTTTCAAAATTCGCTAAAAAATTTCATACAGTTCAACTATTAAGTAACAAAATTGTAGCATAAAAAAAATATATAAAAATTATCTGATAGTTTCGCGGACAGTTTCGCGAACAGTTCCGCGAAATTGTTTATTTTATAACATAATAAGCATGTCCGCGGAACTATCAGTTCCGACAGCTCTATGTATTAGAGGAAAGGTAACAAAAGCATGCTAAGTATCATTTCATGATTGTTCTCTTTCTTATGTACGAAAGCAAAAACAAACAGAACAATGCACACAACAAGAATGACGATATATTATATCGTGTATTATTTCATTCATTCTCCCTTACAAACATTATCGTTTAACTTGTCGTTGCTCAAATAATTCGTCCAAGCAGTAATGTGTGTGCGGTAAGTGCGAAAGAGATGTCGGCTTATGTTGCTCATTAGAAAAAATTTCAGTTCAATCGGAACTGTTTGGACATGCTCAAATCGTACAGAAGGAACGATTGGAACTATGTCCGTGAGTGAACAAAGTTCCATGTACTATACATGTCCGGAACGACCCAACTCTAGTATTCGGCACTGGTCAACGCAGTAGAGGACACCTCATCTTCGTTGTAAGGAACAAGAGTTGAACAACCTAATGACGTTAGAGTTTTTCACCAGTTCTTCCTCCATGGCCTCATCCTCATCCACCATTTACTTCAGATTAAGCCTCCTGCGACAATTTCCTATATCCAAACCTGAAGAAATAGCTCAGCGGCAAGGGATTCGGGTCGAATGAAGAGGAAATAACTGAAACAAGCGCCTATTTACAGAATCTTGACTAAATCTATTATTTAGAAGAAATAAACAAATTGGAAATGTGCTGGACTAAATATATCGATCTAAAAAGAGACTATATTGAGAGATAAAATGGGTTTTGTCGAAAAAAAATCATTTCATTTAAGAATTCACTGACATCTCACATTGCTTTTGTAAGTATATTAAATATTGCTAAATCTATTGCAAAACAAGCTTAAAAGCTATGAAAAGCATGCTCATTCTTATGCGTGTTTTCGGACATTCAAACAAGGAGATTTGTATACCAAATCTGCCAATTATAAAGGGTTGAGCTTAGATATTTGTTATTCAAAGCCCATTTCTTATATCTGCCATTTATAATGACAGCTCTTGAAAGCATGACTAAGTGCCACCTTAAGCCAAAACCTATTCATTGAGAATTGGCGTTTCATAACGCCACTTAAATTCATTTAAATTTCGGGCCAACTCTTAATATATACCTAGGTCACTAATATATGCCTTCACCGTGGCGGTACCATGTGTTCAACCAATCAAGACTAATAGAAATTAACGTCGAAACCCATAAATTTCCGTTAAAATCAACTTAAATGAAACCATAAATCAACATAAATCAAAGGAAAAAAAGCAGCTTGTTAAAATAAGCAGGGTGCAAATAAAATACATTTTCAACAAAATTGATTAAAAACCAACCACAACGAATGCCAGGAACATTAAATGTGAATATTTTGTTGGTGCAAGGAACCTACAAGCAAAGCCAAGAAAATAGAAACAATGTTAAAATAAACACACATACACACACACACCCATATGCACGCACTTAAAGAAACACACCTTAAATTTCACAAAAACAAATTTACAACCATACACAGCATACATTAAGCGAAAGAAAACCGATTTTTCGCTTTCAAACCAAGTGCTTCGAGCTGGCTGCTCATTCTGGGACTGACTATAGAAAACTTTTTGGCACTGCACGAAAAACACACGCCAACAATCAATAAATTAATCAAAATCAGCAGCGAAATGGAAAACAGGATAAACAGCAACGCTTGAAAACTGGCAGAACATAGAAAAAAAAACGCCAAAAAAAAGGGCAAAGAATTAAATTCCAAATTTGCAGGAAATTTTCAAGGAAATTGCTTTAATAAGCGGTCGTGATACCAACAAAGCAGGAGAAAAAAAAACATCCTTAAATAAGTTTATTTAAAAGAAAATAATATGCAAAAAAAAAAATAGTATAAGTAGAATAAAAACCCAATAAAGCATAAGAAAACACAACAAAACCACAAACAACAACAACAATTACCTACAGTGTGGCAGAGCATGAAACACAAAATTTCCCTGAAAAGCGCAGAAATTTAACCAATTGTTTAAGGTAGTATTACAGTTTGTTACAAAACGAACATGAGTATTTATTTCTTTTTTTTTAAATTACCTCAATAATATTATCCCAAAATTGTAGGTCAAAATTTGGAGTAATAAAAAGTTATACATAGTTATATATACCTTTATTCACATCAAATTATGTTCAAGCAAAAATCGCATTTTTTCCAAACAATGTGTTTGCAACTCGAGTATACCTTGAGTTCTATTGAACCGATTAATTTTGTTCACAATCAAGCTTTAAGGCATACCTCTAAAGTTGATTATCGGTTCAGTTTACCGTAAGGCCCAAAAATTGACTAAAAAGCAATTTTTCATAATTTTTTTTTTTTAAATACGCCTCAATTTTCTTATTTCAATATATTTTTGAAAAGGTTAAGAATTGAAATTTGAAAGAATGCTTAAGCAAATGTCATAGCTTTAAGACATTCTTTTGTTTTTTTTTCATACTATATTCTCCTGGCAGGCGAGAATCACACATTTACTCACACACATTTATCACATTTACTTTAAACCCAAAAAAATATAATGAAAAACTGCTTTTGAAAGACTACCGTGTCTATAATATAAAATAAAATAATTGGCCATTTCATCAATTGAAAGCACTTTGACCGAGCTTCTTATGTTTAATTGTTATGTCCAACACAAATTATCGAGAACTGTACCTTCCAGCTTTATGCCGACTCCGAACGGCTTATGTTTTCAAGAATCTTTTCATGGCAGTGACGGCCGAAAATAAAAATTAATTCAATTAAAAAAATATTCTGAGTCAGTTAAGATTTGAACCTGGCTTCTATCGCATACAAGCCACGCACCTCAATCTGTATGTTTTAATCCAATAAGTAACGTTGTGAGCGAGAAAAGAAAAAGTCATTTAACACCGTTTTTTACAGCATTCAAGCTGTAATACTACCTTAAAGAAAATTGACATGAAAGTTAATTTTTTTTTCTACTACAGGGCTTAAAGTGTTCTTACCATGACTTTGTGATGTTTATGGGTTGGCAGTTGTTGGCTGGGTGCAAACAAGACCGGTGTGGTTGTAATAGGGAAATTTTGCCAAGGGTAAAATTATAAGTAGGTGCAGCTTTCCTGGTGATGGAAGAGGAAAAATCAAATCAATAATTTTATAAATTGCCCAAGGGATGAGGGTTATTTCCGTACCATTGGCACAGTGGGCAAATTTTGCGAAGCTAGTGAAGTGGAAAATGGTTAGAATTGAAAAATTATTACCCAAATTCATGTCGAAGGATTCAAGATGAATTTTAAAGGGAGTAAAGCAAACTTTAACTGAAAGATTATGAATTTTGGGAAGCTTTAGAAGCAGACGACATATTTTAGTTTTTGTTTTTATTTCAATGCTGAGATTGGTATCTCTCTAATTGAAAAAAACCATAAAAAAAACACTTTTATTTTTAACAATAACAAAGTGAATGAAATACAAATATTATGAACGATATCATAAAAAAAAAAGTTATAAATGTAATGTAAGTATATATATAAATGTAAGCTTAAAACTTCTGAAATATTAAAACTTTAAATGCGTTTTTCTCAAAACAGCATTTTAAAAAACATTGACCAACTTTGAGAAAAAACTATTCCGATTGGGCTAACACTTTCTTAGTAATTTTTAATAAAGTGTATTATATTCACTTAAAATAGTACCAAGAAATGATAATTTAGAAAGCTCGCTTAAAGGGATAGTAAGAATTATTTTTATCGCTAAGTTGGCACAAATGTTCTCAATTCTGACGTGAAGTTTGAGTCTGATCTGTCATTAACTCTCTTTACAATGCTCGATTTTGTCAGTTCATCTCAAGTGTGTTTTAGGATTTTAACAGTATATAAAAATATCGAACATAGAATTTGTCTCAATCTGAATTTGCCGAATTTGCCGAATTTGCCGAATCGCTGAAAATGTTGCAGAAGGCTTACAGCGATTCTACGTTATGAGAAACACGTGCATATGAACGGTACAGTTCATTCAAAAGCGGTCGATATGTGGTGGGAAATGTATCTCGCTCTGATCGGCCATCAACGTCTTCAGCTGAAGTTAACAGCAATAAAGTAAAGTAAAGTATATGTTGACGGAAAGTCATATCTTAAGTTTGAGAGAGATAGCTGCTGAACTTTCTGTGTCTCATCAATAAGTTTGTACCATTCTACAACTCGTTGACGTTTCTGTAGCTTTTACTCAGGCGAATGTTATTTCATTGTTTTAACTCTTTGTAGTCTTTTACTTCTTAAAACATTGTTTTTTAAGATCTAGTAACTTCTGTGTCCCTAGGTTGAATAGCTTTTCCACCAGATTTTTGATAAAATTCATTAAAAAAAAACCCGCAGAAAATAGCAGTTTTTACAAACATGGCAATGAAAAATTATTTTTTTTTTAAGTTTTTCGTAAAATTTTTGCCTATGATATATATTTACTTTGAATTAAAAGTAAGCTCTTCCAAAATAATCTTTTTTTTGTACTTTTTACTTTTCGTGCAAGCAATTCAATGATTTTCTTTGCCGGTCCCATATGGAGCCACTGAGTGCAACTGGTTATTTGACTTTCAGAAAATAAAATATGCAGTTGTGCCAGGCCCGTAGCCAAGGGGTTTAGGTGTTCAAACATCCCCCCTCTTCCCCTTAGGGACCAGAAAGTATGAAAAAATAACACAAATGAGACTATTAAATTTAAAATGTAATTTTTTTAAGAAAAACTGAGATAATGATGTTAATTTACTTGAAGATGCAAAAGTTTAAACATTTTCAAAGCCAATTTAAAAAACTTCGCTTAATTAATGAAAAATTTGTTTGGCCAAATGAAAGATTAACTTTGCTTATAAAAGTAATAATCATTATATTGGAATTAAGCTGCAAGGAGCTTGTATATTCAAGAACTGTTCTTAGTTGTGAATTTTGATGCTCAAAAAGACCTTGATATCCGGAAAAATGTAATTATACTTAGAACGAATATAATTTCATAAATTATAGAAAATGAGGTTGACACTTTTAATGCAAAATCTAAGCTTATTGGACCCAAAACCTTTGAGAAAACATTTGTTTAAATGGATTTTTTTAAAAATTTTTAAAAGCTGTATAATTCAAAAAAAATGAACCACGAAATTTAACACATTATTGGGTATTCCACGTAAAGCGGATGACTAAAAAGTTTGCCCATTCTATTTTGTTGTTTTCGTGGTATATCAGACATCTAAAATCTTAATATTGGTTCAAAAATTAAGCTCTGCGCGGATTTCAAAATTTTCCAAATTATAGGTTGCGAAAAATAACCTTAAATCTAAATATCATTCTTTCGAAAAAAATTCTCAAAAAAAAACTTTTTTAAAACATTTTATACCGTCCAATTCTATGAGGAATTTATGATTTATTAATCATGCTACCAAGCTCTCATAAGAAAAATTAACAATTTCAGTTTTTTAAACTTCGGCATTTTTAAAATTATTTTTTAATAGCTGAATACCCGGCTTAACTCGGGAGTTGATATATATAATTTTCGATTTCAATCGTCGATTTGAAAAAACTTTTCACAAGCTTTAGAAGGAGTTTTGTGTGCATCTTTTAAACCGGTAACTTTGGAGAAATGAGCAAAATGTAGCATCAACATCTGAAAATTATGAGGAAAAGTTAGGGAAATCGTGATTTGTGTGTGCGTGCCGCCGATCGCATGCAAAAATATATTTTCAAGTTTTATATTGTATTCGATAGACTGCACATTTTTGATAAAAATCAGAGTCAAATCGAATTTTTGGCAATTCGCGAGGAAACTGGACAAAAATTAAATAAGCATTGATAAGAATTTACTTTAATTTAATTTATGATAATTACTCAAATACCACAGAATTCAGCATCAGCTGTGCTGATTTATAACCACACCCAAAAACCATTTATAAAAAACATACTTATCGGATGAGTTGCTTTGAGTTTTTGCGGTATTTGTACAACAGCGCCCTCTGGTTTTCGAGATAGAATAAACAAATAACGCCAAAGCCCTTTCCATACTCGATAATCAAATCCTATATATCCGATATAAAAATTTTTATCTGAATCGGATGAGCAGTCTTTGAATGTCGTACGATTTCTTAAGTGATTTGTACTACAGCACCATCTGCTGTTTAAGATAGCGCAGAAAAAAAGTCCAAGATACCCACCGTATCCGAAAACTCCTATGCACAAATGTTCACGCAAATCGGATGTACAGCTAGGACTTTTTAAAACATTTGTACTGCAGTGCCCTCTGGTGTTCAATATAGAACAAAATAGATTAATCATAAAAACTACCGTACCCGAATACCCCTAAATACAAATTTTCATGTAAGTCGAATAAATGGTTTCGGAGACAAGCTATAATAACAAAATTCGTGGAACCCGATCGCAGCGCCTCCTACTGTGTCCAATTGCAAATCTGAATCATCCAGGCATCCACTTAAACACACACAAGAAATTTCATCAAAATCGGTGCAGCCATTTAGGAACAGTTTAATAACATACACACGTACAAATTGTACAACAGCGCCCTCTACTTTTCGAGACATAGCAAAAGAGATAACGCCAAAAAAGTTGCCGCACACGGAAATCCTTTAATAAAATTGTTCATCCAACTCGGATGAGCGGCTTTCTACTTTTTCACGATTTCTTAAGAGATTTGTACTACAGCGCCCTCTGGTGTTTGATATACTACAAAAAAGATAAGTCCAAAACAGTCATCATATTAGAAAACCTCAATATACCAACTTTCATGAAAATCGGATAAGCAGCTTAAAAGTTTTTTAAAATATTTGTACAAAGCGCCCTCTGGTGTTCAAGATAGAACAGAGTAGATAAGTCATAAAAACTCACGATATCCGAAAACCTGTATAAACAAATTTTCATGCAAATCGGATGAACGGTTTCGGAGATAAACTATAAAAACAAAATGTCTTAAACACGATCACATCGCCACCTACCGGGCCCAATTGTGAATCTGAACCATCCAGGGATCCACTCAAGCACACACAAAAAATTTCATCAAAATCAGTGCAGCCGTTAAGGAACAGTTAAGTAACATACACACTTACAAATTGGACAACAACGCCCTCTAGTCTTGAGAAAGAGCAAAAAAAATAGCACCAGCACCTTTGCCGTACTCGAAAATCGCTATTTACAAATTTTCATCCAAATCGGATGAGCAGTTTTGGAGTTTTTCATGATTTCCTAATATTTATTCTAAAGCGCCCTCTGGTTTTCAAGATAGCACAAAAAAGATAAGTCCAAAACATTCACCGTATCCGAAAACCCCTATTTTCCAATTTCCATGAAATTCGGATGCACGGCTTAGGAGTTTTTCGAGGTTTTTCAAAATATTTGTACTACAGTGCTCTGGTGTTAGACAGAGAAAAGAGTAGATAAGTAAAAAAAACTCAGCGTGTCCGAGAACCTCTACATAGAAAATTTCATGCAAATTGGATGAACGGTCTTGGACTTTTTCGACTTTTTTAAGATATTTGTACAACAGCGCCCTCTGGTGTTCAAGATAGAACCTAGTTTATAAGTCATAAAAATTTACCGTTTCCTCAATCGTATAACCTCAAATCGTATAAGCGACGTAGGAGTTTTTTCACGTTTTTTAAAATATTTGTACTACAGCGCCCTCTGGTGTTCAAAATAGAACAGAGTAGATAAGTCATTAAAACTCACCGTATCCGAAAATCTCTACATACCAATTTTCATGTAAATCGGATAAACGGCTTAGGAATTTTTTGGTTTTTTTAAAATATTTATACTACAGCGCCATTTGGTGTTCAAGATAGAACAGAGTAGATAAGTCAAGTACACTTAGCGTGTCCGAGAACCTCTACATACAAATTTTCATGCAAATCGGATGAACGGCTTCGGAGATAAGCTAAAAAAAAGAATGACTGGAACCCGATCGCAGCGCTTTATCGATTTATCGATTTCCTGGATAAAAAGTAGCCTATATGTTGACCGGGGGTATAAGGAACCTAGATGTCAAGTTTCATTAAAATCCATCCAGTGGTTTTCGCGAGATGCTTTAACAGACAGACAGACAGACAAAAATTTTAAAAATGCGATTTTCGGGCTCAGCGTCTTTCAAAACGTCCATCGCAAATGGAATTTCAAAAAAATATTTCATGTACAGATTTTTTTTTTTACAATTTTATATATATATATATAGATTGTTAAACCTCGTCAACATTTCTAGCAATACTGAAGATCATTTCTGCAGGGTTTTGAACATTTAAATATTTTACAGTTTGTTAGAATTCGTCGAATTCAGTTTGCTGCAGAATGCATATTTTTGTATGCTTATACTCTGAACAAACTTTATGTGCACTGTATGCATACAAAATTTCGGCAAAACAAGAATTTCAGAGATTTCGGTTAATTTTTGTTTTTTATGACAATATACGGCTTGTTCATACTTCTACATAAATAACTACTGCATGTATATTTCGTGTATGCATCTACTCTGTACTTACTGGGACTTTATGTTATGACGGCTTGAATCATTGGCTGACATCATCAGCTATTAGAAGAAGATGCGTTGCAGATTGTTTCGAAGCAGAACTGAATGCAAAAAATGTAATGTTGGCCAGTGCATTCCTTTCTTCGAAAAATACCACGCACTAAAATAAATACTATTGAATATTAACTCAAACACTTATTTTTAATTTATTGTTCTTTGCATAAAAAATATATATTTCAGTTGATCTCGTCTACTTGTCGGTATCGGTGTTGTTTTTTTAGTGTGTGTTGTTATAGTAATTATTATAGTGAATAATCAAAAATTTTTTAAATCGTTTGTATCAAAAACTATTATGAACTGTATTTATGTGTTTTTAAAAGAAAGAAATTAATTTTGTTTAGTAGTAATACAAACATTGTTTAGTTATATTGATTACATAATTTATGTTATTAATATAGAACAGTTTTTGTTGTACTTCACACAATCTAGTGTTTGTATGCCTAATTTTTTCTATTCCTCTTTGTGCGGTGTTTGTTTATCTGTTGTGCAGTGAGAGTCTCTAGTGTTGTTATTGTGCTTAACACTTTGTGTACGCTGCATTTTACTGTGCCAACCCTGAAAGCACATTTTACATTTAACCCTAGAATACTAATCTTCTGTTCACTATACGTTATATTACTCATAAGGAGTGAGTAAATTTTACGTAGATTAGTATTCTAGGGTTAAAAACGCTCACAAAGTAATTGAAATTTTGATAATATTGCTGCTTGTTCTTTGAACGAGCAATGCAAAAGCCAGAATATTCTGTACCCTATGTTCAGCTGTTCTGGCCCATGTGAGCGAATGTTCCACGCTTCTTGTGCTGGTATTTCTAAATCGTGCCTTGACGATTTAATTTCAGTCCGATCTGGTCTTCGCTGGTATTGTGCTTCGTGCAGGGCCCTTTCCCCGGATGAACTCTATTCTAAAAATAAGCTTTTTGGGGAAAGCCTTAACTTATTAAATAATAACTTCAGAGAAATTGTTTCATTTTTTAGCGAAGTTAGTGCCGCACCCACTACCAGCGTTTCTGATGAAATTACTGTTCAGGATAACATTTCGGTTCCTTCGTCCATGACTGCTTCTTCCGGAATTTTGTCAGTTTCATCAGAAAAAGACCCTAAAAGCTCTAAAAGAAAGAGGAAAAACAAAAACAAAAATAAGCGTCAGAAGGCGTTCTCCAGACCTTCCAAGGCAAAGCAGCCCTCAGCAATGCCATCAGAAAATAATAATACGGCGATTTCTTATACACCATCTTCTATTCCTCCATTGACTAGTAGTCCAAATACGATTTCAACTACGCCTAACAGTCATTTGACTTTAAGAGCAGTTTCGAGGACCAGAAATGTTTTCATTTCACGTCTTCAGCCCGACACATCAATAGAAAATATATTGAAGTTTGTCAGGCAATCCAAGTTAGTGAACTCAAATGCATTCTGTTCATGCAAAAAAATTGGTAATAAGCCTTCCCATGCTTCTTTCATTTTAACAGTTGCAGCCGATGATTTTACAACTGTTCTTAACTCTAATTTGTGGGCCGATAATATTCTGGTTACTGAGTTCAAGCCAAAAAATAAGCCTAAAAGGGTGACTCAAGCCGCCCGCCAGTCTCAAAAAAACTAAATAGGCTGTCCCTTTACTATCAAAATGTAAGGGGACTACGTTCTAAGACGCAGAGCTTATTTCTATCAACTCAAAATTGCTCTGAGGATATTATCGTGTTAACAGAAACGTGGCTGAACGGAAGCATTACTGATTTGGAATTGTTTGACAATAGTTTTCAAGTTTTTAGAAAAGACAGATACACTGACAATATTTCTTCTGTCGGTGGTGGTGTCCTTTTGGCTGTAAGGAACTGCTTTGTCAGTTTTATTGTTGACATTCCCTGCTCTTCTAATATTGAACTAATTTGCGTTAAAGTTATACATTGTAACTCTAATGTATATGTTATTAATGCGTATGTTCCTCCTAAGAGTAGTGTAGAGGTCTATGCAAGCCTTGCGGAGTGCATAGATTACATAATTGATTTACTTGACGTTAATGACGACATTTTATTATTGGGCGATTTTAATCTACCTGATTTAAAATGGCATTCTTCTGACGATGATACGTACTATTGTGCATCTAATTCGAAGACCCGCCAAGAACATATATTTGTTGATAATATATGTTCAGACTTACAACAAGTGAGTTGTATTTATAATAGTCTTGAAAGACTTCTTGACCTGGTCTTAACTACAGACAGTAACAATGTTGTTGTTAAGAGGGCCTTTCATGCTCTAACTACTGTTGATGAATATCATCCACCATTGAGTATTTGGTACGAGTCCGACAGAGCAAATATAGTAAATTCTGATTCAGCAGATAAGCTTTATGAATTCAATTTTAAAAAAGCTGACTTTTTGAAGTTGAATCAGTTGCTTAATGGCAAGCTTAATGCAATTTTAGAATATATAAATGGAAATTGCCTTGATGACTCCATACATTTTTTTTATATGGAACTCTTTGCTGTGTTTTCTCAATCCGTACCTTATAGTCTCAAATTTGCGAGGAATTCTACGTACCCTTGGTACACAAAGGATTTAAAGAGTCTTCGCAACAACAGGAATAGGGCATGGAAGAAATACATCTGTAGCTTAGGCTCAAACGACCTAGAAACTTACAAACGTTTGTTTCTGGAATTTGAAAATCGCTCAGCTACATTATATCACGAATATTTAGATAATGTTAAGCTGAGAATATTGACAGATCCAAAGAAATTTTGGGGATTCGTAAACACAAAGAAGAAATCTGATGGATTTCCTTCTTCATTTAGAACTCCTGAGGGATTTACTGACAATCCCGTCAGAATTTGTGGCCTTTTCGCCAATCTTTTTAAAGAATCATTCTGTTCAGATTCTTTTAATCCTGATGGAGAGTACTTTGAATATATGAATTCCGAACCCAGAGTATCTTTGGAACATATATCCTTCACTCCAGAGGATATTTTAATGTATATTAGATCGATCGATGAGGAGTTTGGTGCTGGACCTGACGGTGTTCCTGCCGCAGTGTTAACACAATGCGGTTCCGTTTTGAGTCAACCACTGTCTTTATTATTCAATAAATCTATTAACGAAAGTTATTTTCCACTTTTTTGGAAAAAATCATTTATAAGTCCTATTTTTAAAAAGGGTTGCAGAAACGATGTCAGTAACTATAGGCCTATCGCTAAGCTCTCATCGATTCCAAAACATTTTGAGCGGATGGTGTACGATCGGGTGAAAATTCACTGTGGCAAAGTCATAACAACTCGTCAGCATGGTTTTGTGAATGGCAGATCCACTGTGTCTAATCTTCTCGATTTTACAACATTCTGCTTAAATTCTATTGATTCTGGTAACCAGGTCGATTGTGTTTACACTGACTTTAGTAAGGCATTTGATAAGCTACCACACAATCTAATCTTATTTAAACTTGAGTTAATGGGATTTCCACAATATTTTGTGAACTGGACTAAATCGTATTTGGTAGAGCGATCTTATCAAATACGTTTCCGAGGCGCATTGTCTTCTGAATTTATTGCTGGATCAGGTGTTCCTCAGGGTAGTCACCTTGGTCCTCTTCTGTTTATTTTAGCTATCAATGATGTAACTCACGTCATTGAACACTCTCATCTGCTTATTTATGCCGATGATATGAAAATATACAGAACGATTAATTCTAGAGATAATTCAGATCTACTCCAGTCTGATCTAAAATCCTTTGAAGTTTGGTGTTCTAAAAATAATATGTTTTTAAATTCAGATAAATGCCAAACTATGACCTTTTCGCGAAAAAGGAATAATTTTATTTTTGATTATAAGATTAAAGATACTGCCTTGAGTCGTGTAGACACCGTCAAAGACCTAGGTATATGCATGGATTCTAAGCTGTCGTTTAACATTCATATTGATAATATTTGTAAAAAAGCATCTTCAATGCTTGGTTTTGTAAAACGCTGGGCCAAAGAATTTAATAGCATGATTACAACTACAACGTTGTATTATGCAATCGTGCGTCCTCACTTAGAGTATGCAAGTCAAGTTTGGTCCCCAAGTTACAATGTGCATGTTGATCGAATAGAAAGAATCCAAAAACGTTTTGTTCAGTTTGCTCTAAGGTGCTTAAGTGGAACTGACATATTAGACCTTCCTCCTTATGAGGATCGTTTAAAACTATTAAAAATGCAGTCTTTAGGTGATCGAAGGAAATCGGCAGATATCGTATATTTACACCAGCTCATAACAGGTGTATTCGATTCTCCAGAACTTCTTTCTCACATAAATTTTAACACTAACCGTAGAAGCAGTAGAAACGCTAACAACTTAATTTATTTGCCATTTAGTAGAACAAATTATATGGCTACTGCTCCTTTAAGTCGCATGAGTTCCTTTGTTAACAATTGTAGCGTTTTTGATGTTAATTTGTCAAAAGGTCAACTCAAAAGTAGATTAAAATTAGTTGTGTAATTAGATCTATATATACGCATGGTTAGTTGTTACGTCTTGTGTTGTCCCTGAGCCCAACCCATTTATTGGTGGGTAAATTTATCCCACATTAACTTGTTTGTGGTCACGGTTATCCATAACATTGATTATTTTCAATGATTACTGGGTAGTGGCTTTAGATGGGTTAATGCTGAGGAAGTGCGATATAGCTGTAGTAGCTGAACTCTATTGTTATTGCATGTGTATATTAATTAAAATATTTTTTCTACTTGAAGTTATTAAAAAATACTAAAATACCCAAAACTTATTTTGTTTTCCTCTTTGAAAAGTGAAAACCTCAGTTGTACCCAGTGATCCCATATGGGACCACGCATTTCCAAAAAAAAACATGAATAGAAAACGATTAAATTTTTATGATTTCTATAGCCAATTGAACTAAATTTATGCAAAAATGCTAAGAAATTAAAAAAAATAGCTGTAGGACAAATAGGGTTAATCGCATAAAAGTCACTAAAGATATGGTAGAACGAGTTCATTTCAACACCACATTCATTAAACACATTATAACTGATGATGAGACATGGGCTTCGGGTTTGACATGCAAACCAGTCAACAAGATTTGGGAATAGCGCTTTCCAACTGAGCCAAAACTGAAAAAATCACGTCAAAGTCGATACAAAGTTGATTAAATGGACGGTGCATAAACAATATTATCTGGGCGTTATGCGGCGTTTGAGAGAAAAAATAAGTCGAATAAGGCCAAGTTTTTATAAAGATTTCAAAAAAGGGTGTTTGTAGCGTCAAAACAAATTTTTTTTTCTCAATGTACCATATAGATCTTGATGGAAGGAGTTCCGGCATTTAGTAGTGTGATTTTTACATAAATTATCGAATTTTTTCTTTTTTTATTAGTATTTAACATGAAATCAAATTTAATAAATTATTTTTATTGAAATCAAACTTCTTAGGCGGTTCCGGTTAGATATTTAGACGTGAGTTGGAAGTGAAGTTTTAAGTAAGCTTTACGCTTAGGCCAAGGTTGCCTGTTAAAATTCGGAACAATTCCCACGGAAATTACATTTTTCCCACCACCAAAATAACCATGGTAAAGGTAAGCAAAAAAATAAAAAGCCGCACCGCAATTAAAAAATACCATGAATAATTCCACGATCATTAAAAATTACCACAAAAATACCTCGCTTTTTAAAACTACCACCAAAAATCCCAGATGCATTTTAAAATCCAAACAAAAAAAACCCATCCGCATTTAAAAATACCGCAAAAACTATCAAAAATTTAATCGTTGGGTAAATAGAGCGTTTAATGCGTATATTGGCAAAGATTTCATGATGTCATATGAAGTTTTTGCTTAATATATGTTATATGAAAAATTAATCATTTGAAGAGAAAAAATTCACAAATTCCCATGGAAATTAAAAAATACCATACTGAATTTTCACGCTAATAAAAAAGTACCATGCTGAATTAAAAAATACTATGGGAGTTCCCAAAAAAATAAATTCCCAAGGGCAATTAAAAATAACCACGAATGAGATTGTTCCCACATAACTGGCCATCTTGGCTTAGGCACATTTCGTGACATGAGAGGGAAGAAAGACATAACGTAAGGTGAAGAAGATAGAAAGCTATACATTGTATATTAAATAAACAGTTTCTTGCTTCGCTTTATATTTTCGCAAAGACAAAGCAAAAGCAACAGCGTTAAAAAAAATGTTATCTATGCGTTGTACTAAGAAAGCATAAAACAGTGGTGACCAACGCACGGTTTAAGCAACAACAAAGAGAGCTTTCCGAGAGCACAAGCAACACTGAACAAGAAGTTGTTAACCCTGGAAGGACATGATTATTTTTTATACGTAAAGGTCATGCTTTGTCGAATCGACGACAGCACTTTTCAAAATGGGCCTGCTGATTTGCTATATGACAAAATCTTTAAGTCACTTGTTTTTGGTTATTGAGCTTTTTTAAAGTAAAGGAAACCAGCAATTAATGTTATATATAATAGTTTTTAATAAAAAATTAATACATCACAGTTTGACTTCCTTTGGCTTGTTCTAAAAAAGGTACATAAAAAAAATAAAATAATAATAACTTAGTGCACATATTTAATAAGAAATTTGTTTTTATCTTAAAAATAATCAGCCTTACTAAAAAACTGATATTAAATTTTAGCGTCAGCTTTTAAATTTTGTAGCAGCTTGTAGCCTCTGCTACTTGTAGCTTATGCTTAAAAATCTTTTTAGAGATGGCACTAACTAGAGCCAGCACTGAATTACTTTTTTGGTAGGGCTGAATGTTCTTCATTTTAAAGACATCAAGTTTTTATGAGGATAAGGTTACATTATACGCAAGAAGCACAAAGCTCTATTTTATGCTCCCCACATAAGCTTTTATGGCATTTTGCACACGATGATTTGGTCATGCGTCGTTCAGAAGATGGACAAATAGCACAAATCTTCCACTTTCTTTCAGATTTGGTTTCTGGAGGGTTCTGATCTTTCGTTGGCATAACACTATTGAAGTTATTTCGTACCGCTGTCGTTAAAGTTGAAACCGTAAGCCTATCCGCTAATTGTTCTTTGATTAGCGCAAAATGTAAATTTTAATGAACTCGACGCGATTGAGGGGCTTCTGATTTGCTTTAAACATGTTGTGAGTGTAAATTATATAAGCATTAATATTTATACCATATTTAGCATTCCAAAAAAGTTGGCACATTGGTCATCTATTGGTTTTGCGTGAACAGATCATAATACTGCACATTTGGTCAAATGTATCAACGCCTCCTTTTGTCTCATTGTAGAATTTTACCATAGATGGTTTTTCGTTTGTTCATTAACTGTCCCTTCTTTGTTACACGATGATAATAAAAATACCATTTTGCTTGGTTTCGGTTTATATGACAGAAGGGTTAACTCATTGTCATAGCAAAACATAGAGGTTCCGCACTTACGACCTTTCGTATTTTCTAGTATTTTCTTTCTTTCTTATTTGAACGCAAAGTTCCAACCAGTGTCAACTTATATGGTTCGCGTAAAAGTGATTTGGCAAGAGGGACTGACGTGAACTAGTTGTCCATTGTAATGTTTCTATTCGATCCATAAACAGTTTTTGCTAATTCCTTCACGTAATATTCACCTAGTGGCAAATTTGTGTTATTCGAGCCTTTGCCCAAATATGGCACAGCATCAACCATGTACTTTGTGCTACTATCACAAATCATCACCATTTTTAATCCATACTTTGCAGGTTTGTTGGGTATGTACATTTTCTATGTGCCTCATCATTGGGTGAAAGCAACTCAAATTATCGCTGTTTAATTTCCACATTTGTCCATTGTACTATTTCAAGGATTATGTCATTTGCTATGAACATTTGAAAGCACTGCAATGGGTCAATAATGTTTTTGCATTCGCGTGTTGGTCCACCTACTTCGCGTACGGCATTTATTCCATAGCGATGTGATTTACCTTTTTGTACAGACCATTTATGATTCTTTTTTCCAAGCAAAATTGTTATGGATGGCGTAATTACATTCGACTTCTTCTTTAAAAAAACAAGCGGTACATTGTCTTCGTCCAAGTCACATGTCCAAACTTACATTGAGAGCATCCTCTACATCAATCTGACCACTGTTGCAGTAAGGATCACCGTCCAAGCCGTGGTCCAGATTATTTCGAACCTCGAGCCTCCTCTGTACCAAATCGATCGTTGTTATAATACACTTCATCGTTGGATTCGTTGTCGTCACACATCGACAAAAATTTTTCAATTTCCTCAACGTTCATATTTATTTTGCTGCACATTTTGTATTCCAGCAGTACAAACTCTAGATTAATATAAAAACTATTATATAAAAAAATAAAGAATGAAAAAGTAAAAGTAACTCAAAAGTCATGCTTCGTCGTTTCGAGGATGCCAATCCTTAAAAAACATGCTTACACACTTTTTATTCGGCTGCACGTCTGCGTACACCAACAGCTAGACGAAGACTGGCACTATACGAAAAATGAGAACAAAACAAACGAAACTAAGAAAGAAAAAGAATAAAATATAACCCTGCGTCGTCGATTCGAAACATGGCCTTCCAGGGTTAAAAGCTCTAACAACATTTAACGAAAAAAAAACAAAAATGGCCTTTTCAGCCCTTGAAATGACTTTGACCGAGCTTCTATTGATCAATTGTGTTGTGTGTGTTGTTCGAACACAAATGTTCGAACACAAATGATCGAGAACTGGGCCTACATGTTTTATGCCGACTCCGAACGGCTTATGTTCTCAAAAAGCTTTTCATGGCAGTTTTTACTCTCTGATGCTTGCTATTGTCTGCAGAGAGGTGACGGCCGAACAAAAAAATGAATTCAATTGAAAAAACTTTCTGTGACAGATGGGATTTGAACCTGGGTTTTCTGGCGTATGGGCCACACACACTACTCACCGCGCCACGGCCGCCACAGAGACACACAACAGACGGCACACAACAAAAGTTTTATAATTTTGAGACAATTCAGCTGCTTTGTTTTTATCCTGTGTCCCCACCATTATATATCCACCGTGCTTCAACTCAGTGAATAGACAGAATACACCAAAAGAACAATCTGAGTGCACCCTTGATATACCCGCTACATGCCAGAAATTGACGTGCTTTTCGTGATTTCCATGCAAATATGTTGAATATCCTTAAGATATTGACTCAAACTCTGTAAATTTGAACACAGTGAAGATGAGAAGTAAGTGCGTCGTGGTATGCGCTGTCTTATAAACTGAAAAAACGTAAAACAAGAATAAATAAATAAAACTGCGAAAAAAAATTAGCTGCGTTCAAATATATGTTGTAATATCTAGTAAAGCTATCACATTGCAAGCAACTGTTATTGAAGTAAAGAAGATTGGCAGAGAAGGGTTAAAATAAAATATGTTTTAAGTAGTAAAAGTTTCAGGTTTTTCATCTACTTCTTTACCCGAGATACCAACACTTTTGCATAAATTTAATGTCATCGCTAGGGCTTAAAATGTTATTTCCGGCTTCAGAGAAACACCCTTTCATTCATCTATCAAATCTAAATGCTGCCACCCTACCTTGTCAAACATACGCCACAGTCTTTTTCTTTTTTCTTTTTTTTTGGAGCGATGAAGGGACCCAGCCAGCACCAGTTAAACAAATTTTTTTTTTCACTTTTATCTACTCACCCGCAACTTGCAGCGTGGCATTGCGACTCCTTGCGACGCCCAACTCGTTCTTCGCCTCGCACCAATAGACGCCCGCATCCGTTTCTCGTCGCGAGTTGACAACCTGTAAAAGGAGTGCGAAAAGAAAAGAAAAAAAGGAGAAATAAGTTGATGAAGTTGGAAATTTTGTTCGATTTATCTGTGTAAAAGTGATACTTTTTTATATAATTTTTCACTTTTAACAACACTCCCCATTTTTTTTTTTTTTTTGTTGTGTGGAATAAATTACAAAAGTATTCACTGCTGCGTTTATTGATGAGCACGCAAGGATCAAGGATTCGTGTTGCAAATCATTTTAATGCGCCGTAATTTGTTATTTTTCAATATTTAAAATTATTATGCTTGCAGAAAAATCGAAAAAAACCGACAACTGAAAAATGCTCAGTACGAAAAAAAGGCAAATTCTTTTTTTTTTTGCATTCTCATAATGTACTGACTGATAATGTTGTTGTTGCTGCTGTTTTTGTTTTGGCTGTGTTGTAACAACATGACTGCTGGGAATTTTTAATGGCATAAAATATTAGCTTTTAATGCTTTTCACAAATTGGAAAAAGGATTTGTGCTGCACAGAAAAAGGTTGCCAATATTTAAAGAAAATATATAATATCGTTCCCTATATACTCAGCGAGAAGATTGAAAAGTTTTCTAAGGTTTTAATGAAAGCTTTCAGCTTATTGAATTTTTTTTCAGATAATTTTTTTTCTTCTATATTGATAAGCTTTCTTTTGAGCATGTTATCGTTTTTATTATAAAATTTCTCAAATCAAATGGTTTTCCAAAGATTTCAGCCGTAATTAAATGAAACAATATATTTCCATTTTGATTTCATTGACTTTATGGTACTTTTTCAGCTCAATTTTAAATCGAACCAGAAACGACAACTTTTTTGACCGCCCTGTTGCCACGTTCGTTTTAATTAAATCCCTCCACTTAATTGGCGGCTTCATTATATTCGTCGATATTAGTATGAAAATATTCCGTAAGAGTCATCATAAATCAAAATTAATTTATTGCTAATTAAATATAAAAAAAAAAATATGAAAATATCGCTGCAGTTAAAACAATGTACATTCACATTATTAAAAAAGAATGTCTTTAATTATGTAAGAGCGTAAACATTTTTAAGCTCATGTATACGAAAACCATCAGACAGCCAAATAGAGTTGCTCATACATTTTCGTGTAAAGCGTTTTTTATGCTTTTATTTTATAAGTTCTAATACTGGTTTTTATAGTGTAAGATTTTTTTTTTTTATTCTTAGCGTTTAAAAAATATCAAATTTTTAAAAATGTTGAATCGGTCTTCCACTTAAGTTTAGATGGAATAAATAAATGTATAATATATTGAAAAGGTGTCTTTATATCTTAAGAGGATCTTATAGCATGGTTGAAAGGTTCTATATTTATAAAGGAAATACAAATTGTTTTCTTTTTTATGAGATCAAAATAAAGAAGTCACAATACAGGTAGTTCAAGTATATTCTATTACATTGCAGGCCCGAGCTTTTTTCACTGAGTACTTTCGAGCTTTACTTACTAACTGACTTAGGTGGCCATAACAACCCGTGTTCAGGTTTCAGCCGACCAGGGGGCGAACCTTCACATGGCAACCTGTCTGACTGCCTCAACCTGGCAAGACCAGCATTATCCATGTCGAAATCGTCCCAAGTCGACTCAAACCTTCTTGTGGTGTTCCCTGGGCAACGGCAAGCAGGCATCCGTCAGTTTGACGGCTAATTTAAGCGGTGGGTAGCTCAGTTGACCTTAAACATGGAATTTGCGCAGGGTTCGGGTACCGCCACATTACTACTGCCCAATGAAAACTAAACCAGCCTCGGATACGAATTTTCGAGGTTTACAGTTTTTAAAAAAACCTTTAAAGTTTTTATTTTTATCTAAAGCATCTTTAAGTGGTTCCAAAAAATTCGTTGAAAATTATTTATATTGTTTTTTTGTAAATTTTCATGGTATACTAGCAAAACCCTCGCCCGCCTCGCCAGGAACTTTCTTAACCCATTAAAGCCATTTTTTAACCTATTTCTCAACCTGGAGGTCATACAGTAATACATTTTCATGATCTCCAAAAAGAATATAAAATTTTAAGAACTTGTCTTATCGACCTGTTTTCGCTCAATGCTGAACAATTACGTTAACTTACATTTCCAAGCTTGGGAAGTTTGGGAATTTTCCATTATTTTTAATTTTAATTTTAAACCTCTAAGAAATCTTAAAAAAAAATTAAGTAAAATATAATTCTTATGCAAGCGTCTTTCTTAGGCTTTATATTTAACTTTTGTGAATTTTTATGAAGTTTGACTGACATACGTGGCTCCTGCGGGTTGACACAACACTGGCCTTTAACGAAATACGTTTTTATATATTTTTTGTTGTTTTGTGGAAATTCTTGTGATGGAATTGGAAAAATATCGGCGCAAAATGCTCGACTTTGCTTGTAGAATATCGTTCAATTTGAAAATTGAAAATCTCGAGGAGGCAACTCGATTTTTACATTCTTTTTTTTTTAATTATTTGACTTTTTTTTTCTTAGTTAGACCAAACTAAATATTTTTGGAAAGTTTCATCATTCTACCTCAACGGGAACATGGGTCAGGCTTTAATGGGTTAACAGGTTTGATGTGTGGCAGTCAGTGTGGATAAAAGTGTCTGTGAAGTTTCTGTATTCAGAAAAGCTGTTTTGAGCCTGTCTTTGTTAACTGTAGTGGTAGTGTTTTTTTTCTAAATTGTGGAGAATTTTGGTGTTTTGTCTTTCACTAGCGAATTCGAAAAAAAATAAAAAAAAAATTAGGTGGCAACTCTATGAAAAACAAATTATAGAATTTTTAAATTCAGACAATGGAAACGATTTCAGTGACCTGTTTTTAGCTAGTATTCGTCCCAGCACCGGATTCGTAAAAGTAAAAAATCTAGCTGGCATCCCTATTAGTCCGGGAGCCAGCAATACTTAAAGTGCAGTTACACAATTTTTTTATTAAGGGATAGTTATTAGCAATGCGAATAAAATAAGCCCGGTATGACGCGGTCTACCCTGGAACCAGTATTTTTTAATGATTTTTTTATTATTAACAAACAGTAAAAATTTGTTATTTAGTTTTAGTAATTCTTAAATATATAAATTTTTAAGAATTATATATGAGAGCCTTATGCCAAGTAAATCATGAAGCAACAGGTCGCCACAACAAGAATTTTCTGTACAGAACAACCACCAGCAGACTAGACAGCTGTTTCGTTGGTCGCTACACCAACTCATCAGTAATCTTCTGTGAGTTATGCAGTTCATTAACTTTGAAAATCTTATAAGCACATCTTCTGCTAAAACCTAAGCGGAATTGCAGTAGTGTGCTTTCCAATTTAAAAAGCAATGTTTTTCTACTTCTTAGCACAAAGCAAAGGTTCAAAAAATTTACTGCAATAATTTGCAAAGACTTGTTGTTGCGCTCTTTGTTTACTTCTTTTCACGATTCCATTCTTTGGTACCAAAAATTCGTTGATTAAACCATAGAAGGCGTGAAGAAGTTTTTTTGAAAAAAAAAAATGACTCATCTTATATTCTAAGGTCTTTGTTTACTTCTTTTCACGATTCCATTCTTTGGTACCAAAAATTCGTTGATTAAACCATAGAAGGCGTGAAGAAGTTTTTTTGAAAAAAAAAAAATGACTCATCTTATATTCTAAGGTCGGGCTCGTACCAGTTTTACATGAAAATTAAATGATGGCATTTTTATACCCCAACGCGTACTGCGTAAGGGGTAAACCTCTGCACTCGTTTTTCTTACAACAGCAGAGACAACAGTGTAGAGTTCAGAGCTAACAGAACTCACCCAGTGGGCAATTCAGTCAGGCCTCTTGAAAAAAAGGCATGCATTAACTGCTTTTTTTGGCGTCAACACACTTAACAACATCACTGCATCGGTGAGGGCTTCTATAAGGCCTGCCTGCTAAAAGGAAGGCAAGAAGTTTTCGTTATTTCTCTGTGATGTGACTGCTACACAAGGCAGTACAACAATTATATTTTACCTACTAAAACTGGTTCTGCTTATATTTCAGGGTTACTTTTTCGTTAAAAGTTAAAATATATGTTAGTTCAAATATACTCAATAATAATCAACGTCATGACTTAGAAATATTCTTATCCGGCAAAAATATGTAAAATAAAATAAAATCACAGAATCACAGAATAAATAGGTAGGTATACATAAAAAGAAATAAAAAAAAAATATTTTTTTAATTGTTTTGGTTAACCCCTTCTTTAAGCCATTTTAAAGGAGTGCTTATAGCAGGCCTCTTTAAAGCAGGGAGTGCGGAAGTACTAACAAATTTTCTCGTTTCATACAAACAATACAAGGGAGCTTACAAGGATTGTGTAAGGCCTATCGAATGCAAATACAGGCCTTTTAAACGGCCTTCGGACTGCTGCATTTGCCCACTGGGCAGTTAGTCAAGGGAGCGTAACCAACCCATGTAACGACAACGAATGATCACTGCAGAGCAGTTGTTAGCTTAAAAGCAGAACATGTTCGCCGCTTACTTTAGCAGAACAAAATGTTGCTCGTTTTATAAAAACAAAACAACTGATAACAGCAAGAAAAACCATTAATCACATCTTACGCAGCAGAACCTAGGTAAAGTGATTAGTTTTATTTAGTTGTGAGTTGTATTTAGAATTCTGGTCAACAAATTTATAATTTTAATAAAATAATTGATGTAAATGATGCAAGTTTATAAAATTGTAATTTTATTATAATTATTTTTATTATAATTAATTTTATTATAATTAATTCAATTATTAAATTAAAAATGTTGTGGAGTCAGTACAAATGAACTGATTCAAATTAAAGAAAGTTGATATTTTTATTAAAAGTTACAGACTTATATTTGTATGTCAGGTCTGGTTTGAAAAAAAATTTTTTTTCTGCTTTCAAAATGCCGTTTGTAGTAACTTATATTTCTCAGCTGCTATTATACATAAAATTATGAACATAAAAACCATAATATTAAGCACAATTTGACCTTTAATCTGATATAAAATATTTATTTATTAAACTTTTGTTTTCAAAACGTGATATTTTGCAAATTTAAGAATTTTTTTATAGAAAGCAGTTTCTTAGTCATCTACAGCAGTGATTCTTAACCATTTTCAGCTGGTGGCCCACCTTTTCTTATCGTGCCCTGAAAATAACATAAAACATTAGACAAAAAAAAAAATCGCAATATAATGTGACAATAAATATTCTTTTCTGTGAAGTCGGATACTATTGATCCCATGTCAAACCGGACGTTTTTGTTCAAAAACTGATTTTGACGATTCCGATTTTTTTCACATTTTCAACATGAATAGTATTTTAAAAAATAAAAATAGTTGCATATTTTTTTAACTTTTTTCTTGCAAGTTATTTAAACACTGTGAAATGTTAAAAACATAAAATTGTCATTTGGACTTACTACATGTCAAAAGGTATATTTTCAAAACAGTTGAACAGTTGAACATAACAAAGAACGTTATGTTAAAATATGTTATGGACATATTTTGAAAACCTTGAATAGATCTTTTATGTTGTATAATTTTTTACCACCTTTGATGAAATATTTTATTTTTTTCGGCCACTAAAAATTTCATTCACATTTTTCAAGGTCAGCACTAAAATTTTTTATGCGTTTTGAAAATATTATCGTATGGAAGCATTTATACTTAATGCAATTTTAAAATATCATGTTGGACAATTTTAACATGCAAAATACTTTAGTAGCTTTAGCTTATTTTTTTCAAATCTATTTTATATAACATGTTGTTTTTTTTTATTCCTTGATAAAGGAAAATCTGATGGAGGATTACTAGCTGCAAAATTTAAAATTCCGTAAGAAGTACAAAAAACACCAAAAATCCCATTTTTTATTAAAAATTAAATTTTTTTGTATGTACAAATTGTGTAGGCAGTTTTTGGAAAAATCATTTTAAATAGTAAGCATTGATTTTCCACACAACAACAACAAAATATCCTCACAAACAACACAATAATCCATAACAAAAAAGACAACACTTATTTTATAAAATTAAATGAATTTCCTTAATTTTTGTTACTTAAAAAGTATTTTTTTTTAAAGTCTCTAATAAATTTACTTTAATTTAATATTATTATTAAGATCAAAATAAATTAAAAACAAGTCCCTAATAAAATTTAAATAAAAAATAAGAAAATTCTGTTTTTGGCGTTTTAAGTTGTTCTACAAGGCAATGTAGAAACTACGAAACCTAAAGAACACAGCATAACTCCAAGCGTTCTGCTTTTATTTACATTACTTTCCCTTCATTTCATCCCTGCAGGAAAATCAACTAATTTAAAAGTAGTTGATAAAGTAGTTTTTTGTCAACCACAACTAGTTGAAATTCTGACTTTTTTCCATAGAACAAACTAACTTATTTTGTAAGGCGATGTCCGCTAAATAAGTCAATTGACTTTCGTCTGCATATATTTTCAACTACTTGTTAAATTAGTTATATTTAAATTATTTTTTTAATTACTTTAAAATAACCAATTGAAAACTATTACTGATGGCCTAAAGTTAATAATAGTTGATGAAATAACATGGTTAAATATGTATAAACTTGTAATCTAATAAAAATTTGCAATTAAAACATGTCATGTAATTCAAAGTAATTTATCAACCACTTGTTTTTAAGTAGTATTTCAATTACTTCATATATAATGCAATCTAAACTATTTAGAATTGAAGTGGATGCCGCCTTAATATAATTCAAAGTAGTTTATATACTAATTTATTTTAAATTAGTTTTTTAATTAGTTGATTTTAAAAACAAGTTAGTTTGTTCCTATAGGGATTCTGCTGCGCTCTTCTCTGTTGACTCAAGCAAAACATTGCTTTGGTTTTTGTTTGTTTTTGTTCTGCTCACGCGACAAGTGCTCTCTGTAGTGTTACGTTTGTTTTAATTGATGAGAACAAAACATAGCCAACGCCTGCTCCACAAACGAGTGTTCTGAAACGCATTTCAAGCGCACTCATATAGAGGTTTAGGTTCCGTTTGTAACGCCAATAAGGAGGCGTGGCAGGTACAGAAAAGTATATATAATTTTGATCATCATCACTACCTGAGTCAATATCCGTGTGCCCGTCTGTGATCACGATTACAGGCGTAATTTTAAAGATATCGCGATAAAATTCAAAATATAAGCTTCTCTCTAAAAAATTGAGATCAAGTACGAGAATGAGCCAAATCGGATGAAAACCAGGCCTACCTCCCATTCAAAGTGACTTTATTTTAACAGTAAAATCTCTTTAAAATCCACATAAATTAATGAAATGCCTTGAAATTTTAGCACGTGGACTTTAATCTTCAATATAAATCCTGACTCAAAAATTCAGAAAAATCAGATGCAAACCACGCCTACCTCCCATGCAATGTGGCCTTATATTAACAGGAAAATCTCTTAAAAATCTGCTCAAATCACACAAATGTCTTGGAATTTTGCATATAGGCTTTGATATATAATATAGACCATCACTGTGATATTTGGAAATGTCGGATTAAAACCACGTCTACTTCCCATACAAATTGGATTTATTTAAAAAGAATTTTTAAACTTTTTTAAGATTATTTAAAAATCTGTTAAAAATTTCCAAAAATTAAAGAAATGTCTTGAAATTTTGTACATAAGCTTTGATATTTAACTTAAACCAACTCTATGATATTTGGGAAAATCGGATGAAACCGCGCCTATTTCCCATGCAAAGTGGTTATATTCGAAACGTAAAATCTCTTAAAAATCCACAATAACTAAAGAAATATCTTAAAATGATGCACATAAGCTTTGATATATAACATGAAGTATCTCTATGATATTTGGCAAAATCGGTTGAAAACCACGCCTACCTCCCACACAAAGTGACGTCATCAATATACAAAAACTTTCGTAAATATATAAAACCGAATGGCATCGTGTCTTTATGTACACAAACTTCGCCCACATATTTTATCCAACCCATACAAATATTCTTCGGTATAATGTGGATTCTTTAGAAAAGTAAAGTGAGGGTGGCATTTTACTTTTAATTGAACTTCTGTTGGACCGTGTGTCAATCTTCAACCAAATTTTTCACACCTAATCATTGGTAATTTGAGCAATCTTATGTTTATAAAATTGGGTGGTACTAAACGGGAGGCGTTGCACTTTATTTTTAAGCTAGCTCAATCTACACCGTTTGTCCGACTTAAACCAAATTTCTTACACATATTTCTTAGTAAAATGAGAAGTTTTAAGCCTAAAAAAGTGGATTGGATGGGACAAGGGGCGTGTCAAATTAATTCTAATCGAACTCCCTCTACTCCGTTTTCACGACTTAAACCAAATTTTACACACAAATTATTTTGCATAAGGATCTGGTCTGTTGTTTATAGAAAAGGGCAGTACTAGACAGGGGGCGTGGCACTTAATTTTTAATCTGTTTCCATCTACACCGTTTCTCTGATTTCAACAAAATTTCGCGCGATATTACAGTAATATATATAAGCCAAAAAAAAATTGCAATGTTACCATTATTTCAAAACCACAAATATTCCCATATCTTCAAAAATCTATAACCTCCTTGGTACAAACAATTTTCCTTACAAAGCCTTACAATTTTATTATTATTTGAACATCAAATATATTCACATATCTTTAAAACTGCGGTAGTTTTTCTTACAAGAAAATTTTCTCATATAATATCGTTAACCCAGAATGAAAAATTTAATATTTTGATTATCGATGTAAGTATCTCCAATGTTTTTTGCATTTATTTAATAAAATTTACTTTTTGTCTTACGGCCAGGAAAAGTAGGTACTTAATACAAATTATTTCAACAATACCGTTATCTGGCCCTCTATATTTTTAATCTCTTTTTCAAAAAAGGTCTAAAATATTGAATATATTCTCAAAACATTAAGCAAAAGTGGTTTTTGGTAGTAAAAAAATTGAAACTAAAAATCGCATTTTGGATTGCTTCACACGAAATAAATATTATTTTTTATATTTTTTCATGACCTTCGACATGTTTCAACCAATTGGCGAATCAAAATACCTGATAACCTCAACTTCGTGTATTCAAAAGACAAATTATCGATAAATAGGCTTTTCCGAAGCAAGACGTATCGTCGAAAAATTAAAAAAAAACAATTTTTGATGTTTTTAAAATTACAAAATTTCAACTATTAAAATAGTTCTAAAAAAAAAATTTAGTTCGAAAGCCCAATTCATAAAGTCATTATTTTTATTTTATTTAAGTGTTTTCTAGTTTCGAAAAAAATTTATTAGTTCTGCGAGCAATATTTTGCTAGAACCGCCGCTGATTGTATGTAATTATAATGTTATGATTTATTGTTTCTTTGATATTGTATTTAAATCTTATCCAACTATTAACCAAGGGCTTGGGTGTTCATAATATTCATTACTTTTATTAAGCTGAACTTAACTGAAGTCCCAAAGTGTTTTAAAGGATGATGAATGCTAAAACATTTGAGAGCGCTTTATTAATTAACCAAATTTTTTAAAACTTTTGCCATTAAATCATAGCAAAAAGGTGTACCTATGTAGTAATAATATAACTTGAGTAAATAGAACCACATTTATAAGACCATTTCCCACATCTACTTAACTGTTACATTAACTGTCATAAATTAATCAACCAATATTACCGCTACTCACACAAACTCACTCAAATTGTACTAAAGAAAAAAAAAATACACCAAATTCAAAATCATTAAATTTAATTTATGTATGAAACTGGTAGGTGCAAAAAGAGCCAGACTGGTAAAATGACAGTTTGACAGACACATTCATACCCATACCAGCAACACTCTGACTCTCAGACTGTTTCTACTCAAGGCTTGACAGTAAATGAACAAGTGTGGCACGCAGCACGTTTCAGCACTTGTGCGTGTGTTCAAAGTGTGTGTGGTTGTGTGTTTGCATTTGTGTGTGTGTATGTATGGTCGACTCCATTAACATAACTAAACGATGTGTTACGTGATTATGAACAACCAAAATAAATATAAAAAAAAAATACACAAAAATATACAATATAAAAAGTAAACCCAAAACACAAATTTAACTTAAAAAGCCACAACATACAAACAACACAAACACCCACACACCCAATATTGAAGACACAAATGCTCAGCATAACGAAGCGCTAAAGTGACAAAATGTTCAAAAATGTATAACATGTTATTTAAACGCACGCACTTTAAATACCAAACACATACTTAAGCACAAACATGCGTATATTTAAGGAAAACAAGAGGAAATAAAAATAAACAAGCACCTAAAAGCCGACTACGTAAAATACAAAAAAAAAAAAAAAAAGGAAAAGCACACAAGAGAGACGCATTTAAATATTTCAAATTTTAAATTAATCACATCAACAAAAAACAATGTTATAAATTAAATTGCTTTGCGTTCAATCTGTGTCTGTGTGTGTGCATGCGTCTGTGTTTAATGAACGAGATTTTCAAAGCCGTTCCCCGCATTCTTCACTCTGACTACCACAACTTTCATTTATCCCAGTTAGCACACGTTGACTTTTACGACTCTGGCTACAGCATCAATTTCTGCTCAACAGTGTAAATAAAGTCTTGGAAATTGTGGAATAATATAGAAAATTAAAAGCTTGCGCTGTGTCAGTATTTGTGGGTATGTGAGAAAGTGTCTTGGGTGCTTGTGTGTCAGTATTTTTTTTTTTTGTTTAAGTGCGTTTTTATATATTTAATTTTACAATTTATTATAAAAATTTTATCAGTTTAACTGTCAGTTTTTCAGTTTAACTGTCATTTTCATTTTTAGACGCCAGAGAACTCTGGTTCAAATCCTATCTGACACAGAAAGTGTTTTTAATCGAATTAATTTTTCTGTTCGGCCGCCACCTCTCTTCAAAAAAGCTTTATGAACATGAGCCGTTCGGAGTCGGCATAAATCTTGTAGGTCCAGTTCTCGATCATTTGTGTTCAAACATTTCACAACATGCACAACACTATTGATCATAAGAAGCTCGGTCAAAGTGCTTTCAAGGGTTAAAATGGCCAATTCATATTTTTTTTTTTTTTATATCTTGGGTACAATGGTCCTTTAATTAATGAGTTTGAGTCAGGCCATCGCTGATTCCACAAAAGATAACCTTAGCATACAACAAATGAAGACGACTGTCTAGGCATTTTGTTCTAATTTTTTTTTGTAATATTTTTAATACTCTAAGAGCAATTCTAAGCAGATTGTTTGCTTATTGCTGCTATTCTTTGTTTTCTTCGCTGCTGATTTTTTTTCGCTATTTTGGATTTCACGGATTTCTGAAGAATTTTATTTGTATTTTCTTTATCATCATTAAGAGAACTCATTAAAAAGAATTTAAGCATCCTCTTTGTGGAAACAATGTTAACATATATAAGATTATATTCAAAAGTTTAATGGTTTTGTTCAAAGTTCTGAAAAGATTTTTGGCAAAATAAATAATTGTTTTATTTCTACTTTAAAGCCTCTCATAAAATATTTATAAAATTTGTTGTTAGAAAGTATTTTCAAACAAGAGAGAACAAATTTTTTTATAGAAGATACTAATAAAAACCAAGGTTTGTTCCTAATAGATTTAATGGATTTTACTGTATAGACTACTGATAAAGAATGGTTGACTTGAAAAATTCGTATTGAATTTTTATTGATCTTCTTTGTTGTGCACAGTTTTACCGACACTTTTATGAAAAATTTTAATTTTTTTGTTCACCAAAAATTACATTCACATTTCCAAGGTCATCACTACTATTTTTATGCGTTTTGAGAAAATTGTCATATTACGCATTAATTTAAATGCATTCTCAAAATTTTATGATGAAGAAACAGTGCAAACTATTTTAAACCAATTTTTCAAAAACTGCCAACACAATTCTTATATACAGGGTCCGCCATCTAACGTTTTTTTTTTCAACTAGTGCTTATTTCGTGAATGGTAACACTTAGCACATGTCTGATTTGACAGATAATTAGTTTTATCCTTCCGCTGAACGAATATGGTTGTGTATACGCTTGAACAACGCTGGGAAATATTGCCTGCGATTGGCTTACAGAAGATGCCGATTTTGCCAAAAAATCATCTTTTCAGATGAAGCTCATTTTGATCTTGGCGGGTATGTAAACAAGCAAAATTGTCGCATTTGGGGCACAGAAAACCCGCACGCATACATTGAAAAGCCGATGCACCCAAAACGAGTCACTGTTTGGTGCAGACTTTGGTCCAGAGGCATAATGGGGCCATTTTTCTTCGAAAAGGAGCAAGGAGTGGCCGTTACAGTCAATGGCCATCGTTATCGGGCCATGTTGAACGAATTTTTGTTCACAAAAATTGAAGAGGAGGATATTGGCAACATTTGGTTTCAACAGGACGGCGAAGCTACACTCGATGTTTTGCGCCCTGTTTTTGAAGATCGCATTATCAGCCGCAGAGCTGATGTCGTTTGGCCACCTCGGGGCTGCGATTTGACACCGTTGAACTATTATTTGTGGGGTGCCCTCAAAGATAAGTGTCCCGCCGACAAGCCAGAGACATTGATGCTTTAAAGGACAATATTCGTGAAGCCATTGGTGAAATACAGCTGCACACAATCAATAATGTGCTTAAAAATTGGACCGATCTTGTAGGCTACTGCATGGCCAGCCGAGGCAGCCATTTCAATGAAATTATTTTCCATTATTAACCGGAAGGATTGTACATTCAAATAAAAAAAGAAATTTGAGAAAATATTCAGTAGTTTTTTTTTTTGCATTTTCAAAAAAAAAAAAGTTATTTGGCGGACCCTCTACAAAATACTTTTATTTAGTTTTTTTTGAAGCGTTGACTTCTTTAGCGAAGTTATTAACGGGAGTGAAATTAACATTTTACAAAAGCGTCAGTTGCAATTTTTTTCTATGATCTTTGCATTTATTCTAAGCGCAAAAACAGAAACATGTACAAACAGAAACAACACACGCCGATCTCGATGGCCAGCACATTTTCAAACCCACTTAAGCAACAACAAATGCATGTAAATGCAATGAAAAACAACACTCACTCGAGAATGCTGAATTTGATAGCAGCGCTACTGTGTGCGATAGCTAGAAGTGTTTTTGCATGTGCATTTTTTTGGTGGGCTAGAAATTCGTTCGCCATGAATATTGTTTGTGTTTTTATTAAGCGAAGCTCAGCCGTGCTGCAGTCGTCAGGACTGCCGACGGAAGCGTTAGCTTCTTAGCATTAAGGTTTCTGCAATGGCAGTAAGACGGCAACGAAAAGGCAACGTGTGCTCAATGCACACTTAGCGGAACGACTGTGAAAATTTATACAAACAGCGGCAATAAGAAATCAAAACAAAAAATCCAAAATATGTGATATAGATGAAGAAGATGCCTAAAATTAATCAAACCGTGATTTTCTGCCATATGATCGAACATTTTTGCGCAAAATTCAATTAATTGTTCGGAATCATTTCTTGCTACTAATTTTTTGTAATCAAATCAAACGACAAGCCGGTCAGAATTCTTTGGTTTTATAGCCACCGGCGTTTTCGTTGGTGTAAAAAGTCGTTGCCGTTTCGTCGCCGGCTAGTATGCATGTATACATAAGAACACAGGGAAGTTCTATTTTATAGTTTCGTGTCGTTTCGTTACGTGCCGTAAGTGTGCAGAAGGCTTTAGATGTAAAATTAAGTATAGTATTAATTGAAAGAATAAATATGCACACACTTTAAGTTTAAAATATTATTTTACGTTTATTAATGAAATTGATGGCAAAAAATAATGAATTTTGGTTGCACTATGTACAGTAAGGGACAAAATTCTACATACAGCATCGAAGTATTGATTTACGTAAATCTTAATGTTTACACAAATGAAACGTTAGTTTGCAGTTTAGTTAGCGAAAACGAAAAAAAATTCAACTATTATGCGAAAAAATAAAAAGTTGAAAAAGAGCCCTTTAACAAAATTGCAAAATAAGTAAATTTTTGTCGAGCCGTAGTATAGACTATTATTAAAAATTAAAAAGACTTAAAATCTTTAACTATGAAACCACACTACGGCCGGTCAAAAAACATTCTCAAATATATCTCGGCTCTGTCACAAAAAAGTGTACCAAATTATCGATGATTCAAAAGTAGTAAATCTCTTCGGCGTACTTCCTCAAAAGTGCGTTCGTTCAAATAATGTGCGAAAATACGTAACATAAACAATTTTTTATTATAAGAAAAAACTAACGATTCTATGAATTTGCATGGACTCGCTCTAAAAAAAAAACTTTTACACGAATTTTTTGAAAATGTTTTGTATTCTTTTATGTTTTCAGAACAGTTCACAACTCCAAAAGTTAATTTTTTTGTTTATATGAGCATTTCATTGGTTTGGGAAAAAAGGGAAAATGGCAGTTATTCTTAGTTATAAATCTTTTTTTTTAATCTTTAAACTATGTGTTGGAAAAAATCCTTTGTATTTCGAATATTTTTTGCACGTTTCTGGAATTAACGTTCATGTGAGAAAGTATGCCGCAGTGATCCACTAGTCTTGAACCATGGATTCCCGGATTTTGGTCCACGTTTTTCATGAAAGGGCCGAAATATCTACGAGGATTTTTTTTTTCGCTTGTATTGTGGTTCAACCGTAGTGGATTTTGAGTCGGTTAAATTTTTTATAATAGTCCATACTCTGACTTAACTAATCTGACATTAACTGACTTACTAATATTGTAATTGTGTTAAAGTATTCTTTATGAAATTTTTACATTTTCGTATGATAATTAAACTTTTTTTTCGGCGTCCAAGTCAAAACACAAATTTTTGACTTCAGTTTTCAAAATTTTAAATTTTATTAAAATTTAATTTTATCGTAAATATGGCATTCATTTTTTATCAATAAAAAACGCACCTAATGAAACGAACGCCTAATAAAACGAAGTCAGCTTAAGCTATGTTTAAGCCGATCAAATTCATAAAAGGCATTTGAAACATCTTCAACAAGTGTAGCAGCTTCAAAAAATAAAGATCAAGAGCAAGTAAGAGCAGCAAACGTAGCTAAATTAACGTTTTTTTGGTGAACTGAAGTGGGAATTCTTATTCTGGTTTTTTTTTTTTTTTGTTAATGTCAGGTAAATTTTCATTTGTATTTATCTCTGTTCACATGGTAAAAATTTTCATCAAATGTTGAAAAAAATTTAAAAAAATATAAGTGTGACGTTATGTTGGCGAGGAGGGGGGCAGGTTATAAGACTTTGGGACAAAGTGTGGCATAGGAGGCGGGAGTTAAAAAATTGGCCAAAAACATGTTTCGTAATTTATTATTTATAGCCTCTTTTTCATTAGAATTCATAAGTCTTGCTGAAATCAAAAATTCGATGCATGTAGACTTTTTTCCTTTACCATGGTATAGCGTAACCAAAATTAATAATATTTTTTATTTTTTGCTATTAATTTTATGATTAAGCTAAAAAAAATTATTTATAAACTTAATAGTATGGTCATGTTTATTCTTTCAATTAATACTATAGTGGTATTCGCTCTTTCGTGTATTAGATGTACTGATTGTAATTGTACCGATAAATACAAGGGAAAGAGTGAGTGACTTCTTCCAAAGCAGTGTATCTACTATTGGCTACACTGGTGGCAATTGAACTTTTTTTCCTTATTTTAACATTTTCCATTACAGATTCCATTACAGATGGATTTTAAACAGTTCTAATTAGAAAACGATATGATGTGACGAAGAAATGGTGCCAAGAATGCTGCCAAGTAATGTCAAAATGATACAATTAACACATACAACTACATTACAATCATCTTTTGATGTTGTAAAGAAACACATAAAGTGTAACTTCAAAAGCTATGGTATTTGTTGTTGCATGTGTATTTAGTGTAATTTTTTGACAGAAGTACACTAGTGTAGTCATAAATACACAAAAGAGCGAATACCACTTATATTACTTTTACATCTAATGCTAAAAAGCTAACGTTTCCGTCGTGATGCGTCGCACAGTGGGCCAGAAGCAATCATAAAGAGCGTATAGCAAAAAAAAAAATAAATAGTACATTTTTTTGTACATTTTAGAGCATATTGGTTTTTCACGAACTTTTCAGTTCCGCAGAGTCCGGAGTTCTTCGAACGCGCAAATTATAACTCGTTTGTCATACAATATACTCCGAAAATTTGCGATGCTAATACCTGCAACTGTAGCCTTGTCGGCTGTTTATTCTAGTACTGACAGCTTAGATAGCGAGGAGGAAATTTAAGTTTTATCCTAATTTTGAACGAAAATTTAGTTCAAATTTTTTAGTTTTAATCGTTTCTCACTTGTTTTTCATTTGTTGTTGGGGTTATTTCAAACTTATTGTTTTACTTTCAACTTTAAAATAATTTGTTAAATTATTCGGATAATTTATATATAGAGCAATTCCATATGAAAGCGATCACCTTTTGGACGACCCCTCTCCGATTTTAAAATAAATAGTCTCAATCGATTGCCCGGCAAAAAATAATGTACCTACATATTTTTTTGTTTTTTTTATAGTGACTGGTTTAGTGGTGGTGTACACCACTGTCATGTGACAATATTGAAGAATTCTTCATAAGGGACCTCATTGAAAGTTGTTTTAAAAAAAAAACTACTAAAGCGATCGCAACGAGTGATAGCTCGTTGGAAAGGTATTGAATCAGGCTTTAATTGAAAAATAAAATTTTCCTAATTTTTTTCAGAAATTTACCTTTTTTCCCATGAAAATTAAATTTTCCGATTTTCCACAGAAGCTCCTAAATTTTCCGGCTAATTTTATTTTTTTTTGATTCCTCATAATTTTTGCTTTAAAAATCAGCAATAAAAAAATGGGCCCCGACTCCTTGTTTGGACAGGAGAAGAGCATTTAAGAGACCACCTTGTTCTCATTGTTTTTATATTTTTTATAATTGAATTATTTTTAATTATTTAACATTATTTTATTTTATTATTAAAAATACATTTTAAAAATTATTTTACAGTTAAAAATACATTTATGAAGAAAAAATCAATTTTTTTTAAGAGCCCCAAGTTCGGCCAGGTAATATTTATTACCTGGTAATTTAAAAAATTTACAAAACATTTTATGACCTGTGGTCGGCTTATTGGCAGTAACCAATTAAGTCCCTCTTTAAAAAACATTTTATGACCAGTAGTTCACGCAAATTTTCCTATTAAAGAAAAGCAAATATCGCTTATTTTTTTTTACCTATTTTTTACCAAAAAATAAATATAAATACTTCACACACTCCGAGTCAAATTTCAGTTGAAACAAAGTAACGTTTTTCTCAGACGGCGCGGCTTCTCAGTACAAGAATAAAAAAAATTTTTACAATCTTTGCATAATTGAAGAAGAACAAAACTGCAAGGTCGAGTGGCACTTTTTTGCGACGTCCCACGGTAAGGGCCCATGCGATGCGTTAGGGGGAACCCTAAAACGCATGGCGACTAAGGCAAGTTTGCAAAGGCCATATACTGACCAGATCTTAAATGTACAACATTTGTTTTCGTGGATTCAAAGCAAGGAAATTGCCATTAACACAGTTTTATGCACTCAAAAAGAACACGATGCCATGGAGCGACGAATTCAATACAGATATAATAATTCCAAACCATTAACTGGAACGCAAAAGTTTCATTGCTTCATACCAAATATTTCTGATATGTCAATTAATGTAAAGCGGTACTCTTCGTCTGCCGACGTGCTAAATTAAAAGTTACTTTAATTTTATAATGATGCCAAGACAATTGAAATTTTTAATAAATATTGTAATTAAGTATAAGCAGCAAAATAAGAAAGATTTTTTCTTTGCCATTTTGTTTGGTGTGCCATTACATGCCACTGCTGCTATTATCCATGGATTTATGGCCGATCTTGTGAAGGCAGGCAGACCATATTCACTACACACTCAACTTGGGGCTCTTAAAAAAAAATTGATTTTTTCTTCATAAATGTATTTTTAACTGTAAAATAATTTTTAAAATTTATTTTTAATAATAAAATAAAATAATGTTAAATAATTAAAAATAATTCAATTATAAAAAATATAAAAACAATGAGAACAAGGTGGTCTCTTAAATGCTCTTCTCCTGTCCAAACAAGGAGTCGGGGCCCATTTTTTTATTGCTGATTCTTAAAGCAAAAATTATGAGGAATCCAAAAAAAAATAATATTAGCCGGAAAATTTAGGGCTTCTGTGGAAAATCAGAAAATTTAATTTTCATGGGAAAAAAGGTAAATTTCTGAAAAAAATTAGGAAAATTTTATTTTTCTATTAAAGCCTGATTCAATACCTTTCCAACGAGCTATCAGTCGTTGCGATCGCTTTAGTCGTTTTTTTTTAAAACAACTTTCAATGAGGTCCCTTATGAAGAATTCTTCAATTTTGTCACATGACAGTGGTGTACACCACCACTAAACCAGTCACTATAAAAAAAACAAAAAATATGTAGGTACATTATTTTTTGCTGGGCAATCGATTGAGACTATTTATTTTAAAATCGGAGAGGGGTCGTCCAAAAATTTGCCAATTTTGATCGTTTTCATATGGAATTGCTCTATATCCGATTTATTACATCTTTTAAACTGTATTTATGACAATAATTGTTGATTAATATTTGACGTTTCTGTAGGAAAAATTTTAGGAAGAGCCTAAAAAGTTATATTCAATATTGAAATTACATAATTCAACTCTGATGAGTTTTGAAATCGTTATGAAATTTTTCATAATTTATCATAATAATTTCTTAACACTTGTTTAACAGCTCACAACTAAAAATTATTGTTCGCTTTAAGTAGATCGTTAACGAACTCCAAAAACCTAAAAATACTCATTTCAGGATATAATCGACTAGATTTTATATAAAACTTTGCATACATAAACTTTACGTGCTTTTTGATTTGCTCTGGCCCACTGTGCGACGGCAGTCGGTATTTAGTTGAAATATTATTCCAACATTAAAGACCAATTTTTTAAACTTCTTCAGATACTTTTTATTATTTGGGTTGAAGTTTTTGTCTTCGCTTAGTTAAACAATTGTTAAAGCCTATGGAATTTTTCATCTTTAAACCCCAACGCGAACTGCGTAAGGGACATATTAACTTTGTCATTCCGATTGTAACGCCAATAAGGAGGCGTGGCAGGTATAGAAAAATGAATATATTTTTGATCAGCATCACCTCCTAGGTCGATTTCCGTGTGTCAGTCTGTCTGTCCGTCTGTCGACACGATTACAGGCGTAATTTTAAAGCTATCGCGATGAAATTCAAAATATAAGTTTCTTTTTAAAAAAGGAAGATACAGTTCCAAAATGGGTTAAGTCCTACCAGGTAGGTAGGTTAACGCCTACCATCCATACAAAGTGACTTTATTTTAATCGTAAAATCTTTTTAAAATCCAAAAAAATTAAACTTCAATCTAAATCCTTCAATCTTCAATCCTTCAATCTAAATCCTGGCTATGAAAATTCTAAAAATCGGATGAAAACCACGCCTACCTCCCATAAAAAGCGTCTTTATTTTAAATGTAAAATCTCTTTAGAATCCACAAAATTAAAGAAATGTCTTAAAATTTTGCACATAAACGTTGATATTGAACATAAGTCATCTCTATGATATATGGTAAAATCGGATGAAAACCACGGCCACTTCCCACACAAAGCGCCTTTATTTTATATTAAAAAATTAAAGAAAATTTGAAATTTTACACATTAGCTTTGATATATAATATGAAGCATCTCTATGTTATTAGGCAAAATCGGATCAAAACCACGCCTACCTCCCATACAATGTGACTTTATTTTAACCGTAAAATCTCATCAAAATCCACAAACATTAATGAAATGCCTTGCAATTATACACGGATGCTTTGATATTCATATAAATCCGCACTATGAAATTTGGAAAAATCGGATACAAACCACGCCTACCTCCCATACAAAGTATCTTTATATTAACCTTAAAATCCCTTAAAAATCTGCTCAAATTGCAGAAATGTCTTGGAATTTTGCGCCTAGGCTTTTATGCATAATATAGACTATCACTATGATATTGACTAAATCGGATGAAAACCACGACTACCTCCCATACAAAGTGGCTTTATTTGAAACGTTAAATCTCTTAAAAATATGCTAAAATAACAGAAATGTCTTGAAGTTTTGCATACAAACATAAGCAAACATAGTTTTGATATTTAACATAAACCACTCATTGACATTTGGTAAAATTGGATGGAAACCACGCCTACCTTCAATACAAAGTGACGTCATCAAAATTGAAAAACTTTCGTAAATATATAAAACTGAATGACATCGTGTCTGTATGTACCCAAGTTCCGCCTATGTCGTTTATTTAACCCATGCATATATCTTTCGGTAAAATGTGGAGTCTTTATACTAGAAAAGTGGGTGTGGCATTTTACTTTGTTTACAAATTACTCTATGCGGCAGCTAAAGGTAAAAATAAAATAAGCGTATGGCATATGGCAGATTATATATTCAAATTTTATAGACATCTAAAGACTTCGAATATACTTCAGTACGGCTGCGGGGGGTATTTTAGCTTCAGTACCCTGCCGAAGCTCCATTCCTTACTAGTTTTAGCTTTCTTTTTCAACTATTAAGGGTAAGTTGGTTCTTCCTTGATAGGTTAAAAATTTATTATTTAGAGAAATCTGACAAAAAATTCAACTAAATGGTCAAAAAAGTAAACTCAGTCGCAAGTGAATTGTTTTTGCATGTGGATTTTTTATTTTTTGAATTGCTTTCAAATTTAGCTAATCAGTGAAATATGAGCAACTTATGAAAACGTTTTGCTTCCAACTTTTTAACGCTAGTAATATCCCTGTGCAAAGGTGTTTAGCAGGCATTTTCAAGAACATATTTCGAATTAACGCTAGGACAATGTTTCAATAAAGCCTCCACTTAACAATTTGCCATTAAAATAGCATTACAAAATTCTCTATAAAATAAATATATCTTTATCATAAAACTTCATTAACATTTTGCCCCTACAAAACATACACTCCCAGATGAATTCAATGAAGATGATTATTTAAAATTAAACTTATAACTATTTGCTACACCAATTGTTGTTTTTTCCAAATAAGGATCCATTACAAAGTTAATCAAGTTTTAAGTGTAATTCAAAAGAACAACATCCTTAAATTAAAAGCCACTCAAATATTTTCTTGACACATTTATTGTGTCATCCTCCCCTTCATCACTTTCATCATTACATAAAAGTCAAAGTATGATTGTAGAATCTCTGTGAAATATTAATATTATTTAATATAAATTCTACTTCGTTCTACTTGCTAAAACGACAACCATGGAAAATTTATAGCCTTAATTTCGAGTTCCAATTGCGCGCCGCTTGATGTGCGTGTGGGTGTGTGTAGGTTTTTGTGCTTAGCAATAAATATACTTATATTTAGAACCACAAAAACAATGTGTTGTCTCAAGTTTTCTTGCTTAGCAACCAGTTTGCTTCCTCTCTCAAGCACTGCCAGCTCCCTAAAACAGAGTTTGGTGTGTGGCATTCAAAACTTTTACTTCCTTCCAGATGAAATAAAATATCTTTTTTTGCTGGTGGTGGAGATGGTGATGGTGGTGGTGGTGCTGGTTGTGGAAGACATGTGTAAATCGTACGTTTTTGTGCATGAAGCACGCAATTTAGTTTAAATATCAGCTACATGTACGCATACAAACACACACATGCAAACAAGCCCACACACGTGTAGAGAGCTTGATATACACATAGCTAACGGACAATCAGGCACAGAATTACACATTTGTGTATATGTGTGTGTGTATACACATATAAATGTTTATAAAAGTTCCTGTGTTTCTAATGTAGTAAAATACCTTGGATCTAATATGTATGTTTGTTTGTGTGGCAACCCTTTTTTTAGGTTTGAAACTCTTAACTGGTTTTGCTGTTATTTTGTTAGTTATTGTTGTGTGTTGTTTGTTGTTATTGTTACATTGTTACTGTTGTTGCTGTTGTTATTTTGTTGCTAAGTTGCTGTAAATTTGTGTTTTTTTTTTTTTTTGTTTTTAAAACTTAACAACTTGTTTGGGACTTATTTCATTACATTAACTGCAGCATTGTTGCTTTTTTGCTAGTCTTACATATTCGTGCTTGTATTTGTTTTACTCAAATTATTTTAACAATACATTCATGCATGTGTTTGTTTAGTTTTGCTTAAGTGCTTTGAAGTGTTTGTGACTCCTTTGTGCACGCTTGATTTAATATATGTTCATATGTTAGAAGAAAATAACGTAAATGATTGTCCTTTTCTTTCAATTTTAAAATTGTGTGACATTGACTTGATTTAATATACAATAAAAACAAAAAGTTAGCGAGAGTATTGTTGCAGATGTTATTTAAAGGGTATATATTGAGATATATATTTTTTTAAAAACAGTGGGTAGAGTGTGTGGCCCATACGCCAGAGAACCCCGGTTCAAATCCCACCCGAACCAGAAAGTTTTTTTACTTGAATTAGTTTTTCTGTTCGGCCGTCACTTCTCTGCAGACAATGGCAAACTTCAGAGAGTAAAAACTGCCATGAAAAGCTTTTTGAGAACAAATAATTACTGATCATAAGAAGCTCGGTCAAATTCCTTGCATGGGCTGAAATGGCCATTCCCGTTCTTTCGTTTTTGCATAGTAAGTAGTATCGTTACCCTGCAGGGTAACCAACCAGCTTAAAACCAGTCTACATACTAGTTGAAAACTGAGCAGCTCTAGTTCAAGTTCGTCCTTTTTTCCTATACTGAACTGGTATTTTTAACATGGCGATGTTATAAGAAATATTTATTGACCAATTCTGAATAGTTGAAAACTGATTTACTTCTACTATTTTATAATTAGTTTAATTCTAGTTTGTTGTGACTAGTTGCAAGCAAATCATATGTTGCCAAATTTAAGCTAGCTTATAGTTTAACGTTTTTTAACTACGTTTCACAAGTAGTCATATTAAACTAATATTTCAACTATTACAACCAGTTTCAACAAAAGTTGTTTTCGACCAGGCTTAACTTTTGTTGACTATAAACCAAATTTATATGCAGTATACAATCAAGGGAGCACGGCGACTAGACTCCCACGTTTTATCCGGCAGCTATAACTTTGAAGTAGTCAAGGAGTTTGTATACCTCGGCACCGCTATTAACAACAACAACGAAATCAGCTTGGAGATAAAGCGAAGAACAATAATTGCTAATAGGTGCTACTACGGGCTCAGTAACCAACTAAGTTCCAGAGCTCTCTCTCGATCGACAAAACTAACACTCTACAAGACGCTCGTTCTACCTGTGCTTCTTTATTGCGCTGAGGCATGGGTAGTTTCGCAAACTGACGCAGCCGCTCTGGGGGTAATCGAGAGAAAAGTTCTTCGCAAAATCTTCGGTCCGGTTTGAGTTGGCGATGACTATCGCATCCGAATGAACCACGAGCTGTATGAGCTCTACGAAGACATTAACGTAGTTCGGCGTATAACTGTGCAGAGACTACGCTGGCTGGGTCATGTCCATCGTATGGACAACGAAGCTTCAGTGAAAAAGGTGCTCGAGGCGAGGGTGTCGTTGTTCAACGACGACGAGGGAGACTATGCCTCCGATGGATGGACCAGGCCAAGGAAGTCCTAAACGCACTTGGTGTATCTGATTGGAGAAGGCGCTCGAAAAGCAGAGGCGCCTGGCGAGAGCTGATGAGGTCGACCGAAACCCGAACACGAGTTGTTATGGCCACCTAAATAAGTAAATTAAGAGATTTGAATAGAATTCGCTTGAGAGGCAGTCCAAATGAACTGAACGAAAAAAAAAAAGATGTTGCTTGCTCGAACATTTTTAAGAAAGTTGATATTTTTTTAACTGTTGTCCAATATAAAAATAGAAAATTATGAAAAATATCGAGCTCTTTACTCCAAAGCATACGGCAAATCTAAAACTTTAGAGAAAAAGTGTTTTTTAGAAATATCTTGCAACATATCGATATGATTTTTATGAATATAATAAAAAAATAGTTAAATAAAATAGTTTGTAAAGAGGGACTAGAATTAGGTATGAATAATTTATAGTATATGCTTCAAGTTTTACTTGAAACTACAACACCTATTTCGCTTGATTTCAGAAATTTGTACAGCAGACTTTCAGAGCCAATGACTTCAGGTTATGACTGCAATCTTTAAATCATTTTTGGTTGCAATAACTTCAACACAGAAAGTCTTGAGAATATGTCTTGAGAGTTATTGAATGCACAAAACAATGAAGGTCATTGCTGATTTCATTAAAATCTAAATCGCAGTCATGGCTACAAAACTAAATTGATAGAATTGCAAAAAATATTGCAATGTAATTTGACGATAAAAAATGTTTCAAGCTTTCCACAACTTCTTTTAATATATAAAGTTATCTGACTTTTAATTCCTTTAATCTTCCAATTCATTAAATCACCAATTTATTTGTTAAATGTGTATTTTATTATTAAAAATCTGAACCACATCATTATATCTATTTTATGTGTACTTCTTCTTATTTCATGCTCATGTCCGCCTCTAGATGAAGTCGACATTTTCAGTTTTTTTTTATTTTTTTTTTATTTTTTGTATTTGTATTTGTATTTATTTAACAATTCATTACATTCCTAATAATAACGCAATATGAACATAAAGTTCTATAAAAGCAGAATAGCTGGAATGAATGTTTAGCTGTTTCTATAGTTCACTAGGAACTAGAGGCGAATGCAGCTAAAATAAATAATAATTAAAAGTAATAATTTGGAAGTAGCAAAAAGCAAGTTTACACAAAATTAAAATTAAAATATAATTTTTTTTTTTTAATTTACTTAATCTTAATTTGAATTATGGAAGCTTAAATTATAAATGATAGAATGGACCGCAGTAATTTAAACACGATTAAAAGAAAAACTAGAGAAAAAGTTACTAAAATTAATAAGGAGTTAAACTGAGATAGCTAATAATGTGTCAAGGTCACTGTAATGGTGATTTAAAAGCCATAATTTTACCCTTCCAAGAAACACAGATAGTATACGAATATTTCTGATTTGAAATGAAAGACTGTTAAAAAGCCGAGGAGCAACAGAAGTAAAAAAACTTAAAAATAACCTTAAGGTGTGCGGCGGCACTGTTGCAACATTGTAACCATTAACTCTGAAATGATAGTTATCTGAGTGTCGGCTTAGCAGATAACCAGATTTAATAAAAAAAACTTTTGAAACTTAATAGAAATATAAATGCTTAAAAGGCATGACAGCAAAATTCTTGAAAAGTGAAAGGCTTACTATTCTTATTATAAAAGGCTATAAAAAAAAGGCTGGCTAATCTATTCTTATTATAAATTAAGCGAATGGAATGCTTTTGTGTAACAAGATGTGGATATATTTTATTTTTATACGTATGTTTTATAACATACTAATCCATACTCCAGTTTAGAAGCATAGGACTACAATAAGATTTCAATAAATATAAATGCCTAGTGGCAGCCAAAAGGTACTTTTTAAGTTCACTTGTATGAACTCTCCACTTTCTGCTACTATCCAACCAAATACCGAGATATCTTAAAGAACTCACATTATCAATAGAAAAGCAGTTTGAAGAACGAGACTTGTGATCGCAGCACGTTTGTGCACAGTTAGATGATGGGCATATATCATTACTTATATAAAATCTTTCACATTTACCACCATGAAAAAAAAAGGAATCGAGGTCAACATTTTTAGCATTTATATTAAAGAACATTATTCTTGTTTTATCACTAAGTACTAGCTTGTGAATCATAAACCAGCGCGTTAAAGCAGAGAGATCATGATTAATGTCCACAGAGAATTGAAAGGCAGAGTTGCTAGACAAGGCACAGGCCATATCATCGGCAAAAGCATTGATAGAGCTGCGGAATTCTATTGAAAAGAGCGAATTAGTAAAGATTAAAAACAAAATAGGACCCAGCACTGACCCGTGAGGAACCCCTAATGTAAAAAATGCTATTGAACTATAACAGTTTAATATTTTGACAAGCTGTTTTCTATTTTCTAAATAGGACTGAAACCATTTAAAGATGAATCCCCTAAAACCGTTCATATAAAGCTTATCCATCAATATATTATGATCAAATATGTCGACGCTTTAGTGATATCAACAAAAAAAGCTGCTGTTAACCGTTAATTATTCAGGCTAGAGTAAATGTTCGTACAAAAATTCCATAATGCATCATCTGTTGATAGGCCCGATCGGAAACCAAACTGTAATTTACTTAAAAAAATTATATTTCTCCAAAAATGATAAAATTCGAACTTTAATTAATTTTTCAAATATTTTGGAGAATACAGGAAGGACTGAAATGGATTTATAGTTAATAATCAGGGACTTATCGCCTTTTTTAAATAAAGGTATAGCCTCTGCTATTTTTAGACCTTCTGGAAATATACCAATGGTAACGCTTAAGTTGAAAATCACGCTCAAAATGTCACTAATGTAGTAGGCTATTTTCTTTAAAAAATTATTAGATACACAGCTAGAAGTAGTAGACTGCGAATTTTTCAAGGACATAATAGTTTTGAAAGCTTCGAAGGAGCTGATAAGGTTGAAAACAAAAGGAGCTGAATTATAGGTCTCATTTGATATGCAGTTACACTTATGACTAAATACACAGCTTTCCGAAACTACCTCTTTCCCACCTCTACCCAATTCTAGCAAAGAAGCTATTAAAAACATTAGCAACATCCTGAGGATTAGAAATATCATGTGAGACACTAGATAGTTGTTCTTTTTTACAGTTTTCAAGATATTATTTACTAAATTCCACTCACCTCTAATATCACCTTTTACTTTAAGAACTGAAGTAGATAATAATCATTTTTACAAGCCAGGACATCTTTTGAAATCTCTTTACATAAATTTTTATACTTTAGTGCAATAGATTCGTTATTATGGAATTTCTTTTTTAATTTGTAAAGTTTCTTTTTAATTTTTATTCTATCAAGCAGAAAGTTTGACATCCAAGGATTTAGCCTTCTAGGACTTCCATTTTTGCGAGCAGAAAATGTAGAGTAGCTATTAATATGATTATTTAAGGTTTCTAAAAAATTTTCATATGCAAAAGAAGGATTACTTTCAGTAAAGACATTATCAAAGAATTTAAAACATAGTGAATTCCTTAACTCAACAAAATCCGTTTTAAAGATGGGACTTACCGGTGCTTGAGAACTAGGGCAAAACAAGTAAACGAATTATCAAAATAAAGACTCGTTTTCTAGTCCCCAACTTAATCTTATCTGAGTTTTGGTGCTCAAACAAAAAATTTGAAGGTTAATTTAACTAGGACCACGATTTGATAATTGGAAAGGAATGCACCGTATAGATAATCAAATCAGTTTGTATAAAAATATTTTTTACCCTCAATGCTTACTTTGTTTTTCAGAACTTTGAACAGTTAAGGTGGGACATGACATTCGCGGCAGAGAAAACAGACCATTTTTTAAAAATTCATAACTCAGTCAAAAACAAATATTTTTCCAAATTTTTTTATTATTGTAGAGAATTGAACAAATTACAAAAAAAAAAATTCACAAAAATATATTTTTCACTCCAACATGGTTTTATAGAGCTCCAAACTGGCGGCAGAGAAAAAAACGGGGCCTCGTGGTTGCAACGCTGGGAGTTGCAAAAATTGTCCGATTTGGAAAAAAATTACTTTTTTAATTCTTAACAAAATTGGTTATCGTATGAAATGAGCTTTTTTTTTTAATTTTTGGTGATGTTAAAAATTTGAAAGTGTGTTTTTTCGAAAAAAATATTGACTTTAAAAATTCATAAAAAATCGAAAAAAAATTTAAAAAAAAGCTCGTGTCATACGATAGTGAATCAAGTTTAAAAAAATACAAAAAAACAAAAAAAAATTCGTCAAAAAATGAACCCGCTAGTGCCGCAACCAGTACGAAAAACATGGTTTCGAGATAAGCGCGTTCAAAGTTTGTGAACAAAGAAAAAAGGATACCTTTCATCTGCCATGCCTGCTTCGTACTGTGTTATCTCGTGTGTGCTGTTTCTTATTGTTTTTGCAATCGTTTAGCAATTCGGGCTTATTTTGAAGCTTCATATGCCTTCACTTTGGCGCATTTCAAACGATTTGCATCATTTCCTTTGGTAAAATTCAATGCTGTAGCTCCTATGGTGATACCAAGTAGTTGAAACATTTGCAAATAACTATACTATAAGGTACGAAATAACAACCACCAAAAGTCAGGTAGCAAGTAAAACAAGTATATACCAGCTGCCGTACGTAGGTAGCGCAAAAATTAAAAATGCGCTCTCACTAATCCGGCTGTAACTTTTGAACTTTTGAGGAATTTTTCCATGAAATTTTTTTTCTTAGAATCCTAAGAATATTTACTAAAACACAAAATTATTAAAAAAAAGTCGATTTCAAAAAACTGCCAATGTCATGTAACCCCTTAATGATGAATTGCTTAAATAGCAGAAAATTGTCTATTGATAAAGGGACATCGTAACTAATATTGAAAATTTTGCATGCAACTTTTTTTGTAATTATTCTGGTTCATTAGATACATGAAATTGAGTACTGAATGACAAAAATATTTTTATAAACTCACAACTTACACCAGATATCGGTATTTGTTTTCACTTAATGCAGAAATATATCAACCACTTTTTTATCTATGCTTATAAAATAGCTTCAACTAAATGTTTTATTAACTAGCCTTCACATAAATGGACAGAATAAATAATATTAAATAATAAATGAAATAATTAAAAATCACTCATTCGCACCATAAAACTTCTGTCCATGCAATTAAATGCACAAAACACACACCTATACCAACATATCCACATGCAATTTAAAATTCACTTTCTCTCTTTATGCCACATAACATAAAATTTTATACAATTACAAATCTAACTACCTGAATGAGTGACTGTGTGTTGTTTGAGGCAACGCTGAGCATATAGAAGAAAAAAAAAAATGAAACCACTTTGAGTTCATGCGCTACCAGTCAACCAGCCAACGTCGGAATCACTCCCCGGTGAATGAGCACAAAATTTATGATTATTTTAAATTAAAATGGCAAAACATGTTTTTATAGTCCTGCACGACTCTCTGTCCTTTCTGTCCTCTTCAGCGACTATGCTACCAATAAATATATAAATTGTATAAAGGTATGTTACATAAAATCACACATGGACACATACATTGACAATGTACACTGAATACAATGATCTTGCCAAATTTGCTATATTGTTGTATAAAGCGCGATGGTTGTTACAATATAGCTATTTTCACTCGCCAACTTGTAGTGCACCAACTTATTTTACACTGCTATCCTGTTTTTGTCAAGCTTTCGAAGTTAAGAATATAATAAATTTATTTGTAATTTGTACTACTTGCAAAACGCCAACAAAATTTATAATATTTTGGGCTATCATTTGCTATTGACTGTTGCTTCCGTTGTCGTTGCTGTTGTTGTCGTTGTCATTTTTGTTGCTGGTATTGCCAGAGCATATTTATAATTAGGACTTATAAATATTCTAACTTATCACTATTCATGCAATTAAATGGCATGCTCGAGCCAGCAAGGTTAATGATTTCCAATGAAAATAAGCAGAGCTCAACGTACAAAATATCGAACAATCTAAAGCACCTAAAAATATAGTCTACCATATTATAATGCACACACACTAACAAATACAAATACATTGAATATGCGGCCTTTGTTGTACACACACACACACACACACACGCCAACTCAGTCGAACCCATAGAGCATATTATTTTGATATATATATTTTTTTTTTTTAATATATTCTCTTCCATTGAATATCATCTCATTATAAAGGATTTAATATATAAAAGGACTTCAATGAATGAATGAATGGTTGTATGTTGTGCCGCCAAAGCTTAAAGCGCACAATACAGCACAAACCATTCAGTCTGAGCTTGCTTTGTGCATGTGTGCGTCTATGTATTTATATGTGTGCCTGCATACTTTTTTTATTTGTGTTTGTGCATGCGAGTGTGTGTTTCTGAATTCCGTATCTATGCATTTATATGGCTTAGTTTATGAAATGAAATCATAAACTCTTAATGAGATTTTCTACTTATTTGATGTCGCAAAGTTAAGTCGATTTTTTATAAAATTCTATTAAAAATATCTAAAAGATCTTCGGTTTGCCGCTTTTGAATGGTTGCTGACTGGTTGTTTGTAGAAAAAAAAATAAGAGCTTAACATTAAATTCTATACAGCTTCCTGTTTTGCTTTATTTTAATGTATTTTAATTAAATTTCCTATGCTATGCTTTCCAATGCCATTAAAGAAGTGTTTTTTTTTTTAATTACTGGTTCATCATACGCCTTAGTGCAGTCGCAAGTGTTCCCCCAGACAGAAAAATGCAAGTCCATAAAAACGGCAGGGCTTTTTCTATTATTTTATTTTTTTATTAAGAGAAGAAGCCTTTAACTTTAAAGTTGTTGAAGGTTTGTGTGTGTAGAAATAATTATTACAAAATTTATTGTATTTTTTCAATCATTTGAATCTAAGTAATTTATAAACTTTTTATATATGAAGTTTGGGTATTTTTACAGTAACATACTTAAAAAACTGTTGAGTAAACACAACTTTTCAAATAACTGTCATTCAGCTTTCGACTGGAATGTGGTAATTGAAGATATTATATTTTTATTGTCGATCCCCGAGGCGTTTCACTTCGCTCTGCACTTATCCCTTAAAAAGTGGGCGTAACTTTAGCGATGCCGCCCCAATTTTTGTACAGTTGCCAATAGTAATCGTATGAACTAAGTTAACAAATTTTAGTCATTTACGATCAAGACTTATTTCTTAATTTCTAAGAATTTCTTATTTATTAATGAAAATATCTTGCGAAAACTTAGTACGCTTTGTTAAGTTAAATTATCATAAAAATTTAATAGTGAAAAATCTGTCAAAATCGGATTACGGAGCAAAAGTAATGCTCTGATAACACAACCCTCTTTAAACTACTATGAGATAATGTGAAAGAGAATGGAACACTTACAGACAACTAGTTTTGCTGTAAATAATCTGTAAGCGTATTACTCTTGCTGAAGATAGTTAGGACTTAACTAAAAAATAAAATTTTTCGTCCAGTGCTCTTTAGAATTGTTCCGTGGGTGGAATAATAAAATAATTTTAAATACATGTTACTCATACGCCCCAAGATACAATGATTTGTGCTTGATTAACAAAAACATAAGTGTTAGTTTTCTTTACTATAACTGAACAATAACACTATTTTTCAACCAAAAAATGTTGCTTGATGAGAAAAATTTTGAGAAAAAAACATAAAAATTCGTATATAGCAACGTCTGCACGGGAATACTAGTTGCCACAACAAATACTTTAAAAAAAAAAAAACAACCGACTACAAAATCACTAAAAAGTAAAAAATAATTTTAAAATTTTCCTTTTAATTTCTTGGTCATATATGACAATTTATTTAAGCATATTATTATATTGTAAAACTTATTATTTGAATTTTTTTCTAATTCGTTTTGTCCTTATGATAATAAAGCTTTTAAGGTCGGCGCTAATATAATCAGACTTTAAATCAGAAGCGCCAATTTCAAAGCTTTTGTATTCATAAAGAATTTAATATTTTTATGATAGTAAAACAAAATAGAAAAAAAATTCAAATAATAAGTTTTCCAATGTTATAATATGCTTAAGTAAATTGTCAAATATGACCAAGGAATTGAAAGGCAAATTTTAAAAATATTTATTACTTTGTAGTGATTTTGTAGGCGGTAGTTTTTTTTTTAAAGTTTTTATTTCTTCCTTTTTTGAGAATATGATAAATTTTCGAAAAAAGTGTATAAACTACATACATACAATTGTTCTTAAAAAAATTGTTCTATTACATTCTGAAAGTTTGTTGGTTATTTCAAATATCTGTCCCTTAAATTTAAATCAGATGTCACGTATTTTAAAATAATTATATCCATTCTTGTAACGAGTTTTATTACCTTAGTGTCAATATTATTCGAGATATAGTGTTTTTCTTATATTGCCACGCCCCATTGTTAAATAAACGCCCACTTTCTTGAGCGTTATTTGTAATAATTGTGCTTTTGTAATAATATTTGTAATAACTTAATTTCAGTATCCCAGCGTCAATATTAACTGAGATACTGCTTTTATAATATTGCCACACCCAGTAGTCGAATACCGCCCACTTTCTTGACCGTAATTTGTACTAATAATGCCTACCCTTATACCAAAGTGCAGTCTTTGCATATTGCAGTAGTATCAATATCATTTGAGATATACTCTTTTTCTAATATTGCCACGCCCATTTGTCAAATAATGCCCATTTTCTTGACCGTAATTTGTATGAACTGTGCCTAGCCCTACACTAAATTGCAGTACACTATTGTCAATATTATTCGAGATAGTGTTTTGCCCATATTGCCACGCCCATTTTTCGAATAGCGCCCACTTTCTTGACTATAATTTGTAATAATAATGCCTACCCCTATACTAAATTGCAGTATTTTAGTCTCAAAATTATTCAAGATAAACTTCTTTTCTAATATTGCCACGCCCTTTTGTCGAATAACGCCCATTTTCTTGCCCGTAATTTGTAATAATTGTGCCTACTCTTAGACTAAATTGCAGTACTCTAGTGTCAATATTATTCGAGATACAGTAGTATCCAGTATTGCGAGATCTAGTATTGCCACGCCCAGTTTTCGAATACCACCCACTTTTTTACGGGCACCTCCATGCTTATGATATCTATCTGCTTACCAAAAATTATGGCAATCAGGCATATGGTCTAGGAGTTATCGATGTACATACATTTAAAAAAAAAATAAAATAAAATAAAAAAAAAAAAAACAGAGAAACCGACGGACTTGAAAACCTCCTCATTTTTGAAGTCGGTTAAAAGGATTTAGAACGAAATATTGAACTCCTCACGTTTGATTGCAGTAATTTAAATTCCGAAAATTATCCACACTTTTATAACCTTTACCTTTATAAAACCTTTATAAATTTCATTTGTTTCAAAAATATACTTTCAAAAAGTATCTTCTTTTAGGTTTTCGAGATATTTTTTTTGATCTTTTCGAAAAATAATGTTAGGCTATCTTAACATTATTCTCAATTAAGACCGTTTTGATTAACTTGTTTTTATTTTCTTAATTTCAATCATTAATTAATGTTTAAAAAGGTTTAAAAGGTCACTTTAACACTTATAACTTTTTAATCTATTAATCGATTTTTTTTTATTTAAGCTTACAATATATAAAAAAAATTCAAATCTTACACTTAACCTTAGATTCCTGGTTGTACCGCTAGGAACCAACCACTTTTACTATTTTTTCGCTCACGCATAAAAATTTTTCGTTTGGCGCAACTGAAAAATTAGCCAATTATAATTCGTTTGCGAGCTGTAGTAGCTGCAAACGAATATTCAGTTGTAACTAACGAAAAAATAGTGAAAAATATCGAAAAAAAAATTGGAACTGAAAATAGCATTTTTATTGAATTTTAATATTTTATATAAACATTTCCTCTAGCACATAAAACCAATATGATTTGAAATAATTGATGTTTATCTTACTTCAATCATTAGAATTTGAACCCGGACTCGTCGACGTCTGGTTTACTTCGCGCTCTGCTTAACGTGTTGCACCACCGTCAATTGATTTTTCAGTCGGCTAATATTCGCCTAGTACTGCTGCTTGGAGTTCAATTGTATTGAAGTAAAGTTACACAATTCTTTTCTGCTTATGGCAAAAGTTAAACATTTGCTCGACAGAAGCCCGACAAAAACGAAAACTTTCTACCAGATTTTTGTGGTGGTCGTGGCATAGTGGTTAATGTGCTTGATTTGTATGCGAAACAGCCTAGGTACGAGTCCACACCTGACACAAATTTGTTTTTCGTTTTTTTGTTTGGTTTTATTAGAAATTGCATTGAATTGAATTTAATTGAAACAGAATTTGAATAGAAATAGAAATGCAACAAACAAATTCTTTATTTGCCGCAATTAAAAAATTGCAAGCGCTTATAACAACCGAAGATCTTTTGCTGCAACTTAATAACCCGTTTACCGCAACTTTTTCCGTTTCTCGTAACTGTTAAAACGTTTCCAAGCACGATAAACGAAGTTCGTTTACTGCAAATTGGCGATAAACTTTTTTTCGTCTGCGTGCATCTTTTTCATTTCATTTTTGTTAATTTTTTTGTATTTGCTGTTCTGTAATTCACGCCCCATCATTTTTGATTTGAAGACAGGTGCTTTTAACTCGTTTAACAAGTGTTTTAGTTGGTCAAGGGATAACACCTCAAAAAACGAAATTTTAGTGAATATCTTTTTTAAAATTTGGCATTATCGCGATCGAAAAATTAATTTTTTGTTCCAATAGTGTATTTTATAAGCAACGTAAGAATTGAATATGTAAATTGAATAAATTACTGCGAAAAATTTTCAAAAAAAAAAATATAAAAAAAGTGTATAAGGGTGGTTGAATTTTTAGGCCCCATGTTGATTTTAAATAAAACACAAATTAGTTTAGAAATTACTATCATTTCTTTTTGTTATGATAATGTTGGTATGATTCAACTATGTATGGAACAAAATATCGGCCAAATGGCCACCGCGACCTCAGCGGCACACCTCCATTCGATGGTCCAAATTTTCGATGACGCTGAGGCATAAGTGAGCTTCTTTGCCATTAATGTGCCGAATTATCTCATCCTTTAGCTCTTGAATTGTTGCTGGCTTATTGACGTACACCTTTTCTTTCAAATAACCCCAAGAAAAGAAGCCCAACGGTGTCAAATCACATGATCTTGAGATACATGAGATAACACGGCGATTGAATTTGTCGCGCAAAAGAGCCATTGTTTTGTTAGCTGCGTGGCAAGTGGCACCGTCCTGTTGAAACCACATATCGTCCACATTCATATCTTCCAATTCGGGTCATAAAAAGTTCGTTATCATCTCACGATAGCGTTGATGATCTCGAGCGAAACGAGCGTGAGATGTGCAATTGTTGGGCACGACGACGAGTTGAGGTGGACGGCTCTTCAGCCACACTATCGCGAACAGCAGCAATCTTTTCTGCAGTACGAGCTGTACGAGCATGCACTGGTGATTCGCATCTCCTACAGACCCGGTTTGCTCAAATTGTTGCACGATTTTTCCGATTGTACGCACATTTGGACGATTATATTGACAGAAAAAATCACGAAGTGCACGATATGCATTTTGATTTGAACGCCCATTTTCATAATAAGCCTGAATAACTTAAACGCGTTGCTCAATTGTACGTCTTTCCATGGTTCAAATTGAATTAGTGTGAAATTGAGAAATATCAAATAAAATGCAGAAAAAACCTTAACGTTTACTTGTGGTTCACATTCAACATCGGTCCTTAAAATTTAACCACCCTTTATGTACAGGGAGTAAGACGCACTTGTAAAAAAAGTCTTATCAAAAAAGTTAATCAGAATTCAAAATTACATAACATATTTATTTCCTGCCGATCAAAAAAGTTGGGCGATAAAGAGTTAAGGACACAATGTGGTCCACAATGTGCCGATATCTAAATTTTTCACTCAGTGAAAAAAACAAAAAAAGAAATGGCCATTTCAGCCCTTGAAAGGATTTTGACCGAGTTTTTTAATGATCAATTGTGTTGTGCGTGTTGTCAAATATTTGATTTCAAATGATCGGAAACAAATGATCAAGAAGCTTTTCATGGCAGTTTTTGATCTCTGAGGCTTGCTATTGTCTGCAGAGAGGTGAGGGCCGAACAGAAAAATTAATTCAATTGAAAAAACTTTCTGTGTCAAGTGGGAATTGAACTAGAGTTCTCTGGCGTATGAGCCACACACTCTACCCACCGTATCTTAAAATTAGCTTATTTCGTGTTTATAAATTCGCTCAAAAACACATCAGATAAGGAAAACATTATAAAAAAGTTGTAGGTTATCTAATTAATATTATTTTAAAGCTAATTTATATAAAAACCCTTGGTTAGCACCAAAATTTTATTGCAAATAATATCAGGTCATATTTCGTTGAAAAGGGGAAAACGGGGAGGGAACAAATAGAAAAGTATGTTTATGCAAAATCTATAAAAATATTTTCTTCATAAATTTATCTTATAAATTACGTAACATCTTTAGTGGAAAGGTGAAGAGTGTCGAGCATTTGTGAAAAAGTGTGACATGGTGGGAAGGGAGGTCGGTCATGCTTTTCTTCACAACAACATTTTTTTAATACATTTCTAAAACGTAAAAGTGTTCAATTTTAATTTTACAAAAAAAAATTTAATTTTATTGTAAATTTTGCTTTCATTCTTTATCAACAAAAGAACGAACTTAATAAGCCGAACGATCACAAAATCACGAACAAATTTATAAAAGGCATTTGAAACACCTTCAATAAGTGTAGCAGCTTCAAAAAACAAAGATCAAGAGCAAGTCAGAAAAGTAAACGGAGCTAAAGTACTGTTTTTTTTTTTGGTAAACTGAAGTGAGCTGTTATAAATTGATCTTCAAAGCGAACATGAAAGTGTTATAGAAAAACTAAAACAAATATAACAATTTTCCCAATTGTTGGGCATTGAAGTTTCTCAACTGGTTGGTGTTCTTGTTAACGTCAGAAAAACCTTCATTTGCGTTTAGCTCTGTTCACATCGTCAAGTTTTTCATGAAATTGTTGGTCAGTCACTATAGAGCAACGTGAAAATTCCACAATAATAAAATTTATAATAATAAAAAAATATGTTCTACGCTTTTTTCATAGCAAACTGCTAAATTTTAAACAAAACCAAAAATATTTAAAAAAATAAAAATGTGACATAACGTATGAAGTGGGAAATAGGAGGGGGTGGGGGGTGGAGGGGTATAAAATAGACCAAAAATATGTTACGTAATTTATGAGCAGCCCCTTTGAACATCACAGTATAAAGTATCAAGTCAATACATAAATGTATTTATGAAGTTTTTTCAAGTTGTTGGCATCACTTGGTATGGTTGGTAGGGGGAGTATTCAGTCGACTTTACCAATTAAATACTCAGAGCGCATAGAAAAAGCGAAGCATATGTGCATAATTTTATGTAGAAAAATCAATTTTTGCAGAACTTTGAAGGATTTTCCATTTTTTATGGCTACTTTGAATGGGAGGTAGGCGTGGTTTTCATTCGGTTTTGGTAAAGTTCTTATTCAGATATCATATTAAAAATGAGGTCATAAGTATAGGCTACATTTCAAGTCAGTTAATTCTTTTTTTGTGGTTCTTTTAGAGATTTTACCGTTTTGGTGATATTACTTTGTATGGGAAGTTGGCGTGGTTTTCATCCGATTTGGCTCATTTTCGAACTTGACATTTATTTTTGGTATATAAACTTATAAATCGTGTTTTATAGTGTCCTTAAAAAATTATTGCAGGTATTCCCAAGTATGCCAACTTTTCACTCTCCGAATTTTTTACGGTTGATCTTTATACTTTTTAAGGTTTAAACTGCAGTGGTCCTGGAGAATTTTCAAATTTCGGAGAATTTAATCAAATTATTGATTTATTGATTTCTTATTACTTTGTGAAAATTGAGTAGTGTTTTCTATAGTTCATTTTTCTTTTCAAATTTTTTTAAACTATTTTTTGCTGTGCACGTAGCAGGTTGACTCAATTAAAAGACACTGAATTAAGCAGCTTTAACAATTTGTTTTTGATAAATAGGGTAATTTAGACCATAAGCAAGGGTTAAACTGTTCTATGAAATTATTCCCCAGATAATTATAAATGTTCTACATAAAGACGATAAAGCTTATAAAATTTTTTTTTTTAATATAAACACATTAGCAATCCTACGCAGTTGAACTATTAAATCATTCCAAATTAATCTCGGAATCATTAAAGTTGTTAAACACAGCTATAGCTCACACGTAACACTTTCACTTTCGTCAGCCATTTACTTCATTTTTTCTCACTTTATTTCTTGTACTTTTCTTCTAAGTACTATTATATATCTTTAAATTTGTCATTGCATCTTCCGGGGTTGTCTTGAGCGGTGGCGAGTTTAGCCGTCTGTAGCTGCTGTCGGATTTATGAAAGTACAAATAACCAACGAATAAGAGAGCGAGTAACACGTAACTGAAGAATAACAGTGATAAAGGAAAAAAAACATGCTAGATGGTTTTTGCTGGCATGGCAAGCTACACTGAATGCCATGAGCCACAGACAGAGAATATTTTATGGCATTACAATAATAGGAGCGAAAACAACAACCGCAATAACTACGATCACTTCACAAAAGCACACACACATGCGTTGCCAGCCAGACATATAGAGCAGCGTTCTCTGTTGATGCAGACAGACTAGCAGACACACACACTGAACTAAAGCGGCATACAAATAACAAGCACTCACATAACTAACACACACACTAGCGTGTAACTAACAAACACACTAACGCTTATATTATTGGAAACTCACAAACTTTCACACATGCTCTTATAGAACTAAATCCACCCAGCGTATTATTTGTTACTTTGACGTGTTGTCCTTAGAGAATGATTTGCACGGCGGCACAACGTTCCTCAGTGCCTCGTTTTATTTGAGTGTCTCCGTTAATGTGTGTGTGTGAGTTTTTTTATTTGTGTGTGTGTTTTTTTATTTTTTATTTGGTATGTCTGCATTTGTCGACAGCGGAAGCAGCTAAGTGTAGTTAGCAGCGGATTGCTGGGATTAAATGCTGTAAAAGTACACTTTATGCCTGCATAAGTGTGCGGTTTGATTTGCCGCCTATGTGTATGTGAGCGGCCAGAAAGCTTTAAGGCCGCACTAAGTTAATGCTTGAGTTTATGAATATATTAATATTTATGTAAAATATAAAGCGTCTGGATAATTTCAATTAATACATGATTTAATATTTTATTCAGGTTGCTCTTACGCCAAAGTGGTCCGAAAAGTTTTCCGAATGATTTATTGGTTTTAATAAAATTAGCTTTGCTCAAGACTTAAAATTATTAAAGGGCTTACTTTTATTGCCTTTGCAATGCCAAATAGAGTTTATTTGACTTTGACTCCAAAATGTTTATGTTTATGTTTATGTTTATGTTTATGTTTATGTTTATGTTTATGTTTATGTTTATGTTTATGTTTATGTTTATGTTTATGTTTATGTTTATGTTTATGTTTATGTTTATGTTTATGTTTATGTTTATGTTTATGTTTATGTTTATGTTTATGCTTTAAATCTTATTGTTTGTTGACTTAAAACAAAACTAGATATTTTAATAGTTTCGGAAGAGCCCAATATAAATATATTTACTCCGTACTCCACGTCGTATAAGTGCTTCAGAATTGACCTCATAAAAAAAAAATACTTATACCTAGTGTGGATCTCTCTATCTCATATAATACAAAGTGTCGTTGCTCCGTGGTCTTAAGGCAAAACTGCATATCTCAGTTGCGACAATTTAACACCCTTGCATTTTAAATTTTTAATTCAGTAGTTGAATCTTTTGTTTTTTAAAATTTTAAAAAATGTGTTTGAATCTATATTTTTTGTTTTTTTGTTTCTTCTGAAAATTTTGCAAAAACTGAAATTTAGCTGATCGCTTGAGCCCACAGAGTGTATGCAATAATATTAAAGCTATTTTTTATTGTGAATTTGCGTGTTTAAACCAAATACGAATTTAAAAAAATAGCGGAAAATATAGTTTTCATAAAGCTTGCTGTTACTTAAATATCCCTGGCTTCAACTCATGCCCGCAAGCCAGGCACTAGCGAGGTTTCCGTCTGCAAAGTAACTGAAAGCAAACGCAGACTGCAGAACTTTTAAGCTTAAGTGCAGTACAAATACAACAGCAGACCTGCTCTTAAAATGCCGGAAGTAGCAGAGATGCGCAGAGTGGAGCTCACATAGACTGAAGTACGGACAGGCAGCCAAAGCAAAACAGTCGGATAGACATAAAACAATACAGAGACATTCACAGGCAGTCATCTGGATAGATAGACAGGGAAGTAAAGAGGCAACAATATTTGCATTAAACGTCAGCAGCGGTAGGATTTGGTTGTTGTGTTTGTTGTTGTTTTAGTAATAATCGTCTCTTTTTTTGCCAGTACTTCACAGTACCTGGCTTTAATGAAGTTGCTGTAATTCGCAGAAAATTGCTGCGAGGCACAAACGAACAAATCAACAAGAATAACAACAACAACTACAGCAAAAAAGCCGGCAAGCTGCAGGTAGTTGAATGAAAAAAAGTAATTAGTTCGCTCATCACTCAACAGATGGCATCATCGTGCCTTTGTCTCCAGCTCCAACAGTTCACAGTAGAAATAAAACGAAACGAACGTAAATTAAAAAAATGTGAATAATTTTAAAAAGAAACAATAAAGAAAAATTAAAAATAAAATTCAAAGGAGGGAAAAATACAACAAAAATGTTATAAAAATAATTCTGTGAATGCTTGCAATGCTTGGAGCTGTTTATGAGCCGTCAACCAAGCAAGCAACACCAAGCAGCGCCACCACAGCGCAGCAGCAGCAGCAGCACTGACAGCAGCTCACAGGACATTCAGTTGTGCTGTTTAAACACTTTTTCCGCTCCATGCTATGGCAATGTTTTTCTTTAATATTATCTTTGTTTTTTGTATTTGTGCTTACCTTAAGAAAAAATAAACCACCCGCCGGCAGTGTTATCCTATGTGATCCTGGTAGTATTTTTAGCGGTACACCATCCTTGTACCATTGTATGGTGGGCGTGGGTGAGCCTTCCGCTTTACAATTAAGCGTTGCTGGTTCATGACGTGGTACGGTTGTATCTATGGGATGCTCTGTCAGACGAGGCGGATGTGAACCTGAGAAAATAAGAAAATACGATGAGTATGGAAAAAACAATACAAAAAAAAAATTGCTAGCAAAATAATTTAACAACTTGAGATAAAAATTGCAGCAGCAGAAAATGTTGTAAAATAAGAGAAAAAAGTAAAATAAACTTGATGCGAATTGCAGGTGAAATTTGAAGAGTCCTTAACGAAGTAGCAAAGGATGTCGTCGACGACAAGGATGAAGATGAGGATGATGATGAGAACGTTGTTGCTTTTAATGCATAAAGACAACACTGAAAACCAAACATAAATACACATGTTACCGCATGTGTGTGCATGTGTGTTACTTTTGAGACAGTTTGTATTCGTATGTGTCTGTGCGCTTATATGACGCGTTTCCTGGCCAACACTGCGAGTGTTTTATATAAGTATAATGAACAACACTTGATATTGTCTAAAGGCTTCCTTTATTTTTCGGTGAATGAAGCGGCATGAAGCAGCTGGAATGCGAAACCGTTTTTGAAGTTCATTAAATTAACTTTTAATATACCGGAATTTATTGTGCAAGTTTCTCTAATTTGAGTTTATCTTGGATGAAAAAGCTTTCTAAGAAATATAGCTTATAATTAATTATGTAAAAATATGCCTTGAAATAGAAAGTTAAAAAGAGGTTGCTTCTTATCGAAGAAGAAAAATTTTAAAAATATCCAAATTAAGTAACAACATTTTTAAAATTTTTTAAAAGCAAAAAATTCCAATGTGCATTACTTGTATGTACACAAAGAGCGCTTCATTCTCATTGCAAATAGTGCTGTTTGTATAGAACTATATTTGTAGCAATTTTTGGGCCGATAATGTTCACTTAAAAAAAAGTATAAGATTTTAATTTAAAAAAAAATTAATTTCAAAAACTTTAGAAATTTTAACAAATCGTTAAACGTGATACATTTTTATATCGTCGCCCTTATTCTGACAGGATTTAAGTTGAAATTAGGCAAAGTAACGCTTATTAGCGGCTTAGGTAGATTGGTCAAAACTACATCTATGTTCTTTTTTAGTTTTTAATCTTTGTATGAAAAAAAGTGAGGTAGAACGTTTGAAACAATATATTATCAGATGAACTTCATACAAATAATAAACATTTTTCTTTGCCTAATGAAAAATATATAATTTTGACTTAACTCGTATTAGACTTAGAGGCCAACAATATGAACTATAAAGGAAACAAAGCCCCCAGTTCTCGCTAAATTTTTATAAAAACTACAAGTAGAACAAGGCGCTTGAATCTCGCTAGGTTTTTATACCAACTACAAGGAGAACAAAGCGCTCGGCTCTCGATTTCATATTTTCAAGAGCGGGAGAGGAGCGCATACATCTAATGCCATGACTATGTTAAAAAATGTGCAATACACAAGGAGAATGCAGCGCTCTCTCAGCGTTTTTTGAGCGCTTCAGATGCGCTAATGGAGCGCTCGCTTCCCTGCTGAGTATATACATACTTTGGATAATGAATTCTTAAATGAATTTTTAAATATGTGAGGAAATACTCATTTTTCTGTAATTCAATGGCCGTAGTAAAAAATAAATTCTTAGTCGAATCTATTTTAAACACATCTTTTAGCCTGTTATTGATTTGATCCAGTTTAAGAAAGATGCGACTTAAATTTTCTTTAATACTACCCAGCAGAAAACTTGCTCAGGCCTCTTATAGTAAGACTGGAATTCAGGATTGAATAAATTAACATTATCATGTTAATTTCAAGGCTGAAATTAATATATAATTCAGGCTTCCTTTTTAAATGACCAGTATTCTAACCTAAAATATAGTAAGCAAAAAATCAGTCCTTTTTTATGTAAGGCCAGATTCTATATTTGAATTTGAAATAAAAATTGATATTCAGACCAGAAATCATAAATGAACATTTAAAAAAAGTAATATCAAATTTCAGGACTGAAGTAGCGGTCATTAGTATGGGAAAATCAGGGCTGTTTCCAAGGATAGGACAGACATCGGTCATGCTTGTCAGGCCTGAATTCTTGCCTGATCAGGCATGACATTTGCTGCTGAGTATTTAAACTATTGAAAGCTGTAATATGAAATTTTCTGAGAAGAAATATAAGATATCATTTAAGGAAACAATAAATAACATTATCTACTTATGTACTGCCTATTTTTATGCTAGCCAACATTATTTGTTCAAAGGTTTTTTGCCCTTACTAATGTCATAACTGAGCAGGCAAGAATACAGGCCTGACAGGCATGACGGAGGCTGAAGTTTGCTTGAAAACAGCCCCGATTTTTTCATTCAAGTGTTTGCCTCTTCAGACCTGAAATTTGGTATTACTTTTTTAAGATGTTCATCTATGATTTTTGGTGAGAATATCAATTTTTATTTCAACCAAACCAGGTTTCAGACAAGGTGCGACTCTTTTAATCTAATTATGGAGAAGATCATTCGAGCTGCTGATCTGAGACAAAGCGGCACCATATTCTACAAGAGTGTTATGCTGCTGATGATATTGATATCATTGGCCATAGCACACGCGAAGTCAGTGCAGCATTCTCCAAATTAGAAAAAGAGTCGAGTCGCATGGATCTTGCAGTGAACCCAGATTAGACGAAATTTCTGGTGTCAACAAACAAACAGTCCCAGCGCCTTGGCACCCACGCCACTGTTAACAACACCTCCTTCCAGGTTGTGAAGGACTTTGTCTACCTCGGTTCCAGCATTAACTCCACCATCGATATCAGTAGAGAGATAAAACGAAGGATAATTCTTGCCAACAGGTGTTACTTTGGGCTCAGTAGACAATTGAGAAGCAGAGCCCTCTCTCAACGAACAAAAGTCACGCTCTATAAGTCACTAATAGGGTCACTAATAGAGTCACTATAAAGCCCGTCCTTTTATACGCAGCACAAACCTGGAAGTTGAGCAGCTCTGATGAAAAGACCTTGGGAGCTTTCGAGAGAAAGATCCTTCGCAAGATCTACGGACCAATCTGCGTCAATGGCGAGTACCGAATACGATGGAACGATGAGCTGTAGAAGCTATACACCGACATCGACATAGTAAAGCGCATAACAATTGAGCGGCTTCGCTGGCTAGGTTATGTTGAGCGAATGGAAGACGACGCTCCGCTCCAAAAATAAATATAATTCAATCTTGTGTTTAATAAATTGAAATAAATATTTCGGAATAATATGAATTTATTATTTTTCTTGCAGTAAAGAACTTATACCTTAGAACCTTAAATTTTAACAAACAAAATATATTTTTAATATGTAATATATATAAAATTAGTTCAATAAATAATCCGAATTTATTATGATATTTTAAAAAAAAATTAAGTTTTCCATAGCATAATTCCCATGTCTGACTCCGTATATATAAACCTGCATAGCAGTAATAACATTTTTTGTATTATTTATTATATTAATCTTGCCTCTCATTTATTTTATTTGTTATATTATCCTCTCTGCAGACAATGGCAAGCCCCAGAGAGTAAAAACTGCTATGAAAAGCTTCTTGAGAACATAAGCCGTTCGGCGTAAAACATGTAGGTCCAGTTCTCGATCACTTGTGTGCAAACATTTCACATCACACACAACTCAATTGATCATAAGAAGCTCGGTCAAAGTCCTTTCAAGGGCTGAAATGGCCATTTCTTTTTTTTTTTTTAATCCTGCAGAGATTAACAAAAACAATAACAAACTACAAAAATCAAAAAAAAAATATATGTTGCAAATATTTCATGCATACGTATTAATTACAACAACACCAGCAGTTGACAATATTCGTAAAACGATTTTTATTTTTATAGTGGTTTATATGTAGTAGCACTGTGTTTTTTAAATACCAAATATAAACTAATATAATGAACTATGCATCGCTTCTTCGCATTGCACCGTCTTATTTTCTCTGGCATCAGGCGAACAAAGCGACGCTACCCTAACTGATTGCAGTCTGCCAGACTGAAAGCTTCTTAGCGGCGCAAGCATTTATATACATATGCATTTCTTGCAAAGCCCTGAGAAATTCATAAAACGATTCAATTCAACAAACAACACGATGTTGCGTTCTATATTTCGGCACGAACTAAAGCAACAAGCATAAGAACATTAGCAGCAACTAAATCATCAATGCATTTTTCTCATACAAAAATGTGAATTTTTCTTCTATTCTTTTGCTATCTAGTGACTTTATTAAAGAAGTGACAAAACCCAAAGTTAGATATTTATTTTAGGTACGATATAGCAGCCATTTTGGTATACATTTGGTATACATACGTATCCCTAAAGTGTCCCCCAAAAAACGTTGAAAACGTGAGAATATCCCCATACAAACCACACGTAATTCTCCGTCGAAAAATTTGTATTCACATCTTTATATTTCATCTTTTATTAACCCTTAATCCAATGTTAAACTGTCGAGTGTTTAACCCACAATCCACAAAGTCTAACCAACAGTCGAGTGCATTATGAATTACTACTTAGCTACTCTCAATATGAATGGTGTAGATATGTGGAGTCAGGTGTTCTTGACGTTCTGGGTATATCGATACAAACTTATCTTCGTTGAAATTATCATATTTTCAATGTGTCGGAAGAAGCAGTCAAGTGCCTACACCGAGAAAAAAGCTTATGTTAAATTGAAAAAAAAACGTAGTATAATTTATAAGATGGCTTTGGCAGCTTTCAGCCACCCAAGAACTTTATCAAAACGCTTAAGTTTTACATGTTAACTTGCCAATTTTTATTTGGGTGATAAATTAACCAAGCATTTCGTAATTTTTTAAAAGCTACTTTAAAAAAAAATTTAATATCAAAAATATAACTTTTTTTGGGTCTTGGTTTTTTTCATTTTTTAGAAATTAATGACTTCTCGGCTTCTCTTATTGCTTGAAGTCTATTATAACGAGAACATTAAATTAAATTAAATATCAAATACGGGCAAAGAAATTTTTTTTTTTATATTTTTTTTTTTTTGTTGATGAAATGTAATGAAATTTACTGGTGTGAATATCACCGAATGTTTTTTAATTTACTTTTTGCTATTTTTGAATTTAAAAGTGGTTTTATTAAAAAAATCTAATGACAAAATCTAATGACGCAGCTGTCGTGCTTTTTGCAGAAAATAGCTCAAAATTATGCTTAAACCATATTTTTGGCTTAGGTGAATCAAATATTTGTTTTGGCAAAGTATCGAAGTATGTGCTTTCAAAACAATGTATTAAACAATAAATTGCTTAGGTGAATAAGCATAAGCTTATAATTCCCATACAATTCTCTTTACCTAAGCCGACTTAGGTGATTTACCTATTGCCTCTTTTCGCGGTATAGTTTTTTTAAAACGGTGCAAGAAATTAAGATCTTATTTGGAGCTTCATTATCTTATTTGGAGCTTTTGGACCGAGTTCAACGACGTGTGATATGTTTGATATGGAATTTCGTTTCCCTTTAACTTTCTTGGCCTTCGACGCAATGTTGATTGCCTAAGCATTCTGTACCAGTGGTGCTGTGCATTGTCGAGGTTCACTCTTGCGGATAGCTGCAATCACATATTTTTACCATCGCCTAATTGGCCAATTGAATATCGCAATACAGAGATAGTTCGTTCTTCAGTTGCGCAGTAAAATTGTGGAACCCCGGCAGTTTCGTACTGTGTAAATGAAAATGAAAAGCAAATCTTCACCGATAACACCTCCATCTTTCCACCCTTCAACTTACTATAACGCGTCTTCCAAATCAACATAATGCTTTTGCATCTATGAGTGCATCTACACAAATGTTTGTTCCAGCATTAAAAAATCAACGTCCGTAAAAGTTAATTTATTTCAGAAATGCAAATGAAAAGAAGAATTTAGATGTTTCTATCACCCTTTCTATTAAAGAATAATACTATAAATATACTAAAAATAATACTATTAAATATTTTTAGCCTTTTCTTGTATTAAATTCTGCGCATAGATGAATTTTTAAATAGTTTCGTTAAAAAACAATCAATGTAAAGGTTTATGACAGTAGAATTTCAGGCAGTATTCTAGTGTAGTATTTTTAAAAATCTTAGTTTCGTTTTCATATTTTCAAGAATATGCCCTTGAATTTAATTAGTTACAGCCATTTTAGTGGTGCTGAACCTAATCCAGTACGACTGGAACTCAAATGACTAGAAGGGTTGAAATCGTGTCAAGATGGAGGCACCCTTTTTTTAGCACCCCTCACCCCACTCCACAGCCTATAATTTTTTAAATTTTTACTTTTTTTTTTAATTTTATGTGTATTATTGAAATGGAATAAACATAGGTATAATAAACAAATTGATTCTAAAATATTTTAATTTTTTTTTTTTTTATTGAACTTTGCAAAATGCTCAAAACTTTTCCTCTAGACTACAAAACTGTCTCAAATGGGTTAAAAATCATCTAGTACGTCTAATACTGCCACAACTTTCGACAAGTGACATGAAGTAAATGTTATGACAAAACTCATATTTTCCACAAGAAGACTAAGCTGGATACACAAAAAAGAAGCCAATTGCCAGTGTGGACGATGATGAGCCTTGCATTTTCATTATAATGCCAGCAATCAGCGTAGCATTGCACTATTATTCTAAATGTGTGTAAGTTTGTACAACTGACATCTAGACGAGCACGTTCTCCTTGCATGTGGCGCCAGTTTAGCACACTTTCTGAACATGCCGTAATTGGTCCTGTTGTTGTTTTTGTTCTTCTTAACGTTGTTAATTGTATTGCTTGCATGCTTACTTGCTTGGTTGCTTTTCTTTTTTTTTTATGAACGTGTCAGTCGCGCGCAGTTTAACTTAGCTTTTAATAGCCAGCTTGTGAGCTGAGCATAAACTAAGTAAAACGCACAAACATGCCGTTAAGTTGTGAAAATAAGGCGATCATTCTTCATGCTTACACGTCAAAGAAAGGCAAAAGTAATGAAAAATGAGAAAAAAAACACACGTATACCAAGTAGGTTTAAACAATAAAAAAAACAAGGTACGAAGTGGCATGCAAAGGACTCTCGCGTACACTGCAGCCGTTTATAATGTAAATTGCACAAACATGCTGAAGGTAGTGGTGCATAATAATTTATTTCTTGTTAGAAATAGTCATAAAAAAAGTGAAAACATTTTATAGTAGCACGAGCAACAATTGATCATAATGTATTTGTTGTAGCAAAACTAGAACAAATAAAAATCAAAGGAACTCAATATATAAAAAACGGAAGTTGTTAGAAACTGCTTGAAGAATAATGAATGCAAGGGTAATCTGCAAAAGTTGTAGGATGAAGGGAGGCAGGGAGGGCGGTAAGGAGGAGTTGTGTGTAAATAATTAATTAAGAGCCTTATTTATGGTATTAAAAAATATGACTATTACATGAAAGAATTTGCTAAAATTTAATGGTTGATATATGACGAATGCTGAATTAAGTACGATAAATGATGTTTGATGAATGATAAATGTTTGATGCTGAATGATGCATACAGAATGATGAATGTTGAATGAAACATGATAAATGGTGAGTGATGACTGATTAATAATTAATGACAAATGCTGAATGATGAATAACGAACGGTGAATGATGAATGATGAATGATAGATGATTAAAGGAAAATGATGAATTATGAATGATAAATTAGTGAAAAAATAACGATAATGAATAATGAATGCACAATGACGAATAATGCATAATAAATTATGAACGATGAATCATAATTTACGATTAATTATGGATGACGATTGACGAATAACTAATCAATAATAATTGAAGAACGATTAAAGTGAATGATGATTGAGAATGATAATAATGAAATAATTACTAATGAATAATGAATGAGTATTGATAAGTGCAAGGTAATGAATGAAGAATCATTATGAACAAAGAATGGTGAATGATAAATGCAGAAATTATGAAAATGATGAATAATGATAAATGTTGAAATATACTATAAATGATAAATGATGAATAATTGATAAATGATGGATGATGATGATGATGAATAAAGGTGATGAAAGATGAATTATTATAAATGAAAAATAATTAATTATGGATGAGAAAAATTTAGTTATGATTTATGATTACTGAATAATGAATAATACATGATGTATACAGAATGATGAATGCTGAATGTTTAATGATGCAGGATTAATGTTGAATGATAAATGATTAATAATTAATGAATAATGACGAATGCGGAATGACGAATAAGGAACGACAAATTGTAAATCATGAATGATAAATGATGAATGATGAACGGTGAATGATAAATGATGAACCATAAATGTTATATCATGCATGAAGAATAATAAATGCTGAATGATAATTATGAATAAATAATAATTATGATGAATCGTGATTAATGAGTAATGGATGGTTTCGGCAGAATGAGGAATGGTGAATGCTAAATGATGAACGGTGAATGTTAATATACGATGAATAACTGAGCAATTGTTATTGATGAATAAGTAATTAATGATGAACGATCAATGTGAGTGATGAATGAAACTGATAAGTAATTACTAAGAATTGATGAATAGTTACTAATGTGAGAGGAATGGTAAATGATGAATATTAAACTATGTGAACGGACGAATGAAAAATATATTATGAATGATCGATGCTGAACGATAAGTGAAGATGATCAAAGATGAGCAAGGAATGATGAGTAATGAATGATTAATAATTTACGATGATTAATTATTTATGAATGTTGAAATATGCATTATCAATAAAATGATAAAATGAATAATTATAAATGATGAATAAAGCATGATGGATGATACTTTTGATGTATTGTATTGATGAATGCTAAATATTAAATTCTGAATGTTGAATGATGAGTGCTTAATGGTGAATGGTGAATGAAAATGGTGAATGATGAATGATGTACGATTTATGATAAATGCCTGAACATGTATAACGAATGCTATATGACACTTGATCAACGATTTTGAATGAATTATGAAGTTTTAACCGGGGAATGATAAATGATGAACGAAAAATAATGGATGATGAACCATAAACTATAAATAATATATCATGAAGTATGGTACATAACGACTAATGAATAGTGAATGCTAAATGAATGATGAATGATAAGTGATGAGTTATTAATGTGGATGATGTTTGAAAATGATGAATTATAAAACGACAATGATGAATTCTGTTGTATGATCAATGATTGCTGATGAATGATTACTGATGAATGATTATTTATGAATGCTAACCGATGAATGATGAGTGATGATTTAACTTGAACAATAGATAATGATGAATGAGTTTGTGGTCAATAATGAATAACGAATAAGTAACGAATGATGAACGACCAATGTGAATAATGAATGAATATGATAAATTAGTACTTATCAATTATGAACGATTATGAAGGAAGAATAGTGAATGATAAACTATGAATGATGAATAATTAATAAATAACTAACGATACATGATGATGATGAATGATGAATTCATAATCTGAATAGTTATGAATGATGAACAATGAATTATGAATGATACTTAATGAATTATAATTTCTGATTGATGAATAATTAATGATGAATGATGATTGATTAATAATGATTAATATATTATGAATGATGAATGATGAAAGATGATTGATGAATGATGATTGATGAATGATGGATGATGAATGATGGATAATGAATGATGAATGATGAATGTTGAATGATGAATGATAGATGATGGGCGGTGAATTATGAAAATGAATGATGATTGATGAATGATGAATGACGAATTATGAGTGATAAATGATGACTGATAAATGGCGAATGCTGAAGATGAATTATGAATACAAACGATGACAAATGATGAATGTTGCCTAATGATAGCATAATGAATGATAAATTCTAAATTATGAATGTTATATGACATAGGATAACTGCTGTAGCATTTCTGATTTCTGATGTATAATGAGTGATGTATAATACAAAGTTTATGACGAATGATGCAAGGTGCGTTATGAATTATGTTTAATTTATAATGTTTGATTTATGATGTATGATGAATATTGAATATTTTTGTTGATTAAAAAATATTTTCTGAAGATTTAAAAATTTTTTCTTTAAGTGCTTGAATGTCTTTAAGATGCTTGAGAAATAGCTTGAAGCCATAATGTTCAATCTATTTTTAATTGCATGCCTTATAAAGTTTTCCTTTAATTTTGTTGTTGATTTTTAGTACTCAGTGAGCATAAATTGCATATCCTTACGGGATTTAATCATACATATTTTATATATGTTGCAAATTGCTTGCTTCATTTTCCATATGGCTTAAAATATTAAACTAAAAAAATTTTTAATTTAGTTATTTTGTATCCTGCAGGTTCTAGCATCCTGCTTGCATGTTAAGCTTGACTTCAATGCAGTGCACTGAATCTTGCTGTGACGGTCAAGCTGCTATGAATACTTCATCATCGTAGTGCACATACACACACACACAGACACACACAGTCATAACCTGCAGCTGTTGAAAAATTTACAAAATTGCAAATTATATGCCGCTGATGCTAGCCTACATCCTGTCTGCTATTCTGCTTCTGTTCGACATAAGCCACGAAATCGATCGTGTTGCCTTAAGGATAATTGAGAGAACATGTTGGAAGGAAATTTGCATTAGAGCAGGAGGAGAAGGAGTAGCAGAAGCGGCACATATTATGGCACATAACGACAAATAGTAAAAACAACAGAGTGAGCTGAAGTTAAAGGATAAACACTAGAAATACACACATACACACACACTTCTCATTCATACAGGCGCATACATATTGCAATTTAGCTTAAGGCGTATGTCAACAACACACAGAAACATACCAAAAACAAGAACACTACACATGCACACATTTAAACTGAATAAAAGCAAAGCATATATATATAAAAACACTGTGTCACAAACTCACACACACACACACGGTCAGGCATAGTTGAACGTATCTGTGTCAGCAATTTAAACATTTCAAAACACAAACACGACAAAAATAGCTGAAATTGTGTTTTTTGTTTATTTGTTGAGTTTGTTGTTGTTGTTGTTGTTGTTGTAGTTGTTGCGCGCCTCATGTTCTGGTCATTTCCGTTGCCATTTAAATGCTTCACTTTTGTGCTGTTATTCATGAATGTGTGCTTTTGTGTTTGAGTGTGTGATTGTATGTATTTGTAATGCATTTCTATGCATATTTCTTTGTATGTATGTGTGTGTCATTTGGTTTATTTGCATTTGTGCGCCTGACTGTTATTATGCAAAATTGCTGCATATTTTAATGTCCAACCGGAAATAGTTGCAAATGCCTTGGAAAAAGTAGCCTTAACGAAGGACATTTTGTTGTTGCTAGTTTTTGCCCAGAACAACATGTATGTTGTTACTGTTATTGTTTTTATTGTTGTTGTTGTTGTTGTTGTCTTAGTTAAGCACATTCTTGCTATAAGAAAATTTTGCATATCATGCAGAAAAATTCCTTCTAGCAAAATATGCAAATTTCACATAGAAAAACAAGGACACATTCACACACACACACGCTATCATCCAAACACTCAAACACACCTTAGCACACACTCTTGCATATTTATATATATATATTGACAGTAAAAAGTAGGTGGCACGCATTCGAGCACACTTTATTGCTGTTGTTTTTTTGCTCTTTATTCTTGTTTTTGTTGTTATTTAATATAAATGACAACATTTGTTGCAGCTGCAGCATTTTCTTGTTGTTGCTGCTATTGTTGTTATTATTACTTGGCAAACTGCTTGTTAAGCAGTTTTTAGTTGCCATAAAAATTACATGTTGTTATTTTCAGAGTTGCCATAGCTTTGTGTTATTTTTTGCTAATGTTTTCTTAGTTTAATTGAAATAAAATATTTGTTGCCTTCTCTGCAATTTGACAATAAATTCCATAAAAACAACAACTGCAAAAACAAGCATACAAGTATTTCAACCATAAACGAATGAATTCAACCCGTTTCTATTGTGGTTGGTGTAGAACAAGGCACTGTAATTAAGCTTGTTGAAGCTTGTGACAAAATGTTAAAGAAAATATTTTGAATAATTTATAACATATAAAAAAAAAAATGTGAAAGACAAAGTATGAGACAAAATTTAACAACAATTTTTAACAAATAAGAAGCACAGTCAGTGCGTTATAAATAAAAACATTTATTGAGGAATCTTTAAAAGCATTCGTAGCAACTGCAGGAATTGAAAATGCTCTATAAATGCTTATCCTATATAGAGTTGACTACTAGCTTCTTAAATGTATTCTTAGAAATGGTGGTGCATCAAATACATTAAAAAAAATGCTGAAAAGCAAATACTAAGTATAATAATTTGTACTAAGAAAAACCAAATAATATTTGAAATCGTTTTACGAATACGTATAAGTAACTGCTTGTGTTTTTGTTGTTGTTTTTAATATGCATGTAAAATTTACAAATATATTTGTTGAATTCTGCAGGCTCAAGCTCCAAAATATTAAAAATTAAATGAATATTAGACAAGACGCTGGAAACAGTTGAGACGAAACCTAGACTTGTGACTAAATATGTCGACGATGATATTGACTGGTTTAAAAAATCTATGGCCTCCGGACGTCTCATTAATTTTTACTCCAAACACCCCAAATGAGTAATTATAAAGGCTACTAACAATTTTATAAAAAAAGTTCTAGACATTAGTAATAAGCAATTTCATCGTGACAATATAAATAAAATCAGGACTATATTGAGGAAAAATTAATTCCCGAAAATGACAATAGAAAGCTTAATCTACAAATATTACAAAATGAAAAACAAGGAAGATAAAGAAGACCACAATAGCAAAATATTCAAATCTGTGATATACGTTCCAGGTCTATCGGAAACAATTATAAATTCGAATTTGTATGACAAGGAGAAAATAAAATTAGCACTAAAAACTAATAATACCGTACTACAATTGTACAGCATTACAAAAACAAAAATTGGTAAACTTGACAAATCTAATGTAATTTACAAATTACATGCAACGGTGACGGGTCCAACGTATGTGACCAGGCATATGTTGGGACAACTAAAAACAAGCTACGGACAAGAATTTCTTCGCATCGATCGGACCAACAAACTCGCAGATCTATGGACCAGAAAACAGCACTGGCAGCACACTGCGCGGAACATGGACACACACCTGATTTTGACACTGTGGAGATTTTACAACAAGAGAATAACTACTTTAGACGATATACATAAGGAAATGCTCCACATCATAAGCTTACCGGAAGAGAAGAGACTGAACTTTAAAACAGACACAGACAGGTGCGCATACATATACAGAAAGTATGTTAAAGATAATAATTAAAAACTTGACAACAGAAGAAGTGGAAGTTTTTTGTATATTTGTTCTTTTTTTCATTAAAAATCTGTGATATATATGTTAAATGTCGTTCTCAAATACTAAATGTTTTAATTATTAACATGTTTTAATTGTTTAAATTGTAAGTAAAATTGTTCAAGTGAATAGTATTGTTAAAAATATTGTAAAAGGTTTTTCCAGGTTTCTCTGAAGATGGTTGCCGACGGCGATCGAAATATCGGAAATTAAAATTTAAAATTTAAACCACAAAAGTTTTTCATTTTAATATTTTGGACTTTGAGCCCGCAAAATTCAACAAATAAATTTCAAAAAGGTCGAAAAATAAATAAAGATTTACAAATATATATATATATACATATTAGTTGCTTTCGTTTTTGTCGTTTGTTATTGTTTTTGTTAATCTTCAGAAAGATAAAATGAGGTTTTAGGCAAAAGCGGTTACAATAAGGGCAAATTTTAGAAGATGTTTTCTAAAAGGTCTTATTATATATACAAAAAATGCCATTTGCATGTTGATTTTACATTATCAATATAAGTCTTTTGAAGTCTTCAGCCACGACAGACATGATAACATTCAGTATTATATATTTACGAAAGTTTTCCTATTTTGATAACGACACTTTTTATGGGAGGTAGACGTCGTTTTTATCCGATTTTGTCATATATCTTAGTGATGGTCTATATCAAATATCAAAGCCTATGTACTTTGAAAATAACAAAACATTTCTTAAATTTTTGCAGATTTTTAACAAATTTTAAATCTAAAATAAAATGAATTGGTATTGGAGGTAGGCGTCTTATTCACCCGATTTTTTTTTTTTTAAATTTCATATCCAAATTTATATTGAAGATCAAAGCTTACGTGCAAAATTTCAAGGCATTTCTTTAATTTTTGTGGATTTTTAAGAGATTTTGCGGTTAAAATAAAAAAAATACTCTGTACGGGAGGTAGGCGAGGTTTTCATCCGATTTTGTCATATATCATAGAGATTTTTTATATTAAATATCTAAGCTTACGAGCAAAATTTCAAGACAATCCTTTTTTTTTGCAGATTTTTAACATATTTTACGTTTAAAATGAAGCCACTTAGTATGGGAAAAGGGCGTGGTTTTCATACAATTAAGCCAAATATCAAACTCCAAAATAAAACTGTAATAATTAAAGTTTTTCTCAAAAAGGTATAGTAATCTTACTATGAAAAAAAAAAAACGAAATGGCCATTTCAGCCCTTGAAAGGACTTTGACCGAGCTTCTTATAATCAATTGTGTTGTGTGTGATGTGAAATGTTTGCACACAAATGATCGAGAACTGAACCTACATTTGTTTGTACTCTCTGAGGTTTGCCATTATCTGCAGAGAGGTGACGGCCGAACAGAAAAATTAATTCAATTGAAAAAACTTTCTGTGTCGGATGGAGTATTCGAACCTGGGTTCTCTGGCGTAAGAGTCACACACTCTACCCACTACGCCACGGCCGCCACTATGAGTTACTTACTATGAGTTATATAAAAATTAAACTTGAAAATTTAGCTTTTTTTGCGTTGACGGTAGTAAGCCCAAGAACTGCTGCACCGATATTAGTGAAATTTTTACTATTTTCTTACAATAATTTTTTGTAGAGTGTCCATGTAAGCTCAGAATTTTTATATTTTAAATAGCTAAGAAGTTTTTGGCCAATAATCTGGCGTAAATGGAATTTTTATCAAATTCAGGTCTTTTTTGCCATATCCTGCCTAAACAATAAAAGATATGTCGATATGATGTATGGAGAAATGAAAAATCTTTGCGATTCGAACAATAAAGTTATATTTTAGTGAAAAATTTCGTCAATTTCTTGCAAGCAGTCATTTGATGATTAGCTTCGACGCTGTCATTGCCTGCAGCTGGCAGAAGGTTGCTTTGGTTTCGCCAAAAAAAAATGTTGCTCAGTGCTCAAAAAAGAGACTCTTTGCTTGCAAGAAGAGAAAGCTTTATCTTTGCGAATAGCAGAATGCCCAACAATTAAATTTTAAAGCAGCACTGGCCGCCCCATAGCTCACTGAGCGCTCTCTGAGTGTAACTTTTCACATGTATACAAAGCTCACTATAATTCAGTCGTTCTCTAACGGTAATGCTGTGTAACCTATGAGCTTAGTATGAGCTTAGTGTGCGCGATTCAAGTGCTCACCAATACTAACAAGACAAAATAAAATGCGACAGTGCTAGAATGCCCAGCCCAGTATTGCTTCTTTTAAAAGCCCAAACTCCTCAAATTTAAATAATACGAGTATTCCTCAAAAAAATTTTTAGAGTTATTTTCTATACTAATAAAAATTATTTTCTGTTTGTTTGTTTGTTAGTTTGTTTGACTTTTATACAAATCTAAATGGCTTCCACGCCGTTTTTTACCGCCCCCAAATTAATGAAAATGCTATATTTCAGACGTTTTTGGTCGTATAAGACTAAACTTTGGTAATTAAGTATGCATGCTTACCGTCGGCAACTGCACTAAAAATGGGCGTGGTGGAACTATAATTACGCCCACTTTTAAGACATCATTAAAATTCAAAAACTTCTGGGCCGATTGTGCTTAAGTTTAGGCAGTAGATTGTTTTCGAGCACGAGATACTAACAGGAAAAATAGTGGCAAAACATTGCCCCTTTCACCGCCCACAAATAAAAAAACTATGGTTGCTGGAACGTTCGTGGCGAGGTTATCAAAAGCAGAAATCAAATTATTAATCGGCGCGAAGCTTCAGCAAACCGATTTTTAAATTTTATTATAAAACTTCTTGTTTTTCTTTTGAATCAAATTTCTGAGCAAGCTTTAAGAACATATGCCTAAAAAAGAAGTTTCACGCATTAGCAATATAAATAGTTTAAGTATTTTAAAACTTAGCCGGCCTTCAATCATAATCAAATGCAAACAAGTTTTCACTCTTCGCAATGTACTGAAAAACCTTTCAATTGTCAGCGTCGACCATGGGTGGGCAACAGAGACCTGCAGCGAATCGTTTTTTTTCGATTTATAATCACTCGTCAAAAACCGACTGAGAGTGCGTGCGGTTGCGCACAAGAACAAGCACTTCCACGCGAAGCATTCTCATAACAGCGATGAGCGACGAGTGCCGCTGCTTTCACTCAGCGCTCATTAGAAAGACTGCTGAATTCTAAACATATAACTCTAAGCAACCTCAATGAGTCATTGAATGATTTGCGTGCACTTCAGTATTGGCGTGTGTTTACCTTGTTTTACTTTTGTTTTGTGTTTTACGTGTTGATTTAGATCGTGTTGATTAACTTGCAGCAAACTTACTTTATACTTGTATGTTGTCTATTATTTGTTCCTTGTTGTTATTGTATTGTTTTTAATCAATTTTTTAACTCACTTTCACACTTGCAATGATGAATTGTTGAGAACCTTTATGTTAAGGGATGCCATAAAGAAAGCGGCAATCCAAAATAAACAGGATTGTAGCTTTTAAAAGCTGTAATAGTGCATATTACTTTCATTTATTTTAATAGAATATTAATTATAAATTTCATATAAATGTTGGTTAAACCTGCCCTTTAAGCCAAGTAGTTTTTGTTGAAATTATGTTAATATGTAAATTAATAATTTTTTTATGTATGTATTTATATTTTAAGAACATTTAAAGGAATTTTTTTAATTATTTTTTTAATAATATGTAATAGGATTATTATAGTTTTTCATTAATTTTGAAACAATTTTATTTAATATTTTAATTATTCTTAAAAAATTATTGCAAAAATTTTTAATTATTGTTTTTTCAATAATATTTTGACAATTTTTCACTAATATCTATCAATAATATTTTAAATTTTTTTTATTAAATACATGCATTTAACTATTTTTTAATACAATTTTAAGATTTATTTTCATACATTTGCCGAGCCCGCTAGTATTATATGTATATAATAATATATTTATATATTATATGTATAATAAAATATGTCAGCAGTAACACTGCATGCGATTTTCCTTAATGACTCTAGAATCATAAGGAATGACTCTATAATCATTGGAATCATTGAGCGGCATTCTTATGAGTGATGAGAGAAAGCGGCGGCATTCGTCGCTCATCGCTGTTATGAGGATGCTTCGCCTGGAAGTGGTGGTTGTTGTACGCAACCGCACGCACTCGCATTCGGTTTTTGATGGATGATTTATAGTCGCATTCGCATAGTTGCATTCGGCAGGGTACCGAAGCTAAAACACCTCCCATGGGAGGCAGGGGGGGGGGGAGGGGAGAGTATCTCTTCAGGCAAATCTATTTCACAGGCGATTTTGAAAAAAACAAAAATCGTTTACTTTTTTGAATAACCCTTATGTACATCCCTTTCTGAGTTTGTGCTCATAATATTTTGACTGGGTTGCTGTTTATTGCAAGAGGACATTGCCAATTAAAAAAAAACTTATTGAAATCGATAAGTTAATGAACAAAAAAAAAAAAGACACAGTTTCGATAGTATCGTAAGTGTGGACGTAGAATTTTTATTTGATATATTTGTTGATAAATTTGTTGTTCTAGTTTATTTTTATGTTGGTAAAAAATAAATATAATGCAATCTTTTGTTCAAAAAATTTTAATAAGTATTTCGGAAAAATACGAGTTTATTATTTTTCCTGCAGTAAAGAACTTACATATATTTTAAATTTAGTTAAAAATTTAAATTTTAACAAACAAAATATATTTTTAATGAATGTGTAATATATTTAAAACTAGTTCAATAAATAAATTGAATTTGTAATTTGTAATATATTTAAAACTAGTTCAATAAATAAATTGAATTTATTATATTTTAAAAATAAATGAAGTTTTTATAAGCATTCCTACCATGCCAGCCTCCAGTGTCTCCGTATATGTAACCCTGCATAGTAGTAATATAATTTTTTGTATTATTTATTGTATTAATCTTGCTGAAGATTAACAAAAACAATAACAAACTACAAAAACGAAAGAAATAGGGGTACGCACATATTTGATACATACGTATTAATAACAACAACACCAGCATATACGATTCTTGATTTATATAATGGTTTATATGTAGTACCGCTGATTTTTTTTTTAATACCAAATATAAACTAATATAATAACCTATGCAACGCTTCTTCATATTGCAACGTCTCAGGCATTAGGCGGACAAAGCGATGCCACCCCGAATGATTGGAGTCTGTAAGCAGACTGAAAGCTTCTTATCGGCGCAAGCATTTATATACGTATGCATTGCTTGTAAAGCTCTGATAAATTCATAAAACGATTCTATTCAAGAAACAATATGATGTTGCGTTCGAGATTCCGGCACGAACTAAAGCAACAAGCATAGGAACGTCAGCAGGAACTGAATCATCAATGTATTTTTTTCTCATACGTGAATATGTGAATTTTTCTTCTTTTCTTTTGCTATCTTTTGTGGCTTTATTAAATCCAAAGTTAGCTATTTCTTTTATGCACAAAATAACTGACATTTTAGCATAAATTTTATCTTGCTATGATGAATATTAAAGGCTGTATAAGGCCCTAAAGTGTCCCCGAAAAACCTTGCTTGACCTTGAAAAAATTTGTGAAAATACCCTCATACCAACCTTGCGGTAAGACGTAATTCTACGTCAGCTCTTTGAAACTTAACGAAATAATTGAAACGGTATGTCTTTGATTCTTTTTGGAAAAGCTTTATCGTTATTTTATTTATCATTCTTGCTAAATATTTTTGTCGTTTGTAATTGTTTTTGTTAATTTTCAGTAATATTAATACAATAAATAATATATAAATAATGCAAACTTAAACGCTTACATGTACGGAGACTGTGCATGGTAGTTATGCTTTGAAAACTCCATTTATTTTTAAAATATCATAATAAATGCGAATTATTTATTGAATTAATTTTTTATATATTTCATATTAAAAATATATATTTTGTTTGTTAAAATTATAATTTTCAATTTAAGGGGGTCTTCTCATTGAGCAACTTTTTTTTTCAACTTTTTTTTTGCATTTATTTATAGCTTGGGTAGTTGTGAATATGCCCCTAAAAGGATTTTTAGAAATTCGAAATACTTTAGAAGATACAGCCTTTTTTGTGAAGCAAGGTCTGATGGACAAGAAGGTGATGGAGGTAATAAAACCAGCTTACGAAGCGCTGTCGGCAGATAATTTGCTTGAAAGATGCCTTGGATCTGAAACTCAGAATTCCAATGAGTCCTACAATTCTGTTCTTTGGTCACTTTCGCCCAAACACATCAACTCAGGCGCACGCACCATCGAAGTGGCCAATTTCATTGCAACGTGCCTCTTCAACGACGGTTTTATACCCATACTTAAAATTATGGGCTTGATGGGTATTGCGATTGGCAAAAACGCATACGAATACGCACTATCTCGCAATGAAGACAGATTGAACCGATCAGAGACTCGAGCTGCGGCATCATCAAAAGCTGGCAGAACGGCTCGCAGAGCAGAGAGCGCAGCAGAAAGCAGTTTCTACGAAAAAGAGGAAGGTGGCCTGTATGGAGCTGGCATCGCCAACTAATATTTGTAAGTAAAAATTGTCAGCTCTTTAAAACTGCATTTAAACATTTTTGATTTTTTGTTTTTTTTTCCCAAAAAAATTACTTCAAACTTTAAACGCGTTTATCTCGAACCCACGTTTTTCGAACTGGCGGCCATGATATCTCCAGTTCAACTGAACCGATTTTCATGAAACAAAATGGAATCGACGCAGAATTGTCACCATTCTCGGGTGAACCTCGACCATAATTTTAAAAAATTTTTTAATATTTTTTTTTTACACTAAACTACAAAAAAAAAACCCGAAATTGAAATTTTTTTTTTGAATGGCCGCCATTTTGTCAAAAAAAATCACAAAATTAAGCTTGAGGTTCACCCGAGAATTACATCTATATTGATTATAACCCCGTTTTTACTTTTCATTTCAGACGCTCCGGAGACCCGGAATCGTGGCCGCCGTTACGACACCTTTTTTTTCACCACCAACTTTGAAGTCTCATTACTTTTTGAACAGCCCACGTATCGAGGCAAAAAAAATTTTTTTATTTACTTTGAACCTTTTGTAATACAATAAATAAAAAAAGTTTTCAATTATTCTTTGCGTTTTCAAATAAAAATTTTTTTAAAAAGGGTCCAAAAAACGGGTTTTGAATGAGAAGACCGCCTTAATTTAAAATATTATTCCGAAATATTTATTTCCATTTATTAACCATAAGATTGCATTAAATTTATTTTTAACCAACATAAAAAAGAGCAAGAACAACAAATCTACCACCAAGTGTATAAACAAAAATTCGACGTCCACACTTATGACACTATCAAAACTGTGTCTTTTTTAACCATATAAAAATTAACAAGAACAACGTCTTTTTTTATGTTTTCACGTTAATAATATTTTAATGAAATATTCATTTTATTTTCTAAGGAACATTTTGCATGTTTTACTTAAGCTGGGCTGTAAAACAATGTTTATAAAATAAATTAGCTATCCCATAAATAACTTTTTTGGATAAAAGTTTGAGTTCTACCGTGCTTGGATGGGAGACACTTTTTTTTTAAGGTTATGTTCACTACATGTTATTATTACTTCTACTATATTAGCCTTATATTGTCTAATGGGCCTTTCATTTTTTTCAAAACTAACATAAAACTATAAAGGCATTGAAAATTTCCCTGTCATGTCTGATTAACTAAATGTTGGTTTGTTCTACCATAAACTAGTTAATATATTAAACATGCAAACAACCTCAAAGTTGTCAGTTTTATTAAGATACCGTTACGATGTAACCTGACCGTAGCTAAACAAGCGATCCAATTAAATACGTTAAAATATTGTCGGACAAACCAAAAGCGACAACAACAATTTTCCACATAATCAAGTTTAAATTTAAATGGTTTTCCAAATCAACAATCAACTCAATTTAGAAGACAACAACAATAAAAACAACATAAGCAAAGCAGTAACAACAATAACAGCAACTAGACCACCATCGCCAGAGCCGCTAGCTACGGGCTGTGGACGTTGGAATGTTTGCACAGTCATGTGTTGATTTTTCCATACGCCAACGTCAAGGAAAGCCCCACATTGTGTTGAACATGGCCGCAGGACACTCCCAGATCAACACTAACAGAACAAAATAAAAAGCAGCCAAACAACAAGCTGCAGATAGCAAGCGAGCCAAAATATTGTCCTTGCAGAGCATTTCCAGCAGCATATGTATAACACAGCTGATTTTTGATGTGCTTGTGTGTTTGGAAGAATTTTTTGTTTTCTGTGTCCGAAGTTCACGACAAACCCAAAACATGCTACGGGTTTTATTTATTCTTTTTTCTGTACAGTATTGTTTTCATGGTAAAACCGTTGCTGTTTTTTTCCTGGATGGCATGCTGTTTTCTGTGTTTATCCTGTGCTTCGCTGTATCCTTGTTATGCTGTTAGCGCATAAAATCAACACACAAATAAGGGTCATTCAACCCTTACTCCTACGCGCTGCTGCACCCAGTTACTGACAAGAAAAAAAAAAGCATGAAAAAAGTGCAGCTGAGTGCTGCCGGGCGTTTGCAATCAATAGCATTTTGTTTCGAGGACAATCCTGTAGGACTTCAAGTTGTCGTGATGTTCAACTGGGGAGCGAGCTAGTCTGGATAACGCTAGAATTTAGGCAGCAGCCAAGGTAATAAATTTCAGCTGCACAACAAAAACACCCACAACAATTACAAAGGACAACGGAGCACATTGGGCAAAAATTATTTCATATAACAACATTTGTTGCAGTTTCAGCGAAGAAAGTTGCAATAATTTGGTGTTGTTTTTGCTTTAGACCCTCATCATATTTGGTTTTGTTTTGCACTTTTTCAAAGTGCTACCCCTTTTTTAATGTCATTAACGGACATTTAGAGTTTATTATTTCAATTAATTTGGAACGCATTTGTGTGATGCATCCTGTCACGCCTTGGCTCTCCTTTTCCGTTTGTATATGTGTGCATTTTTATGTATTTGTTTTTTTTTTAATAATTTACAACCTTTCTGTTGAATAAGCGCGTTTGCATCAAATTCCTTATTCTTTTCTTTTGATTTCCTTTCTTGTTGACATTAGATAGGGGTTTTTTTTCTATTTTGTCACCAGTTGTGTCTGCTTATGACTAGCTTATATTTTTATTTGATCACTCAAAAAAAAACAAAATAATTTTCTTGACACGTTTGTCCAGTTGAGTGATCAATGATAAACAATCAAAAGCAGTCAGTCCTCAAACAATGCAGTTTTTCTTGATTTTCAACTCCCCCATTTTAGTTCTTTTAACTTCAATGTTATTGTAGTTGCTTGTTTCTGTCATTGCGTGTGTAGTTTTGACATTTCTTTGTTTGTTAAAGTTTTTATTTCCATTGGCTTGTTTTTATTACTGCCGCCACTTTTTAGTTATTTTAGCTTATTTTTCTTCTTTTGATTTTTTGTTAGATACCTAAACAAACAATGACTCACAACTAGTTCTCGGAATTGTTTTGCATACAATTTATGACAATGGCATTTTTTTGGGTTGGTTGGCTGGTACCACAACTTCATTGAGTTTAAAAGCCGAAAAAATTCAATAAAATTTTTCAGAATTTATAGAGTGGTAACTAGTAGTAAAAGTATGTGCTCATTTTTGAGGTCTGTTAAAGTAAATACAATTATTAGATTAGATTAGAAAACAAATGTTTTCGTTTATCATTGTTTTTTTAGGATTTTTAAAAAAAGGGCAACCGTCAAGGGACATCCCCGAAATTGGTGCATCTTCGGTGTCTGTCAGGTTATTATTTTGGCCACTAAAAGCCAGACATTTTATGGATTCTTTAATTTTGGTAAAAATTTGGCATATGACATGACACATGGAATGACATATCGTACACTTAATACAAAACAGTCACAACTCAAAATTTTCCAAAATCGATTTTTAGTCATAAATCAATTCACAATACACACCTCTAACTGCTGTTAAAATATCTTTTACATAACTTTATTCTACAACTGGAAAAATGCCGTTGTGTCTGTTTTAATGTTAATTGCGTTGCTTCTGCACTTTCAACTAAGGAGTTTTATTTTGTGTCAAAGTTGTGTCTTGGATCAACTGATATGTTTTGTTACTCATAAAGATTTGTAACAAGTGAGAAATTTTAAAGTGTATTAGTTTGAATTGTGATCATAAAGCTGAAAAAAGTGAGCAAAATCGACTGTTGTATTTTGATATGTGTCCTTTTTGATTAAATAGCTGTGATTAGCATTAGTTTTATCAAAAATTAACATTTTTGAAAGCGAAAACCACATAAAATTTTTATTGTACTGGCATTATTTCGCCACGTGATAACTTTTTGTAATAGAGAACATTTTGACCAAATGAAGATTTTAACCCTTCTTTTTTTTAACATGTGCAATGGGCGACGGTTATCTCCTCCTAAAAAAATGTTGAACCTTTATATGAACACCTGCCAAGCCGCGTCAGTTTTAGCTTAGCCGTTTGTCCGTACTGTGAGTGCAAAGTTGGACCGACTACGAAATCGTTACAGTAGCCACAGGACGTGATTTTTTTACTATTTTTTGTTAGTAAAAATTTTTTATTTTTGCTCCAAATGAAGTAATTTTGCGATATTTTTTATTTTTTTCAGTGTACAAATGAATGCAACATAAAAAAACGTGCTTGTGAAAAAAAAGTGTTTCTTGAAAAAAGAAACCGACCGAAATTATTTTTAATTTTTGTACAATAATATTTATTATTTTGAATAACAATATTTTTTGTAAAAATAATAAATAAAAAATAATAAAAACAATAAGAAAATAGTAAAACCGTGTAAAAATATTTTTTTTCAAAATTTTTAACAAAACAAAATAATCATTTTTTTAACTTCCCAAATTTTATTCCGACCAGCAACCTTAATTTTTTTACAAATTTTTTTTTTATTTATTGATAAAAAGGAAACTTCATAACTTCCAAATAACTTTTTTGAACATTAAATGCTCCTAGGGGTGTTTATTCCATAAAAACTTCAATTTTTTTAAATTTTTTTACTCGAAAAAAGCCAATTTTCAGGTTGTTAAATAATTATGGTTTTTGGAATAGACTCAAATTTGGGTAGGTTTTTTTTGAAGACATATATATGAAGCTTTAATCCCTAGAATATTTTTCTTAATATCAATTAGGGCCGGAGATATGAATTTTGGACTAAAAATTGAAAAAATGCTTGTTTTCGGCAAAACTGAGTGGAAATTTTGGCCAAAACATTTTATTTTCCTTAAATTGAAACGTTTATCTAAGACTTAAAATAAAAAAATGTTGACCGAAAATTATTTTTGAAGAGGTTAAAAAATGGCTTTGACGATATCGTTACACTAGCCACAGCGCGTAGGCAAAAACTAACCAGCAAGACGGATTGTTAGGTTTTCGCATATTCTTGGACATGGTTTTCGATCTTTGAAATAAAATTTTTAAATACACTACACTACACTAGCTACAGCGTCTTCCGTAAAGATCGTTGTCCGCTTAAAACTGGTTTTTGCAGAGGAGGAGGAGTACTCGTTGCAATCCGAAACTGCTTTTCTTGTCAATTAATTCCAACGTCTAACCATTGCAGTTTATACGACATTGACCAATTAATTATTAAAGTTTGTATTGACACCGATTTCGAGCTATTAGTCTTTGCTAGCTACATTCCACCTAACAGTCAGTTTGAACTCTATAATGCACACTTTGCTAATTGCAGAGTCCTTCTTGATAATCTCAAATATCCACAACATGTTGTCTTTGTTGGTGACTTCAATTTGGGTAATATAAACTGGGAACCCGTCTGTGACGAATTTTACTTGGTGCCTCTCAATGTCAACAACGAAATCGAAGCCTTGTTGATCGATTTCTTTGGTCAATATGACCTCATACAAATTAACAATTTAAAAAATGATTTAAGTCGTTGTCTCGACCTAATATTCATCGACAAAGACTTTAAAGCAATACTAGACTCACCTCCTTGTCCAATTTTTAATAGAACTCAACATCATGTTCCAATCTTACTTGATTTCTCGATTTACTACTTTCAGAAACTCGATACCAATTGTAAACTCTCTAGAGACTACAAAAATGGGAATTTTATAGAAATGAATAACCATCTGTCCTCATTCGCCTGGGATTCTGTTTTACATGGATCTGACCTTAACTTGATGTACTTAAAATTTATTGAAATCTTTAAAGAAGCCATCCAAATGTTTATTCCCACCAAACAGAACAGCACAAATGGAAACCCTCCTTGGTTTAATAAGAGACTGAGTAACTTAAAAAACCGAAAAAATAAAGCGTATAAGTGTCTGAGAAAAAATAAAAATAAAGATAACCTGACACTCAAATCTGTCTATATAAATCTTAAACATGAATTTGACACACTGAACAAGTTCCTTTATCGTTCTTATCTTTTGTCCACTGAATCTGAACTCAAAAGAAATAGCAAGTATTTCTGGATCTTCATCAACAACAAAAGAAAGTCAAATGGCCTTCCAACTGAAATCACCTATCTCGGCCAATCTTCTAATAACACAGAAACCATTTGCAACCTATTCGCTGACTACTTCAAATCAGTGTACTCATCCGAGCCTCAGATTTCATCTGGTTGCACACTTCCAAGTCAACTTCTTGATTTGGATTCTCTTTCACTTGATGAATTTGACGTACGTAATACATTAAATAGCCTTCAAAGCAGCTCGAGCGAGGGCCCTGATGGGTTAACACCGATCTCACTTAAAAATTGTTCTCACTCCATTGCTTATGCATTGTCATTAATTTTTAACAATTCACTAGCATCCGGCATGTTTTTAGACACTTGGAAAGTCTCCCTTATCATTCCTATCCATAAATCTGGGCCAAAGCATGAAATCGTAAACTATAGACCGATTTGTAAACTTGCGAATTATTAATGAAAAACTAATTTTCTTGGTCATAAACATTATCACTCCGTACCAACATGGATTTTTGAGTGGTAAATCTACAGTAACAAACCTTTTCCTTTTCACTAATTATATTGTTAGCAATATGGAAAACCACTCGCAGACCGACGTCATCTTCACAGACTTCGCTAAGGCCTTTGACAAGGTAAATCATAATTGCTTAGTTTCAAAACTCTCCTCAATTGGTTTCCGCTCCTGTCTGCTTAGTTGGCTCAGATCCTACTTACTTAGCCGTCTCCAACTTGTCAAAATTAACGAATTTTATTCTAGCCCAATTAAGGTCACATCAGACGTCCCACAGGGCAGCCATCTCGGTCCGCTGTTGTTTTTACTATTTATAAACGACCTTCCCCTTGTAGTAAATGATTCCAAATGCCTGCTCTTTGCTGACGATCTTAAACTGTTTCGTCCAATCAGATCACAGATTGAATGCCATCTTCTTCAAGATGACCTGAACTCAATTTCCACTTGGTGCAAGGAAAATTACTTGCCACTTAACATATCTAAATGTCAATATCTCACCTTCACCAGATCTACATCATCAATAGTCGGTAACTACGAAATTAATTCCATACCACTTGAAAGAATATTTTCAAAAAAAGATTTGGGTATCATTCTCGATCCCCAACTTAATTTTAGAGACCATATTGATTTTATCATCAATAAGGCCAATTCGATGCTTGGCTTTTTGAAAAGAAACAGCAAGGAGTTTAATGATCCTTACACGCTTAAAACGCTTTATACTTCGCTCGTCAGACCGCATCTCGAATACTCCTCTATAATATGGAGCCCATCATCATTCTTATGGTCTGAAAGAATTGAGAGAGTTCAAAGAAAATTCACAAGGTACATGGTAAATCAACTCAACTGGAATCTACCTCAGTACCCTCCATATAAAACGAGATGTGCCCTTATCGACTTGAGCACTCTTCAATGTAGAAGAGTTGCATCCTCAATCTTATTTGTTAGGGATCTTATTCACAACAAAATCAATTGTCCAGAGCTACTAGAAATGTTTGATTTCCATATACCAGCAAGGTCCCTCCGTAGTTAGTTCCACTTCCATGAAACGTACCACAGAACTACTTATGGTCTCAATGAACCCTTAGCACGTTGTATAAGAGAAGTTAACAAAATCCTTTCATATATCGATATATTTGAATCTTCTTCTCGACAGTACTTTAGAAACACACTATACAATTACCTCATGACGCTCTGATGTCTAGTTTACTTCTTTCAGTTTTACCAGTTTATTTTCATTAAATCCTATTATCCTAAATATGTGCCTTTAAAGCTTTATATTATACTCTGTCCTAGTCAATATAAATGCCTGTCAGTTACTTTATAAGTCCAAAAATTTTTATTATAAACTCTTCTGTTTGTAACATTACCATACTATTATGTAATAAGCAATAATTATTATTATTATTAAATCAAATTGTGATATATCGTATAGTAGTCTGTAAGAGTTTAACTCTGTTTGACGAAATAAATAAATAAATAAATAAATAAATAAATAGTTGTCAAGATAATTACTTTACAAAATTTTAATTTCAAGGTTATGTAGGTTCAAGAGAATTATTTCAAGGTAATTCTTATTCAAATGGTTTTGGAGCTGTGATTTTAACTTGTAACTTAAGGAGATAAAGATATCAATTTTCAAAAAGTATATTTAAGAAAGAGCAACTTGAAGCTTTTAAGCCTTGGAGTTGAATCAAGTAACTAGCTTACATTCAAACTTGAACTGAACTCATATTGAAAGTTTATATTTAAATTACTATTCAACCTCTGGTGCCAGTAAAAAAAGTATGCCAATTTTTTTTTACTTAGCAATAATACCCTTTAAAATTTAAGACTATGGTCGGTATATTCCGAAAGTCTACTGCTATTAGAAGTAAAGCAAGAGGACACGAAAGATCTGGCACATAAAAACAACATTCCTGAAAACTGCTATGAGCCTTACTACATAAACTTAATTAATTCTTAAAAACTAAAAGCTACACAATACGAAACAAAACGAATACATTATACTTTTTTAATGTATTGAGCAATTTGTTTGTAATGTGTACAGTGCTTAAAGTGAAAAAATATTTATTTTAAAATATATTTTAATAAAAAAATTTTTAATAATGTTTCTTTTGAAATTTGTTATTTTATTAATCAGTTGAAGAATTGGTATTTTTAAAAATTCAAGGAACTTTTATCAGTAAGCAGACACAACTTGAATTTTAAATGAAAAATTTCAGTTAAAGGGTAATAAGTCCAAGATCCTTTTTGTTTGCACAATCATTATATAAAATTTTACTTTAGCAAAAATGTCTTCTAATAAGAATAAAGCTTTATTTTCAACTAAACAAAAAGTTAATTTTATGTTTCTCGGTAATTTTCTTACATAAATGCTTGGAAATTAGGAGCTGTTGAAAACTAAAAGGATTTTTATCAGTTAAAGGGGCACAACTTAAATTTTTTTAACGAACAATATCAGTTAAAGTGTCATAAGTTCAAAATCCTTTTTATTTGCTCACACATAATATAAAACTGAAAAACTTTAGCGGAACCGTCTTCTAATAAGAATAAAGATTTATTTTGAATTAAACAAAAAGCAAATTTTATGTTTCTTGGTAATTTTCTTACTTAAAAGCTTGTAAATTAGGAGCTTTTAAAAATTAAAGCGATTGTTTTCAGATAAAGAGGCACAATTTGAGATAATATCACTAATCATAGGAAAAAATTTCAGCTAAAGGGTCATAACTCCAAATTATTCTTTATTTTCACAACTCTAATATGAAATAAAAAAAAAAAAACTATACTGAAACTCTCTTTAAATGGGCTCTCTTATTGTGGAACCAAATTTGCTTACAATACAATACAGTTTGCTTTGCAACAATTTGCTTAGCTTAAACAGTTTTTTGCTTCTCCTGAAAATTCGTGTTTTTTGAGTTGTGACTGTTTTGTAGTTAGTTTACAATATATGCCCCTTGTGATCTGTTCATGCTTTCAATTAATACTTTTTTTAATTTTACATCTAATGCTAAGAAGCTAACGCTTCCATCAGCAGTCCTGACGATTGCTATCCGGTGTTTTTACTTTTCTCATTCTTTGCTTTATACTATTTTTGCCAAGCTACCCAGTCGGCAAAAGCAGGGCTTCTAATGGATTTCGTAGTCCTTCCACGCTCATATCCAAGACCATATACATTTTTATATGAAATGGTGAAATTTTCCAGGCCTTCCACTCTCCCTGCTTTAAGAGGCCTGCTATAAGCACTCCTTTAGAATGACTTAAAGAAGTGGTTAACCAAAACAATTAAAAAATATAATTTTTTCTTATTTCTTTTTATATATACCTACCTATATATAACTAATATATATTTTAACTTTTAACGAAAAAGTAACCCTGAAATATAAGCAGAACCAGTTTTTGAAGGAAGAATATAATGTTTGTACTGCCCTGGGTAGCGAAAAATTAGGCCTCATAGAAGCGCTCGCAGAAGCAGCGAGGAAGACATGTGTCTTACCGCCAAAAGTAGCAGTAAATGCACGCCTTCGTTAGAAGAGACCTAGCTTCATTTCCTATTGGGTATGTTTGCCAAACGAACTGTCACTACTACATTGATAATTGAATCATCAGACTGTATTGTGGAGAGAAGTGAAGCTGCACTGAAAAACAATTTTGTACTTCAATTCGGAAAAAATTAAATTGCACTTGATTCACAATCGAAAATTTTAATAAAAAGTTGTTTTATGAATATGCCATCTGAAAATGACCTCCCTTGTTTAGCTATTTCTACACTTAAAGAGTCGATATTGACAATTTTAGCTGCTTCAAATGTTCGTCTGTATTTTTATTTTTTTCTGTTAGGAACCATCCATCCACAATTTTTCCCCCCCCCCTCTATAAAAGGCTTTTCCCTTGTTAGCCCACAATATACTCAAATTTCTCAAGAAAATATAGGAAATGCCTTTTTATAGTTTGTATTCTTATTATTTTCAGCAACATATAGCACAACAAACATTGCATGCCTTCAAAAGCGTTTGGAAGCATGAAATATTTTGTGCTTGTAGCACTATTTTCCATATTTACTCGAAAAATAATTTCAGTGTACAGCCCAATCAATTATGTATCATTCGAAACAATGCTGCTTCATCATTGCGTGTTTGTCGAAAGAGCGAAAGAGCATAAGAATACGTGTGACTCTCAGCAAAGCATGTGCTTCATGGGTGCCGGCCACCGATTGAATTTTTTTTTTATGTAATAAAATAAATTTTAAATTAAAATTTAAAATAACATAAAGTAATGTAGTTAATAATCACACCAGTAATTTTATTACATATCATAAGTATTTTATTTATTTTATTACATGTTACATTCATTGTTATTGCGACGCACTTGTGTGCAATTGTTAACTTTTCCTTCGCACTATGCAAAAACAAAACAGAATCTTGTACCAACAACAACACAAACACATTCACATCAAACAAAAAAACAAAACAAAAACAAAAAAAATTATCTTTTGCCCACCGTGAGGATCGAATTTGTACCCCATCGATTCATAGTCATACACTCTTTCCACCGATCCAGTTACCTCTGTTGCATAAAGTCATTGATTCAATATTAAATATAGCTGCAGCTATGTTAACAGATGTTAGCAGATATTATGCTAACATATGACAGTTAACAGATAGAGAATGATGACCAGTGTTGTCACTTAAAAATTCTAAAAAGTCCTTTTAGGATACAAAGCGTTTCGAAACTACTTTAAAAGTACTTTAAAAAATCACAATAGCGCTTTGTTTTCGGTTTTTAATAGTCATTTTTTTAACATTGACATGTCATTGGGAAGAAGATCTCTGTTCTCACAACGAAAAATGATTTAAAAAAGCGCTTAGCGTCAAAAAAGCTCTTAATTATTTTAACTTTTAACTTTTTTAACTTTTGTTTCGAAAACTGATCCACATTCCACACGGAACTCCACAGCCTTCCAACTACAAAAGAACGAGGCTTTCTATTAAATTCTTTTGGAATGAATCACTTGTACGACATGAATCTTTTATTTCTTTTTAATATTTTATCAGACGTCAAGTTACATATGCACATTTTCCCATTCCAAATTAAACCCAAAATTTTTTTCATTATACCCAAGTGAATGAGATGCATTGCATCTAGAAATAACTGTGTAATAATTTGAATAGCAATTTTTTCCAAAATATGTTCGGCATTGACAAAACGTTTGCAATGATATTTTTTATCTTTTCGCATTTGAAAGTCGGAATCTGTTCTTAATTCTGCAACTGCAGTACTATAGGTCAGCCGATTGTTTTTTTTTTCTAACTTCCTGGTAGCGTTTGGAGCATCCTGCCGAGGAAGTATGACCAACAGTTCACGTAACAAATGCTCTCGCAGGAGCATCACAAACAAATGCATGCAATTTAATAAAAACCCTTCTAACGTTGACGATAACACCTCTTTCACTTATACTCTCCATCCCCAAAATAAAGTCCAGCAAAAAATCATTAATATCTTCAGGTTTCCTGTTGCCAAGATATGCTCCATTAAGAAAAGGTATGATATTGCCGCAGTTTGATATGGAATCCAAAATAGGACACAAGGCTATTGCAGAGCTTTTGTATAAGGGTAGTCCGTCTATTCCAATATCTACTTCTAAAATTTCAATATCCCTTCTAACGACAACTTCAAATCCTGACAAATACTTCTCTCTAGTCCATAGTTAAAGTAGTTTCCCGGACTGACTTCACGCGTGCAAATAGTGGTATTATTTTCCGCCCTTGAAAATAAAGTTTTTGTTGAAGAGGGCACTTTTAAGCCCACTCTTTGTAGAATTCGCCATCACTCACGCCTCGCCTAACTTTAAATTACACTACTCACTCCCGAATTTCTTTTTGAATGTCAATTTCTGACGAAATTTGTATTGTTCTTTCGCAATCTATATTTTCAGTATTGACACTTTGTATGTAGTCCACACCGTATTGGCTGAAACCTGGTAAAACTTGTGGTGTTTCATTCTCTACAGCACATTGCATATAATCTGCCCTGCTATGTCCACTGGTGGTGGCGGCCATGGCGTAGTGGGTAGAGTGTGTGACTCTTACGCCAGAGAACCCAGGTTCGAATCCTCCATCTGACACAGAAAATTTTTTCAATTGAATTAATTTTTCTGTTCGGCCGTCACCTCTCTGCAGACAATGGCAAACCTCAGAGAGTAAAAACTGCCATGAAAAGCTTCTTGAGAACATAAGCCGTTCGGAGTCGGCGTAAAACATGTAGGTCCAGTTCTCGATCATTTGTGTGCAAACATTTCACATCACACACAACACATTTGATCATAAGAAGCTCGGTCAAAGTCCTTTCAAGGGCTGAAATGGCCATTTTCGTTTTTTTTTCGTTTTTGCTATGTCCTTCAATTTTCTGCTGCTATTGCGCCTTCTTCGTTTGCACCTGCAAGTGCAACTTCAATTAATATGGTGTATATTTTTGCCTGAACTAATCTTTTAAAATGGCGTTTTGAATAATCGCACCATTTTCCACTCATTTTATTACTTATTTATAAAAATATTACTTTAAAACCGTTTTTAAACGTTTTTTACCTTTCACTATTTTTCACTATTATGCTGAAACACTTTCACGAGTCAAACTTTCCGCGCATTCTGGTGATGAGTAATGACAAGTAGTGATGAGAAAAATAAATATATCGAACGATTACGAGAGCAACGACAAGATTTGCGATCTACGAATAGTCAAATTAGGGAAAATCGTGAAAGCAAAGCGATTTTTTAAAGCTCAATGCGTAGCGAGAGCAAATAACTTCTCAAAAGCACTATTTATAGGCAGAGTGAAGCCCTTTTTACCTGCTTTTTAATAAAGCACTTTGAAATTTCCGATAGGTGTGGTAGATTGCCTCCAAAATGAGTGGTCGATTTTAAAAAAAGCTGGACTATTTTTGTATTCTTACGAAAAATTTCTACTAAAATCCTAAAGCAAAAAAAAAAAAGTCGTAAGAAGTATACCATAAAGTCATCTCTCTATATGGGCATTTCCATCGTAACTCACGCGACATGCTGCGTACGACTTAAAGCTTCGTTTTCTCGGAAGTTTATGTTATTAATGTAAAAAATTTTTTTATGTACATATGCCTTAGAGGAAATAGTTATGGTATGATATACCAAAATTGTCGTTCTTGTAACTAATTAAGAATAACAGTGGTAAATATGGACGTAACTCACGCGACAAAAAAAGGAACTGTGTTATATTGTAAAAATTCAGCAAATTTTACCATATAACCTGTTTTTGTTTTTAATTTTTAAATAATGGGAAAACAATGAATTTTCATAATAAGCCCACTTTATCGATGAGCTTTGCTTGTTTAAGAATATATTGGGTTTCCAAAATACATTTGCCGTAACTCAAGCGACATAACCTACGCGACAAAATTTCCGTTGAGAAAATGTGTAATCAAAGAAGAGAGAAAAGAGCTTAAGAAGAGGAACTATCATCTTAGTTCGGCCATGGTCGAATCCTACTAGGTGTCATGACCTACATCTTCAGTTGGAGGAGGGTTTTAATATTAGTTAAGATATTGAAATTTTCAGAATGCGATGATCATATATATCAGTATTTTACAAGATAAAAAATTGAATTTCGAAACATATTAAATTTTGTTTTTTGGTTGACATTTTTGTGGAAATGCCTATAAAAAAAAAAGCGAAATGGCCATCTCAGCCCTTGAAAGGACTTTGATCGAGCTTCTTATGATCAATTGTGTTGTGTGTGATGTGAAATGTTTGCTCACAAATTCATCGAGAACTGGACCTACATGTTTTTTAATGCCGACTCCGAACGACTTATGTTCTCAAGAAGCTTTTCAATGCAGATCTTACTCTGGGGCTTGCCATTGTCTGCAGAGTAGAGACGGCGAAACATAAAAATTAATTCAATTGAAAAAACTCTCTGTGTCAGGTGAGACTCGAGCCAGGACTCTCTGGAGTATGTGCCACACACTCTACCCACTTCGCCACGGTTGCCACTGCAAATGTCCATATGTAAGGAAAAAAATAGTAATTGTAATAAAATGTCCAATATTGCAATTATTATGCAATAAGTTTTATATAAAAATCGTTACATTAAGTCTGAAATAAAAAATGAGTAGATTTTGGAATAATGCAAATATAGGATGGTAAATGACGTAAAAAAGAAAAGAGACAATACAGATGATGACTCTTGTAGCTAGTAGCTTAGCAGCTTTTTGAACAACATAAAGCTACGAGTATTAATAGATTATTGCTTCAGCTATACTTAATATTGAATCAATGATTCTTCATATCGAAGGTGTGTGGATCGGTGGGTAGTGTATAGAATTCTAAATCTGTGGGTTACGAGTTAAGTCCCCACGGCGGACCTAGAAATATTTTAATATTTGGTATTTAAGTATTAAATTTTCCTGTAATTTCGCAAGCAACAGAGAAAAAAATCTGTCGAAAGTTCTTGACATTTCACTCATAAAAATCACAGATCGAGGCGTAAAAAGCTTCGCTTCAAAAATCGCAACTGACGCTTTTGTAAAGTGGCATTTCTCTCCCGTTAACACCTTCACTAAAGAAGCTAATGCTTCAATATATCCAACACACGTAGACCCAGAATGCCACCTAAAAACGCAATTAAAATAAGATTTTTTTTAAATTATAATTTTGTAAGAAATACACCGAATATTCTTTTGAATTTTTGATAAGAGCGCCATAAAATTGAACTATATTAAAATACACCCATTGTTATATCTAGCAAAAACTGGAAGATGAAAGAAAACAAACCCAGATTAAATTCTGAGTAAAGAGTCTATAGACCGAATGAATTTCAGAAACATAATCTTAAAAGCTAGCCAGCATAATGAGAATCACAATGTTGTTCAGGCAACTAGTTAACCCGTTAAACATTATTACAATAAAACAGATTATATGCAGCATATTTTGTATTAAAATATTACGCCTATTTCAGAGTTAAAAAAGTTAATAGAAAAAAAAGTTTTTATGAAAATCTTAACTGTTTTGCAATTTTATAAATAACTTAAATTTTACTACCATTACCTAATTATACGTACCATACAAAAATTGTTTCCTACTTGACAGTATAGGTCAACATTAAAGTATATCACGTTTCTGTATAAATCTCCCCCTGTTAACGTTACCTAATAACTATGGCCAAACACTGTCTCTTTGCTGAGCTTTGACACCTTTTAACAAAGCCAGCTTGCCATCCAATTTTACAGTGAAATATTTTGGGCCTTGCTTTTTGCTCTCACATTCCACGTCTGCACTCAACGACGCACCACTTCAGACAGCAACTGACTAATTAAAGTCAGTGAACATTTTAATGCCACTCGCATTGTTGGCTTTTTTTAGAGATTTTCTATAGATTGCTTTTAGCGTTGGTGGTATCAACCACCAATTTTTCAACAGCACCACTAACACCACCAAGAACTTTAGATTCTACCCACTTGCAATTCAATCACTAAAATCTAACAACATAGCAAATAACAAGATACGCAGCGGAGAAGAAGATGAAGCGGCAGTTTTATTTATCTAGTTGGTACAAGCAAAACAAAGAAAAAAAAAAAAAAAAAGGGGGTGTTGGGATACACTCATACAAGCACTAACGCTGAATGGTATATCCTGCTGTTGCCTTCAAGGATACTGCTGCTGCTGCTACTCTTGTTTATCCCCATCGTCATTAACAGCATCAAGCACTTGAGCGGTGCTGCTGTGTTAGATGTTGGAGCGAAGGCATCACTTTGAAGGATTTTATCGGTCTGTTGCGCTGAAGCACAGCAATATGCTAAAGGTATGAAGCGCTATGGGTGCGTGTGGGTGTGTGTTTGTGTTTTTGTATGCGTAACGGCCTTTTTGTGAATTTGTTGGTGGAAGGAGAATGAAGATGGGCTTGACTAGAGCACGTTTAGTTCTTCTTATTTGCTAGTAAAAATTTTCAATTAAACTTAATTGCAAAATATTTAGGTAAATTTAGAGGATGACGAAATTACAAAAGCTGAAAGTGGGTGTGAAATAAAGTGGGCGATTTTGGGCCATCAACTCCCTTTCTACCCATTGAGCTGTTAGTTAAAGTGAACTAGATGTTGCGAGCGTAAACTTCTAAAACCTCTCGATGAAGAAATCCTGTTTCCGCCACTGGTTGACAGGGACTTTGGTGGATATTTGTATATGTGTGTGTGTGTGTAGTTGATGAAACCTTAACGCTTGTTAACTTGTCTAAAACGTGCTTTAATAAATTTCGAATCACGTTGTTGTTGTTATGGGTGGGTGGTATCGCATCAAAAGTATTAAATATGTTTTCACTTTTCTTAATTGTATGCCGACAGATGTCAATTGCAAGTTTATCGCTTCAATTTGTGTGCGTGTGTTGATTCGATTGTGTAGATAAAACTTAAACTTTGCAAATGAAACTATTTAACACTGGGGCGGTTTGGGTTGATTAAAATTTTCAATTAACTTTATTTACTTAATGAATAAAAGAGAATATTTTATAGTTTTGGGCAACCTTCTATCATATTCAGCTCGTATTTTTCGAAGCTCATTAAAATTTTATAATAGCAGCACATTAAAAACGATATCCTTTTTGTGCCAAGCATCCTTCTACTACTTAGCTTGTGCTGCGCACTTAATTTATGTGCTTCATAAACACTGAAACTTTTACACATAATTTTTTAAATAAAACTGAACGCCACTGAGCTGTTTATCGTCGTGCTCTTGGACAGGCAGTTACTTGGCAGCATTATTCACAATTTTGTGGCCAACATCCCGTCTTACTGCCTGCCTCAGTTCACATTCTTGTGCTATTTAGTTTATCATAGGTTTTTTTTCTGTTATTTTTGTTATACTTGGCACTTTGTAGCTGAAACTTAACACTAATTGCCGCTAGGGGTCGCTCTAAATTTCCAACAATAAATTATGTCCTTAAAGTGGCAACAACAAAAACTACACGGACAGCAGTAGCTCTAACAACATGTTCTAGCGTTTCAACCAACACCTAGCTGAGGAGCAAGCAGCAACAATAAAAAAAAACTCCTAAACCAGCAGTTAACATCAACAACATGACCACGTCGCACATACGTACACACACACACACACACACACACACATACCGAGGCTTGTCTCAAAGCCTGCACACAAGCATGCAAATATGCTCTCATACATACATACACATTAACAAATTGCTATTTAGTTGCCTGTTACATAAAAATAGGAAAAAAATAGCTGAAAGTTACTTAAGCTTCGTATCTCTGCTCAACACTCAGGACACTGTAGAATGTCCTTTGGTTACTTATTGTAGCATTTTTCCGGGTCATCAGTAGACAAGTTTTTTCTGAGCTTGTTTTATTTTAATTATTAAAATGTTTTGTGTCCGTTTGTGCTCAGTAGGACACCTTTTATGTTTAATGCAATAACATATTAAGTGTTCTTTAAATCCCATCATTTTCAAAATGTTCTTGGTAGACATAAGATTTTATGTATTAAATATAAAGTGGTAATGGATCATATTTTTGAATTATTCCTTTTTGGTATTAAGTAAGAAATCGTTTATAAATGGGTTAATTGTGAGGTAGTACAGTCCTTTGCATTTTGCACCCATTGCAGGTCAAGCACTGATAGCTTGAAAGAGTACAATAACGGCAGCTATAATTACGGAAACTAAGGCAGACAGAAGAGATGATAAAGGTGAAGGAGGGGATCAGTCAACAATTTCCACTTTCTCAAGGACGTGCAAATTTTGAACGCCAAAATCTAGAAGAAGAACTCCTTATATAAAGGGAATATAGTGAACGCAAGGAGGAACCATGAGAGAGGAAATTACTCAAGTATCACAGGAATGGTTAACGAACAACGGACGATCTCCCATATAATATTCATCTGTAGAGAACCATGTATGATAAGTTAAGCAAAACTAATTAAAATTTTTATCAAACATTCCATATTAGAATAATTTAAATTTGGAAAATAAAAACTTCCTTCCTGCTATCTAACTTTAATATTGTTATTCTGAACTTTCAAAAATTGATAAGAGAAATAGTTAAAAATAATAATTTGATAGGGACAAGTTTTGTTTTTTACTTATTTAAATAAAGAGTTAGAATTGACCCATAATTTTGGCAAATATTTGCCTCAAAGCAAAGAATGTGACGGTTATTCTGCTTTTTCTAAAAATTTGAAATCAACAATTATTTTGCATGTGTTATTATTTTTAACAAACACTTATTTGTATATTTTTGTTTTTTTTTTTTTATTACAAATCTGACAAAATATTATGGCAAAGACGTTTTATGTTTGAAAAAAGAAAAAAGCGATTCTGATTGCATTCCAGAATTTGGCAGTGCTGATAAATAGACCACATCATTTTGTAGGGGAAAAAAACTCAGCCGTTCTGGGTCTCAAAAGCTTTACGTTCTTAAACATGTTTCCTGCATAAGTTTTTGAAGTGAAACTTCTAAGGCGGCGATGTGATAATTTTTATTCAGGGAAAAACTTCAAAAAACACCTATAAAGGAAAGAAGTTTCACGACTTTAATCAATACACGCTATAATGTTTATTCTCTTTTAAGATCGATAAATTTCATGGCTCGTTTTTCAAGGTCTTATTCGATAAAAATATCAGATTTTTAATTATTTAACATTTTATTTTTCACGGAATTCATTCCCAAAGTAGGTATAAAATTAATTATAAAACTATGTATTATTATAACTCTTATTGACCTTAAAAAAATTCAACATATTTTTAATCTTAAAACACGTTTTTATCAAACCGCTCTAAAAGGTGCGTTGCTCATTGAATTTTTATGAATTTGTTCTAAGTGTTTAGTTCTGATAAGGTTTAAGCATTCGAATGAACATTTTTTACGTATCAGGAAGAGTTATTTCAGAAAATTCAACGAAAATTCAAAATCGATTCACGACTACTTTAGCATACAAGGAAATCAAAAGTCCCGGGCTTAAAAACAAAATTTAAAGGGCATTCAAAAGACATTGGTTAAAACTGAATCCACTAACCAAGGTGGTCGTAACCTGTCAACATTTCCCGGACCATAATTGATTCGTTCAGAGTCGATATAAAAATTGCAGGTGAAGTTCTCTATCATTTGAGTACAAATGTTTAATAAAACATTTTTTTTTTATATTCGAAAACAAGACGTAGAACCTTCTCCTCAAAGCTAACACTTTAAATGCAATATCCTATCAATAACCTAACAGAACCAAACAAAATATTAGTGAGTAGAATATGGCTCGTGGTATCCGCCATTTTTATACCCCAACGCGTACTGCGTAAGAGGTATATTAACTTTGTCATTCCGTTTGCAACGCCACTAAGGAAGCGTGGCAGGTATAGAAAGGAATATATATTTTTGATCAGCATCACCTCCTGAGTCGATTTCCGTGTGTCCGTCCGTCTGTCCGTCTGTCGACACGATTACAGCCGTAATTTTAAAGCTATCGCAATGAAATTCAAAATATAAGCCTCTTTTTAAAAAAGGAAGATCAAGTTCGAGAATGAGCCAAATCGGATCAAAACCATCCCTTCTTCCCACACAAAGTGACTTTATTTTAACCGTAAAATCTCTTCAGAATCCACAAACATTAATGAAATGCCTTGAAATTTTGCATATAAGCTTTGGTCTTATATAATATAAATAATATAAATTATAATATAATATAAATCCTGGCAATGAAATTTGGAAAAATCGGAGAAAAACCACGCCTATCTCCCATACAAAGTAGCTTTATATTAACCGTAAAATCCCTTAAAAATCTGCTGAAATTGCAGAAATGTCTTGGAATTTTGCACATAGGCTTTTATATATAATACAGGCTATCACTATGATATTTGGCAAAATCGGATGAAAACCACGCCTACCTCCCATACAAAGTGGCTTTATTTGAAACGTTAAATCGCTTAAAAATCTGCAAAAATTACAGAAATGTCTTGAAATTTTGCATACAATCTTTAATATTTAACATAAGCCATTCTTTGGTATTTCGCAAAATCGGATGAAAACCACGCCTACCTTCAATACAAAGTGACTTTATCAAAACTGAAAAACTCTCGAAAATATATATAATTGAATGACATCGTGTCTGTATGTACACAAGTTCCACCCATGTCGTTTATCCAACCCATACATATATTATTCGGTAAAATGTGGAATCCTTATACTAGAAAAGTGGGTGTGGCATTTTACTTTGGTTACAAATTACTCTCAGTGGCAGCTAAGGGTAAAATTTAATTAAGCGTATGACACAAATATTTTTGCAGATTATGCATAAAATTTTATAGACGTCTAAAGACTTCGAATATACTTCAGTACGGCCGCGGGGGGTATTTTAGCTTCGGTACCCTGCCGAAGCTCCATTATTTACTAATTCTCCTATCCTTCATTGTGATAAATATTATCACACCACATGACTATAATACAAATTATCCTTATATCTAAATGGGGTGTGCTACCTCCAAAACAAACTTCATGTTTAAGATCTTACAGTTTATGGTAACAAGATTAGATATACTTCTTGGTATGGAAGCTACTATTGAGCTATATGCATCTAGAAATAATTAAATTAGTATGCAACCTACCATAAACCAATCACATAAAAAAAAAACACTTAAAACAAACACATAAGAATCTGTGATTGGAGATTGCCGTTTTTAAAAAACACGATATCAGTGACAGCGATCTTAAAGCGGTATCTTTAATTTGTATTGATTATTTGGTTCTACTTGTTCTTACTTTGACAAAAATCTAAAACATTCCAGCAGAAAAGTGAGCAACTAGGCAAGCGAAGTGGTAATCTATAGTTTGTATGCCTATGCATTACCTCCATCGATGAATTTTAATACGAGGATGCCATAGGAAATGGCAACCCCAACAACACTCAGTTCGTACGCTTGAACATTTTTTAATATTAAGTCTTTCAACTTTTATTTATATTAAGATACAGTTATATTTCGAATACAAAGCTTGTTCTACTAAATATAAATATAACGCTTGAAATATCGTTTCTTGGAATCAACAGCAAAAGAAATAATATCAAAAACAAAATAAATAATAGTTGATAGAGTACGTATTAAAAATTTGTTCAAGCGTACGAACTGAGTATTGCTGGGGTAGTATATCCCACACACAGTTATTGAAGAATTCTTATACTACTTGGTAAGGCATCGAGTTTTTTTGAAATATCGATGCACATTTCGATGCATCGAATCAAAGAAATACATCGAATTTCATAACAATACTCAATTAAACAGCGATAGTAACGCAAGAAGATCAGAATGCGTGGCGCACACATTACCTCTTCACTTACCTTGGTATGCATGATTTCTTCTATATTAATTTCAATAAAGAATTCTTTAAAGAAAAATAAGATGCATTCCTCATTTTTCCTCTGGGATATTAAATCAAAAATAAAAGTGTTATAAGACTAAGAGTGTTTGAAGAAAAGCCATTAGTTTTCTTAGGATTAAAAAATAACTGTATGTTAGGGGATAAAAAAAAACTTTTTCTTAATTCCCCTGCTTTTCGACATCTTATAAAAAGTTGTGACAGCTTAGCGACAGGCAAAGCATTATATTTGTACAAGCAAGTGTTGGCTTAAATGACTTAAAAAAGTTCAACCCCCCAACTGAAGTTCCACAACGTTAGCTACACCGGCCATAAAACTATGCATGGCATAAAATCAACGTGCAAAAAGTTTTGCATTCCGCTGAGACATCAAATAATTGTAATGATTTTATTTTGTTGTTGTTACCACTAAACATAGAAACTGTGTAAATGCACTTTAACGTCACTGTTGACAACAACTAAGCTCACACAAAACACAACTTAAGCTATGAGGGATAAAAAAAGGCGCTCTACAACTACAACAACGTCGCAAAGCTCAGCAACTCAGAAACAGTACTCGATGTAAAACAGAGCTCATAATAAAATTATTAAGTTTGTCATAATTTTGAACAGCAAAAGTAGCAGCATAAGCGAACGCATACATAATGAGCTGCACGCATACACACAGTCGAACACGATTACACACACACACACACAGTTAGATGCATATTCAACACCTCTGCACAAGAACGTAGCAAAAAGTGGCATTATGGCCAAAGTCAAATAAATGCAACTCATGCAAATGTTTCCCGGGCGGTACAGCGTTGGTGTTGGTGGTGTTGTGCTGGTGGTGAAAAAAAAGGAGCACAGAATTCCCTGTTGGGCAAATCAAGGCTATTGCGCGTAGTTCTGAGGTAGTGATTTGTGGCAGCTAGCAGTGTGTGCACGTAGCAAAGCACAAAAAAAAAATATTGAGTGTGTGTGGATGTCTTTGCAAAGCAGTAGTATAGTAGCATTAGTAGGAGTAGTAGTAGTACTAGTAGCAGTATTAGTGGCAGAGCTAAATAAAACGCTGAAATGGAGTGGATTGCGGTGGCTTGACTTGATTTAATGTCAGCGTAATTTTATATTTCTTTGGCATGACAGTGAAAATTTATTGCATTTGCGATTTCCTGCCAGTACGTGTCTGCAAAATTGAGTTTGTATGAATAGCATGTGTGTGCATATGTGTATATTTGGGTCTCCGTGCTTATGTTTGTGCATTTTCGTGCACTTAAGAATAATGTAATTAATTACAAAAATATTTGCTGACGTTAGGCAAACACTTTGTTTATTTGATGATTACTAAGATTGTGAATAGAGTTCTTGCATAAATATTTATTTAAGATGTTGGAACAGAGATATTTTGGCATCCAATAACGTTTGCATTCTACGCAAATTAATATAAATATATAAAATATGTGTAAGCTAAAGATATATGTAAGATATATGTAACACGTATACATATTCTGAGTATAAGAGTATTGTTATTTTCGGTATATATTTTAATAATTCCGAATGAAGGCATCTAAGTTTTAGAGGAAATATATTAATTTTGCATGTCTTAGCTTTTTACTTTTAATATAGTATTCGTCAGTTTATGTGACCCAAAGTATAATAGTTCCTTTTTTTAATGATGTTGAAGTCTTTCTTTGTTGCTGTTTTTACAAATTTATTTTTACAATATTTTTTTTAACGCATAACTACTAAATACAATTTAATTACAAATTCACATTAAAATAAAATTTAAATATTACTATTATTAGAAATAATAAAAGAAAGACATAATAAAAACTAATCACTGAATGAGCTTTCATCACTAGAAAATTCTTTATGTGGGAGAATTATAGGAGAATTATATTATTGGCCTCCTCTATTTCTCTCTCTTTTGGCAATATACATTTTTCTATTTCACTGCCATGTCATGTCTCAATTAAGTTTTCTTGTCTATTATTTAACACTTTTTACACTTAGAGTACAATGAAGTGGGTGGTGATTTCTCGTGCTGAGACTAGAAAAAATGTGTATGGGTGGGGGCAGTCGCAAATGCCCCCTTAGGGTGGTAGGAGAGAAAAACGGAAAAAATTGGTGTCATTACGTGTCTTTTTTTCTTAAGTATGTAAAATTTCTTTTTATTTTTCATAAAAAGTTACTCATTTCCGCCAAAAACGTTTTCAGAAAAGTGGGCGTAAAGTCGTTGTTATTGAGTTTCGACAAATCAAATTTTGGGTACGTGTTGAGAAATTGTTGATACGTATATTAGACATATTAAATTTTTTAAATTTAAAAAAAAAAAAACCAAAAAAACATTTTTTTTGTATATTTTGTTTTGAACTTTGTTGAAGAGTTGTTATTTTGCCGTATAAAATTTCTCATTTTCGGTGAAAATGCTCCGGAAAAGTGGGCGTAGTTATTATTAGTAGTTATAATATAAGTAGTTATTATAAGTAGTAGTAAAAGTAGTTATTATTGAGTTTCGGCAAACCAAATTTTCGGAACGTGTTGAGGAAGTGTTGATATTAAACATATTAAAATTAAAAAAAAACATACTTGTTTTTGAATATTTTGTTTTGAACTTTGTTGAAAGTTGTTATTTTTTCATAGAAAATTGCTCATTTTCACCAAAACATGCTTCAGAAGAGGGGGCGTAAAGTCATTATTATTGAGTTTCGGCAAGTCAAATTTTGGAAACGTGTTAAGAAAAAACAACAATACTTTTGTTTTTAATTCAACCTAAAAGTTTTTGTTTTTTCAGATTTCTAAGGCTTGTTTTTAGTTACACACAATTCTTTTTATGTTTAATTTTAAGTAAGTCTGTGGCACCTGTGCATAGTGGGCTGAGTCGAATTTTGTGAATTTTGAGCTATCTGCATCACTAGAATCGTAATTTTTTTCTGATAAAAATGAGTGTTTTGTCCATTGCAATGAAGGATATGCCTTTATGAATCGTGGGCTGATACTCCAATCTTGAACTTTTACTTGTGAAAAGAGAGTTTTAATCCAGTTTTTCTGAAAACGTAATTTTCGCACTTAGCCCACTATGCACAGGTGCCACAGAAATATTTTTACTAAAACATATCTAATATAAAAATGACAGTTTGTTTGTTGGTTCGTTATGCGCTGCAAAACGATTCATCCGATTGCGATAAGACTTTGTAAACTTATTGCTTGCACTAACGTAAAAAATTAGGCTTATCTATTTTGCTCTATACCGAACACAAAAACTCCTAAGCAGCTCATCTCATTTACGTGATAATTTGTAAATAGGAGTTTTCGGGTGTGGTGAGTATTTTGGATTTATTAATTTTCCTGTTTCTCGAACTCCATAGGGCGCTGCGGTACAAATTTGTAAAAAAATTGAGAATAACTAATAAACCGCTGATCCAATTTGCATAAAAATATTTGTAAGTAGGGGTTCTCGAGTACGGTGAGTATTTTGAAATTTTTTATTTTCCTTTATCCCGAACTGCACAGGTTGCTGTAGTGCAAATCTCTAAAAAAATTGTTTATAACTCTTAAACTGCTCATTCAATTTCCATGCAAATTTGCATTTAGGAATTTTTCAAGTACGAAAGATGTTTTTCTGCTATCTATTTTGCTATATCTCAAACACCAGAGGGTGCTGTAGTACCAAACTCTAAAAAAATCACTAAAAACTCCTTAACATCTGATCCTTCGTACGGTGAGTGTTTTATATCTATTTATTTTCCTCAGCCGCTCATTCGACTTTCCATCCAAATTTGTGTTTAGGAATTTTTCGAGTATGGAAAATATTTTTTATGCTATCTATTTTTCTATATCTTAAACACCAGAAAACCCTGTAGTAACAATACCTTAGAAAAATGTGATACACGAAAAACGAACCCACAGACACACAACAAATAGGCAAATAATTGTTACCAAGGCGTACCACAGCGCACCTGGTAATAGCTCTGTTTTAAAATCGTATTTTGATAGTAATCGGAATTGATTCCGATCGTAGGTGTCCTGCAATCCGATATTTAACTTCGATAAATCGCATTTGCAACTGGTTTCAATTCGATCAGCTATTTGGCAACCATTTTCATTCCAATAAAGTTTTGTTTTACTTTAACATGTGAGTAAATAGAATAATTGTTTATTTATTTTAATGAATAATTAAACTATAGCACTGGGGAAAACACAAGAATACTGCCCAGAACTTGGCGATGCTTTTGCTTATGAAGAGCATCCAGACATGGCAAGCTTAATCCATTTTGGGCATAGGAAGCTTTCCATATGCTTGAACATGTTCGGGACCACTTTCGATACTGTACTTTTTCCTAAAGCTATATTTGCAGCATTTCTCACTAAACGCTGATAACCTAAATTAAATGTGGTCAGCTGAAAAATTGTGGGAATCGTAGATCGCAGGGCAAAAAGGACCCAGATTTAATTTTGCCTTATTTTGACAATATTGTGCAATAAATTTAAAATAAATATCATTAAATGGTCTTAAATAAACTCTACAAGTTGCTTCTTACGGTCGATCAGAAAAATCTAAAGGATTGCTGTTGTCGCGCCGAATCCGCAGCTCAACTTTTACGTCCGCGTAATTCTCACACTCCAATAAAACTGCTAAATTTGACATGTTCGAACTCATTTCTATTTTGTTTCGAACATTCCATTCCGATCGGCATGCAGATCACCGTTTTAAATCCGATTGGAAATGAATTCCGACTTTTACGCAATTCCGACTCGGCATGCAGAACAGAGCAGTTATATATAAAATCGTTGGTGAGTACTGATGTTGCTAAGGATTTCACTAGCGGTAGCACCTAAGGCCAAAAAATTTTGGATATATGTTATTAGGGTAGATATGTTAGATTATGTAGAAATGTAATCTTACACAAGTGTAGAAAAAATATTTTTTTTACCAAAATTCTGCATGCGAAATGTAGAAATATGAAAGCTAAACGTATTTGTAGAAAAACACTCACTCGTGTTGAAGCTCATACCTGACTCTCATATCTCGCGTATTCAAATCTCCAACCTACCTATGTTAGGTTTTCTGCATGAAATTTTAGAAAATCATAAGCTACATGACCGTAGAGAAAGGTTGCACGAAATGTGCAGCTTTCACCTAGTGTTAATAATAATACAATCTTAAAATCTCGCATAATAAAATCACAAGGCTACACGAAATATTAAAGTTTTCTGCTCGAAATTATAAAAAATCATTAACTGCATGCGCGTGTTGAAAAGCTGCACGAAATATTAAGCTTTAAGTAACATAAAAATATAGCTGATTGACTGTATATTTGTATGTATGTCTGTCAAGTACTATTATTCACATTGTTTCAATTCAAAACTATAATTCTCATATGGTTTTCCATCAGTTCTTGGATTAATATTCGGTTCTGTCTTTCTCTTTCGATCCAAGACCAAACATTGATTGTGTAAGGCGCAGATGGTTCATGGATCTATTTACAAACGTAAATATATACAAACGTGATTGGTGCAAAATACCGGTCAAAACGTTTAGAAAAGCTGCATAAACGTGTAGATTTACCCGATTTTGTATTCTCTGAGTAGGTTTATGAAAAAACATGTAACCACATACTCTTTTACCACCCACAGATCAATAAAAATGATTAATGAATATATAATAATCAATATAATAATGCAAGAAATGTGCCTCGCTATAGTTACGCCCACTTTTCAGGGGATAAGAGCGAAGCGAAACGAAGCGCGCCGGGCATAAGCTAGTTAAATATGTAAAAGATAATTTTTTGCATTTTTTTTATGTTAAAATTTGAATGATTTTTGATTAGGTGGTCGTAACAACCCGTGTCCGGGTTTCGGCCGACCTCATCAGCTCTCGCCAGGCGCCTCTGCTTTGCGCGCGCCTTCTCCAATCGGATACACCAAGTGCGGTTAGGGCTTCCTCAGCCTGGTCCATCCATCGGAGGCATGGTCTCCCTCGTCGTCGTTGACCAGCAACCCTCGCCTCGAGCACCTTTTTCGCAGGAGCTTTGTCGTCCATACGATGAACATGACCCAGCCAGCTTAGTCGCTGCACAGTTATACGCCGAACTACGTCAATGTCATCTTAGAGCTCATACAGCTCGTGGTTCATTCGGATGCGATAGTCATCGCCGACTCGAACAGGACCGAAGATTTTGCGAAGAACTTTTCTCTCGAACACCCCCAGAGCGGCTGCGTCAGCTTCCGAAACTACCCATGCCTCAGCGCCATAAAGCAGCACAGGTAGAACGAGCGTATTGTAGAGTGTTAGTTTTGTCGATCGGGAGAGGGCTCTGGAACTTAGTCGCATACTGAGCCCGTAGTAGCACCTATTAGCAATTATAGTTCTTCGCTTTATCTCCAGGCTGATTTCTTTGTTGGAATTAATGGCGGCGCCAAGGTATACAAACTCCTTGACTACTTCAAAGTTATAGCTGCCGGATGAAACTTGGGAGTCTAAACGCCGCGCTCCCTTGTTTGTAGACAGCATATACTTTGTTTTACCCTCATTTATCGTCAAACCCACTTTGGCTGATTCCTTTTCGAAAGCGGTGAAAGCAGCGGTAACATCTTTCTTGGTTCTGCCGACAATATCAATGTCATCAGCGTACGCAAGGAGCTGGAAGCCTTTGTAGAAAATGGTGCCATTACGATGCACACCGGCCTTACGTACGATCCCCTCCATGATGATGTTGAAGAGGTCGCAAGACAGTTTGTTTGAAACCTCTTTCTGTATTAAAGGTTTCGGAGAGGTTATTTCCTACCTTGACGGAGCTGCGTGTGTTGCTCAACGTCATTCTGCAAAGTCTAATCAACTTTACAAGTATACCGAACTCAGACATTGTTGCGTATAGGCAATCCCTTCTCGGGCTATCGAACGCATTTTTAAAATCGACAAAGAGATGGTGTGTGTCAACGCCCATACAAGTCACATTTTCGACACAGAATAACTGTGACAGTAAAAGTCACAGAACATTGAAAATTAGAATTGAGGTACCATGATTGGTGCCTCCTTTGGTGATGTCCTTTTAATGGAAAACTTCGACGGGAATTGGAAAAGGGGGTGTGGCTCTGCCCATACAAGTCAAATTTTTGGTATCGAATAGCTATGGAAGTAAAAGTTACAGAACATTGAAACTCAAAATTGAGTTACCACTTGGTGATTTCTTTGTTATTGAAAAATTGGATGGGCATTGGACAAGAGGGTGTAGCTGCGTCCAAATAAGCCAAACTTTTGATATGGAATAGCTTTGGAAGTAAAAATCACAGAACAGTGAAACTCAAATGGAGTTACCACTTGGTTATGTCTTTATAATAGATAACTTGGACGGGCATTGAACAAGGGGTTGTGGCTCCACCCTTATAAGCCAATTTTTTGATATCGAATCACTTTGGAAGTAAAAATCACAGAAAATACAAACTCAGAATGAAGTTTCTCACTCAACCCAAATTTCTCAAATTTTGTTTGAATGGAAAGTTCACAAAAAATGGGAGTGGTCGCACTATAGTTACACATACTTTTTTAGAAATCATTCTTTAGAAAGAAACCATTTTTTAGAAAGTAAAATACCAGGTTTGGTATTGGTCTATTGATCCAATTGGCAATCACTGTAAATACAAATGTGGACACTTAATAAATTACCATTAAACAAACAGACACACAACAAGAGTTCGAAATAATTGGATAAGGGCGTGGCCTCGCCATACGCCCACTTTTCAGGGGACGCGAAGCGCGTCGGGTTAAAGCTAGTAATAATATAAAAACCTTTAAAAAATTATACGCAGTCTGTCCAAGTTGGGCTACTTTGCTAAAATAACCATGAAAAAAATTATTGACTCCCAAGAAAAAAACAAAAACACTGATAATGTTGTGTTTTTGAAAACATTATAACACTCTGTAATAAATTATTTTTATTCTATGCACCATGTGCTACTAACACGAACTTTTTTAACACTTTAGCATGTAGAAAGTTCAAAAACAATGTTTTAAATTCGTAGAACTATTGCTATACACACTTTCGTCAATAAGTATGCGCACATGGCAGCACCATATGCGAAAAAGAAACTTTGTCCTACTTTTTTGACTTATCGGACTAACTTATTGAATGCAATTTAGAGAAGTAAAAAGTTGAAAAACTCGAACAACACTAACAACAAAAATGGAAAGAAAAAACTTTTTTAAATTAATATATCAAAATTCAATTCGTTGCAAAAGCATTTGAATGACAAGCAAAGCAAGAAATTGTCTTCAATTCGAGCTGCAACTTTGGCAAAAACTTGCATGCTTGAGTTTAAGTCAAAAAGTTTTCACATTGCATTTGCACAAAATTGAAAAAAATAACAAAAAAAAAAAAGAAAAAGTATTTGTCTATGTATATGTATAGAAAAATAACTGAAAAGTGAGGCAAATCAAATGCAAAGCCTTTCCTTTTGTGCTTAAGCGCCTAAAAGGCTGCCATGCAAAGCAAACAAACAAACGAACTGAGTACTGAACAAAGTACAAAATTTCTAGATAGAACTTTTATATGATGTTGTGTTTATTGTTGTTGTTGCATGCAAATGTTGCACACACCCATATATAAACAACTGACTGTCTTTAACTTTAAACTTTAGCTACATGCAACGCCTAGCTTGTTTTTGTTGTCTGCTTAACATGTTGCAAGGTTGCATGCATGCATATGTGACTTAGTGTGGGTGCTTTTATTTCAATGAGTGTTTCTATGTGTATAAGTGTTAGTGCAAACAAACTTTTCACATCGAATTTTCTAGCTCAATAAATTCTGCTGCCAAAACTTTGTCATTTGGAAAATGCAGGTGGCATAAAAGTTGGTGGGCTGCCATTTGTCACAATAGCTATATAGAGGGTGAGCTTTGCGAGGTTGATTCGCTGCCATGCCAGGTGAGCCTCTTCAGTAATTTTATTTCAGTTTGCATTGTGTTAATTTCTTTTTTTTTTTTGTAACCTTTTTTTCCTATAATTTTTTCCTCTTTTATTTGTCATTTTTTGTTATTATTCTTCTTATTCTTTTTTATTATAATTTATTAAAGTTTGAAAAAAGTTTTCCATTTGCTTTTAAAGTTAGCTGAGTGACATGCGGATAAGCTTTGCTTGTTTTTGCCAACACTTTGCGGCTTTATCAAGATTAGATAAACATGTGGTGTGTAATGTATAGTTAAGAAAGTTGAAATCGGTTAGGCAGGGTCAGGCGGTGATGTCAGTTTGTGTTGCATTTACTTTTACCTGTAAGCCGCATAGAGTACGATTTGCAGAAAATTTTCTTATAAGTTTCAGTAAAACTTGCTAAATAAAATATTTTTTTGCTAACTTTCAGTATATACAGTTTGTGCAAAATATACACACCTTGTTCTTCACATTAGAAGTTTTGCATATTTCTTAATGACCACTAGGCTAAATAAGTACACGTTTGTTATATTCAGCTGAAGTAGTAATTATAATAAACATATAAGCTCAAAACATATTTCTATCGCTTGAAATATTCTTGATATTACTTTTTTCAGAAGCAATATGTATGCTGTTTGGAAGCTGTCAGAGCTTCAATAGATGTTTCGCTAAAACCTTAAGCAGAACCAAGTTAAGCGAAAGCAAACAAAAGCACATACTCACAAGCAAGTTCTGATCAGTGTTACTGTTGACGAATTTTAAAAGGTGGCAAAAATAGGGGATTTCAAAAATAAAAGGGTCAATATTAATCAAACAACAAAATGTTTCTTAAGTTTGTATTAAGTCAAAAAAGAAATAAACCCTTCGATATCTGACAAGTTTCTAGTACGTTGTTGACTGACAAGGTCCCTAGGGACCTTTTTTATGAGTATGGGGTATGCTGCTTTTAATTATTAAATTTTTTGACCATTTTTGTTTTCGTATGTTTGGTGTAGTATTGTAGAATATGTGTGGTTATATCAGTGGCGTAGATATGGGGGGACCGCCGGTTTTGACCCTCCAGAGCCATGAAAACATTACCAAATCAAGTTAGTGCCTATTGATTCTATTAAGCTAAACACGAATATAAATGTATATGAAGTGGTATGAAACTTGATTTAGTTCAGTGTTTGGTTTTTCTAAATTGGTCAACAATAACTGTAACTGCTTATGAACCATGCACGCTGTAGAAATTATGAAAGGTGGAGGTAAGAGAATAAGGAATCATGAAATCATGAAATATCTCAAAAACTGAGACAGTTCAAAGCAAAGCCCTTACTTTATGTGTTTTTTTTTTAAGTCTCACATTTATTATTAAAAGGATATTAAAACTGTTTTTGAATTAGCTTGGTGAACAATTTCCTTGTTCCCCAAACAAATAATTATCTTTGCAATCCAACAACAAAAAACAATATTAAGATTTACGAAAATATTGTTTTTTAAATTATATACATAAAGTTTACTAAAACCCGTATCTATTTTCGTTTGACTATATCATCTGTGTCTAGTTCTTTGGATAAGGTAAACAAAAAAACAATTGCAAAAATAAATTTTGCACGTACGGTACCTAAAAATACCTTTTTGGCCTTAAAATTAATTCTAGGTCGTCGCAAAAACGTTGTCCGTCTAATTGTACGTCTGCTTCCTACATACTGTTGTACCAAATTTAGTACAGTTCATGGTCCTTGATTCACTTGACGCTCCTTATAAGGCTACTTTCCGCTTAAATCACATCCTCCAATCGAAAATACTATTTCGAATCGCAGATCCACCACTGTTTTATCCCATATCTCTAGAAAATGGCTGCGAAAAAGCTTCGCTTCTCTCTCGTGTCTAAAGACGTACCGGTGTTTTTTTAATTTTTCAAGGTACCCATGACTTAAATTTGCATTATAAAAAGGCTTCACGCTCATATGCTTCACTCTGCATAGCTATACAACACAAATAAATAGCAAGAAAATTCCAGCAAAAACCGAAATCATGAGCATATTGTATGAAAGGCCCTGTGGACCTTGTTAAGAAAAACCGCCATAAATGACTTCAATCCGTTATCGTATTGTACCTAATTTTATTAGATTCAATACATCCCATTTAAAGAAGTCAGGAAGGCTGCTGCTTTTCGGTCAAATCATATTGAAATGCTTCATCGTTGAAATCTTCATAGGTCCCAGGGACCTTCTCAGGCATCGGAGGGTTAACAATGTTAGAAATAAACAAAAAAAAAAACAAACATATTGGAAAATGTATAAAAAATTTAATTCACATAAATTCATTCACATAAATTCAAACTAAAAATACATAAAGAATGTAAAGAAAATAAAAAAAAAATTGGGAAGTTTAAGGTACACTCCTCGATTTCATAAAAAAATGTATAAGTTAATTTACTTAAGACTCGTTTCTATTAAACAATGTCAACCAGAAATAGCGCACAACATCGGAGGTGCTGATTGTTAGTGATAGGGCGAGTACACAAATGTTTAAGTTGGAGTGTAACACATGGGCGTTATTTCGTTTAACTCCAATTACCAATTATTTAAAAGGTTTTTGGAAAATCAGTTAAATTTTTGATATAAAATCACAACTGAAAAGGTTATGCGGAACTAAAGTCGAAACTAATGATTTTTTTTTTTTTTAACAACCCCCAAACATACAATTTTTTAGTCGCCTCATCACGAGAAGCACTGCATTTTATGTTGTATTATTGGAAAAGGGAAAAAAGCCGTACTCTGTTACGAAAAAAGGGAAATAAACACAATTTTGAAAACGTCGTCTCTTAGGGGCAAGACATCCGAAAGAGGGTATTTTTTGCCACTTAAGTCGATCAACGGTAACGCTGGTTCTGAGTAAGCATGTTTTTCGTTCAGCTTATCACTTTTCGTTTGCTTTTTCAAACTTTCGCTCTCACGATCGACTCTGAGTTTGCTATGCAGAATGGAGTATTCTACTATATAAGAGTAACTTTACTTTCTTCTGGATATTTATACCACAAATTTGATTATAAACATTTAAATTTGTCATTATTTTTTTTTTAAGCCAAGCTCAGTGCAAGTTAGTAGATACGTTTTAAATATAAAAATCTAATTCTTAACAAAGCACTTAATGTGTAAAATTAGGCCATTTTTTTACTTAAGCATATTTTTCGGTAACTTTTCTCTGAAAGTTATACTTGCTTACGCATAACTTGGTTCTGCCTTCCAGAAACACTTTAGACAGGATTTTTTTCAAATATGAACAGTTTCGCTATTATAAGTATTAAAGTAGCGCTTGAAAAAATGCTAAGCTTGAAAAAAACGCTGAGCTTGACGCCATTAAATTCAACGCCCTCGAATTATGCTGAAATGTTATGTCCCAAGCTTGTTCGTTTTTTAGGACATGTATAGTGTTATTAATAATTATCTAATTAATTAATTATTATTATTAATAAATTTTATAACTGAAGATTGCTTTCACAATGCTTCACAGCTTAGCGAATAAGCTGATCCTAAAGCACTAGTGAAGTGGCTAGAACATGATAATGTTAAAGGTAACAATTAATCCCTACCTATGCAAATAAAGTAGATTTAAGTGAAACTAGTATAGGCTACCTAATGGTCAGTGAAATCGGTTGTTCTGTGCTCTTACAACTTACTTTAGAGTACTTTTTGATTTTTTTTGTTTTTTTTTTAAACCAGCCCACAAAAATTTGAAACTGTTGTTCAAAAGAATTTTTGAAACAGTATTGATTAATATTTTCATTCAGTTCATTTATTACTGATTTATTTTTCTAAGATTTCTATGTTCCAAATATGAAATAATATTTTGATATTTACGGCATATAACGAGTAAAACGTCCATAACTTCTACATCAAGCATGGCATTTTTAAAATGGATAGCTTCAAATTTAGGTAAGGCACACAGCTCTGACATATTTTTTAAAATTTTTGTAAGAAAGGCCTTTTTTAGTTTTTTACTAGTGTTTAAGTACTAGGCGGTACTTCTAGGCGGTACTAGACCGGGGGCGTGGCACTTTATTTTTGAACTAACTCCATTTACACCGTTTGTTTCAAGTTGCTTTAAATTTTGTCGTTTATTATTGTTTTTTTTAATCTTCAGTTAGATAAATACAATGAATAATGCAGATGCTTGTAGCTACGGAGCCAGTTTATAGCTACAAAAATTGTATTACTACTACGAATGTTTATATATGCAAAAACAGAGCATGGTCGAAGGTTTCAATATCGTTATAAGTTCAATATATTTATTATATTATTATTATATTTATTCCATATCAAAAATATTATTTGTTTTGTAATTTTCAATGAAATTTAAAATATATAACATTTCTTCACTGCGGGAAGAATAATAAATTCATATTTTTTATATTCATAAACTGGTACTATTAAGGGCAGTATGGAATTCTTATTGCATACTGCTTTTACAGAATAGGGCACAGTGTCACTTGTATAATACAAGTCTGTGAAGAGTATTTCAGGTGCATATCCTTTTTGGATATGCATTTTTTAATACTATATGTTAATTCATGAACTATAACTCCAATGTCTGTGGACCCAGAAGAATTAAGCCTTAACTGGCAGGGGTCTTCTATAAACACATAATATAGGATACCAGAAATTTAAAAAGGTCTCAATTTACAATAGTAAATTATATAATTTTACTCAACTACTGGAGTATTAACTGGTATAAATAAACCCAATATCGAAGCGCTTATGTAGTTCGTATTTCGATTGTATTTTGTTAAAAAGTACGAATTTATATTCTGGACTTATATAGGATAGAATTTTCGTTAAGTGGTGTGTGTTGGGTTATAGAATACGGCGCCAGCCACACCAAAAATCATGAACAGGCACATTTTGTTTTTATGTCAAATGTATATTCTTTGTTGCACGGAATATATTCAATAGTATGTTTTAAATATATATATTCATTGCACTTGCATCAATAGTTTTTATCTACTGAATGCCGTTTCATAAACTGAAGGCTCCATGCTGAACACAGGCTTAACGGCAGGGGTCTACACAAAACGCAAGTTTAGGATTTCAGTAAAATTTCAGACTTAAGCTCACAACAATTAAATTCTAATCATTCAGCTTACCAAACAAATAATTGTGGTAGTGGTAGCTCTAATTAGTGCCAGCTCTAAAAAGATTTTTAGCATAAGCTTAGCAGAGGCTACAGCTGCTACTAAATTAAAAAGCTGACGCTAAAATTTAATATCAGTTTTTTAGTAAGGCTGATTAATAATAAGCATTAAGCACTTAAACAAAAATAAACATTAAACACTTAAAGCTATGAATTAAAATATAACAAATAATTGAAATTCATTGAAAACTCACAAGTACACCGAGAAACAAACCGAGTTGAAAAGTAACTAAGTGTAATCATAAAAGATTTTGTGAAATCTAAACATAGCTTAAAAATTTAAATTTCGATTCTTTTTACCAAAAAAAAACATGTTTAAAATGACTTTTTGTTATAATTTAAAAATATATCAAATTATTGTATAAACAAACAAAGGCTTAGGTAAAATGTGCAAAAAAAATTTATGCTATGTTAAATCATTAAAAAAAAAGAAAAAATTATTATGTGAGCATTCAAAGCATACACTATTTTGAATTATTCTTATTTTGAAAACTTATATAAGACGTATTATTCTTTAAAAAACTGCATTTAAACGATTTCTCCAGCGTTTTTCTGTTAAACTTAAAGAAATAGATTTTTTTTTCATTTCGCCCGCATGATTGAAATATCAGCCCTTTAATTACGTCTTTAACCCTTTGCCACCCTCTCTACATGCAAATAATGATAATTATATAGACTGTTCTAAGCTCACGTACGAAAAATTACTTCAAAGCGCTCTGAATGACATCCTGTGTCAGCGGTTTGTCAACGCTTAATACGCAATATGTGTAAATGTGTTGGCGTTGACATGTGTGCACATCATGTGTACACAAGTGATTTGTGTGGATGAGGGTGTGTGTGTGTGTGTGTGTGTGTGAGTAACCGGCTGTCAGCAAAAATTTACCCTTTCAATTGAATAATTATATGAATAGATAATTTTTATCAATTACCAGTGAATGTGGGTGAAAGCTGGCTTTCTTCAACCACTCACAAGCAGGTATTAACTACCTTCAATACATTAAATCATACAATACCAATTTACCTACTTTCAAGCTATTGAAAATTATATATTTTCTTTTTTGTGCTATTCAAAGGACACTTGGTAGGTTTCTACTAGGACTCAGCTGCTTCAAGTATTAAGTTATTAAAATCCTATTAGGGTGAAAACTTTTTGCGTTGTTATTGTTGCCCGTTATCGTTGCTTATTCGACGCCCTTCTTTAATGTATCGAATAGAATAGTGAGTAAATCGTTGTCCTTCTGTAAGTCACAGCCTGTAATAAGTTGTTCGATTGTCTGCTGGTTGTCCTAGGAGGCATTTTCCGTTGTTGTTGTTATTGTTGTCGCCATACTGTCTGTGCTTATAAATCAAATACTCTTTAACTTATACCTACACGTCTAAAGTTACACACAGTAGTCTTCATGCTAATATATATATGTGAGTATGAGTATCTATGTGTGTTTATTTTGTAACCAGTTTTGAAAGTGGTGAAGCTGGTGTAGACACTGGGTGAGGCAGATTGTATCATATTAATATGCTAATGTTTGGCATCAAGTATTTATGTAAATGTTTACAATTATTTTCCGATTTGTTTAATTATAGTTATACGTGCTTCTGTTGTTATTGTTGTGTTCTATAACGAAAATAAAGTTTAAGGTTTGAATTTCTGTAATAGCTCCAGGTATCTCTAGTTCAATACATACGTGTGGCTTCAGATACATTGTGTTTAGCGTAGACACCTACCGTGCAGCCCACCAGTATCGAAAGTAACTAATTGCTCCAATCTCATTAGCTACTTTACTAGTTCTATACGAACTAGATCCATTTTTTACCAAAGGCAATGCTTAAAAGGGTCAGTTCAATCAATCTTAAGCGTGAACTGCTTATTATTTATATATAATTCAAAGTATAAATATATAGTTCACAGTAATATTTTCGAGAAAATAATATATATATCGCGTTTCAATTTCGTTGAACAACATGAATAAAAGAGTTCTGATAAAGAAAGTACATATTAATATGCTGGAGAATACTTTCACAATGTCAATTTTTTTCGTTTCTATATCTTTCCGACTAGCGAATAAGTCGACCCTATGGAACTAGTGAATTGGCAAGGGAATGGTAATGCAAAAAGTAGCCACTGACCCCTGCCTATGACATATTTACGTAAAATTTTACAGTTTAATGCAAAAAAATAGATTGAAGTGAAACTAGTACTGGTTAATTAAGTGCTAGTGAAGTCGGTAGTTCTGAACAAGTGCCGCTTAATGCAGGGAGGCTTTCAAAAAGTCACAGAATTCTTAAGTTATCCCCGAATGTGTTTTTTTTTTATTGGTTCATTTAAAACTTTCGTACAAATACAAATTTGCCTTGTTTTCTTAGGTAATTCTGTCATGACTTTTGCTTCCTTAAAACTTAACATATTGAATTGATTTTTTTTTTTAATTTTAAGTTCTTTAGGATTCATACAAAATTTTGTATCTAAGCTGAAAAGTATTTATATTTTTTCGCTTGCGGTATTAATGTTGAATTTCTCACCTTCGTTTATTTAAAAATATTATTTTAGCCTGAGAGATGAATTTTTCATCTTTTATAGTTAATTTTTTAACTATGATCGATAGTATATTTATTTAAAAAATTCTGATAAAAAATTCATCCAATTGATTAAAATCTTAATCTTAAGTAATTTTTGATTACTGAATTAATATTAATTCTTTCAATCTTAAATTCGTAAAGACGTTTTACTTGCATTTTTTAATTTCTGTGATTTGTTATATCTCTGTGGAGGTGTAATTTTTTAATTTTTCTTTATTGATAACTATGTATACATTAAGTTTTATATATGGATATTTCAACAAAAATGTCAACCAAAAAAAAAAAAAAATCTAAAAAAAAGTCTTAATTTTGAAAGAATATTGATATAGTTCAAAGTAATATTTTCGAGAAAATATGATATATAACGCGTATTAAATTTTGTTCAACAACATGAATAAAAGCGTTTTGGTGAAGAAAGTACATATTAATTTACTAGAGGATTCTTTCACAATGTCTACTTTTTTCCGTTTCTATATCTTTCTGAATAGCGAATAATTTGGCCCTATAGCACTGGTGATTTGGCTAAGGAATGGTAATGCAAAAGGTAGCCCCTGACCCCTGCCTATGGCATGTGCACGTAAAATTTTATAGTTTAATGCAAAGAAATTAGATTAAAGTGAAAATAGTACTGGTTAATTAAGGGCTAGTGAAGTCGATAGTTCTGAACAAGTGCCGCTTAATGCAAGGAGTCTTCCGAAAAGGCACAGAATTCTTAAATGATCCTCGAATGTGTTTTTTTTTTGGTAAATTTAAAATTTTCGTACAAATAAAAATGTGCCTTGTTTTCTTAGGTAATTCTGTCATGACTTTTGCTTCATTAAAACTTAATATTTTTTGCCTAGCAGAGTACATAGTGAATTGATTTTTTTTTTAATTTGAAGTTCTTTAGGCTTCATACAAAATTTTGTATCTAAGCTGAAAAGTATTTATATTTTTTCGCTTGCGGTATTAATGTTGAGTTTTTCAGGTTCGTTTATTTAAAAATATTATTTTAGCCTGAGACATGAATTTTTCATATTTTATAATTATGTTTTTAACTATGATCGATAATTTATTTATTTAAAAATATCTGATTAAAATTTATCCAATTGATTAAAGTCTGAATCTTAAGTAATTTTAGATAACTGAACTAATATTAATTTTTTTAAAACTTGCATTTTTTAATTTCTGTGGATTTTTTATATCTCTGTGGAGGTGTAATTTTGTTTTTCTTTATGGATAACTATGAATACATTAAGTTTTATAAATGTGCATTTCCAACAAAAATGTCAAACAAAAAAAAAAAAAATTGAATGTGTTTCGAAATTCAATTTTTTATCTAGTAAAATACTGATATATATGAACGTCGCATTCAGAAAATTTCAATGTCTTAACTAAAATTAAATACCTCGTCTACTAAAGGTATAGGAAATGGCACCTAGTAAGCTTCGACCATGGCCGAAATAAGATATTAGTTACTCTTCTTAAGCTCTTTTCTCTCTTCTTTGATTACACATTATCTTAACGGAAATTTTGTCGCGTGGGTTATGTCACTTGAGTTACGGCAAATATTTTTTGGAATCTCAATATTTTTTCAATAAGCAAAGTTCATCGGTAAAGTGGGTTTATTATGAAGCGTCATTGTTTTCCCATTATTTAAAACTAAAAACAAAAACAGGTTATATGGTAAAATTCGCTGAATTTTTACAATCTAAACGTACTTATAAAACACAGCTTCTTGTTTTGTCACGTGAGTTACTCGCATATTTACCACTGTTATTCTTAATTAGTGTGGCGGCCGTGGCGTAGTGGGTAGAGTGTGTGACTCTTGCGCCAGAGAACCCAGGTTCGAATCCTCCATCCGACACAGAAAGTTTTTTCAATTGAATTAGTTTTTCTGTTCGGCCGTCACCTCTCTGCAGACAATGGCAAACCTCAGAGAGTAAAAACTGCCATGAAAAGCTTCTTGAGAACATAAGCCGTTCAGAGTCGGTGTAAAACATGTAAGTCCAGCTCTCGATCACTTGTGTACAAACATTACACATCACACACAACACAATTGATCATAAGAAGCTCGGCCAAAAGCCCTTTCAAGGGCTGAAATGGCCCTTTCGTTTTTTTTTTTTATTTTTAATTAGTTACAGGAACGACCATTTTGGTATATCATACATTACTATTTCTTCTAAGGCATATGTACATAAGAAATTTTTTTACATTAATAACATAAGCTTCGGAGAAAACGAAGCTTTAAGTCGTACGCATGCCGCGTGAGTTACGATGGAAATGCCAATATAACTATTTCTCAAAAAAAAATGCATTTCATAATAGAAAATAGCTTAAAAAACTTTCAATTATTATATGCTATCAATTGCTTGAGCGAATTATGAGTATATCTATGAATTCAAAAAAGGTTTAAAAAAATTTAAAGTTTTTCGTTATTTCAGTATTATATAAATTATTTCATCATTATGGTAATTCAAAATTATAGTTTTGCATTAAAAGAGATTTGATTAATCTATTTAATAGTAATAAATTATTACAAGTTTAAACATCTTCAGGCAGCATATTATATATTCTTATGCCGTAACTGCGTTTAGATCTTGTGCTTCTTTCAGTTTCAAATTTTTAATTCACAGGCACTTACGAGGAAATGGTTCAAATCTCAGCTTGGGCAATGTTTAATATATTGGGCTAAGTTTAAATAACATTACAAAATTTCTCAATTATATACTCTTTATCATCAAAAAAACTATATCGATTTTTCATCACACTTTAATTATATTAATGATTATAAAAAAAATTAATATATGCAACAGGAGTCAAATCAGCAACATCTCCATCAGGCCCGTAGCCAGGATTTATCTAAGAGGGGGCTTTTGATAAAAAATCTATAAGTAGATATCAGTAAAAACTAAAAGAAAGGATATGGAAATTTGTAAGCAAATCCGTTTTAAAACTATTTGTGAATATACCTGTTTTTAAATGAACATAAGAGAGATGAAAAGAGTTTATTTAATTTATCTTTTACAAATCAATTTTGAGTACTAAGTTTTTGATTTTTGCCTATTTTGCCTATAGTTTGTTGAGAAATGGTTCAAATTGAGAATTTATAATTTTCTTTTAAAAAGTATTATTGCGAAAATTAGCACAAAAACTAAAAATTTCTGTGACAAAATTTTACTAATTCAACAATATTAGTGTAAACGGTAAAAATAGGTTAGATTTCTTACAGTTTGTTAAAATCAAAATTAAAATCGGCTATGAAAAATTAAAACATTTTTTAACCCTGGAAGGACATGCTTATTTTTTATGCATAAAGGTCATGCTTCGTCGAATCGACGACAACATTTTTTAAAATAATCCTACTGGTTTCTTGTGAGAAAAAATATTTAAATCCCACTTGCTTTTGATTATTTATCTTATTTAAAGTAAAGAACAACAGATATGATTTTTATTTTTAAAAGTTTTTAATAAAAAAAAATAGTTTTTCACAGTTTAAGTTCATTTGGCTTTTTTTACAAAAAGCAATTTAAAAAAAATAAAATAATAATAACTTCAGGCACATATTTAAAAAAAAAAAAATTTTATCCTTAAAAATAATGTTTTTAATTTAAAAGAGATCAAGTTTTTATGAGGATAAAGTAACATTATATACAAGAGGCACAGAGCTCTATTTTATGCTCCCCACATAAGCTGATTTCGCATTTTGCACAGGATGATTTAGTCATGCGTCGTTTAGATGAGGGACAAATACCACAAATCTTCCTTTTTCTTTCAGAATTGGTTTCTTGAGATTTCTGTTCTTCAGTTGGCATAACACTATTGATGTTTTTTCGCACCGTTGACTGTAAAGTTGGAACCGTAAGCCTATAATCTAATTGGCCTTTAATAAGTGCAAAATGTAATTTTTTCATGAAGTTGACGCGATTGAGGGGCTTTTGATTTGCCTCAAACATGTTGTGCACGTAAATTATGTATGCATTTATGAAAGCCATATTTAGCATTCCAAAAAATTGGCACATTGGCCATCTGTTGGTTTTTCGTGAACAGCTCATAACGCTACACATTTGGTCGTATGTATCGACACCTCCTTTTGTTTGATTGTAGAATTCTACCATAGTGGGTTTTTGTGTTTGTTCATTTACTGTCCCTTCTTCGTTACACGATGATAATAAATATACCATTTTGCTTGGTTTCGGCTTATATGATAGAAGTGTTAGCTCATTGTCATAGCAAACCATGGATGTTCCGCACTTACGACCCTTAGTATTTAATAGTTCTTTCGGAATTTCTTTCTTATTTGAACGCAGAGTTCCAACCAGTGTCAACTTATATGGTTCACGTAACAGGGATTTGGCAAGTGGGATTGACGTGAACCAGTTGTCCATTGTTATGTTTCTATTTGATCCATAAATAGTTTTTGTTAATTCCTTCACGTAATACTCACCAAGAGGCAGATATGTGCTGTTCGAGCCTTTGCCCAAATATAGTGAAGCATCAAACATGTATTTTGTACCGCTATCACACATCATTAGCATTTTTAATCCATATGTTGCTGGTTTGTTGGGTATGTACATGCGAAAACTGCATTTTCCTCTGAACGCCAGTAGTTGCTCGTCAATCGTCAAGTAAGGTCCAGGTGTATAATTTTCACGGCATTTCTGAATAAAAATCTCCCACACTTTTCTTATAGGAGCAAATCTGTCCCCTACTAACTGAATGCGCACAGACTTATCGTCGAACCGTAGACATGACATAAGGAACTTAAATCTCGATTTCGTCATCGTGGCTATATATTGTGCTCCACAATAGGACCTATCAAACAATTAAGTTGCAGAGAGATGCTGATCTTTTTTGACGGCAGTTAATGCTAATATTCCAATAAGGGCTAATATTTCGTTCGAATTAGTTTGTTTTCTTTGTGACTCATCACTCAATGAAAGCAACTCAGATTTTCGCTGTTCAATTTCCACATTTGTCCACTGCACTATTTCAACGATTATTTCATTTGTTATGAACATTTGAAAACACTGAAATACGTCAGTAATGTTTCTGCATTTCCGCGTTGGTCCACGAACTTGGCGCACGATATTAAGACCATAGCGATGTGATTTTGCTTTTTGTGCTGACCATATGTGGTTGTTTTTTCCACGCAAAACTTTTTTGGGTGGTGTAATTACTTTTGACTTTTCCTTTAAAAAAGCAAGTGGTACATCGTCTTCGTCCAAGTCACATAGCTCCTCTGACGAACTATGATCTTCCAAAGTTTCATTGAGTGCATCCTCTATATCAGTCTGATCATTGTTGCAATCGTCCTCTGAACCAAATCGATCGTTGTTTAAGGGGGTCCTCTGGTAATCCGAAATTTTTTTTTTCGATTTTTTTCATATTTCTATTGCTCAGATACTCAAAAACATTTTCCCAAAAGGATTTTTCAAAATTCGAAATAGTTTAGGAGATACAGGCATTTTTGTGTAGGTATGTTTTCGTCAAAATAACGCATCAGCAAAGTTGTTTATTTGCCTGCAGTCATTAGTCGAAAATTCTGTGGAATTCTTCCAAAATATGTATGTATTGATATTACAAAATATACACACACAGTATGTATACATGCAGTATGTATACATGCATGTTTTGATTTAGGGGTTGAAATGATTTTGAGCCCAGGTGTTCACATGAAAGAAGCTACCACAGTCGAAATCGCAAATTTTCTGGCAACCTGCATTTTCAACGAAGGCTTCACAAGTATTTTAAAAATAATGTCAACAATGGGTATTGTCATCGGCCCACAAGCCGAGATGTATGCTGAATCTCGCGACGGAAAACGACTTCAACGCTCAGAGCTAAAAACGTACGCATCATCGAAAGAGGGTCGCACAGCCCGCAGAGCCCAAAAAGCCATGGAAAACTCGTTTTATGAGATGGAGGAAGGCACACTTTATGGGGCTGGAATTGCCGATTAATATTCGTAAGTATTGTATTAAAAAAATATGTGTTAATGTCATTTGTGTGCCTCAAAATTGAAGTCAAAACTTTAAACGCGTTTTTCTCGAAACCATGTTTTTCAAAACTTTGCGCACGATAACTAAAACAGTTTTTGACCGATTTTGATATATGAGGCATGAAACGACGCAGAATTTACGCCGCTATAGCCCCTACCTCAAACTTGCCGAAAAAATAATGTTTACTATTTTTTTCTACACTAGACTAAAAAAAAAAAAGGTCGAAATTCGATTTTTCATTTTCAAAGTGGCGGCTCCCCCCCTAAAAAAATTTCGATTTTTGTTTCCGAGGTAGGGGCTATAGGGACATTCATTCTAAGTAACTGAATATTTTTTTTTTTTTCAGACGATGTTTACACTTGGAATCGTGCGCAATTTGGACCCACCTTTTTTCCGGAGAACCTCGTTACCAGGCCGAGAACTTTCTGAACGGTCCATAAATTCACTTTTTCAAAATTTTGTATTTTTTTCAATAAATTAAGCTACCCAAATCAAAAAACGGAACTAAAATATCTTTACTCGTTCTCTTTCCACAATATTTTGAAAAAAGGCTAAAATTTGGCATAGATTACCAGAGGACCCCCTTAAGTCCAGTTCTTCGTTGGATTCGTAATCATCATCACACATCGACAAAAATTTTTCAGTTTCTTCAATACTCAAATTTTTTTTGCTGCCCATTTTAAATTTCAGCAGTACGAATCATATAAATATAGAAAACTATAATATAAAAATCAAAACAATGTAACTGAAAAAGTTACTCAAAAGCCATGATTCGTCGCTTCGACGACGCCAATTCTTAAAAATAATACTTACACAATTTGCATTCGGTTGCACGTCTGCGCATACCAGCAGCTACACGACGACTGGAGCTATACGAATATAGCGCCAGTCGCCAGAAAATATATATAAAATTTTTTAAGCAGAGGAATCGACTCCGATGAAAGCTATTTAAATTTCAGCCAATTTTTCAAAAACCGTAATTCGAAAACTAGTTTTTGCACAGCACCAGTATTTTATACCCAATTTATTATTTAAGATATCTCATGAAAATAAGTTCATGTTAATGTTAAAATAATTACTCAGCTGGTTAAATTTTTATAAAAAGAATGAAACAGTAACTTTTTTTGGATATTTAAGAATTTAATCGGCCGTGGATTTATATTTACGTTATTTGTAAATAAATAACAACTAAAAACAAAATTTTTTGAACTTCCAATTTTTTTTTTTAATTTTTATATATAATAAAAATAATTTAAAAAATTATTTAAAAAGTTTACAAATAGTAATTGTTAATTTTTTTATGAAAATTAAGTAACATGATTAAAAAATCATCAAATGAGTTTAGAATTGGACTGTTTAAAATGTTTTACAAATATTTTTTATATTGAGAATTTTTTTTCGAAAAAAACATATTTAAGGTGATTTTCCGAAATCTTTTATTTGGAACAGGGCTAAATTTTTGAGCCAAGTTGGAAATTTTAGATGTCTTATATACCGAAAACAACAAAATAAAATGGTCAAACTTTTTAGTCATTCGCCTTACGTGGAATACCCCATAATGTGTTAAATTTCGTGGATCATGTATTTTGTTGCACTATACAGCTTCTAAAAATTAAAAAAAAAAATACTTTCAAATGAATGCTTTTTCAAAAGTTTTGGGTCCAGTAAGCTTAGATATTGCATAAAAAATGTCAAGCTAATTTTCATCAATTTATAAAATTATATTCGTTTTAGGTATAATTTCATATATATATTTTGCTGTATATCAGGGAATTTTTGAGCATTGAAACTGATTTTTTAATACACAAACCTCCTTGGAGATGAATTCCTCTATAATGATTATGACTTTTATAAGCAAAGTTAATCTATTACTGAGCCAAAAAAATGTTTCATTAAGTGAAGTTTCAAGAAAATTAACATCATTATCACAGTTTATCTTAAAAAACAAAATCAAATTTTGAATTTTATAGTCTCATTTGTGTTATTTCTTTATACGTTTTGGACCCTAAGGGGGGTTTGAACACCTAAAATCCCCCCTTGTCTACGGGCCTGCTCTCCATTAATATATCAACTGCTTAGACCGTAGGACATTTAAGATAGTTTCTGATCGTCGAATTTGATGTTCGTATGAAATGATTTTTATTGAGGTATGGCAATATACAATATTTTTGCTGTTTGTCATAAACACTGAAAGATCGCTACATATATTATTCCAAATACTTTATATACTTACGTAACAATAACTCGCTTTCGAATTAGCTGTCAGTGTCAAAGGACTAGCAATTAATAAATATTTTGCAAATATTTTTTTTTAATTAATCTCAATAACATTTTATTATAATTATTAGTCCTAAGATATTAAGAGAGCCTTTTCCAAAACAAAAATTAGCATTTTGCAACAACAATTCAATTATCTTCTAAGTAGTAAAGCCGGAATTATGGTATATAAAGCATCACAAACTGCACTGTATCGTTGCAATCTATGGAAATATTAGCAACGTAGAAGCAAATCTTATTTGTGCCTAAGCGCATCATAATTTGAAACAGACTAAATATCACCACAAGCAAAACAACAACAAGAACAACATCTAGTTACACAACAATATCAACACCTTTGATAGCTTCATATTTTCAGACAGGATGATATCAGAGAATCATGTCAGGACCGCAATTTATTCAAACACGCTTGCGATGACAACTCAATCGAGAGTGTCCTTTAATTGTTTGTAAATACATGCAACGTGCGCAGGACGCAGGATAAACAAGCCAAATGCAAAACAATATTATAGTCATAGGCAGACGCAGACATACACATACACACACTTGCAAATGCACACACAAACATAAACGAGCAAACAACCCAGCGTATGGACACTACAAATCAAAAGCATTTTCAGCTGTCCATTAGAATTTTAAACATCAAGAACAACAGGAACGATGCAGAAAAGCATACGGATGAGAATGTCAATGTGTGGACACTTTGATAAGCAAATCCTTGCTACAATAAAAACGAAGCCATTCGAGCATGATTGCGGTCTTATATTGTCCATATTTAGCTTTGTGTGAGTGGTTTAACCAGTTAGTGTGCGTGTGTGTGTGTGTGTGTAAACCGGTGTATTCTTGTATGTGCCTCTATTTGCTTTGGCTTGTTCGTCATTATAATGGGGTTGACTGCATGGCTGGACATAGTGGGTGGGCCGCAACAGTAGTTAAACGGGTGCTGCTGGTGATGGCGATGATAGAGCTTATTGCGTTGCTGATGCAGACAGTGACATTAATATAGCATGCTTTTCAATTGCAGACACTGTCATAACTGTGCTCGATAAAGTAGCATATCCAAAAATATAAATTAAAAATAGAATTAAATTTGCTTTTTTTTTTAAATGGCAAAAACAAATAGGCCATTTCAGCCCTGGAAAGCACTTCTTATGATCAATTTTGTTGTGAGTGTTATGAAAATGTTTGAACATAAATAATCGAGAAATGGATCTCCAAGCTTTCCAATGCTGACTCTGAACGCCTGGCTTATGTTCAGAGGAAGCTTTGCATGGCAGTTTTCACGCTCGAAGGTTTACTATTGTCTCCTGAGAGGTAACGTCCGAACAGAAAAATTGATTCAATTGAAATGACTGCAAAGATATTGACTGTTTGATAAAAAATTATTTCTTTGATTTCAAATTAGATTTTTATATATTCCAATATGTGAAATCTATCTATGGAAAAAAACCAAAACAAAAAAAACAGTTGACTTTTATATAAAAATTCAAACTTAGTGATGTTGAAAATCGCGTTGACTTGTAGATATTCAGGTGAGTATGTATAAAGGAAACTCATATAAAAGGATAGGTGTGGTTTTCATCCACGTTTTGCAAAATTTAAAATTCAGTGCACTTTCCAAATACAAAAGATGATGCTAAAAAATATCTAGTCAATATATGGGCAAATCCCAGCATGTCGGACGTTTCATTCGGACGCTTCTTTTGAAAATTTTCCATATAAACCAGAGATATATTTAGGATAGGTGTATATTATCGGAAAGCTAACCATTGGTACAAAAAAAAACAAAACAATTTTTATTTGTCTCAATTTTATAGCAAAATATTTATTTTAAACATGCGTTCGGACGTTACACCGGAAGTCATGTTGAGGCTAAGATCATACTATGCCTAGATCTGTAAATTAATCAGCCGTATATAAAAAGTCAGAAGTCAATATTTTATTAAAATTTAACAAGCTTTCAAAAAAGCCATACGCCGTCTTTCTTAAGGGCATAATGGAGTCACAATAAATTATTTAATTTGTTTGGATGTTTCGTGTAAATAATTAAATAACTAAGTAATTTAGTAATTAGGTGAAAAACTACATTTGTGAAACGCTGCGGGGGATTTAATCACCATGGTAAATGTACTAATGCATGAATTGCTTGTATTAATAAAATTTAAATATTTCTTCAATATAATATTCTAAAATTATAAGTTTTTGATAACTTGTTATCACAGGTGAATGTGGTTGACCATTTTTGGGACTTGCTCATATACAATTTTGTATAATTTATGAAGGTTTTGATATGTTGATGAGGTAAATTTATATAGGAGGTAGGCAGAGTTTTAATTTGATTTCGTTGAATTTCAAACTCAAAATGCATATGTAAAATCAAAACATATATACAAAATTTTAAATCATTGTTCTATGGAATTTCTTAAAGTCACTCTGTATGACAGGTAAGCGTGTTGTTCACTCAAATTAAACAAATTTCAAACTTAGACGTATGGACAAATCCCAAAAATGGTGAACCACAGGTGAAAAATTAAGAGTTATTAAAATCTTATAATTTTAGGACATTATCTTGAAGAAACATTAAAATTTTGTTAATTTAAGCAATTTATACTTTAATTCATTTACCATGATGATCAAATCCCCCGCAGTGTTTCAGAAATGTAAAATTTTTTTTATTAAATGTTTAGTAAGTGTTTCGTAAATGTTTTTTTTTTATTAAACACGACACGAAAAGTCCAAACAAATAAAATAATTTACTATGACCTCACTATGCTCACAATAAATACTAGGTATGTCTTTTCTGAAAGCTTTTTAACTTTATAAGAAAACAAGCTTATACCCGCTTATCTCCTAAAAGTGAGCGTAGTCGTTTTTATTTACAAAAAGACAGAAAAACTGATTCCTAGCGATTTTATATGGGAAATCGTATGGGCTAAAAGGGATGCTCTATTTTTGCAATATCTCGAGAACCGGTCATCCAATGTTGTACAATTAGGTTTTAAAACAAATGCCATGAATGACCAAACACACCCTAAAAATTTGAACAACACCATTGTAACGGTTCAGAAGTGATGGAGTAACATACGGACACCATTAGATTTTTATGAATATAGATATTGTATTTTGACTTTTTTTATACGGCTGATAAGTTCACAGATCTAGGCATAGTATGAACTTATAGTTCCAAAATGACTTCCGTTTCGTGAAACGTCCGCACGCATGTTTAAAATAAAAATTTTGTTATAAATTTGTGTTGAATAATAATTGTTGTTTTGTTTTTTTCCGCTATATTTGTAGATAGAGTTCTATAATATACACTTATTCCAAGTATATTTCTGGATCGAATAAAAATTTTTAAAAGAAGCGTCTGAATCAAACGTCCGACACTTTGAGATTTGCCCATATTCGAGATCATACCTTTTGTGCAAAATATCAACTCATTTGATTAATTTTTAAATAAGTGTTGGGCGTGGATTCCTTCCAATTTGTGTTATTTTTGAATTTGATCTTTATGTTTTTAGATAGAAGCTTATATATCGAATTTCATCACTATAGATCACACGCAAAGCAAGCGCTGTGGCAGACAGGCACGCAGATAGGTTCAAGCAGTACCATGCTCTCCAAATAATCCGTTTAGAGTGAATGCGAGAAGCAGATCAGATCAGTGCGAGATGAAGTTTGTTATTGTTTTGTGGTTTTTCGGATTAATTTTGTGTTTGAAATGCTTCGTTATGAAATGCTACATATGATTAGATGTCGCAAAGTGAAAGGCATTTCCCTCTCGCTGCTAAAGGAGAACAGCTTCCAAGAGATGTTTTGCTCAAGGGCTTCAGCAACGACTTGTGTGAAACATATTACATAAACTGTGCTATGTAATACGTTGAACATAATATCTTAAGCAAAAAATATTTGCGAAAATCATTTAGATGTTAAGGCCATTTAGGCCACTGATAAAAGTTACTGTCATCCCTTTTTACTTTCTACTGGGCACTCCTTTCCTTTTTCTACTGGGCACTAACATCCTCAATTAACGATGAATGTACAGCAACTGTTGCATAATATGAAAATCTTTTAAGGCGGTCTTCTCATTGAGCAACTTTTTTTTTTTACTTTTTTTTTCTGCATTTATTTATAGCTTGGGTAGTTGTGAATATGCCCCTAAAAGGATTTTTAGAAATTCGAAATACTTTAGAAGATACAGCCTTTTTTGTGAAGCAAGGTCTTCGTCAAAATGAGCTATAAAAAAATTACTTCAAACTTTAAACGCGTTTATCTCGAACCCACGTTTTTCGAACTGGCGGCCATGATATCTCCAGTTCAACTGAACCGATTTTCATGAAACAAAGTGGAATCGACGCAGAATTGTCACCATTCTCGGATGAACCTCGACCATAATTAATTAATATTTAAAATAATTATATAATTAAAATAATTAAAAAATTTTTTACTATTTTTTTTTACACTAAACTACAAAAAAAAAAACCAGAAATTGAAATTTTTTTTTTGAATGGCCGCCATTTTGTCAAAAATCACAAAATTAAGCTTGAGGTTCACCCGAGAATTACATCTATACTGATTATAACCCCGTTTTTTTTTTCATTTCAGACGCTCCGGAGACCCGGAATCGTGGCCGCCGTGACGACACCTTTTTTTTTCACTACCAACTTTGAAGTCTCATTACTTTTTGAACAGCCCACGTATCGAGGCAAAAAAAATTTTTTTATTTACTTTGAACCTTTTGTAATACAATAAATAAAAAAAGTTTTCAATTATTCTTTGCGTTTTCAAATAAGAATTTTTTTAAAAAGGGTCCAAAAAACGGGTTTTGAATGAGAAGACCGCCTTAATGGCTTCATTTTGTGTTCCTATCCGATCAATTGTTTCGTTCAAAACAATGTTCGTTCGTGTTTTTGAATTTGTAATTCGAACAGAATCAAACAACGATAACAGCTGATCAGCCAGCGATCGATGCCGTAGTACAGTTACATATTTGCAATATGTATTTCTAACGAGCACTGAACACTCGAATTCGAACGTCAAAATGAAACGAACACTTTTATGCTATCGTTGCAGTCGTTAATAGAATGATTAAAAAATGGAAAAATTCTGAAAGTAAAGGTAAATAAATTATGAAATATATAAAAATATACAGTGTGTGAAGGCTTTGAAGCCCTTGAAATACATAAAATAAAAATAAAAACTTCAACAGCTGCTAAAACAATTATCACTGAAAACAATAATAATGAAAAACAAATCGGCAAACCACTTAATTGCTCAAAGTTTATTTATTAAATACACAAACCGAACAAAAGTAAAAAGCACTGCCAACATATAAGAAACAAAGCAACATATTTAAAAATTCTTTAAAATAAGTAGACAAAATACAGAAAACTTCCCTAGCGTTTGATATGGCGCGCCGCATTTGGCAACTGCTTGTGTATAACAGTTTGAGTGTACTGTAAGCTTGTCGAATGAGTAAACGATAAGCTGCGTTCGAAATACATATTTCAGCTTGAATTCAACATCGTTCGCATAGCCATCGTTCGTTCGGAATGCAAAATGAGGCTATAAGTGACGCAATTTCTACTGAACACGTGTTCAAATGCTTACTGTTATTACAGTAGCCACCAAGGGCTACATCGATTCTCGAAGGAGTTTGAAAAGCGATGTGGGAAAAGTGATTATAAAACGCGTATTATAACATCTTACTAAGAAGCAGTTATGGCAGAGCTTCTATGGGAGGCCTTGTTAATTATTCTACTAGATATCTACATGTACGCCGACTCAGCTGCTAATATTGTTTGTATATGAATTTCGTATTCACCAAAAACATAGATCTCGATCGACATCAAACAAAATTGTGACCCACTTTAACACAACTATCCGCGATGTCACGCATTGCTTGATCGTTTTCTTTTCACGCGTTTGTGTTGCGAGAGATTCAATAAACTCCATGTTACTCTCTACTCTTCTCTTTTTATCCTCAGCAAGCATAGCACAACAAAAAAATGTTGGTGTTTTTTTATGTCTGAATATGTGAGTATTCGCATCGTAGCCGTTGCTCATAACTTGTATTAAAGTACCCTTTTATTATAACTAATAATAATATAAAAGCTTGATTAGTTATAAGTCCAACAAAATCCTCCTTCCTTTTTTAAATCATTTTAGAATGTTTAGAATAGATAGAATTCAGGTTTGAACAGTAAATGGTTCAATTATGAGTTGTTCTATCCATCTGATATGATAAAAGAATTATTATTTTTTTAACTCATTTAAGAATGCACACACGAAGCATTTATGAATTTTTTTCTGAACTCATTTATGAACAAATAAATGTTTTATTTACGAGGAAGTTTTACCTACTAAAATAATTAAAAAAGTTATTCTTTTTCGACTCAAAATAAGGATTTTATGAATTTCGCAACAGATATACAATTTTTTATGGAAAAGTTTTCATGAATTTCATATTGTATAACAAGCAACCTCTTTCAAGCGACCAAATAAAGAATGAAAAAGTTAAAACAAAAAAAATTCTACCCAAAAACGTTCACAAAACTCTCACCTTACGCAAAACCTTCGCTTATGGTTCAGTGGGTATATTTGTTTAATACTTACAATCTTTAAACATTTAATTTTAGTGTAATTACCTGAAACGAGAAGAGAAAATATCTTTTAATGATAAAATTAAATTTTTATCCGAATAAATTTTCTATAATTTGAATTATTTAAAGTCAGGAAATGTAATCAACGCAATGACCGGCAATACAATGATGGCAAACTTTTGTATTACTGCCAATGAAGGACAAAGCCAATGAGGATAAAAAAATAGCAACAAAACAAAGAACATTAACAAAAAGCAGCTCCAGCAGACATCAATCAATTGCCAAACATTTTGGTAAAAATCCGGTGAAACTCAATGGAATTGTCTATTTTAAGTTTTACTCGTTTTACTCGCAACTTCTCTTTTTTTTTTTTTAATTTTATTTCAATGAAACTTTTGAATTTTAACAGCATAGCTACAAGCTCCCAGTCAGACTCAGCGATTGATTATTGACTACTGTTTGTCGTCTGTCTGTTTGAATTTCTATACGTTGGTATGATTTCGCAAAATCATTTTTGGGCGGCTTAGTTCTACTTCTATTCTTTGCTTTGCTATCCATCATTGAAAATCCTCCAGCACAGTGTGAGAATATTTGCCAAAAATGTCAGCAGCTAAAACATTTCGATTTTCAATTTTGCAAATTTCGCAAAATCTACAAAGCACTCAGTTTGATGATAGTAAAAAAGTCATAAAAAATCAAGAAAAAAATGTAGTTGTGAACCATAGCAAATCTAATGTGAGTATAACGCACATTGGGTATAACTCTGAATTGTCTATGTGTGGTAGTTTTTGCTAGTACGTACCACTAATACAATTATAGCAGCAACAACACTCAAACTACTCTATTATAACCAGTAGGGGCACAGTGGGCACAGTTTAGTTGTTGCTGTCATCGCCAAGCATGTGTCGGCATGGGTGTTGCTTTCGTTTCTATTGTTTTCTGCTTAAAATGGCGGCTATGTTCTTGTTTTTATAATTTTATTTTTAAAAAAAAACAATTTATTTTTAAAAAAAAAGTTATGTTCTCTGGTTGACGATTTTGGTCAACGGTATTTTTTTTTTTGCAGCTGCTGTTGATGATATTTCATTGTTGATGACTACTGCTTTTGTTGTTGTTGCTGTTGATGATTTGAATTTTGACTGTTTTGTCATTGATAGATGGTCCTTTAAAACAAAATGCTGTCCCGCAACATCATCAGCGCCATCTTTTGCCTCATGGGCATTAAAAACACACAAAACAATATAAAACAAAACAGAATGCAACAAAAAAAAAAATGGTGCTTTCAATTAATTGAATTTGAATCAAATGAGCTATTTTTCACAACATTGATTTATGCAACAATATTAGTACGAAAGCAATTTAAAAAATTATTAATGAACCCAAAATAATGCATTTATGAATTTAATCTACAATATGATTTATTATTTTTTAAGGAATATAAACATACTTGCATTACTTTAACAGAGAAATCCTAAAGATAGCTATATAATTACAAATTTGCAACAAATGAAGCACATACCATTTACAATAGATAAAAAATATTCCAAAATCACCAAAGATACAAAAGATACAATATATAAAATAAAATCCTAAAGTTCTCAAATATCTAAGAAATAAAAAAGTACAAAATATTCCAAAGATAGAAAAGACACCAAAGACATAAGACACAAAATATACAAAAGATACAAACGAAACAAAAGAAACTTACCAAAAATACAAAATATACGAAAGATACAAGAGATATGAAATACATCTATAAAATATATATATAAAATATAGATGCAGATACAGATACAGACACAGATACAGATACAGATACAGATACAGATACAGATACAGATACAGATACAGATACAGATACAGATACAGATACAGATACAGATACAGATGCAGATACAGATACAGATACAGATACAGATACAAATACAGATACAGATACAGATACAGATACATATACAGATACAGATACAGATACAGATACAGATACAGATACAGATACAGATACAGATACAGATACAGATACAGATACAGATACAGATACAGATACAGATACAGATACAGATACAGATACAGATACAGATACAGATACAGATACAGATACAGATACAGATACAGATACAGATACAGATACAGATACAGATACAGATACAGATACAGATACAGATACAGATACAGATACAGATACAGATACAGATACAGATACAGAAACAGATACAGATACAGATACAGATACAGATACAGATACAGATACAGATACAGATACAGATACAGATACAGATACAGATACAGATACAGATACAGATACAGATACAGATACAGATACAGATACAGATACAGATACAGATACAGATACAGATACAGATACAGATACAGATACAGATACAGATACAGATACAGATACAGATACAGATACAGATACAGATACAGATACAGATACAGATACAGATACAGATACAGATACAGATACAGATACAGATACAGATACAGATACAGATACAGATACAGATACAGATACAGATACAGATACAGATACAGATACAGATACAGATACAGATACAGATACAGATACAGATACAGATACAGATACAGATACAGATACAGATACAGATACAGATACAGATACAGATACAGATACAGATACAGATACAGATACAGATACAGATACAGACACAGATACAGATACAGATAAAGGTACAGACAAAGACACATGTACTAATACTAGAACGTAACGAAGAAATTTCAATGTAATTTAAAACTTTTCCAAATTAAATCCAAACCAAATCTTTAAATAAAACTACCTGAATAAATTAATCAAAGGTACTTCAAAGATACTCTCAAAATGCGTCAAAAAGTCGTAACGTCAATGCATTTGTTCTCTTAGTGAAGAACACGCAACTGTCTGTGATACTTGATTAAGGATTCCAAAGACAACAACACATAAAGTTTCAATAGCAATTAAATTGAAAAATCCTTTAGAAGGATAACTATAAATCCATTATCTCTAATTTTCACTTCTGAAGTGATGCCGATAAACGGCAAAACACTCACATAAACATACATGAACACACAATCACGAATACTCATACAAAGTGAGGCAAAGTAAAACACTTTAATTTATACAATAAAACTTTCAAACAAACTAAATAAACAAACACACCAAAAAACAAACACACTTATGCACACACATACAACTATACACATATACCCATGCATGTAAATAAACAAGTACAACTCATACAAACACATATGCATTTAAATTGCTTTTAATCAACGGCAACGGAATAAATCAACAGCAAAACGTTTCAAAGTGTTGTTGCTGATGATGATGATGATGATGGTGATATTGATGATGATGATTTTCAATTGATGATGATGATGACAACTATGATAATGATGAGGATGTTGTCGTTAACAATGCTGTTAACGTTAAAGAAGAAATGTCAGAAAAAATTGACAACAATGCAGAATGAAGAAAGAATTAAATTGCAAGGATATGATGTGAAAACCAAAAAACTAGTTGAAGATGAAGAAAAAGAAAAAGAAGAGAAACTGACTGTGCTCTAGTTAACACACACAAACAAACAATACCGCTACGTTGCAATTTTGTTTCTATTTGTGCTCTTACCTCTTACCGTGTCTACAACTTGCAGGTTGCTGTTGTTGCTTTACCTCCAGCTTCTTTAAGGACGCTTGTTAACATTTCCTAATTGCTGTTGCCGCTGCCTGAGGTAAGCTTTTGTAGCTTGAAAGCACCAACAACTAAATTACAAGACGTAGAAGAAAATCAACAACTACAACAACAACTACAATGCACAAAGAACATTCACTTTCACATTGTAAATTTGTAAACATCCTTGAGCTGAAGGAAGCAAAAGAAGCACACAGCAAAAAGAAAACTTAATTCATACGCTGCAGGCACAGTTTAAATGACAGCATAAGAAAGTGAGCGAGAAGAGCCTGCTGTAATTGGTTGACAGAGATGAGCGGGGGAGCGGAAGTGAAATATGTCACATTACTATAGAATTTAGATTGACGGTGGAAAATGCAGTTGTGACAAATACTGGGTACGCATAAGAAATAAATTTAATAAAAAGAAAGAGTAATAGATTTTTGTGATAAGGATCAAATCTAAACATAAGCGAACAGTTATTTTATGCAAAACATTCATATAAGTAATTAATATAGAAGATCGCAAAATATTCAATATGAACATTATATATAAGCATTCCCAAAAATAACAATTTAACTTAAACTATAAAATACAAAAGTCAAAAACAAGACTATAAAAAACAATATTTACATGATTCTTATACTCCCACGCGTACTGCGTAAGGGGTATATAATCTTTGGTAGGTATAGAAAAATATAGATATTCCTAAGAAAATTAATTCTTCTTCTTTGTTTTTCCTGCTCGTCAAATATGCTTCTCTACCTTATAAACACTATTTTTTCTCCAGCTCGTTGAATATTTGGCTTTTAACCTGAGAACAGCAATACTGTTTACCTGGGAGTAACTCAAAATTGAGCTGCTTATTTGACAAGCACCATGGATTTGGGTATGTTTAAGCACACTTACGGCCTTTATTGCGTTGCCGAAAACTAGAAAACAAAGCACGGGGCAAAATAAAATAAATGAGCCACAAAAGTATCAAAGTGAATTTAACTTATAGCAAAGCAGCTAGTTTTTGTTGATATTATCAATTTTTTTTTTCTATTTACAGTGGTTTATACCAAATATCAACCACTGAATGATTGACAACATTGCTAACAAGTAGCTCAAAATCAATATTTTACGACTCAAACTAGAGCTAGAATAGGCAAGCGTCAAAGGTAAAATCTTGCTAAGAAATAATTGAGACACAATACTGACTAGCATCGCCTGTGTTCGAAATTGGACCATATCAAAATCAAGTTTTCTTGTGTTTTTTTGCTGAACACACCAACCCATAGCCTGAACAGACTAACGGTATCGAAATAAACCATCTCGAAGTAAACTATCATGTATTGAAGAAAATATGAAGCAAGCAGCAGTTTAACAATTTTTTTGACGCTCACGCGGCAAAGAGTATATATATATTTAAGGAAGAGAATTTAATTCGCTCACTCAATTTTACTCGCTCAAAATTCAGAATACAAATAAGACTGTTGGGGAAGTGTTTTCGAAATGTGATATTCGAAAACATTTCTGCCGGTATTTGTGCAGTCGCCGTTGTTGTTGTCAGATTCTATACACTGGCTGAAACTGGTTTGACTGTTTTTTATAATAAATTCTGCACAATGTTTACATTTTGCATTGATATATTCTATACTGGTTTGACTGGTTTTTGTGTTATTGAAATAAATTTTCACAATGTTTACATTTTTGGCTGGACGGGCTTGCATGGATTTATTTCAATAACACAATTAGATATTTCAGATATTAGATATTATTTTCAGGATATGTATGAAAATAAATGCTTTTTTCCGAATTTCTTTGTTTTTAATTTTTTTAGGTCAAATAGGAAATTTTTTATATAATTCAATTTATGAAATTTTCCAAAAATTTCATAATTGAATTTGTTCAGTATGTACAATGTTACATTTTTTTGCTGCTTTTGCTTGCATAGATTTATTTCATTTCATTTCATACTTATTTCAAGTTGAAGCATGAAAATACGAAATGTTATTTTTTCAAAGTTTTTAATTATCTCAACTTAATGGAATTTATTTTGTTTCTTAAAAAAAATTGGAATAAATAAAATTTTTTTTACCACATTTTTTGCCTGCTTGCTGGTATATGGCATGCATTTATTTCAATATTCCAATTAGATATTTGCAAGATTCAGGTATTTGCATGAAAATATGAAAGGATTTTATATATATTTTTTAATATTTGTAATTACCTTCATAACATTTTTTTTAGGTCAAGAAGAAAATCTTGCATTTAATAGCAGCAAATTTAAAAAAAAAAAAAAAAGAGTAATAATCAAAGCGCCGACTCCTAGCCGCGAACCCGGGCATTTTGCGTACAAGGGAAACGCTTAAGCAGTCGGCCACAAATCAGTTGAAGTAATTCTTTCTTAACAACAAATAAGAGCAAAATTCATGTGTGTGGGTAGCTGAAATGGAAGAAAGAAATTTGCATGCATCATTTGCAGGAATTCTAATCAGTCGATTGGTTTGACTGATCTTTTTTGAATAATAGCAAAATGCATGTGTGTGGGTAGCTGAAATGAAAGAAAGAAATTGGCATGCATCATTTGCAGGAATTCTAATCAGTCGACTGGTTTGACTGATTTTTTTGTTTTTGCGACTGCTTGGATTTTTTTGCTGCTTCTCAGCAGCTTTTTTTTTATTTTTTGGGTGGATTTCGTCGATAGTCAGAAATGATATTTTTATGATTTTGTCTATTTTGAAGTATGAAGGTATAGAAAAATCGCTATAACTTCTTTATTTCTGATTAGATTGAAATGCACCCAAGGACAAAATGTTAGCTAATTTTACCATATTTAACATGAATACATTTACAATTTTGTTTTACTAAACTTACTTATTTATTTTCTATCTCTATGTTCTAGTTTCTATGTTGAAACTGTGTAACTAAACTAACTAAACGAATAAATATGAATAAAACGCTGAAAAGAACGTGTTGTAAGGAAAATATTCGTGCACGTATAAAATACAAATTTATTTCAGCTTCCGAATTAGATATTTGCAACTTTCAAATAAATAACTTCAAGGTATTTATTTGACAAATTGAAGTATGAAAATATTATATCTGATATTTTTCAATGTTCTAATTATATGCGTGCACCTGTTATTGTTATGAGCTATTTGAGCTGCAAATGATATTTTGCAGATTTTTCTGGCGTCATAGCAGAATTTTTGGAAAACTCCAATTATGAATCTGCAAGATGAATTGCAGTTGGCTGTACTTTTTATTATAATAGGCATGTCATAGATCAGTTGAAAGCTCATAGCGTCGCATCATCGAATCGTTCGTGCAATCGTGAATTTTATATTGTGTCTATTTGTTTTGCTTTATCTGCTTAAAATGTCCCTTAATTGCTTATTAAAGAGTTGTCCGGGAGTGAGCCCAGGGGGAAAAATAAGGCTGTTCCAATTTCCCACCCACCAACCCGACTTATTGTCGAAATGGTTGCAAAACTTGGGTGTGGAGAAATCGGAATTAAACAGCAACAGCCGATTGTGTGCACGCCATTTTGACGCCTCGTGCCTTGGTTCGATGAGGTTGAAACTCGGTTCAATACCAACTCTGTGCTTAGGTAAGTACAATAGAAATATTTTATATTTATAAATTTTATACATATTTTATACAAACATACATACATATTTTATACAAAGAAATACATTTGATCAAATTGGATATTTTTTATTTAAGATTATAAAAAATGAATAAAAAAATTAAAAAAATTCAAGAAAAAAAAAACTCGACTTTTTATTTTTGTGAAAAAAATCAAGTTTCAACAGTTATAACTAGGGTGCGGATTTTTATGCAGAAATAAATAAAAAATATGCACATAAAATATGCGCTTAAAATTTTGAATCATGCACTAGAAATTGAAAAATATTATTCTTTTACCAATTACACCGGTTTTTACAGCATTTTTAGCAATAGCATCAATTAAACTAATTTGAGTTTTTGAAAGGTTCCTTTCTTCTAATTAAGTGATAAATTCACTAAGAAATCCATATAAGCTAGTTGAATTTTAAGAGAAGGTAAATTCAATAATTCTTTGGTATTTTTAATAGAAAATGCATCTGAATCATCAAAATCGTTGACTACATCTTTGGAAAAATAGGGGCATCTAACAAAAATTAATAAAAATAAGCAAAATGTGATAAAAAAATATGCAAATAACTGAAAATATGCATATATTGTCGGCAATGCCAAAATATGCAAAAATATGCAAATCCATTTAAATGCCACTTTAAAGCAAATTCAATGATTCGTAAAGGTATTTAGTTCATTTTATTGTAGAGATACCCACAAAAAATATGAATTTGCATAAGAATCCGCACCCTAGTTATAAGTTTTTGATCCGATTTTCGGTTTTTTTAATTTTTTTGCTCATAATAGCTCAATACTATTCATTCATTTCTTGTCTACAATTTTCAAAATTTGTACTTTTGGATTTTTGGGAATTTTTTTCGTAAAATTACTCAAACTCAAAATTTCTAAAAAGGCATTATTTAGCATTTAAATTTCGTAACCACCAAATTATTGAACGTAATTCTACCATTTTTTGTTTTTATATTAGGTATTGTCTTAGAAAATATTTTCATGCCATGTCGCTTAATTATTTTAAAATTTGGACTTGTGATTTTTTTAATAAAACAAGAAAAAAATGAGATTTTTTCCAAAAGTAAAAAATCTAACTCTGGTAATTTGAGTCCGATTTTCATGTTTGATAACTCATTTTAAAGAAAATTTAAATCAAAAACGATCTGCGTACCAGTTTTCTCCAAATTTTATGTCGACGTCGTTACTATCGAAAAAAAAAAAAAAATAAGGACCACTCTAATGTAAATGTACATGAATGCATATGTATGTATAATATAATATACATTGTATATGAGAATTTCCATTCTGGAGTTACGTACGATTTGTACAAAAAAATAATAAAAAAATTAATGAAAAAGCCAAGTTTTTAAGAATTTTTTTTATATTTGCGTAGTAATTAAGTAGCACTATAATTTAATACATTCTGCTCCTCCTTGCATCAACCATTTTTTATTATTTTCAACCAATATATTGCATTTTTATAAAACAAAAACGTCTACGAAACATTTAGTAAACATTTACTAAAATGAAAAATTACATTTGTACATGGTAAATGACTTTTTGTTTAAATTGCTTAAATCAATAAAATTTAAATGTTTCTCTAAGATAATATCACCAAATAATAATTTTTTAACAACTTTTAATTTTCGTGTCACGGTGGTCTTTTTTCTGGAAATGCCCATATGCCTATTAGACTTGTTCATAGTTCTATGTAATTTGCTAAAGTATCTTCGATTTTCGCTCGCCTCAAAAAATCTAAATATTTGGACTATTAAAACTAAATTAAAAAAATGAAATACGTTCCAGTTTTTTGAAAATTGGAGCTTATTAAAATGAAATTTGGGACTATTTTAGAAAAACAGCACTATTTTCCCATATTTAATTAAAACAATTTGGAAATTCTAGTTATAAGAAATAACTTATATTTTTTTTTATACGTTATATTAAGAAATAACTTATGAAATTTTTTTATATATTTCCATCATATATTAGATAATACTGATGAGTTACAGCTGGAAATGCCAGTGCTGTACGCACACCAAACGTTAAGACGCTGCGTACGTAATTGTAACGTGCCAGAATGCGATAGCACTTCAGAGAATGTTCCTATTTACAGGTTCCCTGTGGATGCTGAGAGGAGACAGGCTTGGGTCGAAGTCTGCAACTTAGGGAACGTTAATATTAAGAATTTGTATATATGCGGCAAGCATTTCGACAAGGCACTTGTTAGACCTACGAAATTAAGTAAACTAGCTTTTCCTAAATTTTTTTTAAATAATTTTAACGAGCCCGAAGTTGCTCATGGGTCTATTGATTTAGACGAAGTCATTGAGAAGGAGTCAGTTTGTGAGCAATGCCACAAGTTCTGCAAGCTTGCAGACTACTATAGAAAGGAAGTTCTGAAAAGTCAAGAAGAGCTTAAGGTACGAACGGGACAGCTCAAGAAGGAGATTGAGACGCTCAACATAGAGAACTCTCTCCTTCAAAGAAAAGTTAAAGAGCTTGAGGACCGAAATTATATTCGTGCTATCGAACCTCTAAGTAAACCTCCAACTGCTGCCGCAGATTTTGCAAAGCTAATAACGAGACGTGGTTCGCACCACTATAGCGAGTCCACTAAGGAAATTGTGCAATCGCTCAATTACGTATCGTCTAAGGCTTACAATTTTCTGCGGCAACAGTTGAATTTCAATCTTCCCAGTCGGTCTTCTCTGTACAGGTGGCGCCCAGTTAAAATAATCCTCCCGGGGTTCAATGACTCAGTTCTCGAGAACTTGAAAAGAATGACCGTCAACATGCGCCCAGAGGCCAAAAACTGCGTTCTTCTGATGGATGAAGTATGTCTCCGAAGAGAACTGGAGTACAATCCATCAGAAGACCATGTTGACGGCTTCGTTGACCTGGGAGGAGGAAAGCGCACGAAAGCCCTTGCCAGTAAACTAATGGTTTTTATGGTCAAGGGCTTAGTCGATAACTGGAAGTACGTCCACAGTTTTTACTGTGCAGAGAACACAATGTCTGGGGAAGAGTTGATGGTGAGGTTACGCGAGGTAGTGCAGAGTATTTTTGAATGTGGATTAAGATTAAGGGTGATTGTGAGCGATCAAGGTTCGGGTAATCAATACTGCTTCGCACGTTTGACCGAAAATTTTAAAAATTATTCCTTTGAATTAAAGGGCAATCAAATTTTTATAATGTACGACTATTGCCATCTTTTTAAAAGTGTTAGGAATACTTTATATAGCTGCGATATTCAAACAGAAGATGGGGTTGCCAGTTGGTCAGTAATCCGGGAGGTTTACAACATAGACCAATCTGCAACCCTTAAAATGATGCCGAAACTAACGGACAGCCATATAGACCCTAAACGTTTTGACAAAATGAGAGTGAGTCTGGCTGTCCAAGTCCTAAGTCAATCTGTAGCTTCAGGCATTCGCCATTGCATTGACATGGATATTTTCGAGAAATTTGTCAATAAAGCGAATGCCGAAGCTA